>JANRGV010000094.1:59124638-59139098 GCA_024734035.1 Alethe castanea
TTAGTGAACAGCTGGCTTTAACCTCACAGTAAAAGCCAAGAGCTGTGTAGGTAAGAGTAAACTCCTTTGCTCCTGCTTACAGTATATGTAGTAAATACCAGTTTTTACTGAGACTTGCCAATAAATCTCACCCCCTGACACAGTGTCTGTTCACACTCAGTTTTTGGCTGCTCTGCCACAAATGCCAACAAAGGGACCAATTAATGAAAACTTTCTTGATACATTCCCAGTGGATGAATGTCCGCCTTGCAGAAGGTACCTTGACAACATTCATCTCACACAGGCCAAATGGCTGCTCTGTGGTAGCAATTAAGACACCACCAGCCTTGGCCAGATTTAAACCAACAACCAAATCTGTGTAGGTCAGAACAAATGCTCATAGAAATCTGGAGAAATTAACTGCTAAACAAGGCCTGGGTCATATAATTGCATCCATTTCTCTAGTTATTTACAGACCATGAGGACACATTTTTGTAAGAAAGCAATTACAATTCCTAAAACAAAATCTCTCAGTCTGGCCATATGACCACAATATTTAAGCCACATCTAT
The DNA here is from genome assembly GCA_024734035.1 of Alethe castanea. Lineage (NCBI taxonomy): Eukaryota > Metazoa > Chordata > Aves > Passeriformes > Muscicapidae > Alethe > Alethe castanea. Next base: position 59,125,189 of record JANRGV010000094.1, read on the forward strand.
AAATATCTAATTTAAAATAATTCCAAAAATCAAAACATTCTCTTTGCACTCAGTTTTTTCTCTCTTTCTCCAAAAAAAAGAATGTGCTCAGTCTTCATCTTCCCATAACTCTGGCATCAAGTTTGGACAATTATGCTTAGTGGAGCATTCCTCCTCTTTCTAAAATTACATTTGGAGGTAGAGTTTTGTTGCATTGATCCAGAAGTGCTTATCAGAGGGTCTCCTGCAGACTGTGAGCAGGTGGGAGAGCTCTCAGTGTGAGAGCTGGTGGGAAAACCCTGCCTCCACTGCAAAGTTCAGACTGACTTTGGGTTTTCATGCTGGGTACCCACCCTGGAATCTCCATCCTCAGACACTTTAAAGTGTGGCTGATCCACACCCCAGCCCTTATGAACAAGTAATTCTGCTTCTGTTGGTCTCAGGGCTCAATAAATTTATGTTTAAAGCTATCCAAGATACTAAACTTCTGCATTTTAAACACTATCAGCGAAGCTGAACTCAGTGTGGGAGAGTGGGCTCCCCTCATCACCCCACACCTTGACAAAACTGCACATTTCCAGTTCTGAACTGTCACTACAAGGCTCGGAGCAATATTTGCAATCAAATTATGCAGCGTGTCTTGGAAGTTCCAGATCAGCTGACAAATCACCAAAATGCAAAGCTGAGCACTCTTGCTCAGAAAAGGAACCATATAACGCAATTACAACACTCTGAGAGCTCCACAACTTCATTGAAAGTTAACACTTGGGCTAATTTTACCTCCATTGTCACCCTGAGCACTCTCAGCTGCAAATCCCCACCAGCCTGTGACAGAACTCACACCCAGACCTGGCATTACCTTTGCCATAGCTGAGCACCCAAGCACAACACTCCACATGAGCATTCGCTCTGGCTGTGGGCAGGATGCACAGAGCACAGACTGCCTGCTGGCTCTAGGGCCCAACTGCTTTTCTTGCACAGTCCATTCTGCAATGGGTTTTAAATCAGAACACAGGCCAATTTGTCTTATTAAACTGGGATTTGAACTTTGGGCTAACAAAATTAAAGCACATTTTAGCCACCTGTGACAATCAAGGGAAAAAAAAGTGGCAAACATGCACTTGGCCCCCACCCTGTGGCACTCAATGAAAGGTCACAGAAAGAAGCCATTTTCCAACTTCACCAGCTGAACTGATAAAATTTAAGTAAAAAAATATCATATTTTACACACCAAAAGAGAGGTTATTTACTCAATAGAAGTATTCTGAAAGATGTTTATCTCAGTAGAACAAAGAAGGTTAAACTGCAGGAGAAAATGAGTTTGTTTTCCAAAAAAATCTTTAACCAAGTAAACATGAGACTTGTATCATTACAGAAGGAACTTCTGAATGAAGAATGTGGGTTAATTACCAATGTGTTTATAAAAATGAATGGAAAAAAACCACTAACTACCAGTAACTAAATAATTCTAGCATCTCACCTTCCTAAAGTAGAAGTGTTTTTTAATTCAGAATGGCTTAAGTTTCACCTGAAAAACTCTCAAGCACTGCTGTGAAACCAAAAACCAGTTGGGGTGGAACCCCTGAGCACTGTGGTGCTGACTGCTCTTCACTTAGAATCCTTTTGCTTGCCATTTTATCTCTCACAGGAAAATCTTCCTGCCCTAGTATTTCTCTCTTACTAAGCAGTTTCATTTAAAATAAGGAACACCCATTTGTAGATCAGCTCTTCCATTAAAAAATACCTGAGAAGCAAAAGGCTACATGACTTCAGAGCAATACATGAACAAAACACAGAGTTGATAATTTGATTTGCTCCTTCTGTGAAGTATGAAGCTGCCCCCAAGGTTGCAGTGGAAAGGGAAATATTTCAGCAATGAAGACTTCCTTCCCTGGCTTTTCCACAGGCTTATTTTGCATATAAAGGTCTTGTATAGTTGCCACCCTGAGGCAACATCACAGTCTGGGCTCTGTGGCCTACATGGTCCATCAGGTACTAATTAGCTAGCATGTTCTGTCAACACTTTCTTGCTCTTCTTCCATTAATTGATCATCCTGCCCAATTAATACAATGCAACACAGTTCTGAAATCCTTGAGATCCTTTACCTGGGAGAAACAAGGATGAAGGGAAAAAACACCCTCCCAAAAGCATCACAAGGTAACTGCACTTGTCCAAGACCTGGAGTGACAATAACACCACTGTGCTGAAAGGTTAATTATGTTCTTACCAACTTTCTCTTGAGCCTAAGATTTTTTTTTTTTTCATCTAAGAATAAAAGCAAAAAATAAAAAAAAGCTCCAAACCTACTTCATCTAACAGGCTATATTATGTTTAGACATGGTAACAGCTTATGAAAAAGTAAAGGCTGCAGAACTAAACTCACTTGGCCATTAACAGCATATTTATCATCAGAATATGTGTGGTTAATGTTATCACTGTTAGGTCCTACAAACCAGAAAATAAGTCACAGACACTGCACACACTAGAGCACACTAATCCCACCTATGCACACAGGACTCCAAACAGCTGCCCTTACACAGCCAAAGCAGCCATAAATCAGCATTTTATAAAAACTGTGAGATATAAAATACATGTTTTCTCCATTTATGAAAGCGCACCGAAGACACCAAAGATAAAAAGCCAACGACAAAGCAGCTGCCAAATACAACACACTACTGCCATCTAATGCTTAGCAGGGAACAGCAAAGCACAGCACTGCTCCTCTGCACCACAGCAAGGCACAAAGTCTAGTGCTGCTCTTAAATATCTGCTACAGCAGATAGCATATCTCCTACAGCTCCTAAACTGAACTGCTGGATCACATCCTTTCTTGTGCACAAAGACTGGGATGGGCAGCCTGAATGAATGTACATCTGCAGGACACCTGGATTGTAATATGTGCATTTCAGGGAACACCAGGGATGTAAAATGAGCATTTTCAGCAGAATCCCAGTGAGAAGTGAGGGCCCTCAGCAGGTCAGGCTCCACACTCTTTTGTGTTTCATAAGCTGTCCCCTCTGAAGTAACTAGCACAATTCAGTACTGAAAAGCTTCATGTGACAAGTGCTTGGGAAGGGAGAGAAAAAAAAAGAAAAAAAAAAAAAAAAAGAGGAGTGCTCTTCTCTTAAAACAGCACAAGATTACTTTGAAGGTGATTTTTGTATTTCACTGATGCTGCAAAGCACTCTCTCCAAAATGTGAAACTGATCACTTCCATGAAAAGGATGATGGCAGACCTTTAACTTGCCTTCCTAGTCCACAATCAGTCTTTTCAACACGCTCACTTAATTGGCAGAAGTCAGCAGAGAACGTGCAAGAAGCCTGCTTCTTCCACTTGCAAAGAGGAGAAACAGAAAGTGAGGAGCTCCTTGAGACATTCAATCTTTTCATACAGAGATTTAAACTTCCCCAAAGGATGTCTACCCAAAGACAGCTGGAGAAAAGAGCAAAGAATTCACCTACTTGATTCATTACTTCAATCCATCCCTTCTTCCTTTCTTCCCCCAAACACAAACAGCCTTTAAGCTTTTTAACAACTTCAGCCTTGCCCTACCTGATCTTGTTATCAGCCTTGACACTAATTACAGCCTGCACTGCCCATCTCCAAGATGATTCTTTCTCATGGGAAATCTTCCTCATTTGTGGAAAGGTAGAAGATGACCACTTCATTTGCCTTCTCATCTCTTAGAACTTACCCATTCTATGACTTTTTTTCTAACACTGCTCATTGATCAATTACCTGGTGAAAATTGTGTCCAGTCTTGTCCCTTTTTCCTCTTCATAATCTGCCATGATCAAAACTATTGTGCACGTATCAATCTTCCCACAGAATATTCCACTGTTTGCATGTTTTACACACATTATTAATCTTTTCCATAACCTTCTGGCCAGAAATAACCACTGTTATACACAGCACACCTACACCTTTGCCTGAGATAAATAAAATCCACCAGAACAGCAATATTTCAGATAAAACTACTGTTGCTATAGCTGAAACTAGAAGGAAGTACTTGCTGTGACTCAAATATTTGCAGCAAAACATCCTCAAGACAGCACTCTGGAGGAAAAAGGAGTTTTTCCCTTAACATTGTAGTTATTCATTACCCAGTGGTTAATTCTGAAAGAAAACACCCACAGACAACCCAAACTGTTTTCTTTTAAAACCAGCCAGAATTTAAAAAAAAAAAAAAAAAAAAAAAGTTAGGATTAAATGTGCACAGCAATGTGCAACAGGTATGCAGAACACAAAACTGGTGTTCACTGACAGCTGCACAGTAAAAACACAGAATGGGATTATCAATCCAGCACAGCAAATTCTTGAAAATTACTGGAGTCCTCAAAGTGCAATTAAAAAAAAAATCCCACAGACTAAATTACACTGTCATTCATTTCCATATTGGATTTCTTTTTTTTTAAAGGTATCTTGCTTAAACTTAAATGCATACTTAAAATGCAATTGCTTTTATCATGGTACTGCAGCATCACCCTGCTACTTTGAATTCCCACATTCTTTACTGCTCTTAACTGGTGACTGGACTCTCCTCAGTCCAAGGCAACAATCCATGCATCTGCTACTTTAAAGCCCTTCAGCTCCCACTGAAAAATCAAGTGTAAAAGTTTCAGTTTCTATTGATGGAAAAGAATATAAACTGTCGTTGTATAAATAGAAGAAAACAATTCTTTGGCTAATGAGGGCACGAAAATGAGGCAAAAAATCAGAAGCTATGGTTACCAAAAAGTACAGTTCTAAAAACAGACTCTCTTTCATTTTTTCCCTTTCCATGCTTCCTTATCTTCCTATGAAGAGTGACCCTTAAGAGGTACTTCAAAAAGAAGAAAAAAAGAACAGAAAACACATCCAAAACTAGCAAAGGAACGAAGAGGAAAAAAGCCACTTAAATTTACAGTCGCATAAAGGTAAAAATCGAAAGGGAATTTTAATTTTTTTCTAAATTTCTGGCTTCTATGCTCACAATTTACACTAATAACGTCACATTGAACAATGTTCTGTTGTTTAGGCATAGATTATTGTGGCCCTAATCATATAAAAAATAATTCCAGACAAACAAATGGTTAGGAAAACAGTTTAGGCAAATGCTACTTTCACGTGAAAGCAAACTCCTGAATCCCCTGTTTTATTATAGAAAAAAAACCAAACCCAAACAAACAAAAAAACAAGCCACTCTAGAAAACCAAACCAAGCAGGGTTGCTTGAACTACTGAAAAACCAGGGAGGAACCTTTGCAGCTGACATGAACAGTAGTGCTTGAAGGCAAACCCACAGGATGCTATTTCCTGGCTGAGCAACATCTGGCAGAAGGGCAGGGACAGGCAGTTTGGGGCAGGAGCCCTCAGCTGGCACTGGGACTTGCAAGAGGAAACCCTTGTGCAGGCAAAGTCAAGTATTTTGATACCCACAACTTCCTCAGAGCTGCTGAGCACAAAGCACAATTTTCTGTGCTGTCCCCCTGCCCCAGTCACAAACAGCATTCGAAAACAAAGTATAATATTCATTTTCCAATTCATTTGGAATGCCTGAGAACAGCCTCACAGCTTTAAGAGGTCAGATTTAAGCATAATGCAAAATAATCAAAGTCCCTAAGGCACTTCATTGCAGCTGGAAAGCTGGCCTTGAAGAATACAGGTCTTAAAAAAAAATTAGTTATTAATCTTCATACCATAACTCCAACACTTGCATAACAAGTGCTTTTAATTTTTTGTTTTCTTGAAATTATTTCTTTCAGCTTCCCCCATCTCTGAGAGCAATACAGAATCACTACAGTGTTGAAGCCATCTGAGATGTCAAAATAACAGGGTTTGGCCCTTGTTGAATTATAACTTTTAAAATGGACACAAAAAGCTAACTATTAATAAAATTTACTCAGTTGTGAAAACCAGTATTAAAAAGACCAAAAGGTAAACCTCCCCACAAAACACAACAGAAAAAAACCCTAACAACAACAATTAAAAGTCACCACTATTTCAAGAATTCATAGCCACTGTGACAAAATAATACCAAACAATCTATGAAATCACACATATAGAAACTGGTTTGCATTGGATTTATTCAAAAGCTTGAAGGATGTGTTCCAATCTGGACTGATCACTAGTTTGGTGTTAATTTAACTTCTGATTTGACAACAACTTTGGCATCACGTCCTCACAATGGTAGAGAGACACATTTTGAGGGGGACTGTAGGAAATCAGATATCCACAGAATATTCTCACTTCCCAGAATTCACCACCGAGGACAGTGATATTTAATAACACTCCATCTAGGCAGTCTTAGCCCTTACAGAACTGCCCCATTTTAGAAAGGAATAGTCAAGAGAAGGAGACAGAAAGGCCAAGTCAAAACTTAGCACAGGTCAGCAATTGCAGAGGAATAATCCAAGGTTCTCATCCCTAACATTTCCAGGAGCCAGAGTTTCACTGAGAATCCTCCCAAGCCCATCCTTGGCACTGCTCCTCTGCAGCAGTCAGAGCCAATCCTGGATTGCTCTGACAGAAGGCAAGTACCTCTTAAAAGAGCAGCTCTTGCTCAGCCTCTCCTCAAACACCTCATTAGTTACAATCTAATGTTCTGTCAAGGGAAGAAAAATGTTTAGCTAAGATGCTGCTCAGCAAACTCATTCATCTTTACCTTTGACTGTGGACATTCTTAGGTCATAAATCCAAGTAAAACAGACTGGGTTTTTTCATTATTGATAATTTAGGAGGAATAACAATGAAAGGTCAAGTTTGACAACAGTCAGTCAATAGCTGACTACTGACTTTTCAGCCTTGAAATATCACTTTTAATGTACTGAAAATTAAGTGACAAAGAGCTTATCCAAATGACTGGCAGAGTCCAAAAATTGAACTCAGTAATAAGCGATCTACACAGTACCCTACAAACCAAGCCTTCAGGTACATGAACTCACTTCTGCATTAAATCAGCTCAAATGAGCTCATGTCTGCTGAGCATTTGAGCACAATGGGAGATGGAAGCATTTGTGATGCAGTGAGGCAAGGAAAAGATGGAGGGTGGGACAGTCCTGTCATTCAGATGGGGAAGTGCTGATCCTAAAGTGTGAAAATATGAAGGAAAGAAGGAACATGAGAATGTGTTGCTTTAACAACTTTCTGTAATAATTATATTATGTATTTCAAACAGAAGAAAAAATTAGACACAGACTATTTATTTAAATAATAAAACACCCCACAAGTCCCCAAAACAGTGAGTTTTACAGGTTAGTAATCACATGACAATATTTGAAAAAATGTAATAACTATTTCAGATTCAACACAAACATAATTGATTTCACTTAACAGCAATAAGAGATCCTTATATGAACACAGCCATTGGAAGATGATTGATTCTACCCTGAACTTTTATTACCCTTCAGACCATTGGACTTACAGCTTCTTTAAATAACTGACCTAGTGCTTAAAATTTCTGGAGTAGACACGAATGCATGGTCTGATTTGGAAATGTTGAACAGCTCAAGATACTCTTGACTGTGGCCATTCAAACATCAGAACAACCAGAATATTTATGATGTGAAAGCGTTATGCTGGTCCTTGTAGCTTCCTTCTTTGTGTTTTAATTCATATCTTTTGCTAAATGATTTTTATTTCAAATATCTCACTTTAGAAATGAGATAAAAAGCACACTGTGCAATATAAAACTACTTAAATATGCCTTGAAAATGCTGAAAGAACAGTTGCAAATATTAAATAAATGTCTTTATGGCGTTTAAGAAGCTACTAAAGATTTTATTTTTGATCAGAAGTTTAATTTTATACTGATTCAGGACATAGTGAGTATTTGTGAACACCTTTCACAACAAGTCTATCGAACACAGTATAGATCCTTTTTTCAATATATGTTACAATGAATAACTTACATAACCAGGCCACAAAGTGTTCAACAGAGGCATCACATTCCTCTGCAGAGCACAAATGACATCAAAGGCCCAGCACACACTGGCCAAATCTCCCATTTCAATTGCCTGGTGCCCATTCTGTTACTTATGAACCCCAAATCTACAGAGGATGAGGCACCAGAAGCTGCTCATTATAACAAATGAACTCTGGACAGTAAGTAAGCAAACAGATCAAATTTAAAAATAATTTTTGAAACTAACATTATTTCCACAACTGGCTGAACTACCTGAATAAGCAATGCACTACTTACTTGCTGGCTTATTTTGTGATGCTGCAGGTTCTCATATTCTATGTAAGTCAAAGACAAAACTTCTTCTGTAGGAATATTCACACCCCACCCACTCGTCACAATTCACCTCTATCTTTAAGAAATCATTACACATTACAAAGTGAAATAAAGAAAAGCCAGCACCAAAATCAGAGGAATACATGACACAACTCATAGTTTAAAAAGCAGCAGCATGATCATAACCTGGCTAATGAAGCTGCTTGAATTAGTGACTTCTCTAACACCCAGCTTCACTTGATACTACCCAGACTGGTAATCAACTTCTCAAGTCACAACTTGAAAATATGTTCCCTTCTCTGCATTAAAGTGGCAATTGGTAAATCAGATGTAAAGAACAGCTCAAAGTAAAACTACTCTGAGCATTGAAACAATAGTCCTTTTATTAAAGTGGATGGCTTATCATTCTCTCTGTAGCTGTAAGATTAACTCCAGTCAACTCCAGCCAGAATGCACTGAACTCGTTCTGTTTATATTGTCAAATTACAAATCCATTTTCTACCAGTTAGGTGAAGTTAAATAAGCACAATGATCTGTTAAATACCTCTAACAAGCGTGCTGCTAGTCAAACAAAAAAATAAAAACCCGGCCAAGGCTATTGAAAAAGGAATCCATACACTGCCTGCTTCTCATGGAAAGAGTTATTATGAGACTTCCAATACAAAACTCAAAGTGTGCTCATTTTTAAGTTTCAAATTCTCTACTTAAATTTAGCATGAAGTTTCTCAGTAGGCAAGTCCTTTCAGGAGTAATATTGAATTTACCTTGCAACAAACTTTAAAACAATAATGCAAGCAGCTCTTTACATATACGACACCCTCTGCACTTCTTGTGCTTGCAGAATTTAGATGTGTACCTAAATCTGTTAACAGATCCTTTGCTCTCCAGAAAGTCCTGTGTCTTGTCTTTAAACATGCTCCATGGAATAATCTCTTCTTGAAGTAATTTTGCCTCAGTAAGTTTCTATTCACTTCCTTTTTTACTGAGTCATCCTCACCTATCCTTGGATGCTCTGTTTGCAAATCTTCTACTCTTTCTAAGAGATCAAGTGAGCACCTTAACACTTTGTATACACACACACCACCCCGTTTGATAAAAAAGATAATCTTTGTAACACTCTGTGTTAAGTGGCACATTTTATTTCCTTACCATATTAAAAATAAGAGCTTCTTGCATACTGCCTGCTCAAATTACATGGATTTTCTTTAAGATTAGGGCATACACTGTAACAGCAGCATATAATTTTCCTGCACAATAATTTTTTTCCAGTTGAAAGGTATCCTATAATATCATCAGCATCAACAGGAACAGACACCTGATTTTCAGCTAGACAAAGCTTAAGTGTTTGGTGACTTTATTCCTGGTGAAAAGCAGTTCTCAGATATAAAGCAGCTACATAAAAATTCAAGAACAATCTGACAACTTATTCTTTGACCACAAAGTGCTGGACCAAAAGCAAATGCAAAAATTGTGCCAAAAATAAGATTGGGGGGGGTGGGGTGTGAGTCCCCTGAGTGTCCTATTTCTATTGCTCTAATTTGATCATCTGTTGATTTTATACACATTTAGAAACGGATTCTTAGAGTATCAAGATGATTCAGGTATCAGAGTCACTTAAGTACACAAGAATTCTTAAAATAAGTCTCAAGGAAATTTTATAAGATAATTAAATAATTAGAAGGTGTGTCAGGAAAAAAAAATCCCTAGTTTTTGCCCAAACTAATTTTCTGTATCAAATTAATACTTTTCTTAAGGACTGAACTGATATTATCTATAGTAAAATAATTCACTTGCACACATGTTGTGACCTGACCAAATGAAAAAATTAAGTGCAGTAAAGAAAAATATATTCACTCTAGTAGGGTATCTATGTATGGTTTTGTTCTGGCTTATTAACTTTTTCCATCCTCAGTTTGTTAGAATTAATAAAAAGGGATTCGGTTTTAAAAATTCATCAGGTTTAAGTGAATTTGCCCTGATGAAGTCATTCTTACAAAGCTACAATTCAACCACTTTTAATTGTGTACTACTTTGCATTATTAAGGTCAATCCTGAGATTTAAGTGCAAATATAGTTATCTTTTGGATGACATATGGCAAGATCTCCAACTCTTTTTAGCTTTGGAAATTTTACATCTGCCTGTTCCTTCAAGATGCTAAGCATACATGTGTTGACAAATACAGAAAATAGCAGATGGCAAAAAGCAAATGCTCAACAAGAAGCACTGGGGATCACTCGAAAAAGGCTTGGACTCAGAGATTTGCCATTTTTATTTTAACAGCAGAATTATGTTTAAAAATAAATTTCACCACCTATTCTGCTTGATGCTAAGTGTGATCAGAATATTCATGATTACAGAATCAATGTCATATTAACTGCAGCTGGCATCCAATATGCAAGTTGCTTTATAAACCTTTGGACTTTAAGGCTGTTAGCACAGCATAATTCTCCAGGAGATTAACTTATGCAGCTAGATAAAAATTGGAAAACATGCTGCACTGACCATAAAATTTTACATGAAATCTTCTAAGGAGCAATGCATGGCTGTGTTCATGTGCTGTTCCAGCTTCTAAAAAGCTGCAGGTAGCTGCAAGCAGCCCTGTCCCCTGCCCTTGGCAATGGCAGTGCCACTTGTACCACTCCTCCAGTAACAGCATCAGAGAACCCAAGGAGCACTTGGGCACTTAGAGCTGAGAACATTCCCCTAACATATCCAGTGTCTGGAAGTCCACAGCTCATGAATCCCTGAATCAGAGAACATTTCTGTGTTAACATGCCATGGCAGACACTTCTTTCAGGAAACTCTTGGGAGTTTTTCCAACCATGGAACCTCTTGATCAACAACTGAGGCACTTTCCTACTGGAACTAAGAGAAGATATGTGCTGTGCCCTCCAGTAAGGTGCATAAAAACCATGGTGGTCTCATTAGCAGCATGCTTTAATGACCCCAGAGTGACTGTGCTAGATGCTGCATCAGGAAGGAGAGCATCAAGCAGAATCTGTAACAGTTCAGCTAAAAGAAAAAGATGAGCAGAGACAGGACATATGGCAACAACAACAACAGACAAGCAGCAGATCTGCCTTGGGAAAACACCCAGAAGTAAACATCAGTAAACATCTCTTTTTTAGTCAGAGGGATCCACCACAGACACTAAAAGAAATTAAAAAAAAAAAAGTATCTTCATTTTTTCTAACATTTTGCACTGACTTTGCAAATAAAGAGCACTAACCAATCAGGCTGGGAATATACAGGTGCTAAAGAAATGCTTGTATATTCAGACAATACTTTAATCTTCTGAAACTGCAGCTGGAGATGTGGACACACATTTGTAAACTTTGATAATTCTCATACACCCCAAAACAATGACATGAAATTACATGTACATGTACAGCCCTTTAACACAATTTTTAAAAATTTCATACAAGAAAGGGACTGTGTAAGTTTCACTTCTCTAACAGCTCTGAACAACACCTATAATTTTAACTCCATTATTATACATCAATTCATAGGAAAATACATGTATTAATTTCATAACAGTATTCAGTTTAAATTATGTCCCTGTCTGGACAGAAGAGATATTTTACACCATAGTCATCCCCTGACCCCCTTCATTAAGAACAAACAATTTATTAATCTTTTACTCACATTTGACCAGCAATTCAATAGAACAAAACCATTAGGAGGTCCAAGAAAACAATTTCTATTCAAAATGGAACTATGAAACTTGATTTCCAAAGCCCTCTCCTTTGTTGGAATAATCAAAGTTTAACACTGAGAACCAAAGGATTTATGTCCAGAATCTGCACACAAACATCTTGGCAGGTGTAGAATTTAAGACAAAGTACACCAATCAGTTTCAGGCAAAGAAATAAGTTCACAGGAGGAATTGAGAAGGAGCAGATGTACAGCAGGGGGTGCCTAGAAAATTCAGCTGAAGAATATCAGGATGTGTAAAACTGGAACATACTGGTGAAATGACCAAACTTTAAAACTGTTTTTATAGTGGTTAGAAAGAAAAATAAACAACCTCCCCCCCCACCAAACCCATGAATTTACTTCAACTCTTAACAATTAAACTCAGTCTCCTGGTCACTGACATTCTCTTCTCCTCACTTAAAAATCCCAGCTTCTTACCACATTCATTTTGACACCTCAAACCACCTCAGATCTGCCAATACTGACAGCCTAGTTAGCAGCTTCCTACAGAAAAGGGAGTTTTTCCTACAAAAATCAAGTTCTGCTCACCTTTCTTCTTCTCTTCCAGCTTTCAAGAAACAGAATTTAGTTACCTTGGGAATTCTGTCTATCAAATTCAGCTGACAAGAGTCAACAGTAACAAAAAAGACACTCCATTTTACTCAAAAACCCAAGCCAAAGCACTTTTTGAGCAAAATGCCTGAATTCAAGGGAGGGTGTAAAACAGAATAACCAAGAATCACACAGCATAATCTGGTAAAGTTCTGAGATTCTTATGCACAATAGCAGCAGTACAGAAAAAAATAGGAGAATTCACAGAACGTGAAGTCTTGATGCATAACCAAGAATACAACTCCACAAAACCCAAAAACTTTCCAATAAAATTAACACATTTTCCTCCTATCCTGATTTTATTTCATTACTACTGACTATTAGGGAAAAAACTTCCTTTTGTTCTTTGCATCTGGTCTTTGTGTACTTGAGGCTTGTATCTGATCAATCACATGGATACAAAAACTGTAAAAACAAACCCTGCAAGTATTACCTTACTGGTTTATAAAAATGACTTTGGTATATCTCAAATATCAAATCCAGCCTTACCAGCAAAGCAAGTTTTTGGTATTTCCGTTTCAGTTCTGCCGGGCTGTCTGATGGTTTGGCCCCCAGGACCTTGTACCAGTCCTTCTGGTTTATCCTTTCAAAGGCCATGGCCTGAGAGGCTTTGAAATCACTTCCTCAGCACTGTGTAAGAAAATCAAATAAGTGAAATCACAACTTGAAAGAGAAACAGAAAATGGAAAAACACAAGGATGTGGTGAAAGACAGGATCACAGAATTGACTGTTGCCCTCAAGCACCTCTACACCATTATATGAGAACTATTGTGTAAAAAAAGTTAAATTCACGTGGCTGTTCCATCCCATAGATTGTCAAATGGGAAGTCCTGTGTTTCCTGTCTAAGTGCCTCAGCATACCCTGTTCAGAAGCCATCCATATTTCTTTAAAAAACCATTTTGTATGTACAATGAACTGTTTAGAAACTCCCCAGGTTACAGACACACCTTTCCTACAGACACACTTTAAAACAAACTTTTGACTTCAAAGCAATACCATACTTAACACATGAAAACATGAAGTACATAAAAGCGTGACAATTTTCAAATTGAGAGCAAGATCTGTGCAAAAAAACACAATAAAAGGTATGTGTTTCTTTCTACAAAATGACATTTTCAGAGCATGGGAACTCCTGCATCCTGCTGAGTAAGAAGTCAATTTTCTTAAAGCAGGAGAGCATGTAAAAACAAATAAACAAAAATGAACCAAAACATACAAAGTTAGCACAAGTCACTAAGTAAAGCCTGACTAGTAGTGTGGGTTTCAATTCTGGCCATCTTTCATCAAGCAATGACCCAGAAAGAAAAAAATATACACAGGAGAACTAAGTGCCAGTAACAGAATGGTGATGTTTGAGATTCATGCAGGTTCTCAGGCTGACAGCAGCTGACTTACTATGAAATT
>JANRGV010000094.1:59146467-59157510 GCA_024734035.1 Alethe castanea
GGAGCAGGGATGGGGCTGTGCCGGGTAGATCCCGGGATGCAGGAGCAGGGATGGGGCTGTGTTGGGGCAGATCCCGGGATGCAGGCGCAGGGATGAGCCGGGTCCCTTCCAGCCATCCCACTTCCCTGGGGCTGCTGCCATTGTTTCCCATTCTCAGAGGAGCCTGGGAGCAGATGGCAGCCTTGCACTTCAACTGTGCAAGTCTAAGTGGCACTTCAAACTTTTTCAGCTTTTTTATTTTTGCGTTGTTACCTACCCAGCCAGCAAAATCATGATATAATACCTCAATGGTCCGTTTCTTTGGAATCAGTTTTTTGGTCAAGGATGTGTATGTTCCCTTTTTTTTCCCCCTAATCTCTTTTCCATAGTGTTGCAGCTTTGTTCCTCAGGCAAAGAGGAGTTTATGCCTCTTCCAGGCACTGAAAGAAGTTCCATTCTTCTGGCTCTGGTAGGAGAAAGAAGAGATTCATTTGGTGCTGTGTAGTTTCTTGGTTAATTAAGAAGAGATAGCAAATTATCTCAGATTATTTTGATAACCAAGAACTGTTCAAACATTTTTCTTCTGCACTGGGCACCACTTGCCTCTCTGAGCAGTCTGGTCTCTTTTTTAAGCTTGCTGTAGAAAAACTTTCATAGCCAGAGATCTGTGGGATGCCAGGGCTTCAGTGGAGAAGTGACAGAGAAAGGAGGAACGGTTTCTTTCTATTCATCAACTCAGAGATGCAGGAGAAGATTTTCATTCAAGCCTTTGGCAAGATTCCCAATAAATGTAGTGGGGCATGAGTTTCACAGACCGCCTGTACTCATTAGGTTATTACTCAGGGTGCACTCATTTAGAATGGATTGTTGTTTCATGATAGCCTGTAATTGGAAGAGTATTAGGAGAAAAGTGGAAGGTCTGGTGATCTCGTCATTTTCTTTTATTTTTAAATAAAAGAAAAATAATAATATCTTCATTCCTGCTGCTGTATGAGTTGAGATCAGTTTGGTTTGTTGAAGAAGGTCCTTCTCAAAATGATGCAGATTATGTGTGTAAAGCTGTCTTTTGTTGGGTGAGTTATTATGAAGGCAGTTTCCCAAACATTAAATTTGACAAACTATTATGCTCTGAGTTTTAATAGTGTAAATAGAGTATTTTGTAGGTTTTTTTGTATCATAAAATGATACTTGGAATTTTCACAAGCTTATGATGATGTTAATGCAGGCCTGTAGCAGAAAATGTTTCAGGACCATAATATATGAAACATCCTGTGCTCATCATCAACATGAAGATATATTTATATGGTTTTCTGGAGCACACATGCACGTAGTGCAACAATATTGTAAATGCAAATGCAGTTTTTGAGTGCTGGAGAAAAATATAAATGTAAACATATTATGGATAAATACAAGATTTGCTTAATCCCTCCACCATTGTTAAGGTCTGATATTGCCATTATTTTCTTACCTTTGATAGATAAACAAAATGCCTTTGCTGTTCAGAGAGTGCTTACAAGAATAAATAAAGATAAATTGAATTAGGAGAACATTGAAATAAATCACTCTATCTTTTGAATGAGTAATGAAATAAAATAAAGCGAAGAATACATCCTTGTCAGCTATGCAGTATAAATAAATAATTTAGGGGAAAATGGCTGACTAGAAATAACAAAGAGACCACCAAATAATGAAGGGCTAAAGGGTGGTTTTTACATCTGATGTAACTTCATTGTATATCGTAAGTAATTGCTATCCATAAAAAATTCCATGGCTTCTGTATGAGAAAAAGAGACAATTTGACAGGCAGCACTGGTAGCAAGCACAAATCCTTGGCAACTGTCATTATCCTGCTGTTGGATTCACATCCCAAACTGTGGGATAACTCTGACCTGCATCGCTGTTACTGAGCCGCCCTCTGTTAAAGTAACTGCATTTTTAACTCAGCAAAGAAGAATATGAGTCAGGTGCAGATTTATGCCTTAGAAAATTGTATGGGCTGTTTGTTTAGTTAGTTTTGGGGTACTGTTGCTCTCTATTTAAAAAGAAGTATGGAGAGCTGCTTTCGTTAGACAACAACGAATAATGAGAAAATTGTTGCACAAGAGGAGCAGAATAAAAATTTTGAATTTCAGAATGTTGAACTAACTGAAAGTAGAAGTTCCTTCTGTAATAATTACATAAATACCTCAGTGTTTTGGCCATAAATAAACTGAAGTTTAATTATTTTTAGTATTCTGATATTTAGGAGTTCCTTGAATATGAAAGGACAATGAGGGCTTGATTTCATGCAATTTATTTTTTGCTTTGTCATGATCTTTAATACTGCTCTTGGCACAGTTACACTTGTGCTGATTTGTCTTCCAAAGATAAAATTGGATTGCTTGATCTTCATATGGGTCAATATTACATCAAGACTTTTGGCCTATGGTATAAAGTAATTTTGTGTCGTCAATAATAGCCCCAAATTTAAAGTTTGAGGCTTTTGTTCTCATTATTTTTAATGTTTTTATTGAAATATATTTTGAGCTTATGAGATAATTCAATGTTCATTTTCTATGAGGAAGGCTAACACAGGCTATGTGCTAGTGCAGCATAGCTGAAATACCTGCTGTACTTCACCATAATCCTGTCCTACAGCACTTTGTGCATTGCCCTTCTGATCCCAGCTTGTGCAAAGATTAACTGAGCAGAAATCTGAAATAACGTTTGCAGAAACAAGAATCAGGATGGAAGTATTAGCACAGTTTCATAAGGCATGTTGCAGCTTTAATTCAGATGTTGTAGGCTTTTCTGAACTCTGCACTCTGTAGACAATTAATACTAATTTACAGTAGTTAAAAGGCCAGACCAAAAAGATAAAATTTTAACTATATTTATCATATGTTTTGTTTTGTGAAATATTCCCCTCCCTTTGTGAAAAAGGCTGTTAAAATATTGAAGGGAAGCAAAGCTCTAAACAACTCCTATTTGCCCACAACATTCAGCGATGGCCCCAAGAAGGTCAAGGCTCCAGCACTGTTCTCCACATCAAACAAAATCAGTTCAGAGCTGAGATGGAGCATCAGATGTACAGGCAGATACACATCAAGCAGTACAGACAATTTCCCTCTTCTATCACCATCTGAGAGAAACAGAGCTGAAATTCTTCCCCCAGGTCAGCCAAGGTAATCAAAGCTCTCCTCTTGCTTTTAATCAAGGGTGCTGCAGCTCAGTCACCTTGTAATGATGATTCAGTTGGTATTTTAATTTTTATTAAGATTTCTTGACCTAGAAGTTTGTGAGAGTATATAGCTTTTAAAACCCTATTGATTCCAATCAAACATTCCTGGAAGACAAAATTACAGTGAATCATCCCAAATTTTTAAGACTTAACAGTAGGTAGGTAATAGCCAACAAGTTGACCCCTGTGTAAAGAAGAATGTGATTCTCCATAATTAATCTGAAATGAATTGATTCTGTCTGTCAGGGAAATCCAAGAGAGCAACTGGATTTTGCAGTGTACCATAAAGGTGATTAAAGAAAAGATGTCCTCATCAAAAGCTTTCTGTTGTTAGTGTCTTCTGGTTTGAGGGAGCAAATTGTTGTAAACTGAGAAAAAGCTTGATGATTAGAGTTATCATGCTATCCCTTGATTTCTGACCTCAAATAGAATTCAAAGGGCTCTATTATTTTTATTTAGTAGCTGTTTACTGAGAGGGCTTTTTTTCCAACACCTTGAAGTCTTTGTAAATGTTGATTTTGTTTAATAAACCATGTATATTAATATAGTGATCCTCATGTGTATGAAAGTCATTTATAGTTACTTTTCAAGGGGCCACATTCTGGATTATTTATTAAATTATTTAATACTCAGCACTGAAGTAGTTACCTTGATTTAATAGCATGACTTACTTTGGAAATTATAAAAAGAAGACCAAAAAATCTGGGATTCTTATGTGGCTATTTTGCCAGTCAATAAATGTGGAGACTTGATTACATATATGTTATTATGGTTTAAGTGAAGTAGCAGTTCAGTGCTAATTTAAATGAATGGGAAAATTTCCAAATTTTTTTAAGGCAGAGGAATTCACATCTTAGGTCTCAAACAAGTTTTGAGCTGTGCATGGGAACCTCTTGTTGAAGACTAGGAGAGAGACCATGTGTTGTGACCATGGCCAACAAATGTTCTTGCTGAAGTATGACATTTTGTTATGAATCTGCTTTCCTCTCCTTTTTTATTTTTATTTTTAAAAATGGTCTTACTATTTTTATGTTCACTGTATATGAATATATGTTTCTATTCAATAAAATATTCACTATTTTATTGTGCTATTATTCAAAAGACGTGATATAAGCATTTAAAGTAGTATTGTGATGTTTTTAAGCTGATTATTAGTTTATTTAATTTTATTCTGGCAGCTGTATTGAGCATGTTTTGCTATCTGGGAAACAGAAACAATTAACAATAAGCCTCACTCTGCAGTCACTGTACAGGCATAATTGCTGTCAATTTGATTGAAATTTTGCCTGAGAAAAGACTGTCACCAGTTCATACTTTTTAAACTAGAAGCAATAACCTACATATTATGCACTGAAAGCTTTCTTTAATTAGGAGTTTTCTCAGAATCTAATTTTTTCCTACATTGATGTGACCTGATAAATTTTGAAAAATAAAGTGATTTATTTTCTTGTGATGTTCTAAAAGCAATTCATAAAAAGATTTCACAGCAAGCACTTTGCAGTGTTTTAAAAGTTCTGAATAAACACAGTTTGGGACAGGTTAAGTATATTTTGTTTAGAAGAGTTCAATTTCTCTGTATTTTCTATATTTATGATTTAGGTGCTGTGAAATACTTCTTACACTGTGAAGAATTTTAATGACTGTATGCTCAGATTGTCTTCTTACACGACTATTATAAAAGTTCTAAAAACACAGTTAAGAAAATAATATTGTTTCTTTCATGTCCTAAACTGGATTTTCTTTTTTAACATAATTAACTGTGCTCTCTGTTTCAAAACTTATGTCATATCCACAGTGCATTTGAAGGATCCAAAGTTATTCATCAGTGTCATAGTTTAGAGAAATGGCACAAGAAAGATTTCTTTGCTGAAGTTTCTGTGTCCTTAATTAAGCCAGCAACCTTTAATACAAATTTTCTTGCATGCATAAAGTTTCTCTGTAGCTTTTGCTTCAAACCCTAATGTAAACCCTTTTTTGCTTTAAATTGAGCTTATGTGACACTTCTCATCCTTTGTACACTATTTCTAAAATGCACAACTTGCTAAAAATACTTATAAATGCTAAGTGAAACAAGTTACAGAATTAAGTACAGTATTATTTGACACTAAAAAGAAAGAGCACAATACTTTTAAACCAAGTTTTTAAGGTCATGTGTGTTTCTCATCCTATGATTTCTGGCAATAATCAATAAAATACAGAATTACCCGTAGCGCAGATTGGTAAATTAATTGAGAGCGGATTTTTTAATTTCCACTTTTATTTGTCCTGATCTGCTATTAGTGACAAAATAACTCTGTTTGCAGTCAGCATTCCTTACCCCTTGCATCCATTCAGCTGCTGGAGGAGCTGACTGGTGGTGGCTGCACAATGAGAGTTTTTGGCAGCAGCACCAGAACCGAGCACAGACCCCACCTTGCAACTGCACAAACATTTCTGGGGCCATTCAAAAAAAAAAAAAAAGACAAACAGAAGGTAAAACCCCAAAATCAGAACTGAGAACCCCCAGCAAATGGCTTAAGGGGTGCATTTAAAAATTATTTTCATCCTGTCTTTTTTGCATGGTTTAGCAAAACTAATGTTTACTCATTTGCAGCTCAGTAAGAGGATAATGTGCTTAATGAAAGAAAAATCTACTGACAGCCACATTTATTGCCCTTCATTAGCATTGGTACTTAATTTAATATAGATCTGAATAGACATTAGGGAGCCTGCAGGAGGTTAAATGGCGAAAATGTAAAGAGATTATTGAATTTACTGTTTGGTTTCAGTGACATCAAACAGACATAATTAATTAGGTTTATTCCAGTAGCAAAAATAATCCAGAATGTAAGATTGGATTAATTAATGCCATCGTTTAACATTTTTTTTTGAAGTTTAATACAACAATATGGAATATCTTCTTTCTTACACTGCCTAAATTTTGGATTGTTTGGTAAGACCATTATTAAACTTTTTCTTTGCTCCTTCTCATTTTTTTTTACCAAAATGGTAATTATGTTTTTGGTTTTTAAGAGGGGTGAAAACTATTTCTGGATCCTCTACAGTTTAGATATTCATGTAAATGCACTGTCATTTTAAGATCATTAAGTACCTCGTGAGATTGCTGCTGCAAATTTGTGGCAGCATTTTAAAACTGTAGCTTAAGCAGGGTTCAGTGTCAAAATGAAGATACCACTTGGATATTTTACCAAACCATTGATTCAGCCAACATTTGTGATAAAGAACTTTTGATTAAAACAACCTTAAATATTCTAAAAAGCAAAATTATTATTTAGGTGATGTATATGTAGGTAAGAATCTACAGTTTCATTGTACAATTCTAATGAGAAATATAAATAAGATCAATTGTTTAACATAACATTAAGTGTTTGATTATTTTATAATCTAGTTGTTGCAAATTTTGTGGTAGCTTTTTTAGAAAGTTAGGGATTGCAAAGATAAACAAGAGCAAATCATTTACATAGTTTGCATATTTTATATACATATTGTATGTATTCTATATATAGATTTCTTTGCATAAGAATGCTTATGTACATTCTTTAGAAAGAAGGCTTTGGTTTTATTTTTCTGCATAGCTTTTCAATAGCATTTCTTATCTTGGGAAGTATTACAGGATATATTTTAGTGTTAATTAATTCAAAATTTCAAAATATTCAAGTGATCTTTCACTAATTCTTTTAGAGATTGATAATACTAAAAATATGTTTTAAGACAATGTCTATGTCATAATCATTATTGGCTATTTCACAAAAAAAAAATCACTATTATATAGCTCTTTCTCTAAACAGGAACATCTAATACTAATTATGATGTGAGTCCAGTAATTAAAGGCATGTTTACATATTCATGGAGGGATTTATGAAGGAAACTGATGTTAGTAAGCCTGTGTCTTACCTAATCAATTTAATACATTACAACCTCCTTTTAATAACAGAAATTATTCTGAGTACGATTCAGGTGATGGAATCACCAGAATGGTTGTAATTAATGGTCTGTATATTCAGAAAAATACACAGATCACTGTTTTTATTCTTGCAAAAGATAAATCTGCTGTTTGTGCTCTGTGAATCATTTACACAGTCCTATTATTGTAGG
The DNA here is from genome assembly GCA_024734035.1 of Alethe castanea. NCBI lineage: Eukaryota > Metazoa > Chordata > Aves > Passeriformes > Muscicapidae > Alethe > Alethe castanea. The sequence goes on from JANRGV010000094.1 coordinate 59,153,762, forward strand.
ATTTTTGTAGGAGTACTGCTGTTTGTCACAAAGTCTTCACTGGTACATGTATTCTAGTTTCTCCATGCTATGACTTGAGTGTTTTGATAGATTTTCAAAGCCATTAAGTGAGTGGTTTTTTTTTCCTTTCTCTCATTTTCCTCTTGCAAGCCAAGTCCAAAACAAAAACTTCTGTGCTTTGTCTGCATATCTTTGGCTGTGTTTCACTGTGACATGCACTGCTGTTCTTTTAGCACCAAAATGTTGGCACACACTGCTGAAAATTTCACACCATCTCTTGCTGGATCAGCAAGCTTAACCTACCAAAATCTGGTGTTGTTGAATGGTTTTTGACTGATAATCAATCTTTTTGCTGCTCGACAGTTGTTGCTGGGACACGGACTAGAGCAGGTGGCAGATGTGCCTTGTCTTTTGAGAAAAGAAAGAGTAGGTGAGCTTGGGCACAGAGTAACATATTGTGTGTCCATTAAAAGGGTAAGTATAACAGCAAAAAGTCACTGCTAGAAGTAGAAAAGCCACCAATACCAGAAAATAGGTCTTTTAACACTCCTGCTTACAAGTTTAATAGAACTGGAAAATGATAGCTTATAGTGTAGAGTTCCACATGCTCAAAAATCAGAACCAGTGTTAAAAACGTTCACAAATTCTCTGTAAAACATTCCACAGTATCTTTTTTTACTTTAAAAAAATAATTATACAAATAATGAATGGTAAGATTTTTAAACGTACGGATTTTAAAAAAGCTACAGTATGTTGAAGATAGGTTTTAGAGGTGCATAGGGACAGGCAGTACCTATTTTATATTTTCTTTCTCTAGCCCAAGGCTGGGCAGAGGGCACAGAATGGTGTGACTGGTCAGTGTAAACACACTGATGGCTGCATTTCAGTCCTGAACACACAGGTAACCAGGTCAAATGCCAGCAGTAAATCTTTTTTACATGGGAATGGAAGATCAGTGATGTAGTGTAAAGCCCTGCAAATATATACAAGTGATGCCATGGAAATCAGACTGACTTTTTACAGGTGTAGTTAAACAAAAATATTTGCAAGGTCAACACCTTTGTAGAAATTTGTATTTCAAGTAGAAATCACAAAGTTTGTCAGGGCTGCATCATCTTGCATGTACTTTTCATTGCTTCAAGTGGCATCAATACCTGGATGAAGTCTTATTCCCAGTGTCTTGGTTCATTGGGATTTCTTAATCTTCTCATCTTTCTAAAATACTAAAATTTAACTTGAGGGTTTGATCAAGTGAAGAAGGATTCAAACTTAAGATGACAAATTGCATGACCTGGGATAAAAATTGAAAGCCATCGCTGCTTCTAATTTAATTTAGTATTTATAATAAATAAATGAGAATATTGGTGACAGAGTGCCATTCCAACAGGAGTTTAGCAAACAAAAATGTGTCAAGTTTCAAGCATTTAAAACCTATTTTGTGGGGGACAGTTGTGGAACTAGTGTGGTGCAGAACTGTGCCAAAGAGCTGATTCCCTGTAGTGTGCAGTTCCTGCATGTCATTTGGTGATGGTCAATGCTTGTACTTAATTAACTCTTCCTTGGAAATTTATGGGAGCACACATACTTCAGTGTTTGTTTGCAGACAAATATATTTAGCAGTTGCTGAATTTCAAAATATAGTGGGTATTTTATTTATTAATTTATTACCCTTTGTTTCTCCTGCCAGCTTTTATTGTACCTCCATACCTCATTACAATTGAATTTCAGGTGTTTCCAGTGTACTCCTTCATACTTTCTTCATTATTTACCAATTTCTTCAACTGGTACTATCTTATTTCTGGTGAATTAAATTGCAGTGGCTTTAACAAACTTGCTGAGTAAAATAATCAATTAGCTATCACTCCATAAAAAATTGTGCATATCAGACAGGCTATTGTGGAAAAAATGGCTTCTTGAACGCTTCATGTTCCATTCAGCAATTTTTCAGGTTCTGTGTTTGCCATTTACCATGATTTGCTTCGGAGTGTGCTTACATTCAAAACAGGATATCTTTTCTGCAAGGAGTGTCAGTGAAAAGATGGATTCTAACCATTGATCAGTTTGGAAATGTTTAAATTCCAAGCAGCATTTAAGTACTCTAGGGCTTTTTCTCACCAGCACATTAAAATTAAAGTTGTCACATTTTATTTTTCTGAAAAAATTGAATCTTCTCTTTGAACTTGAAATTAATACATTTTTTTACAAATATTTCTGTAATGACTGTATTATATGTTATTTTTTCAGTGCGTTTATACTGGGATTTTGCATGAAAAATACCCATAAAATATGCAGCTTTATGTAAATCATCATATATTATGAGCTTATTCTTGTTTTAGGCTGGAGATCTCAAGACCTGAAACAGAGATGTGTTGTAAGATATAGATGTTTTCTCTTGCATCATAATATATCAAAATATAATTGTTTATTTCCATTTTTTTGGATCCAGTTGCTCATTTCCATCTGATATAATAGCTTGATCATATCCTGAAAGGTAGAATAACAGAACCCTGCTCTTTGAGAAGGATGCCAACATCTAGAGTACATTTTACGGGCTTCTCTCTGTAAACTGATTTTACTCTTTTATTGTGGAAAATTCAGATTCAAATTATTATTACAGATTCTCACAGCCTTTTTCTGTTGTGAGGACCTTTTTGAAATCTGAAATATATCGTTAGAATGCTGCTGGGAGCCAAGAAAGCAGCCTTTTCTCAGGCTGCTCAAGGACAAGAAATTATAGCAATGATTAAACACCTGCTGGAGACCTGAGAAACGTGATGTTTTACAGAAAGCATGTTTTCAAAGAGGTGTTGCTTTCTTCAACCAATAAACCTTTTCTATTCTGTTTTGCACAAACTACTACATGTAAGTGTAGTGTGAATCAGAGAATCAGAGAATCAGAGAATCACAAAATCAGAGAATCACAAAACCACAGAATAGGCTGAGATGGGAGGTGTTGGAACCCTGAAGCCTGGGATTTTTGAACTTTCTGTGCTTTCTGGCACTGACCCCCAGCAGAACACTGCTTTTAAGGCCTTGGAGAAGGCTTCCAAAATTGAGTGATGGAGTTGGGATCACTACTGTGTGATTGAATAGAAGTGTGTGATTTCACATGGTGGAGGGTTTGGAGTTTGGGGTTTTAGAATATAGTGATAGGTATGGGATAAGATGGAGGTTCTGGAGCATTGTTTATTTTCTTCCTTCTTGTTCCTTCTTGATTTTAAGAAGTATTTTTTGGTTGGATAGAAAATGCCACACTGCAGATCACAAGCGCTTAGTCATTGGGTGAAAAATAAAAATAATTTAGCTGCTAGCTTCTAATTGGACTGTTTGGCTTTTAAAAGACCTTGTAGCAAGCGAGATAGAGGTAAATTTTTTCACTTTTAGCTTGTTAGCTAGAAGTGCTGTGGCACTCACTGTACTGACTAAAGGCAAAGGAAAAAAGAAAATAAACACTAATAGGGAGGGACACATCAGGGTGGTCGAGTCCAGCTCCTGGCCCTGCACAGGACCATCCCCAAGAGTCACACCATGGACCTGGGAGCATTGTCCAGACTCTTCTTGAACTCTGGCAGGCTCAGCAATGCTCCCCAAGAGCTTCCACAGCAGATTTGGAAAAATATTTTCTTCCAGACAACACATAAGCTGGGACTTTTAACATTTCACCCAGCCTCTGTAAGTTTCTATCATTCTGCATTTTTGCTGCAGTGTCTTCAGGGCTTGTCTTGCTTATTCTGTTTGGCGTTTACACC
>JANRGV010000094.1:59159088-59169680 GCA_024734035.1 Alethe castanea
TTACACCTGTTTAATCCCCAAATAATTTTATGTTTACTTGAGTGCAAATAAGGTAAGGATTCATTTGAAATTACACGAACAAATATTAATTACTTCTTTTTAACTCTTCCAACACCATTATTTTTATTTCTTCAAACAATTTTCTTTGCTGCTGGAGTGCTGAAGTGTAATCATAAGAAGTTTTGCACAGCTTTTAGTATTGATTCCCTATTCAGTTAAACATATTAACAGTTTTAATTGGCAGTCATTTGCATATTTTCAATTATTTCCTGAAGTAACTTCATTTTTTGGAAAGGAATTATAGCACGGTTTTTGTAAATTCTACATTTCAGATTCCTATCACACAAAAAATAAAGAAAAACATTCACTTATGAACCTAAACTTTTGTTTGTGTTTTGTGAACAGAATAATAATCTGGGGGCCTTCTTTATTTTAAGTGGACTCTACTGCCATGACCAATTTTCCTTAAGAATTCATAGAAAAGGTCAGGGTGAGGCAACGAAGCTGCTTGATTGGCAGAGGAGATGGGATGTTTGTAATTTTAATCAAATTTAGTATTAAGACATACTTCAAATAATATGTCAGCCTAGTGTTAGTGAGTTTAAAATCTAATGACAACTGCTGTCATTATTAGTTAAATATAGCCTTTGTGCCTGTGGCAATAAATGATGACACTTCAGAACATGCAGAAACAAAAAGCTCTCAAGTATTTAATGAAAAGGGAGTGACTGTAAACTTAGTTAAACACAGGAATGTGACCTGGGCATAATATGTTTCCCAAATAGAGAAGCATCTGGAATTTGAACACAGAGAATAATTGAATGGAATATTATCTGTTCTTACTACCAGAGTTTAAATTTTAGGAATCTTGGGCCTTTCTTCCTGTTTCGTATAGATATATCAGAGAGTTTCATATTTATTATAATAACACTTCTATTGCTACATAAGGTATATTTCAGATTCATGTCTCTGTTAATGTTTTGTACCCTTTAAAATGTGTTGCTCAATTTTTCAAAATCCTGAAAAGTGGGAACTGAGAATGTCCTTGTGCTCATAGATGAAAATGTATTTTTCCAGCCAGTAAGTTTTGGATTCATGAAGTTTTGAAGTTTGCTCATGGAAAAGAGAAAGAAAGAGAAAGAAGTTAAAGCAAGATGTGTCTGAGTACGTGGGCATCATATAATATCCATGTATTTGTAATATCATATGCTAGTCCCATTACAGCTATTAGTTTATTCCTTTTTGTTGTTGAAGAAAATTTCTTACAAGTCTGCAAATCTTGTTTAAGCAAGCAACAGCATAAAGGAATTGTGAATGAAAAGGTAGAGGTGTTGGGATAAGAAAACTGAATTTTGAAATCAGTTCAATGTAACAGGAAATGCAAACCTGTGCTCAGAACATGATCAGTGTAGTCCTCAGGCAGGGACTTAGGGAATGTTACATGAGGATTTTAGGGCTCTGTGAGTTTCTATTGTTATTCTACAAGAGCCATTCTTCACTGCTATCAGTGAACCTCTAAGTCATCCTGTCATTAAGAACTCTTTTGCTGGAGGAAGGTATTTCTTGGCATGAGAATTTGAGCTATAATTCTGCTATTTTGAGCTCATTAGAGCTGCTTTTACCAGCAGTGACAGTGTTACTGTGTGTTTGGGTAGGGGCTGCTTCCATTTAGGTAATATATTCTATTTACCCACACTTCTCAGCATAATATCAGTTTGCTGGGTTAATCTTCACTTTCTGTATCTAATTATTGACTAGTGTTGCTGATCTTGTTTGCAGAATTTCAACAACATTGAGTATAATACCAGGCACATGATTTAATTTTTGAAAATTGTGGTAAATTCAGGCACAAAAATTGATGAAAAATATTGTATAAAAATTAGGCTAAGATTTGTAGATTTGAAGTATCAAGCACTCAGTGTTAACATAGTGGTTATCAAATTAAGGTGCATCAGAGTTGGTAGTAGCTTTTACAGCTGTCTGCTACACAGTGGCAGATCACTGAAAATCACAGGATAATTTGCCTTGGAAAAGACCTCTGCAGGTCACCTCATCGAATCTCAGATAGAGATGACTTCAGAGACAAGTCTGAATATGAATAAAATCCACATGTTGTGTTGAAATAATGGTGGTAGGTCCTTGTAGATGATCTAAGTCACAAATGCAAGAGGGACTTGCATGCCAAATAGCTTCCCTGTTTTTAAATTGTAGTTATTAATTATAGGATATTCTCTCTCCCTACAAACCCTGGCAATCTTCTCCTTTCCATTGCCCATTTTTGCTCTATTTCTGTGACTTATCCTTGTCACAAAAAGGCATTTTAACATGCTTAAACACCTTGTTTGGGCACTGTGTAAGACTGGGGTTATAAAATTCTTACCCTAGTTCCAAATAAGTTCTTTATTGCCAATGGTCTGTATGGTCAGATTCCCATGGCTGTTCTTTCTTTCTTCCCCTGGTAATTTTTCATTGCTGCACAGGCCAAAAGCAACAGGAATAAGATACCAGTGCAGACTGCAAACTGCAGACTGTGGACACTGTCCTGGGAATTGTGAAATATGGGACCGACTCTGTCAGAAAGAGAAGGTTATAGAATCTGACCCCCTCTCCCCAGGAAATATAAACATTTGGCCACTCTATAAATGAGACTTTACCATGACTCTTCAGGTAACTTCTAAATTTAAATGCTGATGTCTGTTTTACTTTACAGTGTTACCACAGTTTTTCTCTGCATTCAGTCTATCTGCTTTTAGTGTATATCATTGAGGGGATTTTGCTTTGGAGGTTCCTGGTTTGTGAGCCCCAAAAGACTGGAAGCTGCTGAATTATCAAACCAGACAGGACCATGATGCACAGAAGTGTCAATGTACAGACAATTTCAGGTGGCAAGAGTAATTTCTTTTTGAAAATAAGGGAAAATAAAGACACTCAGGTACCTGATTTGATGTCTGTGCCACTCTGAAGTGGCAGAAGTTTATTCATTACCACGTGGTGCCTTCCATGCACATGTCAACCTCACTGACTTCTTGTTCACTCAAGGCTGGGAACAAAAGTCATGCATCCCATTTTTAAAGCCATGCAGATTCCTGGAGGATTCCTATTGTGCTTGAATATTCCCAGCAGGCTTATCCTGCAGAATACAGACAAGCTTGACCTTCAGAGCACTTCTCCAGCCAGCCTTGAGGGATACTGTGAGCATGACCTTAAAGGATGGACAAGATTTTTCTCTATCACATTCTTTGGTTTAGGCAGCTGTAATCTCCCTAAATTTGCCTGTAGGCATCTACTGGCTCTTATCACTCAATGCCAGAGGGTCTCTGAGTTTCACCTTATGTCATCTTTCATTATAGTCTGAATCAGCTGCCACTTCTTTTCCAAGGAGGAAACCAAGCCACACTTATTGTGGCATACCTGAACTGAGAGAGTCCTTTTGCCCTTACATGACAAACTACTTGTAATACTTCTTATGTGGCAAATAACACCTAATATTTATCTAATTACTACATAAATGAATACCCCACCAAACTAGGTCATGGTACAGGTTTAGACTAGATTTGGGAATGCAAATTAGAGCCCCCTATTCCCAGGCTTAGGCACTTTCTGAAACTTCTCAGAAAACATGCTTATTCAAAAACTTACAAATGACAGTCAGTCCATCTTTTTACTGACTGCTGTTGAGATTTTTGAGATCTACTTTCCAATGTTAGTAGACATATTTTTCAACAATTAATTAAACTGGTCTTGCCAGTTTAAACCTCTTTATTACAAGATCACTATTTTCTTATGGGCAGAACTGGAATTCATGGACAAGTCAAAGGAGGGTGTGATTCAAGATGTGTTGCTGTTCATGTGAATTCTGAAATACAACACCCTCATTGCTGCAGGCTCATATGACTTGAAACCTGTATTGGTGGCAGGACCAAGAGTCAGTCAAGCCATCCTGTATTCTGAGTGGAGAGAGTGTCTTATACAGTCAAACAAGCTAATATTTTCACACAAATGGGGGTTATTAACATAAGCAATGTCCATAAGAAAAATGTCCTCAAAAACTTGTTCATGAAGTAAAAGGAACTTTAATGTGTGCATAAGTGGTTCTTATCCATGTTGTCATCCATGTCCTTGTAGAGAGGAGGTTATTTCAAGTTCTTCTATGAGATCCCCTAAAAGTTTTCAGGAGTCCCACTGCTAAAATTTATTTACTAAAACTTGCATGCTTTCTCAATGAATAATAAACCAACAATAACAAACTTTTCCCAATTGTTTAATGATAAGGACTGTGAAATACATGGAAGTGTTAATGTCACTTCTGCATTTTCTGATCTAGCATTGTTCCCTTTGGCTGTGGCAGGTCAAGGGATGATCTCCACCCCTCTGTATCCTACCTGTACTGTGTGAAAGGCTGTTCTGAGCCTCCTCACAGCCAGTGCCAGCAAAGTCATTTGATGCTGGAATTGGTGGCAGTGGGAATGTTAAGGTTTTTAGTGAACCGTTTTAACAAATCTGTACCAAGTGCACATGCCAAATTTCGCAGCAACCATAGAATAACTTCCTGACAACTGCAAGGGCACGTTCATGCCATTTAAAAGGTGGAGATGAGGCAAAATTCATAAATTCTACAAGGAACAGGAAGGGCTCTAGAGAAGAGAGCAGGAAAATGGAACTACATCTGTGTTTCCATGTTGTGCAGTGCCAGGAAAAGAGATGTGTGCAAGGAAGCAGTTGTTAGTTCAGAGGAGCTCACTGTCCACACTCTGCACATTTTAAAAAATACTCTGAGCTATCTCTACTCTGTACTGTGGACTTATGGAAGGGCTTTGGGTCACATCCATTGCTTTAATTTAACTTCTTTGAAACTGCTCTGTGATATGAATCAAAAAGTACATTAAGTGGGAGAATTGGGTTCCTCACCTCAAAATTGCAGTCTTTGCTTGAACTGCTGTAGATCCATCCCCTGGAAGAAAACAAACCACAATTGTTCAAGTACAAATTTGAAATTCCCTTTCCTGTTGGGAAGGCTGTTTGGTTACAAAACCCTGACTGGATTAATAACTTATCAATTCACATTCTCAGTCCTGGTAAGTTACAGGAGCTGTATTGAATTCAATAAAGTTATCTAATTTACATTCACTGAGGATCTAATCCATGAACAGTCACTAAAGATATTTAATTGGGAAACTAAACCATGGTGTAATGACAAGGGTTTTTTTTCAAATTGATTACCAGTATCAATGCTGATTAGAAGATTAATTTTTTTGTCTTAGAATTTTAAAGTGCTGTGAAAGGCTCAGCCATTTTTACTTTAGTGGATTTAGACACATTTATTAACATAATCAACACATCCTTTATATTTTATAATAATATAGCCTCATGATATAAAGACCTGTGAATTGAAACCAATTTTTCCAAAGATCTGTCATGCATCTAATGTAATCCAACTGTAATAACAGCAGTATGAGGCTTACATTTTCAAAATTGTGTGTATAGACACATTCCATTAACATTAATGGCAGTTATAAGGCTAAGGATCAAAATTTTCCTGAGTTAATCCTCTAACTCCCACTGATTTTAGTGATCTTAGATTACTGAATAATTTTTAAAGGCCTTCAGCCCCTAACTTTTTAAATATATCCAGCTCAGACTGCATTGTTATCAGTCCAATGATTGTGTTTATTGGCACAGTTTTGATCTGTAGCTGGATACTGATTATATTTCTGCCTGCAATATGCAGCAATTTCCTTTGAAGGTTTAATTGTAAGTGCATTTTGTGCAGTGGCAGTACAGCATTTAGAGGTCATTTTCTAGTGTTTGGAAAAAGAAGGAAACTAACATTTGAAGTGAAATAAAAATGCCATTTATACGATGTGGTGTCAGATGTGGAACTCAAACGAAGTACAAAAGGTCCAGACTTAATTTTTCTGAAGCAGAAGAAATGAGAGGCATTTCATTTTTGTAGGTGAGAAGTGAAATGTTCCTCTCTGCTCGCTGATAGAGGCATGCTAAGGTGAATTTTAATTATGACTAAATTGTGGTATTACTCTTTCATACCCTGAACATCTGTTCCCTTCAGGAGCGATGATTTATGCAGGCTATCACTGCAGACAGCTTGCTGCAGCTTATGGCACAGCTAGGAGGAGGCTGGTGGTAGCATTTCAGAAAATACCAGCACCTAAGTGGAGACAGGCCAGTGTGTATTTTTAAGAGAAAGGGGAGCATGATGTGTCTGCTTTTAATTTTGAAGCCAAATATTCACTTTACTTTTTTTTTTTTTCCTTTTTCCTTTCAGACCATCTGTCATTGATGAAGTGGACAGTGAATGGCCTGGTTCTTCACAGTGGTGTCAAGCAAAAGAAAAACCAGAACTGCCATTAACATCTGTGTGTAGAAAATTACTGGGAACACCTCTGTTAGAATTTTAGTGTTTAAGAACTGCACAGGCAACAATAACTATGAGAATACTGCTTCACAAAATCAAATTGAAAAGGTAACCTTTGTTTGTTAGCATGTTTGAATCAATGATCTCCAAAGTACATTCATTGTTACTGCAGTTACATTGCTTTTGTGTAGCTATAGATTTTGGTTCAAGAAAAGCAAGGAAAAAAATCCCTTAAATTATTGGAATTCCATAAAGCAGGGATTACATGTATATTCAGGTTATATAAGGGAAATTTCACTCCCCTAGTCCCTCTTTTCTGAAACCCCCTTGCTATTTAGCCTGCTTGTCTTTGCCCAGTAGCCACCTTGCTTCTGATGATGCCTAGTTCTTCTGCTTCTGTGTGTGCTATTGCATGTAATCTGAGGATTTATAGCCAAGAAAGATAATTTCTAAGATTACCTGAGGCCAGGGTTATATGTGTTTGCAAATATAGTCAACTTTGATTTGGTTGGATATTATAAATATTCACCAGTTAAAACACTTGTCTTAAAAGATATGACACTATAACCACATTCTGAAGTTCTTCTGTATACAAGAATCTTTTTTTCTATATAAATAATTTCAAAACTTTCTAGGCACTTGAGTAAGTTTTAGAAAAATTTGCTCTCTTTGTTTGCAGGTCAGTCTAGAAGGGCCAGTGTATTTGTCCCAAAATGAGTATGGCTTATATGCTCTATACTACCTCTGGTCTATTATTATTATTATTATTATTATTATTATTATTATTATTATCTGATATGTTTGAAACAAGTTTTTAAAAATACATTTTAAGTGCTTTTCAAACCTTGAGTTGATTAACAACATGGAATCCTTTGCAACAATTTGCACTACACATAAGGAATTTTGAATGCATGGAATATTAGTGTTCAGCCCCACTCCTGCATTATGTAATCCAGATTTGGGAGTTTTCTTTAAAATTGTAGGAGAATACTATCATTGTAGATCCCTTCCAACTGAACTGTTCTATTTATTCACCATAGTTTTCACCCACCAAAATAATGCCCAGGAGAACTATATAACTACACCTTATTTTTTCAATACAAAATTAATTGTATTGCTGTTGATATTGGTGCTAAGAGATATCAAGGTGCTGCATTCAAATGTGAATAATAACTTTTCAGCAGTAAATGTTCTTAGAACCTCTTGTGTAACTAGAACATTCACAATTCCTTCAATATGATGGGGATAATCAAAACACATGGACCAAGCTTGTTTGTGCACTGGAGCAAAAAAGCTCAGCAGAAATTTCTGAACATCACAGAAAAAAAATAACTATTAATCAATCTTTGGGGTTTTTTCCACGGAGATGTCTTGACCTAGAACATTAATTATTAAGCTGATATCCATGATTTCTTAGACATGTGTGGGCTGCCTGTAAACCTTACCTGTGATGGAGCCCTGCTCTCCTGGAGATGGCTGAGCTGCATGCCTTTGGGAAGCAGGGAATTAATTCCATTTTCTCCTTTCCCTCTCTGTGTGTGCCTATTAAACTGTCCTTATCTCAACCCATGAATCTGGCTTCAACCCTTTCCATTTTCTCCCCTCTTCCACTGCTGGGGTTCCAGTGAGCAGCTGCCTGGGGTTAAACCACAACAAAAAGTCAGCACATTTCAAATAAACTGCAAATTGGTGTCACAGGTATTGATGCAATAGTGAGTATAGAACAGAAATATTTTTAAATTTTCAAAATGGCATTTCATCCAGTCAAGTGATTTAAAAAGAAAAATTATTTCTTACCCCTAAACTAAAAGCAAAGCCAAATTGCAGTGAAAATCACAATACTGTATCAGAGTGGACTTTCACATAGTCCAATATCCTGTCTTGAAGTGGATGTCTGATGAAAAGTGGGAGAATAAAGGCAGCATATGGTGCATATGTTGATAATTTCCTAGGGTGCTGCCCTAATCTGGAACAACACCAGTTATGGTGCAGTCAAATCACCAATATATCAGAAGCAGAACATTATCTTTTCCCTTGAATAGAATTATTATTAGTTATTTGAGACATTATTCCTTCCCTTGGCAGTGTCATGGTCTTAGCATGATTTTAAAGAAACTATTAAAACGTGGGGGTTTTCAATGTATAATAAGCAAATTCTCAGCAGATTGTTGCTACTGTGTGAAAAGTGTATTCATTTCTCTGTCATCAGTAAATATTTATTTTCAGACTTTTTTTTTTTTTTTACCTAGTCATGAAAAAGTGGCCCAGCTATGTGTGTGTGTGAGTCCATCAAATCTGGTGGTAGTTTGGGGAAACCAGAGCCTTCCCTCTTTGATTCTCTGTGTTCTGAAACCCTGAAAAAAGAAATTACTTTCTCACTTCACTTCTGCTGGACCTGTATCAATGAATGTATGGGGGAAAGGACTCACTGAACAATTGCTCTCTCAGTTTTCAAAAAAGCAGATTTACCAGGCTGTACAACCTTCACAGTTTTTCTCCCATCTCTGCTTGGTCAGCTCCACATCCACCACCCAGCAATTAAGATACTATACCAAAGAGGATTCAGAATTAATTGAAGGAATTTTCATGCTGAAAATGCCTATCATTATTCAATTGAAACTGAATGTTAAGTATGTTTACAAAATTTGAAAGAAGATACAAGATACATAGTGATTTTTACTTAGTAATTTTATATTTCAAAATGAGTGTATGAAACAGTTTTTCTGTCTCACCAAAGTGCAGAAAATGTCTAAAACACTGTTCAGTTTAAACTGGAACCTGATTCTCCCCAATCTATTTTAGATAGTCATCTTTAGTTGTGCAACTGCCTAGAAAAGTAAGGAACCTTTAATTGTAAAGGACTGGAAACTACAACTGTTGGAGGACCTTGGCCCCATTGTCAGAAATTTCAATGTTTTCCTATCTTCTATTCTTTCTTGCATAGGAGTTAAAACTGGGTCAGAAACATGGCATTTGGGGCTAAATATGGCAAATATGTGCAGAAATGGGCAAATGGAGGGGAATATTTGGAATTTTAGCCTGGGTGATACGCAGCACCTTCAAAAAATTTCCATGATTGTGAGTGTTAGAATAGCATGGAAGATGCTGTAACTACAGTTAAAATTGAAAAAAAGAAAAGGACCCCACAAAATTTTATTGATGGTGTATTCTCTTTGTCTTATTTTAAATTGGATCTCTTTGGGCAGGCAGCATCTGTCCTAAGCTTGGTGTGCAGTGTCAGTTGTGGAATGTGTGTTCTCCTGTGAGGCAGGAGATGCATTTTTCACAACCGAACATGTCTTGTTGCAGTTGGATTTGGGATTTTTGAAACAGGGTGCATTCCTTTTTAGGTTTACAAGATTTGTAAAATTCTTCTTCTCTGTGTTGTCTATGAGCACCTTGAAAAAGACAGCTTAGGATATTCCCCTGCCTAACCCAAAACAGGAATGATGGCTGAATAACATCATTAGTATTTCCCTCTTGCCTCTTCTTTTCAACAGCTCCATGAACAATGAATTTCTCCTGGTCAAGGTATTGCCATTTCTGTCATCAAAAAGTAACTTGTACACTATCTTTCTTAGACTTTCTTTCAAAGAATGACAGGTAATTTCAGCAGCATCACTCCAGTGACAGTTTCTGCTTTAATCACACAACTCCTATAGTGATGATTCATCTCCTTCCTAATTTTGCATTGGCTGAATAGTGTTGCACAATATGAAACAGCTATTGTATATATTCTCAAGTATTATGATTTCTGTACAAGCTGGAGGGAGGTAAGCCAAATATTCAATAATCAATTATTTCAAAGTAAGTGTAGCAAGAAAATAGTATTTAAAATAATGCTATCAAGAAATGCAAGTTTGAAATTGACTGAGCTATATGACTATGTGGTTCAATCTGAAAACCTGGTTCAGCATAAAATCTCAGCAGTGGGAGGATTCTATCTAAAACAATAACTGTAATGCATGACTAGGAAAAATCAGAACAATGTGGGCATGGACCATATACATAATTTAGAATTTTACTGTGGGCACATGAAATGGCTTGTGGTATTCCCTGTTGTGATGGTATACAATGGGCCAAAACATCATTATGCTGGGGTGTCCTGGTTTGGAGGACAGGTGTCTGCCAAGAAAGGCAGGAGACTCTCTTTGAAATGGAGAATGTAAACCCCCTCCCTCCAAATTATTATAATTTTGAAATTAAGGGGCTCTCAGGC
>JANRGV010000094.1:59182566-59197096 GCA_024734035.1 Alethe castanea
AACACCAGTTCAATTAGAATTATTCTACTATGAATATTTCAGAGGTCAGCCTGGCTGTTTTAAACATGCTGTGTAGGCATCTGTTGGAATCTCTGGGATCCCCAAATATATCTGGGGGTTAAAATCAGTTAATTTTATATAAAACGTATGCAGATGGAGGAAAATGTGCAAGTTGGGGTTTTTTTTGAGTTGCTTTTAAAAAAAAAAACTTTCTACTAAAAATAGTTCCAGAAAAAAATAAATCCTTGCGAGCTGTGCCATGCAACAATGGAAATAGCAGCATATCTGCTAGCTGGGGCTGCAGTTAACACTTTCAGAGATGGGGGATGTCCACCTCATTAGCATTCTCCATCAGTAGTGGTGCTGTTGGTGGGGGTGTTGGAGCAGGAATGCCATTGTGCCTGGTCCCAGTGTTTGGGGACAAACACTGCTGTGGAGGGAACGTGTGAAAAGGCCATAGTACTGACAGTGAATGAGGAAGGCTGTGCTTTCTGTGTGCTTCAAGCAGGGAAGCTGTCATTCACAGGCCCAGCACAGCCAAGCTGAGGCCAAAAGAGAGGGCTCAAATACCTTTTAAAATGATATTAATGATTTTTAAACGTTTCTCTCATTTAGAATTGCGCTGCCCGTACTGGATAATGCCAATTGTCAGGTGGACAGGTGACAATTTATTTAAAAGGGTATCTCATTGCCACAGTGAAAATTCATTATGGAAAATGTATAAGTATTTGAGAATCTCAAGTTTCTTTCAGTATTTAGGTGTTTTTGAGCATGGGTTACTTACAAGGGTTTAGCAAAATTTGAATGCAGCAATTAACAAACATAGCTGGTCCTGAGGTTTTACTCTGTGTGTTTTTATTTTTGCTGCAAGGGTGTTATATGTGGGAAAAGGGGGACTGAACTGGGATGAGAAGTGACAGGAAACTGTGCTGAATGTTCATTAGCTTGATCTAGCAGAACTTACAGTAATAGTAATTAATCATTTGAACCACAGCAAATTACGTTATGTTAAAGTAATGGAGCTACGATGCAAAATACCTACAAGAAAACAAAAGGGAATAAAATTATTGACTGATTCTATTATTCACCATTTTGGTTATGGGAAAACAAGCTTGAATGCTCTGTTTCAAGCTGAATATCCAACACTTTTTCTAAGCCATATGAATGAACAACAGAATTCAAGAGGTTTTCCTCATTTTGCCATGCAGATCTGCAAAAATATTACTGATTTTAAAAAATTGAAATACTGCCAAGTCCAGAACAAAGGAAAAAGAAAGTCTATATTTCTTCTATTTTCTTGTGTTGTTCTTTTGAAACTGCTGACTCAAGTGCTGGAGGTTGAATGCCTCTGTGAGACACAAACAAAAGCTTTGTTCCATAACTTTTCTTTTTTGCACTTTATAAGAAACATATTTATCATTGCTATTCAGTTGGTTTTCACAGATTACAGTACTTACAGTGTTCAGTAAGAATTTTAATGACTTATTTGTTTTCTTTTTCATTCATATGAATAAAATACAAACTAGCTTGTAGCTATAATAATTTTTCAGGGGGTTTGCTTGGCAGAAGCTGCTAAAATTACACACTTTTATAAAGTATTTTTAAACTGTATGTTTTTCCTATAATTTCTATATCCGTGATTTTTCAGACAGCTTTCAGAAACTTATATTAATGAGCCTTGTTTATAATGCTGCTTTAAGAAAATTAGATTATATTGTGGTAAACTCAGCATAACAATTATTAGATGTGATTTGAAGGAAACAAAAACTTCATCAAAATTCTTAACTTCATTTCTGATTCAACAGTTTTTAATTTGTGTTTTTATGGGTTATGAAAGTATATATTCTTAAAATAACTAGAGTATCACAGCCTCTGTTCAGTGACATCCCCCCTCCTTTTTTGTAGACATAAATTATTTGTTTCCTCTTCCTTGAAGCTTCTGTTTTTCTAATCTTATATGACATTGACTCATGCTGTTGAAGAGGTGTTAAGTATCTTTATTTCCTTTTTTATAGGTCGCAGAAAAATAGATTTTTTTGTTCTGTTTGACCCGTGTGGAGGGCACTCAGGAGATAATCCCGTGTTAAAGTGAACTTTGTGTAGAACAAGATTCCATATGAAAACTGTAATATTTCACCATGGCTTCTTATTAAAATAATATAAAAATAGTGTTTTGGTAATTTTGAAATAGAAAACTGCCCTCTTGATAGTTCAGCTAAGTGATTCTTAGAATGTTGTACTGTTTATAGATTTGAGTGAGGCTTGAAATTTTTCCCACAGCTGAGCTGCATTCTAGTTACCAGAAGTATTTTAAGAACCTTAAACTTGTGTCTTTTTCTAAGTGTCATGCCTTGAGCAGGCCTAACATCAGTTAAATGAAGTGAAAATTGCATTCTTGTCTTGATAGAGATGAAAATGGATTTCTGGTCATGAAATAGATGTAGTTGTCACTTTTTTAAAAAGGTGTCAGCAGTTTGCTTCAGCAAGTAAGGTGCCAATTCAGTATGACAGTAAACTTGTGATCTGAGCAATCAATAAAATGCTTCAATAACTTCTGCTTCATTACACTTATAATAAGAGGCTATAGATCTGTGGCACATAAAATGTTGATAAAGAGGATATGTAGGGACTCAGTGTGACATTTTGTTTTAGTAGTACAGTAAGTGCAATGTTGCCATCTAGAGTTTGTGCATAGGTAATTATTCTGAAAGCGAAAGCCTCGGTGAAAAAATAAACATTGATGCTTGCAATCCCTGTTTGTTTCCATCACTCAGTGGCATGTGTGTCTACCTGTATGGAATAGCTCATTTGACTTGCCAAAAAACTGTGCAGGGCACGAAAAGGAAGGCAATTAAGAGAATTTCAATTATTTTTGTGCTTTTTCATTAAGTTTTGTGTAAGGACACAATTTCCTCTCCAGTCCCCATCCCAACCTAGGGTTAAATGCACCTAAGAAACAATTATCACTTAAATAGATGAAGTTGTTGCCAGCTATTAACAAAAATCATTGCAATGATTTGACACCTGTAAAAGGGGATGAGGGAAGCTTTGTAGTCACAGGGAGTTAATGTTGTGATGTTCCACATTCTGACCAAGGGTTCTTGCAGTTGATTTATGTATTATGAGATCATAAATGGCTCCTGCTGACTTTTCATAAGCATACATTACAGGGGAATTGTCTCTGAGCTATTTATCAAGAAAATTATTTTGATATGTTAAATAGAGGGGGTTTTACCCTTTTAATATGGATGGCACCTGATTAATAGAACCTATAAAGATCCATATTGTATTTTGAATAAACAAAACTTAATTTAGATCTAGAGAAGTTTTGCTTCCCAGAGAAATTATTGGAAATCCTTAATTCTTCTGAAAAGTATTTTTAAAATATGTAGAACCAACAGTTCTGTCTAGAAGCATGAAGTATGGGCTTGTCTAGTTCAGCAATCTAAGTGTTTTATTTCAGTAAAAAGAAGTGGTTGAGATTATTAAAGGCTGGGTAATTAAAAACATCTTTGTGTGGACAATTCTAATGTGAGTAGCTGCACAGATACAGCATGTTTGTTAAGAGAGTGACTGAATAAATCTGTCCCTTTTTATAAGCAGCAAGAATGATACTGCCTCCAGTTTTCCTTCTACTTTGGTATGTAATTTATAAACAATTTGTCTTCTGAGCATCAGAGCCTTATTGTAGCTACTCATGTGTCATTTCCTGATGAGGCAGTCTGCTAACACTGTCCTGTGCTTTATCATCAGCATTTAATTGTTAATTTCTTCTGCACAGATCATAAATGCAGGAGAGTAAATGGTGGAAATCTATCTGAAATTGTGCTGAGGAGTTAAATGAGCACTCTAAGAATGTAATTTCTGGATTGTTTTTTACCATGATCTTGCATTGTTTTTTTCTTTCTCTCACTTTGAACATGAATGCTTGCTAGAGACATATGGCTCATGCTAAAACATTACATATTAGTCAAAAGACTGCAGATGAGGCATGCTATTCTTTTGCAAATTAGAAATTAAGTGACTGTTTGGGACTAATGAAGTTTTAATTATAGCAGGGTCCAACATCTCTGTCCACTCATGTTTGGTTAAGCCTCAATGGCCACAAACCTGTTTACCTTTTGAATATGTTGTGTGCTGAGTGCCTCCTGCAGAATCAGGTGAATTCAAATAAGACATGGATTCTTTGGTGATGACAGGGAGGGAAAAGGAAAATGAATTTGTTACTTTCCATTTTATTATCAATTTTGTCATTGGATTGCCACAAAACACCATTATGTGCAAGTAATGTCTCTCTGCACTGAAGTATGAATTTCACAATTTTTTTTTTAGCATTTAGAATTCACACACTGGAAAGTCTTAACAGTTCAGCCTAACAGTCTTTGATGGCATAAAAAATAATTCTGATCAGCTGGAATGAGTTTCTAACAATGTGTCAAACAGAGGATTATATTCCTGTGTTTTATCTGTCTCAGATAGATATTGGCACACTGAGATTATTTGAGTTAATCCCAGGCTACCTGTATTTCTTTGGGGATGGTGCAAGGTCAAATCACATCACATTTGCCATGGACTGAGAGTGAATAAATGTACCCTCGATCACTTCAGTTGACAAAGTTGTTAAACAGAGTAAATTGAGTGTGTGGCTGTGTCTGGGGCCACTAAGAGATTCTGCTGGTATAGGTAGGTTTACAATAAATTTATTAGCTTTCAATATTATTCAGTTATTCTCAGCTAAGAAATAGGAAGTGTATCTGTTAAGCAAGGGAAAGAGGTCTTCAGTTATACTGTTAATAAATAATCTGTAAAAAATCCACATAGTACTACACAGACAGCATTGAATCAAGATTAGTTTCAGATGTCTCCTCTTCAAGTTATTTAAGAAAGCAGCTAAATGTCCACCATGTGAAGATGGGATTACACTTGCAGTAGAATCCTGGCTGCTATCAACGTGCAGCACTGACTTTTTTTCCTTTTTGAGAGTTAAATGAAATGCTGCACAATTATTAGATCTACTCTTTGAGTTAGTTCTTCCACTAAGCCTATTAAAAAGTTGTTAAAATAAAAAATAAAAAATAGAAGCTCAGTATAGAACTTTCTGAGTATTCTGAAAATAAATCATTGCATTTAGCAACTTTGAAAGTAATTACGGAATTCTATTGCTAAAGTCAGTGGAAGTAGATTTGACAGATTTCCTCTAAATTACTCAACCACCTACAGGTATTATTGCCAAGACTCTTTTGAAATGAGAATAAATTTCATGGAGTTACAACAGCAGAGTGAAAGGGTGTGTTTGATAGATTCCCTGAGCTGTTTCAACACCCACAGGTATTATTTGTAAGAAAACAATCATGCAGAGTCTTCAGCTGGTTAGAGAGGGCACAGCATTCCATCTTCACCTGACATCCTATCTGTTCTCCCAACATCCCGTGCCCCCAGCCTGCCACCCACTCCTCCCAAAACAATGCTCACCAAGAGAGTTTTGTGTGAATGGACAAGAATATGAATGTTTTTTAAAGGAGTCCCAACGGTATAGAAAACTCATTGTTTGTGGGAGACGAAAGGGATTGAGGTGGGAGAAGAAAAACTGTCTTTAGGATTGATTAGTATTCCTCACATTCTTTCCTAATTAATCAATGTTACTCTTTAATTGTTAGACCCTCTCAAAGGTAATTATTTACTGGCTTAAAAATACCCAAAAAATGAAAATGAAGGTTTTATTTGCTTTATTTTTCTCTTTTTAGTGTGACTTGTTTCAGACTTGTAAAGACTGATTTGTCTTATTTTAAATAACTAAGTCCTGAAATACTCAGCATGCATGAATTCAAATTGCATAAACTTTACCTAAGTGGGTTTTACAGGAGGACCCTAAGCCTGTAAAAAACGAAGCATTGTGGTGTTGAGCATTTCTCAAAGATGCTTTTTCCACATTATGATTTTACTTCCATATACTTTTAAAAAATATTTATTCCAGTATTGCCTAAAAGATCCAAAAAGACCAGGCCTGGTTATTGTACATGCACTGGATGTAGTATCAAATGTACACAAATGTAGTATCCTGTACCTAATAATGTAATTTGATTGAAATTTAAAAGCCTAATATTATATACTTTAAAATTTGACCATTTTTCCTAAGCCTTTAAACTTGTTTATGCTCTTATTTTTTAACAGCCTGCTGTGTTTATTATTTCCCTTGATTAATTAGTTACATTCAGTATTAACAATATGAATATTGTCATTTAAACATTAAACTCATTCAGTTTTATTTTGAATATATTAGGGATGTAGATCAAAACCATCTTCTCAATTTGTAGTGTCTTGCAGCGTTCAAGGGCATTAAAATAAATTACTTCTAAACTTTCTTCTCTAGCAAGCAACAGTAAATCCATCCTTCTCTTTTTCTTGCTGAATTTTTTTCACAGCCCTTACGCTAAGGAACAGAGCAACCACCTCACTTAGTCCAACTGCAAACAGTGAAGTGCTGCACTGCCAGACTGTGCTGACTGAAAAAATTGTTTTCTTGAGACCATCCAGGACAGGAGAGATTCCTTCTGCCCCATCCCAATTGTGCTCATATCTGATTTATGAGCTGCAGTCTTTTGACCAGAGCTAGTGATAAACATCTGTATCCTGTCACTATTTGGGTGTAGCCACCAGCCTGAATTGCTTTTCCAGCTTAATCTCTGCAGATTCTCTCCTTTGCAAGCACACACACTGAGTTTTTTAAAAAGTATTTTTCTACCATTGTCAGTATTACTCATTGTGATTTTTTCCCTGCACCACCTCAGCTGCTTCATCCAGCTGTGCCAGCTGGGTTCCACCCTATGAAGTTGTCACACTTCACCTTGTATGCAAAATACTATTTCTCATAATTTATGGGTGAGTGGGATGCTTTCCCAGTTTGTATTCTGTGGTCTTAAAGACAGCAAATTGAAAGTAAAATTCCTTTGGGCTAACTAGTAGAATATAAGGGCTTTTTATACATCCATAACTATATAAATTAACTGCAAGCCCGAGTTGGCCTCTAAATCAAAGCTGCAAACGTTGTTGCAAAACTATCCCCTGGTGCAGGAGCAAACTGTCAGCACATCCTGTTGGGATCACCAAAGCACTGCAGGAGGACTGGACTTCAGCTTGCTTTGCCCACCTGGAGACCCAAATGTGCAGCCCTTCCTAGAGCAGAATGGTTGAGTGTGAACCTTTTCTCTGTTATGACAAGGGGCATCTCCCCAGCATCACTTTGAGCAGAGTCCAGATGTTGCCTGCCAGAAGGAAAGAGGAATTTTGTCAGTTACCAGGATTCTGCCAGCCCTTGTTTATCCAGGTAGCCCAAAATACAGATATTCTGGAAGAAACTATGTGGATGTGTTGAGTAAAATAAAGAAAAAAAACAAACATGTAAAATGGCTTGTTCTACCCTGCTTCCCAGATTGGGCTGGTGGCAATGTTTAACGAGGGCATCTGTGTCCTAAAATGTATGTAGCTGCATGTTTTTGCATTAATGCAAATCCATGATCACTACTGATCTTGGCACCTTTAAAAATGTAGAAGGCAGAGGTGGTACGTGAAGAAGGAGGAAGTGCTCCTCAGTTAGAAAAAAATACGTATTTAATGAGCTGCTGCACCCATTCCTCAACAAAACAAAGGTCTTGAAGACCTCATAGAACCATTAACACTTTAAAGGCACAAAACTTAGTCTAAGGACTAATTTTTCAGGTTCTGTGAAAGGGGACAATTACCTCACTAAAGTCTTAAAGAATTTGGACAATTCAGAAGAAACTGCGTTAAAGCCTGCAGTAACATGGTTTGGCCCTGCCAAGGTTGAAAATAGCACAGACTTTTCTGGAAAAAGATTTTGTGTAGAAAACCAAGTATCTGTTGAATGCTTTGTGGCTAATCACTTATCTCCCAAGGCCCAGAAAATTCAATTCCAAAGTCTGTAAAAAAGGAAACAGGCCATCAGTGTTGATGGTAGCTGAGATAACTGACAAAAATATTTTTTGATAATTGAGCAAATACCTGTAAGTATTCCAGATAACTGCAAGGAAATTAAAGCTGGGGTAGCTATTGTACGTATCTGCCAGAGGCCTTTATTAAAAGTCCAGGTTGAATTAAGGCTTTAAAAAAGTAGAACAATCAGGAGCCATGTCATACAACAATTATACTTACTAGGTCAAAAAAATACTTAAGGTTTCTTCCCCTGTTTTGCTACAATAAGGCTGTCTGAGAACTTCGCTGCTCCAATGATTAGAAGCTTTCTTCTAATTTTTATTTAAATTTTTTTCATTTCTCTTTAATATCAATTCCTTCCTTTTAAAATAGAATTTATCTGAAAAAGCTCTGCATCCCCTTTACTATATACCTCCTCTCCATATATTTTTAAAGAGCAGTCATATCTCTTTTCAGGCATTTTTTTATTCATAGACTGAACCAAATCTCTCGTGTGAGATGCTTTTCATTGTTTAACCACAGAAATATTCCTTAGTGCAGCTGGTCTTGTTCTTGCTAGAACATAAGAGAAAGGTCCACGTTATTTCAAGCTGTTTAATGGCTTAATAGGGTTCTTTCTAGTTCCCTAGATATTTAAAATCCTTTTTAAAGCAGAATTTATATTCACTATTTTCTATTCATACGATGACCTCTCTGCCATTAAAAATCATATTAAAAATATTTGTTGTTGTTAAAATTATCCAAATGTAAAATGAAGAATGTTTTATTGCCCTCAGTTCTACTTTTTAGGTCAAACCATGCTATTTTTCATCATTAACTTACAGTGCTACCTTACTGTACTTATTCTGTGTTTTCTAAAATAATTCATTCCTTTAAATACTTGTATTCCAGGCATAATCTCCCAGAGTGTTTGCTACCTGAGTGATACAAGGTTTCATTCTTGTTAAGACATCACGGGATTTTTGTTTGTTTTTTTCCATTGGTATCATCCACTCTGGGATTTTTACAGATCACACCCACTTTTTTCTAGTTACACAAGGTTTCAGTAGTTCTTACAATAACTACTAAACCTTTCTAATTAATATCTTCTACAATTTTATCTATTCCTTGGATTGTTAATTTAAAAGTGAAAATAATGAAAACCTCTTTTCTCATTGTCCTGTTCTTAGTGACCATTTTAGCTGTAAAAATGTGAGCAGATAGTAGAGAATATGAATTTTTTGAATTAATGAGCTCTGGAAGACTGAAGACAATGGGACTCTTCTTTGAAACTCTGGATATTTTTTAATACAGTAACTATTATCAATAAAGATGTTTATGAAATATCATAAATATATTAATGACTGTGGAAATACTTAGAATTTCCTGAATTTGCTTATAAAAAGTATCTTCTTCTGTTTTGAAATGGTTTTGTTTTACTTTATGGCACATTTTATTCTATTTAACTTACAAATGTGGATGTATCATAGTACAGCAGGGTACTCCAGTGATACTGAAGAGAAAGACAGTATTCTGTTTTGCTGAAATTCCAGCTGATAGGAAATTAAGTGTGCAAGTAGTCACACTGAGCAGAAGAGTTCAAGTAATTCTTGTAGCTTATTGGGGGCTGAGTTATTTTCATAAAGTGCTCCTCTCTCCATGGTGGTAGCTGCAAATGTCTGCTCTCCCACTCTTTGTCCCTTTTTTTTTTTTTTTAACATGGAGATGGAAGAACTAAACAGTTTTTCTTCTTCATGAGGTGTTGATATGTTAACATTGAAAAAAGTATTGATTATTGATTCTAGCTATGATGTTCCACTACAAACAGTAAGGACGATTCTCAGGCTTAATGCTCTGTTAGGAAGATTTTTTTTTAAAAAAGTTTCCAACTCCCTTTTCTCAGCTGACTTTGGTGTGAGAAGTTTTGTGGTGTGGCCCAGGTCTCCATCAGCCTTGTGCTGCTTGGTTCTCACCAGTCCCTTGGGCAGACTGCTTCTCCTGACTGCAGTCACCACTTCAGCCAGGGGAAGGGCTTGGACAACTTGCTGCAAATTAAATGCCCTGGAAACATCCAGTGAAGGAGCTCTGTAAAATCTGAATGTTGAAGTTTTAACTCTTTCAGATTTACTAAACCATTTGCCCAACGTTTATCACTATATTTGGTGTCATGTTTTATCCCCTCTCCCCCTCTTCCTCTGTGTTTTCTTTAGATTAAGATTACATTTTTTCTTATGTCATATAAACGAAAATTTAGTTTTGAAGATTACTGCAAATGTCACTGAACAACGGACATTACATGCAGGAAAACAACCTGGTGTCAGAAAATATAACAATCAAGGGACTGTTTTCCAATGGCCATAGCAGTTACATTATTCCTAAATGATCTAAGTTTTCATTTGTAGATAACTTGCCATCTTCTCAGGAAAGGTGTAAATCAAGATGTTTCCAGCCTTAATTTACTTTTAAAAAGCATGTTCATTACTTATATAAAAGATAGATTTTTAGGAACTAATTACTTCTGTTGATCTTACAGATACATATTATTGCTGTGCTTAGTTTGAACACTATGTGCAGTATTCTTCTAAGGGATGAGATTTGCTTTTCACATACAATTTTAAGAATCAAATTCACATTTGGCTTGGTCTGAATGTAAAATACTTTAATTTTACAGTGTGTATTTTCTGCCTGGAGGGGGGGGGAGAACTTCTGGGAGTCCACACCTTTTGTCAGTACTCTCAAATTTTATCCTTAAATGGAACATCCCACTGCACATAATAAAAATACTTGCACGTATCAGGCTTCTGCTCAGCCCTGAGGATTGGACCAGCCTTGTGGCCCCTCTCTGGGTGCCAGTCATGGGATGCAGATATCCTGCAACATTCCAGGTTTTTCCAGGGCTGGCATCTGGCTGCCTGTGGATTCCTGAGGCAGTTCTGTGAGTTCTGCTGCCATGCCTCCAGCTCCAGCATGTGATGGAGTTGCAGATGGAGCACTTGCACAATGCACTCTGCTTTTTCCTGGTTTGCTCATAGTAGGGAGCCTGTCCTGCTTCTTTGTGAGAGAGGGGATTTGTATGTGCTCAAAAAAAAGCTATTTTCCCCCTACTAAAAATTAATTTAGAAACCTCCAATTTTTAGAGAAAATTTTTGTATCTTTTCTGACAACACTGTATTACAGCGAGCCTTTCACACCCCCTAGATCTCTTAGTTCTTCATTTGATGCCCTACAAATTTGGTTTTAATGCTTATTTATCAGAAGTAATTTCCCATGTTTAAATACTAGCTGACAAAATATCTGTGGGGACTTTAAGGCCATTTCTGAACAAGCGCCTGAGTAGGAATATCTCTACTCATTGATGTTACAGAACTGAAAAAAATATGCAGGATAAATAGCATAATTTCTGAAGTAAAAAAAAAAGTATGAAGCACTATTTCTATACAAAAGTCTCAAATATCTATAGTATAAAACAGATTATTTCAAATACCCAGCTGCTGATATTTATAACTTCTATAATGTGAAATGATGTAAATTCTTATTACATACAGCATGTACTGAAACCTGGAATATTTGGATTCAAGTATAGCTTATACCTAGCTTTGAATTGTAGAGGGCCATTTCTGAAACTTACTAATTAAAACTAGTTCTTAGAAAAACCTTTACAGAGTAGATGTTGTATTTCTAGATAAGTGCAGGTGTAGCTAATTCTTTACTAAAATGGTAAACCTTTCCTAGGCACACCCTCACAGCATTTTATCCTACTATTTAAGAGCTATTAATTCTTTGTCTTCATAGCAGTCTCAAATTAATATTTGCATTAAATTCTTCAGATAATTTCATTATTTTGTTTAATAGAGTTTTCCTCTTAAGATTACAATATTTTCCATTAAATTGCAAATTATGCAAACGAAGTACGCCTACTTAAGTTTGGCAGTCCTGCATTGCCAAATGACTATTGTTTCACTGTTCATTTCTTCAAAGGATTACTTTTTAAATTAGTGAACAAAAATGAAAAACGTGCATGTTTCTCTTCTCTTGTTTGTAACCCATAATTTTCCTAAGGCCAATTTAAGGTATATTGTCTTTTAGAATGACATTAAATTAGACCTCAGTCATCTGCTTCCTGTCACTTTCTATTATTTTGTACTTGTTCATCAATCCTTGGGGGAAATCAAAGCCTGTGTGGCTCCCATTTGAATCTGCATAATTCTCAGTGATGGCTGGGTCAGGAGGTGCCTCCCCATGATATTTAAATTTCTACCATAACTGGAGCCATTAACCCTTCCATGACATGGTCATCCTCAAAATCTTGTTAGTATATATTGTGTTATTCATTAAAGCATTTTCAACGTTAAATTTAATTCTAAATTATGATATTTTGCTGTTGATAAGAGTGCCAGTGGAGTATTATAATGCTTGTATGGTCTTATTCATGCATGTACCTGTTCTTAGTCCATTCTAACTACAGTTGGCAGCAATTTTTAGAAAGATCCTTTATTCTTTTCCTTCTGTTCTGAAAAGAACCTAAATATTAATTTGGTTTCTTAACATGGCAGCTATTTTGCTGCCAGGAGTTAACTTCTGGCTGTACTTAAGTGCTACTTGTGAAATTCAGAGTAGCCAAAGGTGGCTCTGGAGAATCTGGCCTCTTTGTCAGCTGTGCAGGACTGGAAGGGGAAAGAGTGGCCACCACACCACTGCTCCCTCCCACCACAGCTCCAGGGTGATGGAAAGGGGTAGAGGAATCAAATAATTTTACAGGTAAGGAGATGGGAATGAGTCATTTTGCTGGAAAATCTGACAAGAGGAGACACTGAAAGGTAGAAGCACCCTGTTGTCCAGGAGCATGGCATGGTAGCAGCTGATCCCTCCCTGAATTATCATACCCAGTGGCTGCTGGTCTCTGTGTTTCCTGTCCTGGCTGAATTTTATAATCATTACCTTGGCTTCCACTCTGAGTGCCCAGAGAAAGGCTCTTCACAGCTTCTGCAAGTTCTCAGATCTATTACATGGGTTGGTTTTATAAGATGCTGCCACAAGTTCAAATCCTCCTCTTGTTAATTCAAGACAAATTTGCATTCATTTTAAACTGCTGTGCATTTGCTCTCTTTGTGACTGCAGGAAGTGGTGCTGAGGTTTAAAAAGCTCTACCCCCTTCTGTCTCCAGGCAAAGTAAATCAGGAATGTGTGCCAGGGTAGAAATCCTTCAATCCTCCAGGCAAAGTAAATCAGTAATGTGTGCCTGGCTAGAAATCCTTCAATCCACCAGATTCTGAATCATTCAGATCTGCTGAGAAAAAAGCAGATTTTTTCCAACCATCAGATCATCTCAGAGATCTCAAAAAGCCAAACATTTTACCATTTTCACCTTGGCCACAGCTCATACCTCACTCAATGTATCGACAGAATCTTTCAGAAAACGAGCAGACCCTGACCTCCCTCATGCACACACAGACCTGGATTCTCCTGTGTGTGTCTGGTTTGCACTCTGGGGCTGTCAGGGGGATGGTTACAGCTCTCTGATTTCCCACATAGCCCCAGGCCCCTGCACTGCTGCAGCCTCTGCCAGCTGGCAGTGCTTCCCTAGGGACCATTGCAGCGTGGGCTTGGGGGCTGCCTGCACTCTCTGCCTCCTTTGGTTTGGAGGACGGGTGTCTCAGAAAGGCAGGAGCCCATCAGCTCTTTAGCAGGCCAAAGTTTGATGAAGGAATCTTATATTTGCTAGATTTTCCCTCACAGAATGTGCTAATGGCCCGAAGTAAAGACCTGTGACAGAAAACACATTTATTTAAGCTGCAAGTAGGGGAGATTAGAAATTAAAAATCTTCGTGGTGGGCAGGTGAGGTCTGTTGAGGGTTGTGATACTTGGTCTGAATTCAGCCCCTGGATTTGGAATTCCCTGTCCATCAGAGAGTGGATGGGATCACTCTGCGCCTGAACTCTGACTTGTTTGGGTTTTTTTTTCCCCTGAACACCCCTTCACTGCTGGAAATAGGTGTGGGTGGACTTCTAGTTTGACAGGTTGTGTCTCTTCCAAATCCCTCATCTGAAATTCCCTGCCTTGCTCTTCTGCCATCATTTACTTCCACATGTAAAATCCCAAATATTTGCTTCCACATTCCTTCCATTTGATTTTCATTAGAATCACGTAACTACAATAATGAGAATTAAAAATTGTTGGAAAATGAACTTTTTTAGCTGAATGTTTTCCTATCTTTTCTAAACATACAACACTTCATGGTTTATTTGTTAATTTATGAATAAAAGTGACAGAAGAGCTTTGAGTTGCCTTCTATAAAGATCTAAACTGTACAGGAGGTAGGGTTCATTCCCTCAATATGGAGATTTGTTGTCGTATATGTTTCTGAGGTAAACATTTTAAACTAAAAAGTTCAAAGACTAATTTCAGGTAAAAATGAAACAGAGAGAGCATTCTAAAGTTAACAAATTATTAAGAATTACAGTTATTCTATGCACTTTCCAGTATTCTACTTCAATTGAATTTAACCTTGGGATTATATTCCAGTGCACAGAGATTTTTCTTTCTATTTAGCAGAAAAATACACATTAATTAAATGGTCATGTACAGAGAAGGTAACTAATT
>JANRGV010000094.1:59197196-59204696 GCA_024734035.1 Alethe castanea
TTCTATACAATGTCATTATTTTCAGGTTCCAACTGTCCTTTGTAGATATTTATTAAAAGCTATATTTAAAAAAAAAGACTTTCCATCAACTGGAATGCAAATTGAAGTACTTGTTTTTGATTTTTGATTATTTTGGTCATGTATTTTGGAAGGGATATATCTGTGCCTTCAAAAGTTCCCAACTTTACAGAGAGGATTTGTTGGTATGTGTGAGATAGCTTTTTCTGCATATTATTTTATGCAACATTCAACTCCTCCAGAAATCCACCTGTAGTTACAAGTGCAAAGTTTAGTTATTTTTAAATAATTCAACTCATATTCAGGTATTGAATAAAATAACTCAAAATATAATAGAAGTATTAAACCTTATCATTATTGTAGTTTCCAATATAATAGAGCTGAAGCTGGTTAAAGATTGAGTAGGAGAAAAAATGGGAACAAATTGAGATGTGTTTTTCTTTAAAGCAAATTGACTTTTTATGCATTATAAGACACGGGGGTTTTTTTTTGTTGGGTTTTTGATTTTTAAACAAGTAAAAAGCATAAAAAACAAAATGTGCCAGCTCTGACATTTCCTGTCTGATGACAACGATGAGATCCAGCCTGTTAGGGCTTAAAATGAATGTCTTGTCTAATTTGTGCTCTTCAAATTTATTTCTTTCCTCCCAACTGTCTCATTTTACCCCACCTGTCACACATCACACTTTCACACCCCTACCTTACTTTTTCAGGTTTTACAAGATTTGCCTTTTGTTTTTCCCCATCTTAAATGAGATCCAGCCTCTTCTCTTTAACTATGCACTTTAGATTTTTGCCTTTTTGTTTCTTAAATTCCTCATCTGTGTGCTATTCGCTCTTTTACCTATTAAATGAATTTTAGAACTTTTAAGTAAAAACAGAACAGTAAATTTAAATAACATTAAATAGAAACAATAAAAATCTTAGTGCTTAAAGGCTTGGATATTTCCCTTAAAACAGAGCAGTACTCACATGGTGCCTTTAATCATATAATTTAATCATATCACTTTAAAGGATTCTCCAGATGTACAATTAATGCTATAAATGTTTAAAATGTTTATTTGCATCTTGTTAGCATTCTGATGTTCTCCTTAGAATTTTGTAAATTCTGTGCAGCTGTACAGCAGCAGAGTTGGAATGAGCACTGATAAGGGGTGTGCAACTTGCAATTCTTTAACTTTTTTCACATATTGATTGCCAATATCGGAGATAAGTTTGCTTCTTAAATATTGATTATATCTTACTTATTTTGGATAATTTCATGCTCCTTTAAACAAGTACTTCCAATGTTTATATATTGGTCATGAGTGGCTAAATATCTCTAGGTATTTTGTATTATTAATTTTATTAATTATCTTTGTTTATGAATAGAATTTGGTCTGGACTTGTGTCAAAATATGCTATGTCTTTGGGTGTCAAGAAATTTTGTTAAAACCTCTAAACCACTGAAATATAGATGCCAATGCCAGAAATTTAACTTGATAAACAATGACAAAGTCAGTTCTTGATTTGAAATTTGGTTGACTTGTTTGAGGAGATGGTTAAACCATAGTCTTAATTTTAGCTAGTTATAATTGACAATAATTGACAAGTGAATTTAATTCCTTTTTAACTTGTTGAATTCTTTTATAGTTCCTTTCATGTCTTTTTATTGCACACTGAGAAACACTTTTTGATTTTCTTTAAGGAGGGCATGGCTTCTTTCCTGTTTTGATAATCCTGATTTTATTTTTATGTTTTGTTTTTTTAAATATCATTCAACTTTTTCATTTAAGATTGCTAAATACACTCTGCAAAGCTGCCTGTCACACATTAATGTCAGCTAGTGTCAACTAAGCTATGTTTAAGTTATCCACTGGCATCTAGTAATTATCCAGAACCATGAAACACAAGGCAGTATTCTCTGATGTGTAAAATTTCCATTCTGTATGTATTTCGTCAGTCTTAAACACACCCAGACAAGAATGTCAGCTTAACTTTTGGTATTAAATCTTTCAAAGTTTTTGGTTTGGTTTGATTTGTTGGTTTTTTTTTTTTCTCATAGGCCCTCTAAAACTGGAAGTATTGTAGTACAAACCAGCTTAAATATAGGTCCAAAGTGAAATGGGGTGATGGTGGCCACACAATACATGGCATGCTCTAAACATTCTTATGGCTGCCTCTGCTGAAACTTCTTTCAAAATTGATTCTGATTTCTTTAATGCTGTCCACCGAAAAGCATCCTATTAAAGTTTTCAATTATATCAGAATTAATCATAATATTGTGATTAATTTTGATGGTATGGGTTTTAAACAATGGAATCCCCAAGACAAAGAATTTGTCCAAATCATTGATAATTTTCATCTGGTAACACGCTGAAGAGGTAGAACAGGAGCTCCATAAATGAGCATAACAGGAAGCTCTTGCTTCCTTCTAAATCTTGTTTTCTGCCCTCTATTTTGAGACTCTGCTTCATATGAAACACATGCATATAGGCACAATGTATTGGTATCAGCCACAAAGTATGTGAATTCTGATACCTTTTCATCAGTTGTACACCAAGAATTCTATTTTTTAAATGATATCCTGCCAGCTTTTTCACAATCCATTAATTCCTGGATCAACATCAGAAGGAATGTCAGAGCAGACTGAAATTCTTGTAAGACACAGATGTCAGGATCAAAAGTCAGAGACATTCTCAGAGCAGCAGGGAATCCTGCTTGTTAGACCTTAATCGTAACAATTAGTATCTGCCATGTGACATTCTCTATACCCTGCCTATATTTCTGCTAACTTCCAGGCATGCTGAAAAGGGAAAGTATTTTACTGAAGTTGGAGACAAAAGTATATGGGCTGCATTAGTCTTATTTCCCTTTTTGCAAACTTTTCTGTGGTGTCTTATCCTAAATGATAAAAAAAAAAATACAGTTGCATCAGTTTGCCTTTAGATTGAAATAATTTTACACTACAAATATGCAATTCTGTTCTGGCTCTATTATGTGAAGTTATTCCTTTACTGTCTATAATTAATGCCTAGCTAACCTTCAGGGGAAAGTCTGCTGCTACCTACACTGCTTGCCTGGTAGAAAAAAAACCACTTGTATTCTTATGGTTAACATTTTACATGGTTTAGAAGTTTGTTGTTGGTTTTAACCATCTTAGCTCTGAATATTTTGCTTTCAGAATAATAATATCAGAATTAAAAAAAAAAAATATCTCAGCACATTAGAGACCAGAGGACACTGAACTGGACATTCTCATTTCTGTTCCTTTGTCACTTTATGGTTTTGGCATTCTGAATTGGAGCCACCATTTCAGGCACAGGCAGGTTTGTGGGTCTGTATTTGTAATTCTTTAATTGTGAAGAATTCTTCTTGGCTATAGGCACAAGTTAATTTTGTCTGAATTCTTTATCCTCTTCCTTAACCTTCCTTTAATTATTACATTGATACAGAAGAAGATGTCAGGTGTGCCAACTTCACTTTTCATTTTGGTGTATGGAGAAGAGCAGGAAAGAAAAGGGAAAAGGAAGGTATCCTGAAAATGAGGAAACAGGATCTTTGGAACAGTTAAGTGTTAATTAATATCAATACTTTATATAAGATATACAACATCATACACAGATATAAGATATAAAAATATAATGCATTTAATGTACTCAATATATGTAAAGTATACTAAATATAACATGACTAAATTAAGTAAGATACCCCAAAACCCTTCATATTTCCTTTTGCATTAGAGAAAAGATGGAGAAAAATGCACTGTGAGGGAGCAACAGAATTAGGGAGCCTCACATCTGATCTAGAGATGTAAGAATAGATTTCACCCTCCAGACAGTCTGAAAGGACTTGGTAGTTTTGGCTGGGGAAATTCAAAATGTGTGAATATGAAACTTTGAAGAAAAATTTCATTACTAAAATCAAGCAGCAGAGGGAGGAGGATGAATATTAAATAATAAGACTGAGAATTAGTCAAGTAAAGGTGATTGTAGACTGGAGCAACATTTTCCAGTCCCTTATCTCACGAAAGGAGAGGACAGAGTCTAAAATGAAAAGAAATTGGCATTTCAGATAATCATTGCAGAGTGTGACTGTGAGGAAAACCGGGAGAGAATGGATTGTGTCAGTATTAGGTTCTTTATAATGGAAGAAATAGAATATTTTCAGGAAAAAAAAAAAGTTGAGGTATGAATAGACAGACTTGTAAATTACAGAACTGTAACATCAGTTTGGGGAGATTAGTTCAAAAACTGGTCAGAAATTTCAACCTCAGAAATGAAGGAGGTTTAATTAATTGGCCATAGGAGAACAAAATAATGGGAGAAGAAGATATCCTTTTAATTTTTTCAATTAAAAAAAATCAGATATGAAAAAAAAAAGAGAGAGGAGGTAGAGACCACAAATATACAAATGCAGCAGATAAATATGAGGAGGGGTTTGACAAGGAGCTGTAGCTAGAAGAGATTGGTGTCCTCTTAGTTGTCTGTAAAGGAAAACAGCAGCTTTGGACTGAGAACCAAGCTACAAAAAGGAGGAGCAAATGTCTAGAGGGGATGATTTTTACATTATTAATAAGCTGACCCTGAGCCTCCTCTTCCCTGAGGTGACCAATTCCAGTTTCCTACAATTTCCTTGTCTCTAAATTTAAATTTTAGAGGTGCAAGCTTGCTGTGGAGCTGCCTTCTTCATAACAGGCAATGTATGCACAAAAATCAACTATTTTATCTGTCTTCATTCAGCTTAATCCCTGATATCTCATGGATTTTGGACACACAGAAACAGTAATAACACTTTAGTCTAATATGCCGCATATTTTGCATGTTAATATCTGGGAGGAAAATAGCAACCTACAGGAAAGCCATTAATCAGAAGCACTGAATGCCAAAGGTAAAAATTAATGAATTCACTAATGGCTTTTTCTTCTTTAATCCCTGCTGTTATCATTTAGCTGTGTTCAGTTATCTGCAGTTTCCTCCCTTTTCAGAAGTATTTACAAAAACATGCCCAATTTTAGCATTGAGAGCATTTAATACTGAAACAGAAGCAGCAAGCAATATTCCTGGGTGATTTGACTAGAGAAATAAAACCACTGTCTGAGAGAGAAAACAAAGTCTGCAAGAACCTGGAAATGAGTGTTAGAAATGACCAGGTAGACCAGGTCTTCAAAACCTATGTGCATTACACTGAAATTGGTGTCTTGAGGAAGAGGGTTTGATCAATCCCTCTCTGCTTTTGCCAGGTAAGGAAACTTCTACAGCAACTGCTATAAAATCCTGTTTATTTTATATTTTTATTTGAGAGAGGAATTGTCTTCAAACCATGAATGTGTGTGTAGACAGAGGTTTATTTTTGTTTTATTTCAGTTTTGGGTCTTTCAAAAATTGAAAAACCACAAAGGGGTAAAACCTAAGGTTTGTTTTGCTTTGTTTTCATTTGAACACGTAAAATAAATATCTTCTGAAAATAACTTCACTATCTCAGACCTAATTGACTTAATTGTAGTTAGTTCAGTACTATCTCAAAGCTCTGAGCATGGACAAGGAGAAATGCCTTTAATTTAATGAGGAAGCACAAAAGAGCTTCCAGTGCAGTACAGAACAGCTGTTTGGATGCCCAACTTGTTGGTAAATCAGGACCAATGTGTTTTTTACTTAAATTCTTGACTGACCTTTAAAAATTTAAAGAGATCTCTTTGTGTCATCTTAAAGAGGTTTAATGAGGTTTATTCCTCTTCAAAGATGCTCCCTGTTGCAGCTTTTCTGGCTTGTATTTACATATTTGTATGTATGTGTGTGCCTATGTACTAATGAAAGTCCTTCCTCAGCATAATTCAGGATATACAGGTCACCATCCAGGACCAAACTAGGCTTTTTCTCTCTGAGAATGTCTTTTTTGACATTCTCTTTAAGCTATATAAAAACAAGAGACATTCAAAGCAGTTAGGACTCGAAAGAGCCTGAAGTAACCAAGGTGACCTGTGGATTTAATGCAAATATTCAAGGTAGTTCTGATGTAAATTCTGTGCTGAGGAGAGCCAAGGCATAAAAACTTATTTGATTTCTACTCTTTGAGAAGCATCCTGTTTAAAATGGAACCAGACAGAGAATGTGTTATGGTACTAATAACAGATTTCAATGTTTTTAAAGGCATTGATCTCTAATATTTGTCTGGCCATCAAGAGCTTTTACTTCTGGAGCTGCCCTAAAGGTGGAAGTGTTCAGACACAATGCATGAGATAATAGCTGAGTTTTACTTTTATGACCTCTAAGAACATGCAGAATTTCACATTCTTAAGAACATTTTTAAGTCTGTAAAACCACTTTTAACACTAAAACTTCAGAGGTGGCCAAATTTAAAGAAAATAATGACATATTCAACAGCTAGGATAAGAAAGGTATGATCATTGGGAACCTTATAATTAAGACTTTCAAAGTAATTAAATGTATTGCTAAATGCTAGCAGAATCATGAGGATGAAACGAGATATTTTTCAGGTACTGACTCTACTGTCATTGACTTCTGACAAATATTTATTCCAGCCCTGCTCATCCCATCCAACCACAACTCTTCAGTTCCCCTACTTTGCTGGGAAGCTGTATGGTTTCTGTTGGATATGGCATGATATTAATTAGCTCTATCTCAGATATTCTGGGTAGAGTCTGGATTTTCTGAGGTGACTGTGACTTACTGGCTTCCTCCATCTCAGTGTTTGATTAAGTCTCCAACCCCTGGCCTTGCTGAGTCCCTGATATCATCTGAGCCTTATTTTTCTTTCTCTCTCCTGTTCCCTAAATGTTCAGTGCCATTCAGTTTCTGCTCTTTTTTTTTTTTTTTGTTCTTATCTATTCCAATTTTGTCTTTAATAATTTCTGTCATGGTTGCCTTTGCTTGTTCTACATTCCTTTATTTTTTAATTGTCTTCTCATTTTTTCGACTACAAAATTTCTTTTATTTTCTTCTTTCTTCTCTACCTATATCAGCTGTTATTCAGATTTCACAGTTTGTGCATGGAACATTCCACTGTTTGTAGAGCATTCCATGTGTTTGGCCCATGAATCTGACACTTGCACTGCTTGTGGTTCTCTAGCTTTGAAGTTGTCCATTAAATCTGTGGAGAATGGTCCTGAGTCTTTTTGCTGTGCTCTTGTGAAAGAGATCTTGAAAGCAGTTCTTGCTACAACCATAAAGCAAAAACACCCACCCACACCCAGTGTTACTTTGGGATGAATAATGTTTGCAGTGAGTGATTTGTGAGATCATAGTCCTGGAGTTACGGTATGGATCTTTTGCATGAAAAAGAAACACAGATTGATTAGAAGTAGAGCCAATCATGAGCAAGGGAACATTTGGAAACCCTGGATACACACAGATGGTCTAAAAGAATGTGCACTAGAAGTAAAAATTAGGATTTGATTTTTATATCCTTGAAAATTATCATATGTACAGCTTACATGGCTTTTCTTGCTACAGAAATTAAGCAAATCTTTATGCCAAAAATTAG
>JANRGV010000094.1:59209696-59220761 GCA_024734035.1 Alethe castanea
GGTGCAAGGTTTGCCATTCTGTTATTGGTTTGCCATTGGTTTTTCCATTTCTGAATGAAGTATTCTCTAATTTTCTGTATTGCGAAAAATAAAATGCGTCAAATCAACAAGTTGATTCATGACGAGAAAAAAACCCCCAACAATTTACTTTTTTGTTTTTTTAGTAAGAAATTTCTACTTTAGAGCAGTAGGCTATTTGTGGGAAATATAGAAATTAAACCCATGGATTTTTTGTTGGTTTTTTTTTCCCTCACCACCACCACAGGTTTCTGAAGCATTATCTGGATTTGAATTATTTGAGTGAAAAGATTTGTGTTTGTAAAAGACATTTTCATGCAGAGCAAGCTAGAAGTCTTTGGCCATGAAGTTATCTCTGACTTGACTCAAGGTCTTCTTGCTTCATTTAAATCTATCTCGGTCCTTTATATGATTATCATTCACTGTCTGTGGTGCTTGATTTACCTGAGAAAGTCTTTAAGTGAGAAATACCAATCTCTTTATTGAGGCAAACATTTATTTTTCAGAGAAGGGTAATTCCATTTCAGTGACATTCGATGGTTCATAGCAAATTTTGATAATTATCCTGCTCAATCTGCAAAGTTTGTGGTCTATTGTAGGTTACTACAATACTGAGGCAATAAAAACAGCCATGCTCTTTTAAAGTGCCTTTTGGAGAGGGAACTTTTGATATCTGATGTCTTCCTCCTAGATTGTAAGGAATCAGAGGAATAGGGGAGGATAAAACTCAACCACATCAGTTTTCTAATTGCTTGTAATAAATAAAAGAGGACCAGGTGGTGAGTTACACCACCCAGGCTTTGTTTGTCCCCACCATTTTGTTATTATTTCACTACCTGGCTGCATTTTCATTCTTTGTAAATAATTCTCTGCAGTACAAATATCTTAGGGGTGGATCTTGTCCTAAGCAGTTAATTAATAAGTTGGCATTTTAATAAGGCAAACAAAGCAGCCATGATAAATAATATTTAATAGTGTCCATTTTCTTGGTGAAACAAGAGAGAGAAGGGACACTGATTCCTTACTAATTGCTATGTGCTTGAACAATCAGATTCTCTCTGCCTAATATCCATTTTATAGCCTTTTCTTTACCCTCTTTGCATTTTTTTTGTCATAGGGAAGTAAATAGTCTCATATTGTTGTTCATGGGGGAATTCTAATCTGAATTTTTCTCTGCAATGAGAATTGATAGTATTAAGAGGCAGCACTTAGAATGTTTGTATAACTGAAATGTTTTATCATTTTCATAAAGGAAACTATTCACATCGGGCAGGTTTCTTATCTGAAATATCTTTAATGACAATTAGTATCTTTCCCACTCAAACATATTTTTTAAAGTTCTGCCCCACAGTTCCGCCCCCCCCCAAAATTTATGTATCTAAATATCCAAATACCTATGTATGTATATTTCCTAATAGCTCTATATCTTGTATTATGGAGTTTATGTATTTTTTCCTAGTATTGCTTAACCACACCATTAAATACAGTTATTTCACTTAATTATACAAGACATTTCCTTCTGAAATATCTTATAAGTTGTTATTCATTAACCATTTTTTGTCATTGAACTTAAAAATTCAGAAAGACTTTGCATGACTCCAGGAATAGTAAAGTATGCACTTAACAATTCCTTTTTAATTCAGCCAGCTTCCATCTTTTCCCTCCAGTTTACAATATTCTTTTTTTTTTTTGCCAAACTGGCACGTTTGAAAATCTTCTAGGACAAAAATGCTGAGTTACATGGTTGCCAATTGGCCTCCATAGCTGTGAAATAACTGAAACAGAAATTCTTCCTGCAGTGTGGTGTATTTGGGATTAAATGTTTGCCATCCATAATTTCATTTCACTCATGTATGTGCTCAGCAATGGTGGGTTTAATTTGTCTTATTCACTTGATTTTCATTCAGAGTTGGCTCAATATTTCTCCTGTTTAGGTGCCTTGGGCTGCATGCAGTGTGTCCATGATCTCAACATCCACAAAATAAATAAAATTGAAGGGGAAAAGGTATAGCTAGGCTTCCTGGAAAGTTTTTCAATTTCCTGCCTCTTCTGGAGGGGAGCTCTCAGTTCAGAGCCCAAACTCAATCCCTGGCTGAGGTTTGAGTGGAGGCTGCATTGTCAGCTCTCCTCTGCAGACAGGTTTTCCTCAGAACACTGCTGAGGTTTAAGTCCAATCTCCATGGTTTTACTCAGAAGAACTGTAATGAGTCTGGTTTTTAACTAAGCTGTTAAATTCACCCTCAATTTTAGTAGCTGTTACTTCTATAAGATTCACTTCCTGCATCTTCTCTGAGTTCCTCAGTGATTATTTTCACCCAGGAGGTCACCTGCTTTCCCTTGTATCCAGAATTTCATTACCCTTTAAGAGACAAAAGGAACACTTAGAAATGTAGTTTATTCTGATAGCTAGATAGATTTTAGTAGATAAAATCTAGTAAAAATTACAATTTTCAAACCACAAGTGATCTTTACAGTGTATTCCACCTGAACCTGTAGCCCCACAGAGGCTCCAAGGCAAGAGAAACATAACTGGAGAGCAGGGAATTCCCAAAATCCAGGGTGCAGTGGTCTCAAGAGAGCCAGGCTGGTTTGCACAGAGCAGATCAGCTGTGAGCTGCAAATCTGTGCAATACTGGGATTTGACAGTGCCATCATGATTTTACACTCTGGAACTTTATTGATGAGCTTTTCCTGTTGGGCTCTCCCTATCGATCTGCCTCCTAAAATATATTGAATGTTCATCATGATGTTTTGGTGGGAAAACGTTGCTGTTTCTTTTCCATTTCTTTAGTACTTTAGAAATGCTCTGTAGTCTAAGGAAGGGTGGTAAATATTTTGAAACAAGGATGAAGCTTATTTCCTGTGTGAGCCTGTCCTAATTCCATGGGATGATGCAAAGATTGTGGCTTTTTTCTCCAGTTTTACTGGGCTCAAGAGAAAAGAAATTTTGATTTCTGTGTCAGTGTAAAGAATACATTGAGTCTTGTTTTTAAATCAAAGTGGAATTACTTTAAAATTAGTGAAGCTTGTGGTTTTTAAGAAGAGTCCAACCTAGACTAGGAATGTTCTTTAAAATACTGAATAGCCTAACAGATATGAATGTAACTCCCCTGAGTTCCCTTGTGGAATAATACTGTTTGCAGGACCTCCAATTTTTATTGCTAAATCTCAAAGGTCAGAAATTATTTTAACTGAATGGGCTGGAGGATAAGGGTTCTCAGCTTAATCTTAGCTAGGTGAACAAAAACAGCATTTAATTTTATTTTTTTTAATTTAAATTCTGATGATTCAGCAACTGTGGGTTTATTCTCTTTTGAAGAAGAAGCATGAAATAGTACAAAAACACCTGTAAGTTCATTTATGTGCTCTTGAGTTCCTAAACTGATATTTACTGAGTTCCGAAACTGTTACTTAGGGAGTTCCTGAACAGATGTTTACTCAGAGAACCTTAGGGCTAATTATATTTAGAGTGCTGTTCCTTCCACTGTCACAGACAAAATAAAGTGCTCAATTATGTTATTTCCTCCAGTCTTTGGCCACTTTATCTTTGTAAAATGCAAGCAGTATTTACAAACATTCCCAGTGGTGTCAGGGTGTGAATTCTGTGCCAGAAGTTCCATCTAAAAAAAAAAAGCAGAGTGCAGGGCAGGGCTGTGTGGAGGTGATGGTGTGGCTTTCCTGGGACAACCAGCACCAGCATCCCTTTTCCCATACATAAATGGCAGTGAGCAAGAGCTAGAAACAAAAGAGCCCTCTCTCCCTCTCTGAATACAGTGACATTCATTCTCAGAGAAGCAGGGGCAGCTTTTTGAAAGCAGACTTCTTCAGTCCAACAATAACACACAATGAGTTATTGACTTGTTTATATATGGAGCTCTTTTCAGTAACTAACTCTGACTCCCCACAGTCTGGACAAATGATTGATTTCGTTGTTAGAAAAAGAGAAAGCTCCTGCACTAAACTCTGTAGTGCAAACTACTTTTTCTCCATTTGTTCCCTCACTGAATAGGACCTTATTAAAATGCACTTTCCAAAAAATACCTGCAGCTGGCCATTATAAGCATGTTTTGTATATATAAATAAGTAATTTGTCCCACTCTTTTGTATGGTAACAAACCATTGGAGAATCTTGCCAACACAGATATGAAGGTTGAGTGTCAGAGAATTTTGGTTAAACAGTATTATTTGTATTGATCTGCATAAAAAGCATAATTGTAAAGGTATTTACAGTAGCTGTTTGCTGTTTGGTTACAAAGAATGACTTTCAAAAATTAATGGGCGTGATGTTTTTATTGAGAAATTTCCTTTTGGCACCGGTTCTTAAAGTAATATGTATAAACATGTTATTCTGATACTTTTTTATCTATGGTCAACTAAACAAATATTTGAATAAGTATTAATTGAGCTTGTAACTTTTGCATCTTTTTGCAATATAGAATTTATGGGGGTGTTTATGTGCTCTGTTAATTCTCCATACATGTGTATATACAGAAGTTTAATTTAAAGAAAATGAGCATTATGTTCTCTTTAGTTACTATGAGTTATGTTTAATAAGCAAACAAGTACTTTGTTTCTTTTTCACAAATTTAAATTCTAAGGCATATGCTGCAAATACCCACTAGCTGCATTGCAGGAAGAATTTAATATTGCCAATAAGGGATGCAGAGTTCTACTGAGCCCTGCAATTTGCTGGTTACACATCACAGGCAGTTAGGAACTCATTAAAATGTTGTTATTCTAATTATTTATCTTGTCACATCTTGATATTACTAATTTGCATTCTTTCTAAATTTTCTGAATGCATTTATTTTATCTGCATTCTTTTCACTCTTAATCTTTTATTTGTTTCCCCCCAAAAAATATTTTTTTCTTATCATACTTATTTCCTTTTTCTTTCTTTAGTGTATTTTTCCTGACATAATTTGGCTCCATCTTGGAGTGTTGGGACAGATAGATCACTAGTTTCCACCTAATTGCTCAGACAGAGCTGTTTAACAAAATTAAAAATATTAACTTGATTTGCAATATGATATTCAGGTGCTCAGTAAGCCTTGCTAGAACCCAGTTAGAATCACCAAAGATTTATTTTTTTAAAAAAGTTGAAAGAGGAAAAATTAACTAAATTATCCATTTTCCTATGAACACCAGGTATTAGCATAATTTTTGAGAGAGGGTGTATAAGCAAAGCAAAGAGTATTTTTTATAAAAAATCACGTGTAGAGCAGAAATTTGGTGGAGAAATGAGTGCCTGTTTTGTTATCTCTAAATTCTGTGTGTCTGGCTTGGAGGTGGAGATCAGGAGCATCATTTTTAGCTGGTTATGGATTCCTGGGGAGGAAAAGGAAGAGCTGAGTGGTCCCTCCCTTCCCCTGTGTGTCTGAATATCTAAATACCCTCAGCTGCACTGCTGCCTGCTGGACCTGGGGGCTTTTTACTCCTTTAATTGAGTGCCATGCAAACCTAGACTCAAAAAATAATCTGGGAACAGCAGCTCTTCCAGGCTTGTGCCCCTCCTGCAGCTTCAGGTGCTGTGCAAGAACCACACAAGGACAGTCAGATCCTGGGTTTTTGGAAAATATGATGCCAATTTGTTGGACCAGTTACACTTACTGGGCTGGAGAAATATATTTTCTATGAAATGCAGGCAACAGTTTAAATATTATTGAGTCAGTGCAGTCCCATTCAGCAGTGATACAAGAATAAAATTAGGCATATGCTGAAAAAACAGGACATTAGATTTGTGCCTGTCTTTTCCACTAAAGAGAAGTAAGGATGCAGTGTGTGATTTCAAAGGTCTGTGACTGAAATCAGCTCTTTGGCTTAAACCCTTGTTTCTTTTTACCTTTAAGGTGTTTTACTTTATTTTTGCTTATGCATGAAAGTGTTCTGAAATCTTTGAAAGGGCTCTTAGAATTTGTCATAGTGAAGTTCTTAGATCCTTTGCAAGTGCCCAGGCATTTCCTCATATTTAGAATCAGAGTTTAGCAATGTCTTCTGTCAAATGAAAGGCATGTCCCATACAGCTGATTTTGTCAGCCCTTAGCTCATGCCAGGAAGAAATATTTATATTTTATATTTAACTTTTATATTTGATTAAAAGCTTACCCATCTGCTGCCAGTTCTGCTTTGGAGCTGTAATTGCTGAAGGCCAGTGGGTGTACTGGTGTCAATCAGGCTGAGCACATCCAGATGTTTCATTCTGCCTTCCCAGATGTTTCCTTTACCACACTTAGGTGAATGCTCTGAACAGTTTAAAACTTTGGGACAGTAGATGAAATCCTGGTTTCACTGGAGTCAATAACTGAGCCTCTCATGCTGATCCTGCCTGGCAGGTGGCTTGGGAAGGAAAAAACCTTCAGAGTTTTTTGAAACCACTCTTCAGAGGGGAAAATGCAGCTGTGAGGCCAATCCTCATCATGGATAGGGCATAAGCCCTGTTTAACAGGACCCCTCAAAAAAACCCTGGGAGTTAT
Source organism: Alethe castanea (assembly GCA_024734035.1). Classification (NCBI taxonomy): domain Eukaryota; kingdom Metazoa; phylum Chordata; class Aves; order Passeriformes; family Muscicapidae; genus Alethe; species Alethe castanea. The sequence continues at coordinate 59,216,188 of JANRGV010000094.1, forward strand.
AAACAACCCACACAAAACCATTGAATACTGCCAAAATTAGCCTGGTCTTCATTTACTTTTTCACCTCACCTCTACTGCAGATGACACAGGCATAGCTTTCACCACTTTAAAGCCACTGAAAAAATGTATTTGGGATATTTTTGGTTACTCATTGTGGTTTTTTGTAATTTCATTGCAAGCCAAGGAACTCTAATAGCATTTAGAAGATTCTATTTGATGCACAAAAAAAAAAAAAAAGAAAAAGAATTAATGCACTTAAAAATTCTTCTATGAAAATGTATAAGAAAGTGCCATTTGTGTTTATATGAAAATGCTCCTTATGGGTTTTTAATTCAAGTGTCTGTAGCATGTTATTATCATTCTTCAGCTGGAGTTTGCTTTTAGGAGGAAAAATCATTAGATATTCTTTCAATGATAGCAGAAGGGTTGTGTTTAAAGTCAGAGGAAGGAAGTGAATTATATAAAGCAATTTTGCTGACAAATAAGAGAAAAAGAAGACCATAAAGACTACATCTGAAGGCCTGAAAAGTTATTTTTTGGCATTAAAGCTCTTGGTGATCTCCATGTAAAAATGGAACAATTTTCTACCACTCTTCTTCTTAATGACCCAGTAAAATAATTGCCAAAAATAATTTCAGGGTGCACATTTCTGATTCTTCAGATTTTAATCTTTTTCTGTGGGGTATTGTGCTCCAAGGGTGATTTCTCCAAGAAAGAGAGGGCAAGAACAATAACTTCATATTCTCTGTGCCTTGCTTAGGAACACACACACAAAAATGTCCTGGACTATTTATATGTTACTCTATTTTGAATTTAGTCTCTCCTTGGCTTATGATCCAGTTCTATTAATGAATTTAATGCTGCTTATCAGAAACAACCAAATACCTTGTAAAGTCAGTATCAATACTGGCTGGTAGGGAAAACTTCAGCTCTGGTTAAAGTAAATGAATTTATGATGAATGATGACTACTATGAATAATTTTTTTGTAGAACAATTATTCATATTCTGGAATGTCTCTGAAGATAAGCCTCTTTTCTTTGGGGGCAACTACTGAACTTCACCCCTAATTTTGTTCTCTGTCTTCTTAGTTCCAAGTGGACCCTTTAACTTTCCTCTCTTTTCTAGCCTTTTCTGTGTAAAACTGTACTGAAAGTTGACTTCTACCTCCAATTACCTCCATGAAAAGTCAAAAATGAAGTGGTGGCATTAGGATCCGTGCTTAACAATCACAGATTGACTTTTGCTGATATCTAACATTGATAAAAAAAGAAGTAAAAGCACCTAGTTCCCAGTTTTGTGTGAGCAGCAGGGCAGAGCTATTTATTCTTCTCTCAAACAGAATTTTGCTAAGTGCAATTTTGTTCTTCTTCCCTCACTGTGTCAGAATGGAAATAAATTTCATGACCCTTTTGCTTGCACAGATTTCTCCCTCATGACTTCACTGCCTTTATTTTCATGATGAAAATGTAGAGTAAAGATTGTGTCCTCTCTTTCCTTATGACCTTATAGGCCATGCTTTTAATCAATTCTGAAACTTTCTAGAGAAAAGGAACATTTTCTTCAAATTTTCTTCATTTTTCTATTATAGGATTCCCTTTGCTTGTAATCCAATTTTTAGAAGAGATTTTTCAACAGAGCAAAGTATTTAGTATTCAGTTAAGAATTTAAGCAGCTCTTTGCTTTTTTTAGAACTGTGTTGCTGCTCTAATTACAAACATTAAACTCTCTTCTTTTCTTTTGGGGGAAAATGTAGTTTACAGTGTCAAGATTCAGTGAGCTAATCATAAGATTATGCAGGAAATATTATAATGAAAAGCTATTAAATCAAGAATTTTTCTTACAATATCTCGTGCTGTGAAGTTGTCAGCATATCCTATGAATGAAATATTAATACAAAATTGATGGCAGTTAAAAGTGAAGAATTATTTCAGAGTAGAAGTCTTGATGGCAAAAAGAAATAAGCCCTTCAGATATGATATTATTAATACATGCATCTTATCAGAATGCTACCTGTAAATGTATATTAACATTCAATTTCTTGGAATAACTAAAAATATTTTTGGAATTATATCAATGATATTTCACTTCTCCACCAATAACTTATAATTGAGGTTAGCTTGTCTCAGTAATAATACTTCACTTTCTTTACTAATTCCTAACAAATCAAATTTTTCTGAAATAAAACAGACTCACTAAACATCACATGCAGACCTCAATTCTGATCTCAATGCTTCAGCAGAAATTCTGAATTATCTGCCTGAGCTCAGCATGGATTGCTTTTCCACCTCCAGGTACTTGGCAATTTTATCTCTTCCTTCCTAAAGGTGTGTATCCAATAAGCTTTTAATGACCCATCACTTACTAGCAGAAATATGGAAATAGAAGGCAAACACTATTTATTATTACCATAACCAAAGTATTGCCCTGAACCACCCTTGAAATGTTTAGAAGACCATGAAAATAAAAACAGAACAACGAATTTTATGTAGATGAAGAAAGAAATACATATGGTGGGCAAAATATTAAAAATGGTTTTGGTTCTAGATTTTTCCAAAAAATATTATTCAGTTAATTTAGAGATACCAAATTTTCTCATTGGAGCTTATAAATTGATAACCCACATATACAAATTCATTTTATTTATTGTGATGTTGGGAATTACAGGCAAAAGCCATTCAGGTTGTTCACTGACTTGAGCAGGGTATTTTATCTCTCCTCCAAAATACTTCTGGGACACTCAAATCCATGGAGGATTTGCCACCAAGCATCTTGTAGGGCTCACATAACTTTTGAGTAACTACATCTGTTGTCAATATTTCAGTGTGGTTATTAATTTCAATGTCACTTTACATTAGCCTGAATACAAATTTGGTAGTATTTCCATGTTAAATGATCAAGTTTTACCTTTAATTAGTTGGCATTTTTGTAATGTTTCTAACTCAACAATTTCTTGTAAGTGTAATTTGAACAGTAGGCCTTGTATCACACTAGAGGGCATCTGAATTATTACATGTATTACAAAAAAATAATAAAATGTACATATATTTAGTCAACTCCAAATTAGATTTTTATTCACTAACACCTTAGTCATTCAACCTAGCAAAATTGTTAACACAATTGGTCTCACTGGGGTGCATGCTTTTTTCATGTTAAAGGTTTTTCGTCTTAAAAAGTTGTAGAATCTGAACATTTGGACCCATTGTAAGTAAATAATTGTGGCACCATCACAGCCTTACTTTTGATGTTGGTTTTTTCCTGGTTTCTGATTACCTATTGAGTTGCACCGTTTCTTTTTTACAATTAAAGCATTTTAAGGCCATGAAATTCCATTTCTTTCATCCCTTAGCATTTCTCCTGTGAGATTCTAGAAGCTGAGTGCTGTTAAAGCTGTATTTTGAAACTATTTGGGCACACGAAGATGCAGATAGGTGCATGATGTGATTTTCAAAATCTGGCCAGTTATTCCCCTCCACTGGGAGGAAAAATGCTGGGAACTGGTGGGAATGTCACCATGACTTCACTCATTAAGAAAAGTCTTCCCCATGATTCCCAGTGGTGTTTGTTTGGCCTTGTTTAGAAAATAATTACAGCTGCTGAGCTCAGATCAGCATAAATCTGGTATAAATAGTAAAAATCAGTACTGCAGCTGTTTTAGCTTGGCTGATCTGTACCAGCTGAGGATTTGTTTCACTAACTGTAAACTCTTATTGCTGCTCTCTCAATTGTGTGTCTCCTGCCCCTTGTTCAGGTTCCAATTGACAGGTTCAAAGTGGCTCAGAGCACTCTGAGATAATGTGAGTGGGCTCTGGATAACCAAGCATTTAAACTGACAGCTGATTTTCCAGAGCCAAACCAAACAGGAGAGGCATGAATGGATACTGGCAGTAACAGATGGACTTCATGTATTGGCATAACACATTTTCCTGGTACTCCTGTTTGCTGGGGATTTACAGCAGCACCAGTAGACTCTGAGTACCTTGCAGGATGGTCTTGAAACCAGTGTGTGATCACCACCATTAGAACTTGTGAAATTATAGCCATGGGATTGATTATAAATTCTTATCAGTCCAGGTACAAGTGACACAGCCATCCCTTGCCCTGGTGAACACAGCTTACAGAAGCAGAAAATACTGATTCACAGCAGCATCAGTGGACTCTGAGTACCTTGCAGGATTGTCACCAGTGTGTGATCACCACCTTTAGAACCTGTGAGATTATAAACATGGGGTTATAAATGCTTATCAGTTCAGGTACACCCCTCACCTTGGTGAACACAGATTACAGAAGCAGAAAATACTGATTTACAGCAGCATCAGTAGACTTTGAGTACCTTGCAGGATTGTCTTGAAACCAGTGTGTGATCACCACCATTAGAACCTGTAAAACTATAAACTTGAGGTTATAAATGTTTATCAGTCCAGGTACACTCCTCACCTTGGTGAACACAGATTACAGAAGCAGAAAATACTGATTCACAGCAGCATCAGTAGACTCTAAGTACCTTGCAGGATGGTCTTGAAACCAGTGTGTGATCACCACCATTAGAACTTGTGAAATTATAGCCATGGGATTG
>JANRGV010000094.1:59227266-59240408 GCA_024734035.1 Alethe castanea
GGGGAACGGGGATCCTGACCTGGGGAACGGGGATCCTGGTCTGGGAACAGGGATCCTGCTCTGGGGAACGGGGATCCTGCTCTGGGGAACGGGGATCCTGCTCTGGGGGATAGGGATCCTGGTCTGGGAACAGGGATCCTGCTCTGGGAACAGGGATCCTGGTTTGGGGAATAGGGATCCTGGTCTGGGGAACAGGGATCCTGCACTGGGGAACGGGATCCTGCTCTGGGAACAGGGAACCTGCTCTGGGGAACGGGGATCCTGCTCTGGGGAACGGGGATCCTGATCTGGGAACAGGGATCCTGCTCTGGGGAACGGGGATCCTGGTCTGGGAACAGGGATCCTGGTCTGGGGAACGGGGATCCTGATCTGGGGAATGGGGATCCTGCTCTGGGGAACGGGAATCCTGGTCTGGGGAACGGGGATCCTGGTCTGGGGAACGGGGATCCTGCTCTGGGAACGGGGATCCTGCTCTGGGAACAGGGATCCTGCTCTGGGAACAGGGATCCTGGTTTGAGGATTAAGGACCCTGGTTTGGAGAATAGAGATCCTGGTTTGGGGAATAGGGATCCTGCTCTGGGGAACAGGGATTCTGGTTTGGGGATTAAGTGTCCTGGTTTGGGGAACAGGGATCCTGGTTTGAGGATTAAGGACCCTGGTTTGGAGAATAGAGATCCTGGTCTGGGGAACAGGGATCCTGCTTTGGGGGTTAAGTATCCTGGTTTTGGGAACAGGGATCCTGGTCTGGGGAATCAGGTGGTTTGGCTCTGATTTCCAAACAATATATCTTCTTTTGCATGGCATTGAAGGATAGTTTTAGCTACACAGAGAGGTTTAGGTGAATTTCAAGCACCCAGAAGTTGCAGAGTTTAGTACCAAACTTCACAGCTTTTTGTGTAGCAAGGCCTGCACAGCTTACCTGGGGTTTTTCATCAAGAAGTGGCATTGTTTCAATAATGAATCTATTGCACTGACTATAAATTTTGATTAGCATTTCCCTGCAATGCCCTCATTCTCCTCATCAATGACAAGTTAAACTTGGAACAAAGAATCTAGACTTCCATTAAGAATGGAGTTCACTCTTTCTGTTTTAATGCACATACAAACGTGTGTATATATTCTTGTGTGGTATGCACTGATTTAAAACAACAAAGAAATGGTTTACATCCCACTTGCATAGTTTCCAGCTCTGAAGTACATTGGAAGATTGCAAACTTCCCTTCAGGCTTGAATTTTCACTTTGTCTCTACAGTTATTTCTGAAGAATAAAGTTTATGTGTGGTCTGTGGGCCTGTTTTGGGTTGTGTATTTCACCTTACACAGAAAAGTGTCCCTTAAACAAGTTTCACTTTTAAGGAATTTGTTCTATAGGAAGGAATTTAAACACACAATCTGGATCAGGGATACTTGAAAGACTGAATGAAGTGTTTAAATTTTCTTCTGAATGAAGAAGTACATTAAAAAGATCTAGATTTTTGTTGTTCCATGGGCTCATTGATACAGAAGATAGTCTCGATTTTTTCTGAATACATTAAGTTCCATCTAGCAGTAGATGGATTAATTTAATCTAACTTTTCTTCTCCCTGGATGCTGCAATCTGAAGGGAAAATAGAGATGTAGAAGGAAAAACTAAATTGGTTGGAATGAAATTTGTTTTCCCTCTCTTAAAAGAATCCTCTTATTAACTGAAATGATAAAGGTTATAGAGAAAGCTCCGAATTTGTGTTGGCCTTGCATTGCTTCAGCCATTCTGCTTAAAACACTCTTATGAAGATTTTTCATATGAAAAGGAAATAGCTGCTCTAAGCCTAAATGGTGAGGTACAGGAGTTAAAATTTGTGAAATATCTGCTGCATTTAAGGAATATTCGGCTCATATAACTAACATACTTCAGAATATCTGTCTTATAAACAAGAAGCCTCTTTACACTTGGTATTTTTTATACAGTAATTTAGTACTTTGTAAGTGAACTAAATATTAAGAATATTTTCATGCCAAATTTGCCTTCAATATCAACATCTATGGCATTTTCAAACCTATCCTTATTTTCTTTTAAGGCAAAAAATGTTGGAGAAATTCTAGGAGTTTCTCAGGCAGTGTCTTTGTCTAGCAAAGAGTCACCCAGAGGCTCCAGAGAGTAAAGGAGTGAGTGCTGCTGGTCCTGCAGCACTCAGTATTTTGGTAGGTTGTGTTTGGCTGGCTCATGTGGGATCTGTGGCAGAATATTTTATTTGTGGTTGGAGAACATCAGGTGTCTTGCTGCTTGGAGGAAAGGAATCCAGTCCCAAGACTGTAGGGTGAAAGGGAATATGGAAAGTGGGGATGGATGTTTGCCTTGATGGTGCTTCTCTAGATCTGAATTAAAATGTAGATGCAGCCAAATGATCACTGAGAATTAATTGTTTAATTTGCATCCTTAACTTTCATATATTTTTCCAGGTACATGAAGGCAACGAAGGCACAGGGGAAGCATTTCTCTATTAACAAAAAGGAACTGGGAAATGATTCTGAGAATCATTCCAAAGCTATTATGAAAAGACTAAGTAAGTGACAACTTTAAATTCAAGTATTACTTTGTTCTGAATTAAGTGATTTTAGGTTTTCCCTCAGACAAAGTGGGTTTGGTTGTTGACCCCCAGGATTCCCACAGGGATCTCCTCTCACCATGCCTCAAAATCAGAGAGCAGCTGATTTATCTCCTGCCATGTTATCTTAGCTCATTCCTGACATAGCTAGCATATTTTTGTGGTGAAAACATGTCCAAAAAATTTCTTTATTCCATCCCTTGTCTGACCAGATGGTCATAATATCGCTTTCTTAATTAATTGGAATTTTGTATCCAGAGATGAATGTGTTCAGTTTTGAAAATGTTTGCATTTCCTTTTGTGCCTCTTCTGGCAACAGCTTTGACAAAAGTGACAAATTATTTACACATGCATGATAACCATGATACTTTCTTCTTGTATGTGGTACTTCTGATAGACAATTCTCATGCAGAGACATCTGTAAACTACAGAGCCAGTCAGATTTTGTCAGTTCAGGCACAAAGTCGACACAGACTGCAGCTTCTGTGTAAATTTCCATATTTTCTGTAAATAAATATCTTTCCTTAGCTGCTGTTAGATCAGTAAAATCTGGCTCTATGGAAGCCTGGTAGGATCTAGTCCAATCTGATCTATGCTCAGGTATGAATACTGAATAAATAGAATTAATAGATACATTCAAGAATTAAAATTTGGTTAAAATTACTCTTGAAACACCATAATTCATAAGAGCTAGCTAAGATCATTCTAGCTGCATGTTAAAAATTCAGCTGCTTGGAAAGCAGTTGATAGAATCTGTCCCCATTCCTGGAGCTCTTTACTGAAAACCTCTTTAAGCTCATGACAAATTTCACTTTTCTTTCCAGGAGTGTTTTTCACTGGTGTTCATTTCTGGCAAACCACAAAATTTTGTCCAAAATTAATTTTTAAATTGTATTCAGAGCTATATGCATGTTTAAGTATAAACTAGTTATGAATGTCATTTTTTTCAGTAGTTCTATTTCGTGCCTTTTCAGAATCAGGTGTCTATGGGAGTATTTATTTTAGCCAGGTCAAAATACTAAATGGTTTTCTAACAGACCAACCCAAGTGAACTAAAAAGTGACATGTGAGACCTCCTAAGTCAATTATAATAAACAGCAGATGTTAAATGAGATCTGTTGGGAGAGGTAAAACAATCTAATAAACAAATACTTTATGATGTATGAAAGTAGCTTCTTGCTGAATTCAACAAATATGTGGCAATATCAGAAAGAAATTGTAGCTGTGCTTTTAAAATACTCTTGTTTGTGGTGTCTTGGGCTCTTCTTCCCTTCACCAATGAGGCTCTTTGTTTCATTCTGCTTGTCCCTTTGTTTTGGCTCATGGAAAAACACTTTACCCAGTCCAGGGTCACATTGTTACAGTGCTTTTGTAGAGTGGTTGATCAGTATTTTCAAAATTGTTTTGGTAAACAATTGTTACACTTCTAGTCTAGTACACTTGCTGGACTTCTAGTCTAATTTTACTTCTCTAAATTGAGATTAACCACTGAGAGAGCTCCACCACTAGTGTCATATTTATGTGCCCAGCTGACCAGCCTAGTGGCACTCTGCAATGGCTGAGAGAACTGGGGTTGCTCAGCCTGAAAAAAAGGCTTTGAGGGCAATACCAGCCTTTCCAGTACCTGGAGGGAGCCTGGAGGAAAGCTGGAGAGGGACTTTTCACAAGGGTGTGTAGTGACAGGACAAGGGGGAATGGCTTCAAACTGAAAGAGAGTAGGGTTAGGTTAGATATTGGGAAGAAATTCTTTACTGTGAGGATGGTGAGGCTCTGGCACAGGTTGCCCAGAGAAGCTGTGGCTGCCCCATCCCTGGAAGTGTCCAAAGCCAGGCTGTGGGATACAGCTGGGAACCAGGGAAAAAGCAGCCTTGAAGCCTTGGTTTCTCAGGCTGCACAAGAAAAGAAATTATAACAATGATTATACACCTGCAGGGTGGGTGAGAAACGCGTCTCATGATATTTTGCAGAAAGCATATTTTCAAAGAGGTGTTTCCTTCTTTATCAATGGGTCTTTTCTATTTTGTTTTGCATGAACTACCCTATATAACTGTAGTGTTTCTTTAAATAAAGCTTTCTCTCTCTTTTGCTTCTCCATTACACAAAGAACTATGTTGCTTTATCCTTTCCACTGCTTTTATAGCCGAAATGAAACAGGGTAGGGCTCTGAGCAACCTGGGACAGTGGAAGGAGTCCCTGCCCATGGCAGGGGAGTTGGAACTGGATGATCTTCAAGGTCCCTTCCAGCCCAAACCATCCCATGAGTCTATGATTCTATGGAAATAAGAACCACTTGTCTAAGGGGAAATAAGTCCATTTATTAATCTTTCCTTTTTATTGAATAGGCTGGTAGGAATTTTACTGTGAAAGTGCATACCTGCCAGATTCCATTTGTTTCATCCCAGGCTGTTCCTTTTCTTAGTGTTTCACCATTGTTTGGTTTCTGTTGCTGTTCTTCACTTTTGCAGTATGGTGTTTTACTAAGAATTTAACTGGGGAAATTTTTAAACTTTGCCACTCTTAATATCAGTTCTGCCCTGTCAATACTGTAAAGAGTGGAAGTCTGTTCTTGCAGGCCACCAGTGTCAGGCTTGTTTTAAGTAGATCTGCTCAAAATCATGTTGCATGGTGCACAACATTGTGTGCTGGATTGCTGCCACTCTTGATTGCCAACAGTGTCTGGGTTTGCTGGGGATGGGCATGTGAAGGGTCTGCACACTTAGACAAACCTCTTTCACACTGAACAGAAACCCAAAGCTTTCAAATGCTTCTCGTATCTCAGAGGGCAAAATAGTTTGGAGACTATCAAATCCTAAATTGCTCTTTTTGGACAGAGAATAGGACAACTACACCACATGTCCATGATGTGAAGCTGCTAAGGTGTGTTTAGGAGTAAAGATACCCTTCATATAAACACTTTTACATGCTTTAAGGGACTGGTCATCATCCTCAGATGTTTCGTTCAGAGACCAGAAAGGTGGCTGTGCTCAGAATTTTGTTTTAAATAAACCCCAATGTCTACATGAAGTGCAGTCGTCCCCTTGGAAAGACATCTGCCACTTTACAGCTTTTGTGTATTTAAGAATCCATCCTATTAGTATGTACTCATTTAAGAGAAAACAAATTTGCTGCTTTGCTTTTCAAATTACACCTGATTTGTCCTACTTTTATCTGCTAGATTAAACATTCCTTTTTATGGGGAGCCAGTGCTCCATTCAGTCAGTGCAGCCCATGCTTTTGTAGGTGAATGATCCCACATTTTACAGGAGGAGTTTCTGGGGACAGAACCCTTGTTTCTGTTGTTGAAACAACAGGGATTGCTACCTATCAGCCCTTCTGTTCCTGGGATCTGTGAGTTTATTAAGGTTCAAAGGAAAGATTATTTATTTATTTTCTCCACACATAAAAGACACATAAAACAACCAGTAAAAATAAAGCAGGACCTCTATGATCTTATTTACACTTTGATCTTCTCTTGATGGTTTCTTGAAGTTCATGTCAGCTTCTTTACTATTCTGTATGTAACACTATCTTCCCCTCCATGTTCCCTTGCTGGTGTTTTTGCTTTTATCAACCTGCCCTTGATTTTGGTAACATTTTAATGCTTGCCATCTCCAGTCCTGCATTCAGTGTAGAAAAAGTCAGCCTTGTCTAGCAGGGAGATAAGGAGGCATTTGGCAATCCCAAACATCCTCCCACTGGAGAGTTTCCACCATTTGAGTGATGGAGTTGGAGTCATGAGTGTGTGGTTAAATAGAAGTGTGTGATTTCACACGGTGAAGGGTTTGGAATTTGGAGGTTTCAAAATACAGTAATACGTATGAAACAAGATGGGAGGTTTTGGGTGTTGTCTCTTTCTGTCTTCTTCCTTCTTCTTCATAATTTCAGGTAGTAATTTTTAATTAAGTAGTGCTGCACTGTGGGTCACAGGAGTTTGGTTATTGGGTCAAAAGTATAAATAATACAGGTGTTAATTCTCTATTGGGCCGTTAAGCTTTAAAAGAGCGGCGCGGTCCTGGCGCGCCCCCTGCCGGGCCCGCCCGCGCCCTGCTCGCCCCCTGCCCGCATTCCCGGGAATCCAGGGGATGCAGGACTTATCCACGTTTGATCAGGTTTTCCCCGCCGGGAAGCAGCGCCGATTTATCATGGAAGTTAAAGCATCGCCTTGTTAGTTTATTTTTTATTATTAGCATCACTGTTGGATTGGGCGCTTAACGAGCTCCAGCCCGCCGGGCCTCGCCCTTCCCGCTCTGCTGCCTGGAGGGAAAAGGGCCGGAATTAGAGCTCCGCTTTAATCCAAGAGTGAGGACAGGGAAAACCTTTTAAAACCTGGGTTTCTTGTGTTAGAGGCTCCAGGTAGGAGCTGAGCTGTCAGCAGCATCTTCACTGTCAAACCGATGCGCGGGGGGCAGTTCGCTCACCCCCAGGTAAAAGCGCCGTGGTTTTGATTTTAAACCCCCATAAAACCTCGGCTCTGCAGGCAGGGCTGGGGTGTGCCAGCCCTGTCTCTAATGCCCTGTCACCGCTGCTGATGCGTGCCTGTCAGCGCAGCGAGAGGGATTTGTTCATGTCTGAGTGGGCACCTTAATGACAGCAGATGGAATCGCCGCGGGGGGCCCGGGCCCATCACACTGTCATTGTCACACGCTGCCCTGACCCGCTTCCACTCCTCCCCGGGTTTGTCCCTTTCGAAAGGAGAAATGCATGGTAATTGAAAAAGGATCTTAAGCAAGACTTAGGGAGCTGCAGACAGCGCCGTTCCCCGCTCCCTCGCTCTGTTTTCACAAATAAAGTCTTAACCTCTTAAGCACCAATAAGAGTAGAAAGCGAGCTCAGTTGGTAAAGCTTTATAAAGACTGGCCTACCAAAGCTTTTTCCTTTCCCTCCTCAAGGTACCTCCAAGCCATGTTACATCCTTTTAGTTCCTTCAATATGTCTTTTATTTGCACAGACTTATCCATTTCCCAAGGACAAATATAATTTCTTTGTTATGCTATGTGTCCTGGTCATTCATATTGACAAGAAACTTCTAAGCTCGTGTCTAAAACTAGTTGAGGAGACTCATAACTTCCATGTTGTTTCAGGATTAATTTTACTTAGGATTCCATGATCTGATTTGCAAAATCTGTGTTAAGTTGCAATCAGTGAGAAACTAGGTTTTGGTTTTAGTGATAATTTTTAGCTAAAAAAAAAAACAAAACCCAACACACACACACAAAAAAAAAAACCACCATGAAATCATTATAGCATTAAGAAAGTGATATGTCATTGGAATAGTGAAAGAAAATTTTAGTTATCTACAAACTTCTGTATATTATCATGATACTAAAATACCCTTCATATCTCCAGAGGAAAAAGTACAAGCTCCCAGTTTTACCTGATCACAAATAAACTTCAGAAATCCATTACTGTGATGTTTCACAGTGAAGAGACCAGTTCTGAGATGTGAAGAAAACTTTGTACATGGATTTGAGTGTCTCTTCTGCCATACAAAAATAACATTCCTTTTCCTTTTCAGTTTTAATTGTTAGAAATTTTTTAGCCCAAATACCTTTTAAAATGTGTATTTTACCAGCCTCAGAACTATTTAATCAAATTATTTAATATTTTGGCTGCTTTGTTAAATTAAAAGGGAATCATACACTAATTATCTCCATTGTTACTCAGAAGCAGAATGAAAGTGAAGAAAAGCATCAAAGCTAAGTTGGTTTCTTAAAATCTTGGATGAAAGCAAGTTCAGGATGTAGGAGAAGCAATTAAATAATTTTGCAGGGTATTCCATTTAAATGAAATGACACTCTGTGAGGGGTGAGAGGCACTTGCTGGTTTGTTTTATTTTTGTGGGTTTGTTTTTGGTTTGGTTTTTTTTTATTTTTAGTGCTACAGTGAAATGCCTACATCTGCTGAAATTCCATGTGTTAAGTGATGAGGCAATTTGGAAAAAGGTCCTAGGTACCTGTCTGAATCCTCAGACAATGAGTTACCTTTAGACTGGCTTGAATCTGGGTATTTGACTGCACCAGTGATCAAGCTAATTGATTTTTGTTTTTTTAATGTCTGCCCTAAATCTAGATTCAGTAATACTCTGAGTAAAATCAGTATCAATTAAAATTGGAAAGTAAGGTAAAAATTACTCAGTGGCAAATCTTCCAGTCATGGTTCAGGAAAGATTCTAACTAAAACATATATTTTTTTTTTACTTTCACACTTGATATAAGCCATTTTGCCTCTTTCTTACATCAGGTAGGCATTGCTCTGGCTATTCTCTTATCCATACTCAAATGGCCTGTGTTAAACCAAAATATAATTCAATGGAAAATCAGAAGTGGGCTAGTACATGATTTATAATGAGTAGTTATAGTATTCTAATTTCAAAAGCAGTTTTTTGTCTTCCCTCTCTCTTCTCCCATTAATTTATGATTGGTTTACTCAGAAGGAAATTCATGTATTGAGCAAATAACTTGTTCTATTTCATACCATTTATAAATTTGTATTTTACACATTTTGCTGTGTTTCTTTTAGTGTGCTATGAAATTATATTTCAGTCCATTGAATCTTACTGTAAAGTCAAACTGACAACTAATACTGGCTGATTTCACTACAGTTGATTAAAAGTGGGTTTGTTTGGTTTTAAGTTAGGCTGCTTTCTCAATATCCCTGCAGTAAAAATCAAACATACCACATAATCACAAGAAAAAAAAAGAGAATTTTAAAACAAACAAAAAGCCTCCTCACCCAAAACCCCAAAGAAGCTCCCAAAACATTTATTTTTAGATTATCTCCCTGAAATACCCAAATCCACAACAAGAAAATAAATGCCAGTGTGGTGGAAATAATTTAGGCACAAAACACAATGAAATGTACACGGTGGAAAATGTTGAAGGAAAAGACATGGAAAGTGGTTTATTAAAATTTATCTGAACAATATTTTTCATAGCTCTGACTTGCATCTGAAACAAATCAATGAATTTGAAGACAAGTGTCTAAAAATATCCTTTAATTAAAAGAGAACACATTGTTCCTATTTTTCTAAGAGATTCAATATTTTCAGATATATAACTGTGTAATAGGTCACTGCATACTAACAGTCTTCAGTGGAAATTTCTTCATTGTTTCCAGGTAAATAATATTAGAATATTCATGATTTCCTAAAGACATTTATAATGTTTATAAATCATAACTAATAGCCAATCATCACCTTTATGGTTAGTTCAAACACCATCATACAGCTCAAACATGTATCTTCACACACAGTTTTCATCCCTGGCAGTATAAATCCAGCACAAAGATATCAATCCCATGGAATTGTTCCCCACTAAGTTAAAGAAACAGAAATCTGGCTGCTGGGAGGGTGTCTGAAGCACCTGAGCTAATCCCAGCCAAGTGCCAGGCTGGGAGTTTCGTGCCCAGCACATAAAAATGCAATCCAGGTGTTGGTATTTCCTCCCTTAATTCACTCTGCAGAGCACTCAGGGCCCTGTGGGCTGGCTCTGTGTGGATAATCTCATTACTGCTGTTTGATTTTACCCAAAGGTCAGCTTTGATGTGATTTCTATATCCAGGTCTCCCTCAAATCATGTTCTGAGGATGACCTCTGGCAGAGCAACTGTGGCTGGAAAGGGTGATGTTACAGTTTATTTATACAACTTTTCTGAGCCCCAGTTTTTATTTGCTGATTGGATGTGACAAGTGCATTAATTCCTACTTTGTCAAAGTTCTCTGATATAATAGAGTAATTGGGCTTAGAGGAATTCAAGCACTGTAAAGCTGGTCTTGAAAATTAATTTCCCTATTGGAGATAATTGCTGACTGGTAAGAATGTAGCACAATGCAGCTGATTTTTATACCTGTTGAAACAATGAAAATCTGGTGAAAAACTAAACTTGTAACAGGGTGTATCCTACAACAAATAGGAATATGATCTCCATTCCTGGTTACAACAGTTTAATTGGTTATTTCAATTCAGTGCTTACTGGAAATTGAGAAACAAAATCTTTTTTTTTTTTTTATTTTTTTTAAGTTTTGCTGAAAGGTGTCTTAAGCAAAAATTACCAGTAGGATAAACCTGAGGCTCCATGAGTTTATTAATGCCTTATGATGTCTTATGAGCAGTTTTGTCCCTGGTACAACCTCAGTCCTGTAAAACTCTGGGCATTGGATCAGCTTCACTCATTTTCAGGATGATACTTCTGTGGTCACAACAAACAGCCATAGGTTTATGTAAGTTTGCAGAATTAGGATCTATATTAAATACTGTTACACGTACATTTTGAGTCTTAAGTACTAGCCAAGAAAGACAATTATCTGCAACAGTAATTTATTTTTAAGTCTTTCATTGCTATTGCTCACTGGCTGGCTTTTAAAAGAACAGTTGGGATTTGCTCAAGCAACTTTGGTTTTTATACAGTTATTTAACCTCATACTCCTGTGTGTAATGGGTAGTCACAATGTTTCTTAGGTAAAAATTAAACTCAAGTCAAATAAAGAGGCCATTTAGCACTAAGAACAGATAGTGAACTAGAATTGATAAGCATAGTGGCATAAAGTAGTTGCCCAGCAATTTTTTCAAAATAATCAACCTAAACACCGTTTATTGTGCAGTGGTTTTATATTTTGTCATCTCACAGTGATCTAATATATCTCAGAGCCATTTCATGATCTGGAACATTTGAATATTCCAAGTTCAAATATGTTATACAAGGAAAGGAATAGCTAATACAAACTTAAAACCAGAAATTGTCATTGTGTGTTGTGGCTTTGATATTAGAAAACAGGAGGAAAGGGTCCAATAGAATGAACACTATCACATTGTGATGTGGTGTCTTCAAGAGGGGCCCTTTGAAGCTAAGTTTAGGATAAAGGTGGCAGATGCAGAATATTTTTATTCTCAGAAGCTTCACGTTCAGTGAGGTACAGAAAACACTAAGAGGATTACACTTAGAGGGGAAACAGCTCTGATGCATGTTCAGGATGTGTGTACTTTAAAAACATCTTCAGATTTAGGTATTAGAGCTGAGCCCCTGGCTGTTACTTTTAATCTTTTATTGCCAAATAAAGCCTATCCAGCAGAGGAGGAATCAGGTGTATAATCCTTGTGTATAAGCCTGGGATTGCAGCTCACCTTGACAATTACAGCCTGTTGTCCTTTTATCACTGAGGAAGATCATCCCTAAACCAGCAGGCTGGGTTAGACAATCATCAGCTGATACAACCTCGCAGAGTTTTATCAGATGTTTTGGGGTTTTTAGAGGCCTGGGGGGAGAGTTGTTTTTGGGGTCTGGGGTTTGTAGAGTTCAGCAGTCTATTTCTGCTAAGGTTTAGAAGCATTGCTGTGTACACCTCTGTATTCTTGATCTGTTGCAGAATGTGGAGCAATTTCAATTTCTCCCTAAAGATTACTAATTTCTTTCGTTCATACCAGGAAATTTTCAGTGTTTTGTGTAATTCAAGTCTGATTTTCCATCACACTGTTGCATTTTATGTATAACCATTCAATGGTCAAGGCATTCTGAAGAGGAGAAAGCATAACAGAGAAAAATAATTGAGAACCATTTATGACTTAAACACACTAAGCAGAGCTTTAATCCTTTACTATGAATACTTTGTCAAACTCTTTTTATTAGAATGAATTTTTGTTAATATAAAAATAATTAAAAATATGAAAAAGCTTTTACTGCCTACAGTTTTTATTTGACTGCACTGGCATTCTTTTTGAAGCCTTTCCCCCTGATATTTTGTAATATTATGAGGTTTTGCTTTGCTAAATAGTGAACAAACCCTTTTTATTGTCTAATTGTTTTTTTCCCTGAAGGCTTTTATTAGATGCCTTATACTCTTTTCTGAATTTTACAAATTAATTTAAGAGAATGTGATGTTTATCTTATGGATGCTTAAGGAAAACTCAGAATTATCATGATGACACCCTACCTGTGTTGTTTGATAAAATAGTTTTGCATGGCACAATAAAAAAATCTGTGTAACTTCTCTTGCTGTTTGCAAACTTGACAAACTTTTTCAGCTTTGTTTGCAGTTTTGACTGTTCTAGTTCATCTAATTCCCCTGTAATTGATGGGATGCTGGTCTTGAACAATCTGCAAAATTAATTGAAAAGTTTTAAGCTCCCCAAAACAAAGTTAACAGTCATTTTTTAAATGCCCATGGGAAGGCAACAAGGAGAGATGACTCTACTTCCACTGTATTTGCATGCTTGCTGGACTTTGGCTCTTTTTCTCATAACAATCAAGGTGGGTTCTTCAAGTTGAAAAGGCTGGACTAATTTGAATTTCAAAGAGAATTTAATTTTACAACGTGGGAGTTTATGCTAGGCAGGGAAAATAATTTCTCTGGCTAAGACAGAAGATACTACAAAATTATACTCCTTGTTTTAGCTGCTATGAGGTAAACCCTAGTTTCTATAATTTTGTCAGTGTGATGATTGTAAAATGGGGAAAAATCAACTTAAAATGCTTCTAGTGTAAACTTTCTTTCCTTTTCCTTTTCCTTTTCCTTTTCCTTTTCCTTTTCCTTTTCCTTTTCCTTTTCCTTTTCCTTTTCCTTTTC
>JANRGV010000094.1:59245693-59288347 GCA_024734035.1 Alethe castanea
TTCTTTCTTTCTTTCTTTCTTTCTTTCTTTCTTTCTTTCTTTCTTTCTTTCTTTCTTTCTTTCTTTTTCTTTCTTTTCTTTCCTTTCTTTCCTTCTTTTGTAGTGTCTGTAAAAACACCTGCAAGTATTTACAACATTCCCTCAAACTAGGCCTAGGCCGTCCCAGAAGAGTCAAGGGGGAAGATCTCTAAATAAATTAGACCTTGTTCAGCATGACATCAATTGCTAGGATGGATGTGCTCCCAGAGGCACAGCTCCAAGGGTCACTGTGCCTTTTATGCCTGGACTTTCCAGAAAAGAAACGGCTGCACAGGATAGGGTGAATGTTTTACTAGACCATTGGGCACATTGATTTTTATTTTCATGGATATGTAGATCAAACTGAAATAACCTAAAGGGGCTGATGTGATACCCTGGGTCTGTTAGGCATGTCAAGATTTGTGGAAAGTGTGTATCCTTCTGCTTCTCGGTACTCCCTGTAGAAAAATAGCGTGGGGTGTCACTGAGATCTGTCACTCACTGACACTTAGGGGGAAAAATAACCCCCACCTCTGCAGACATTCCCTAGATGTGTCCCAGCTGAGTAAGATTGTGTGCTGGACCTAGTTCTGATTTATTTTCATTTAAAGTAAGTGCTATGCAAGTCAGACACTCATGGTCCTGGCTGGCTGATATATCCTTAAGCAACTGTCTGCATATTGGCATGTGAAGAATTCTTTCTTGCCTGATGCAGGATGCTACTTTGGAAATGTGTTTTTGTAAACACCCTGAAACTACAGGGCAAGAGCAGCTTCTGTTTGAAGGCTTGATAAAACTGTGTTTGTTTAAGAAACCTCTGTTCAACAGTCATGTTAAAAAGAAACTATTTATACACCATAGAACATCAAAATTCACAGTGTACAAAGAGATCTGGAAAACTGAAATGAAGAAAAAATAGACCAGCCTAAACCAAATCCTATTTGAAATTTGGAATTTTGAATTTGCCAGGGATTTTTAAAGATTTTTTTTACATTAGTATTTTTTCACCCAGGGCTCAAAAAATTTGTTATGTAGATCTCAGAAAAAGTAGGAATTTAAACTACATTTTAAACATCAGGATCATAAATATTACTGTGTGTGTGCAGGGCCTTTTCAATTCTTGAAGCTGCTTTTCAGTTTAAAAAAACTTAGGTAAAGTTATCTTTATATCATACAAATTATCAGATATGTCTGAGGAAATTAAGTTTTGTGATGATCTGATTTTTCATACAGCTGATATAGGTAAAATAATTTAAAATTTATTCATTTTATATGGTTTGACTCATGAGCTGATTTTCTTTACTTTTTTTTAAATCTATAAATAAATAAATAAAATTTGGTCTGCCTTCAATAACCTCACTAGAAAGACTTTACATGCCAATATGTTAAGCTTTCAAAGCTCTTTAATATTTTCATAAACCTTCAGAGATAGAGGCAATTCTGAGGTCGAAAAACAGGTTGAGATTATTATTCTAGGGAAATTTATCACTTTCTGATGTATTTACTGGGCATTTCATTGACAGCTGCTGAAATAAAATGCTACACATGTATATACACATGTGAATCTTTGGATTCACGAGTATTTATGTGTTGAGAAAAAGAATGGGGCTCCATCAGGCTGGTGAGCAGTCACCAGTGTGCTCCTGAGGATCCTGTTCCAAAGCCACTTCATTCCACACTGTTATCAGTGATCCAAATCATTGGTTTGAGTGCAAACACTGGAAAAGAGTAATGGGGAATCCAAGAATTTTGAGCCTGATTTTAAAACTCCAATGCTGCCTGTGTCATATAGAGCTGGAAAACTGTTGAGGTAGTTTTTCTGATTTAATTTCCACTATTATTAACCTTAATTCATCTTCACTCCAAAAAGTCTTAAGGCATGACCTTTTCCTAATTCCTTTATTCAATAGAATAAGCTGCAGAGGACTTAATTCTGCCCCACATCTTTATTTACTTCATTAGAGGCTTATTTATCATGTTAGCTTCAGAAATCAAGTGTTCTTTCCTGGTGAAATCATGTTATTTGAAGTATAAATACTGTTTTATCTGCTAGTTTATTTTTGAACTCTGGTAAAATGTGGGGTTTGGAAACAGTGTGTTACATTATATTTGTATTTCCAAAGGAATGGATTTTTGTGGGGGTTTTTCTATTGTTTTTGTGTTCCCTTTTTCCAAATGAAGCTTTAAATTAATTGCTATTTTGGAGTTGTGATGTCACTGCATTGATTGTTGCTCATGTTATTTTCATAAATATTTTCTCTTCCATGAGAAAACAGAGATACACTGTGTTTTATGAAAACCTTTTTAAATTGAACAGAACCTGATCATAATTTTCATTGAGAATTTTTGTTTTTATTTTGGTTTTAATGCTTTGTTTCTTGAATTGCAGTGGTTCTCTTATTTATTTCAATTTATTTCTTATTTATTTCAATTATGTGGCAAAAATGGGCCTTATTCTTTAATCTGTGTAATAACCTATGATGACAAAGGGTCAGTGTTTAGAAGTGAGGCCACTCTAAAAAAATCTAGAGTTATTGGCATCTAAAATGAGTTGTTTGCTTCTCTGTTTTTATATATCCTTGTTAAGAAAAGCTTAAAACACATTCTGGGATAGAAATTAAGACCACTGGGCTCAGTGGATATGTTATT
The DNA here is from genome assembly GCA_024734035.1 of Alethe castanea. Lineage (NCBI taxonomy): Eukaryota > Metazoa > Chordata > Aves > Passeriformes > Muscicapidae > Alethe > Alethe castanea. The sequence goes on from JANRGV010000094.1 coordinate 59,248,361, forward strand.
AACACCTATTAGCAATAAACAAGCACAAAATACAAAGAATTCATTTATAGAATAAATATGGCCAAACTTTTGTAAATAGTAAAAATATTCTTTGATTTTGTTTGGCTGTCCTTACTCTTGCATAATTGAAGAAAATAATCCTTTTAAAATAGATTGTTGATAACATATTTTCCTGAAAAAAAAAAAAATAGCTGAGAGGTTCCTTTCCAATATGTATGGTCAGATTGGGTGTTTAAGTGCAGTGAAACTGCAACAGTCTGAAGAAATGGTGACCATGTTCCCATTGTTTTATTTGTTGTCTGGAATTGCTCCAGAATGATCAAGATAAGTAAATAAAAATTAAACTGACAGCTTCACAATTCTTTATTTCTCTATGCACGCTGATTGTTATTTATACAAAAAAATATTGTAGTTTGCATATCATGAGGAGAGAGATTTCTGAGGTTTCTGAGAGTTTATAACACTGTTTGGTTCTTGCCTGTGTTTCTTTTTATCAGGAAAAATTGGTAATGGTTAATAGCAAATCTCTTTGGAAAATGGTGTGTTTCTTCATATATTTCACTTTCACTTTATCTGTAGTGTCATGTTATTTTAAGTTGCAGCATATGTAGGCCAACAAAAGCTGACATAAAGGAAAGCAGCACAATGCAGGGTAATGGTATGTGACACATCCAGATTGAGGAGGAAACTCAATTTCTTGGAGCTAATACCTACTGCTTACCATGCTTGCCATGAACAAACCCCCCTCTATGCAATCAGAAAATACTTCTGTGGAAATACTGATGTAAAAAACTACTGGTTTCATTTGAAAAAAGCCAGTAAAATCATCAAGTGTTTTTGAGATGTTGATTCATAATTCAATGCTGATATTTTTTTCCTTATTCAAAAACTATTCTTATGCAGCAACAAATTAGTCTTGATATTTTCCTTTACATTTTAATCAAAATGTTAATATTTAATGTTATCCATATTTGTGAAAGGTCAAGTTATATGCTCTTATTCAGGTAAACCTTATGGACAACTTAAACAAAATATAAGTTGATAAAAAGTAAATTTAAAACTACAAATAAATGGAAGTATGAATAAATTATCAATTCTAGAAAGCAAGCAAGATAAGCTAATTAAGCTCTTTTTTTAACATGCTCTGAATTTTGAACATGTATTTTACAATAAATTGCATCATAAATTGCAATGAAAGGAAAACATATGCTAGACCTGGTGGAATACATTTTGGACCAGAAATAAAAATTTCCAAAATATAGTGTTTGCTTAACTGGGAAGTGAGTTTTGTTATCCTGGGAAGGGTTGAGGCTTTTGTGGATTCTGTGCTGGGAGTTTGCTCTGTCTCCACTTTCCCAAAAGAGAGAGGTTCCCTGGAATACCCGTGGGAGCTGTGCAGCACAAGGGAAAGGCAGGCTCAGGGTCCTGTGAGGGCAGCCAGGGGTTCCCAGGTGTGCCACACAGGGAGCTGGGTCTGAGTCCAGACAGGGGTAATAACTGTAATTTCACCCTGTTAATTTTAACTTGTGCTCTGCTTGCATTCACTGCATGGCTGACAAGTGCTTTCTTCTGCCACGTGAGCAGCAGTGCCACAGGCTCAGGCAGAAAAGGTGAAAAGGGACAGAGAAACCACCCAGAATCACTTTCCTGAGCAGCCCTCGTGCTAAAGAGAGTGTGAAGTGCTTGTGGGGGAAGAATTTGTTTTAAAAAATGCCATCAAGTCTGAAAATATGTTATGAATCTATTTACTCAAATTAAAATGTGGATGGAACAATGAAGCAGGAGATAAATGTTTCAGAATATGTTGTCTATCCAAGCTGATAAACAGCAGGATAGTCACTATTATTGGTTGGTGAAGAACTTTTTTCTTTAAGAAATAAAAGCTCCCTACTGTTTATTGTATTCTTGCTGTTGAAGGGATTTATTTTAAAGCCAAATATAAGTGGTCCTAAATTGAAAATAACTGTACTCATGGGAAAAGTCTGAGAGAAGGCTCAAGAAGGAGTTATGTAACTGAAGCTAAACTGTTGGAATTTTGCAGTGCAAATCAAGATCAAAAAACCTAAATATTTTAATGTTACTTGTACTCTTAAGATAGAAAAAACCCCAAACTTCTCAAAACTCAGAGTTTTAGTATTTTGCTTTCCACTTAAGCCGAGAAGGATCACTGAGTCTGTGGGTTGGCCATAAAGAATTGGCTTTGGAAAATATGCCCAAGTGTTTAACTGCTGTAGTATTACCTGCCTTATAGATGAAATTACTTATGTTTAGTCACTATTTATTAATTCACTCATGAAACAGAAAAATGTGACTTTTCTTGTACATTTCATTCTGTGACCACAAGGTTTTAATAGATCATTGATTTCAATTTGTTGAAGTGTTACCTGTCATTTTCATAGCTTCTGGTCTTGGTCTAATTCAGTCTACCTAACATCTCTCTGTTAAAACATAGTGCAGGTGCTCACAAAACCTTAAACTAAAATTTCCATCATAAATAAAAAATATTTTCTATAAGTAAAGGTTCTGCCCATTTCATCATGAGGATGTTTGAATTGAAGTAGCATCTGAGAAAATGCCATGAGACATTGTGCCACATAAACAAGGATCAAAAGAGCATTAATAAGGAAAATTGACTTAATTGAGGAATTAAACCAGTAAAATTTATTCAGGTTTCAAAACCATCAGGAAGGCTTTTTCTGTACAGGATGTGTCTTGATTTCAGAATATGCCATTTTAAAGTCTGGTAATGTACTACATGGAAATGTACCAAAATGTCACTTCATGACTAATTAAATATTACCAAAAGACAGGGATACAAAATTTTATTTCTTTATAAGAATTTTCAGAGAGCCGTAGGTCCTTAATCTTAAACTGGTATATATAATATTCAAATATTTTTGGTTTTTCATTGTAGTGCATATAAAAAGGTCATTATTGAACCCTGACTTTGGAAACTTTGTGAAACACAAAGTTCTGCCCATGCAGGAGCTCCTGTGACATTGGTACATCAACAGCCACTTCTCCCATTGTTCCCTGGTGTTTAGACTGTTGTGATTCTGCTGATGTAGCTGATGTTTTTTCTTCATTATTCCTCTGCCTTTGTCCTTTCCTACAGGCTTACTCTGAGTTTGTCCTGACCTACCTAGAGGAGCTAAATGAAAGAGAGGAGGTGACCCAGACAGAAAACTGTATTCACCATGGGGCCTGGTCTGCAGCTCATCAGGAGATAGACAGCAGCTCAGCAGAAGAGGTCACAGTATTGAGCCAGAGGCAGGTCAGAGACAGTCCTTTCAAAAACACATTTTGAAAAGAGAAATATCACTGTGGAAGTCAGCTTAATTCCTTAAAAATATCTATTTGGTTTCTTAATTTAATAAGGTATTTATATAGTAGGCAAATAATAGTTATATGTGGGATTATAGAGGAATAAAAATTACATATATTTGTGTCTCAGAGCAGTTTATGCTTATAGCCCATGTAGGACAAATTTTTGAAATTTCTTATTTTCCATGTGGAAAAACTCAAGGAAGGGAAACAAACACAAAAAACCCCAACAAATCAATAGATCTCTAGATTTGTGCTTCTTGATGCATCTTGACATAGCTATTTGTATTTCTGACATTTTCTGCTAATCAACAGCCTTGCTTGAAAAAGTAGACACACATTATTTTAATTAGCAATATATAAATTACATGGTTGTACTTTCCTCTCTTAGATTCTGCAAAAAAATGTCAGCAGCCCCAATCAGAGACAACTTTCAGGACCTTTGGACGCCCGTTTAATGCCTGCAGATCCCCTGGGGGAGACTGCACAGCTGACAGTGGCACTGGTGAGGAAACTAGAAGAGAAACATCCTAAGGCCTCAGCTCAAAGGTAAGCCACTGACAGAACTGATATTTATTGTTCAATGACATTAGATGTTTTCCTTCAGTTTCATGTAAGATTGATTTCCTGGATATTATTGAAATATCTCAGAAACCCTCTGGCTGATAAGCAAACAGGGATTTTGACCAAAATTAATGAAAAAGGGGTGACATTTATGGGCTTTTTTCTTTTTTTTTATTTTATTATTTTGAAGATTGATGTGTATGATGTTTGGTAGTAATTACAAGTTTACTTTTAAATTTTTTTATCTGCAAACCTCACATTGTGCAAATTACAAAAAAGAAACAGGACTTGTATCAACATTGTGACATATTTTGTGGCGCACAAATTTAAATGGTAAAGGTTTTGTTAGAGACCTGAAAGTCATGCTGAGCCAAAATACTAAGTGACAGTCACTTTCAATGTAGCACTGGATTTTAATTTCAATAAAAAATAAAGAGTAGTGTTCTTAATTGCTTCTACTTACAGTAGGCAGAAGACTTTGTCTTTCTTTAGACAACTGAAATTGTCTTTCACAAATGGCACTTGGCTAGTTATCTTTAAGGTTTTGGGTATTTTAGAGCAAAACATATTAAAAATGGAGCTCCCATTCAGATGAAAGACCACAAGACTTGCTATCAGGAATAAAGTTGAGCTTCTAAAGTTGTTGTTACTACTGGCAGAAAGTTAATTTGCAGATGATTCAAGCAACAAGAGGGTTTGGTTCACCTAAGTTACTGTAACTCTTCCTTTGGAAGAATTCCCTTTAGAGAACCCACAGACTGGCTCCTCTGGTCCTCCTTCAAGGACTGCAATTTCAGGTGTTTCCTTTGGAATATTATTTTACAAATATTAAGATTTTTTTTTGTGTCTGAAGTGTTTTTCAAAATGTGCCTGAAGGCATGACTGAGGTATTTGAAATTGTTGGCTGTCAGGAGTTTTTGGGGAGCTGCATAGGTAGAAGGAGCTTACCTGTATTTTGGGTAGTTTCATTTTTATTTGATGAATCAAATAACTCTAAAGCTTTGTTAAAAATAAATTATTAAACTACTAATGAATAACCTTATATGTTTAACATGTAAACTCAATTTGCTAATGTTGACTATATTGACTCTTTCAAAAGATGCCATCTGCAAAGTAATGTGAGGACTTTACCATCATTTGCTCCTCTGTGCTTTGAGTATGGATTTTGTGCTTTAAATATATCATGTGATGTCAGGGTCACTAGTAGCTATTTAACTTCATTTAAGTACAGTGGCATAAAGGAATTTTCAACTAAATGTCTATGCTTTTAGCCTCAGACAACAGGATATAAATATTAAGCTACAAACCCCTTCTTGCAAAACAAACATATTTGATTTAGAACGCTCTCTGCAGTCAAGATCTTCCAAAGACTGACTTCTGCAGCCTGAAGCATTTTCTTGAACTTGAATTAGATATAGAAAAACACATTTTAATACCAAAATAACATTATTTTGCTGTCAGAAATATTTGGCATTAAATACCAATTATAATTAGTTCAAAACTTCTGCAATTACCACTGTTATGGGAGGTACTAAGTGATTTAAATTCTCTTTACTGCAATTTTCCACTAGACTGTGATAAGTACTAATGCATTCTGTTAAACAGCTGCCACATCCCACTCTGTAGTTTGTAGAATCCTTTCAGTGACTGAAAGGTGATGCAAGATTAGGAGACAGGGTTTTATCTCCTGTGATTTAAAAAGCTGTTAAATTTCCAAATAACAAAGAATTCTGCTTTCCTTTACAAAATAACATGAAAAACTGCCATAAGCACAAATGAGGTGTGAACTGTGTGTTAGAGAAAAAATATTTCTGTGTTCTAGAACTGTTTCAGTTGGTCCAGCTACATGAGTTGATAAAGTGAAGATTATGATCACTGTTCCTCCAAAGTTCAACGGGTTCTTGTGAAACTCTTTTGCTTAATGGCCCCGCTCAGGTTGGTAGATTTTTGTAAAACTCTGCCTTACTGAGAGGGAGGGCGGGAAGGAGAGTCAGCTGCCCAGACACAGGTGTTTAGAGTAATTTTGAGGTGTTAAATGGGGTATCATTAGGCATCCACCTGCTCTGGAGTGCTGCAAGGCTCCTGCCAGAACTGTGATGGATTTGTGGGAACGAGGCAGATTCTACAGGTACACTGAGTCTCAAACAGCAGGTAGTATTTACCTTAAAGCTATTGAATACTGCCCTAAATGTTTTGTTTTCCAACTGGTTTTTGTGGGAATATTTCAGAGATGTCATTCTTAGTGTTTGGCTTGGCTTCTGAGGAGCAGCCACCCTTTCACAGTGAGCCAAAGAAAACCTTATTCTATCAGATGGGATAGGGAGAGCACTATGAATAGGGTTAAGCTTCAAAGAATATAATTAATTAGATTGCAAAGCTGTCTGTTTGCATAATTTTCATACTTTTATACTTTTTTCCTTATTTATTTTTGCTGGTTGAAGGTTATAGTCTGTCCCTTTCTTACCAGCACATTGTTCAGCAAGTTTTCTTCTTATATGTGTAAAAATAACAATGAAATGAAGTTGCTTTGCTTTGGGAGTTTTTTTGTTGTGTCTTATCTTAGTGGTCTTAGCAGTCCTTATTATCTTTGCAGACATCTTATTGAGTGTTCTTCTCAATGTTGTTTACTTAACACATCTCACAATTTCAACACCTTATATGATGCCTGTAAGATAGAAAAACATGAATCTCATCTCTGATTTACCTGACTGAATCCCTGAGTTTCCATGTGGAAGGTGGAAAAACTTATCCATCCCAGCAAATACCATTGAGGAAAAAATTACAAGTTCCAAACAGACCAAAACCCAACCCAAGGTAGTTTCTAGACATGGAGGATCCAAGCTGCTGAGAAGACTTGGCTTTGTAGGGTGAGGTTGGGTAGAACATTGAGCTGTGTGACTGTGATTTAGGTACCTCCCTCAGTGCACAAGAACTAATGCCTTAACTGCTGTTCCAGCAGTACAATTTGGGAATTCAATTACCTTTAAAAGGTACTGGTCGCCTTTCTAAAATTAATCACCTATTTTCATGCAGTTTTGGTTTCAGGCCTTGGTAGATCACTTTGTTTCTGTAAGTAAGATTGGTTTCACTAGTTTCTGGATCCTTGTTCTCAAGTATCTCTCTTAAACCCAGACCTGAGTTTAAGTATGCTCCATGTTAAGTACAGGCTAGCTACAAGCACTCTTGGATCCCAGGCAGAACGTTTATGACCTTGTCATATTTACTACTAAGACAAATCTATCCAGGACTCTTGGTTTCATTTTAGTATCTCTGAATCGCTTGGACAAATTCAGCTGTTAAATTTTTGTAAGCCTTGCTAGTGTAGAGAAAATGGCTAAGGAATAGCCCCAAGGAAGAGGAAATGTTCTCCCACTTCCATTGTTACAGCTAAGCAAATGCTTGACCTTGCTTCTTGATACTCTGGTCATTCATTTTAGACTCTACATGGGCAAAACACAGGAAAAAGTCATTATCTATGTCTGTATTGTAAATTGGTTACTCCATGAAGACAGATAAGAATGTATTAGAAGCACTATTTTATTGCTGGAATGTTTTAAAAATCTATTTATACAATTCCAAAATAAAAAAAAAATGCTTTGGACTGTATTTTCTGCATTTTAGAAGTCTGCATTCATTTTAAGTAACCCCTCAGATTTTATTTGAGGGAAGTCCTCTCTGAGAAAAACATCTTTTCACTGAGTTGCAGTGATTTTTCGTGATGTATCTCCCATGTAAGTGTTCTAAAGGTTAAAACTTCGAATTGCTGACAAATTAGCTTTCATTATCTGCTTTAACCACATCTTGGCAGAATTATTCCAATAGTTGTGTCTGCCACAGACAGAAACCCAGTTTCCTGCTCATCAGAGAGAGGAAATGTCACCTATCCATCTGAAAATGAAGGTTTGATAAAAATTGCATTCCCATTTTCAAAAACCATTTGTTTACACCAGTGTGCTAATTTGAGCAGCCTACCTTTATTTCCCTGGCACCAGAACTGGGGGGCTGGGGGGGCAGGGGAAGTTTGGAGCAGCCCACAAAGCAGGGTGACCCAGCTTGTCACCCAGTGACCTGTGAGAAGGAAATAATGAACTGTGAGTAGCTGTCATCCTAACTGCTTCTGACAGTTTGGCTATGGGCACATCTGTGTTAGTTGCATGGAAAGGCCTTTGTTGTTTTCCCACTAGTGACTTTGCAGACCGCTGTGGGCTTTGCTGGCTGCCCTGCCCCTACACTTCCCCTTCTTCTCCTGTAGTAACAGCAGCTGCCACTGATAGAGCTGACATTTATTTTAATTATTTACTTGGCATTTATATCATTAAAGACGAGAAATTAAATGAAAATACAACAGCCTGTTATTAGAAATGAAAATATCCTCTAAATCCACAAAAGATGTTACCACTGTTGAAGTAATCATTCTGTCTTACCTGCATGACTTGCAGCAGTGTTCAGTGTCTTTTGATACTCCTTCATCCAAATGTTTTGCCATACTTAACTATTTTGAGTGAAATACTGAGTTTTATGGTAATAAAATTTTAGATAATCCAGTATGCAATGAAACTAGGCAGCTTTTTATGGCTAAAAGATATATTAAAAAATAAACAGCAACCTTGTCCATTTATTTACTCTTAAAGGTAACAATCCCTGTTGCAGATGGACCAAAAGCTGTGGGTTTTTCCTGGTACAGCAGTGCTAAATCTTGGGTAACTTTGCTCACATTATGAGCATTTCAACTAGGAGACTGTAAAATAAAGACATCCCTGCTCTCCTAATGGGGCTCTTAGCTGATTTGTGAATGATGATTGTTAAGAACAACCTGAAATCATGACTTTTGAAAAATGAATGACTATAAAATTACTTAAAGGTGTAAAGTTGTTTCAAAAAGGTGTAAGTTTTTTTTTTGCATGGTTGCAGTATCTTATTGCTTTAAGTTGTAACGTGATTGGAGTAGGTTGGTGCAAATTACTTTGCAGGAGTTGAATATTCAAGATTGCACTCACTAGACTGAAAGTACACTGAAATCTTTTTAGCACTAATTGGTTACTGCTGCAGGTTTGGGGGAGTTTAGGCTGTCTTTTTTGTATTTACACATTTTTTTCCTTATTCTCATGCCCCAAGTTTGAGCTTTTCTCAGTAGTGTTCACATGTAAGGAAAAATAAACTTATGTTTTGCCTCTGAGGACACGAATTTTGGAACTGGTTCCTTTGAGGGCTGTGGAACTGCATGCAGCCTGCTCTAGAGCACAGGTCACAGGCTCTTGCCTAATTATGAGGTGATGGAGCCATTGGATACACACAACAATGGGTTCTGTTGCTCCATTTTTGCTTCTCACCAGTGCAATCCTGTGCCCTTTCCTACTGAAAAGTGGTGCAAAGGCTTGTGGTGAGCAGGAGGTGTGCAAACACAGCACAATTCTCCAGTACATGACTCATGGTTCAGGGGAGCATTGCAGGTGCCTCCCAACTTGTGGCATTTTTCCGTAGGGTATGAGACAATTCACCAGTCCCATGGCTCTGCATGGAGCTGTTCAGCTCTACAAACATCTGTGAGGGGAAGGTGAGTGTATTGTCAAAATCTGAAATGGTACATCATTATTTCTGGAAGAAAAAGAGAACTCTGGCATTATTTTTTTTTTTTCCAATCTCACTGAAATCTGTTATTTCTCTTAAGAGGGGTTAATGCCACAGATGCTGGTTGAAGCCATGGAGTTGCAGAGAAACATCCATCAGATCTTAGTTAGAAATTGTTTATTATTTGCTGAGAAATTGCCCTGCTATCATATGTATTTACATGTATCTCCATACATTTAAGACAGTTAAAGGCATTATTTTTTGTACTATATTGCTTTCAAAAAGTAATAATGGTGCAGTAATAAATATTGAAAAGTTGCAGAGATGGTGGGCCTCAACTTTTACACATTTTGACAGTTTTATTTGGAAACCCTATCCCTTATTTTTCAAAACTTTTTTATGTTCATTTGAGTTGCAGATCCAATGGATTTATGGAAACAAAAAAAAATCTATTTAAATGGAATTTCTTTATATGAATTAAGATTGTTATATAGATAATGCATTTGAAGGGAAAATGCAAGCTTTATTTGCTGGTTGGGCACTCACTCATATAAATTTAGTTTTTTGCTGTCAATGTCTCAATAGAACAATCACAATTAACCAGCAGCTGTAAAATATCAGATGTTTGAAAGTACAAGTCAGTGTTGAATTCATAAGAAAATCCAACAACTGCCTCTTTGATCTGTCAGTATTGAAGGATAAAAAGATAATGAAAACTTTCAATGAAAAATTTGCAAGAAGACATTTGTTCACAGCAATTGGGTGCATTTCTACCTTATGTTAAAAATTATTTTTTCATATAAAATTTCCTGTATTAAAAAAATCATGAAGATAAAATCTGAAGTACTGCAAAAATTTCAAAAATTTCACAAGGTGAAATGTCATTCAATGGCTGTTTTCTATGCTTCTACAGGATACAATTTCTCCACAGGAAAGGGTATAAGTATACATGAACTAAAATAGGACTTGGTTAAGTAACAGTCCAATTTTTAAACTTCCAAATATTTTTCAACCTTCAAATAATTTTTCTTCATAGTTCTGTGCAAAGTCCAATCATGTTCACAGTTAGTAGTTCAGAGGAAATTTCCTTAAATAGTATGAAATACTCTTCTTTCAGTTTAGCTTCAAATAGGCAAATTTTTTTTAGGTAAATTTTACTTGGAAAACTTAGACTTATCTTCATCCAGGTTCATCTATTTCATCTCTATCAAGTGCTTATGATCAGCTGATAATAAAAACAAACTGAATGAGTTAATGAACTTGAATAAGCAAGATCACAGCAGGAACTGAGTCACTGAAAACAGAACTATGGTTAGCAAAGGTTGCTGCTTTTTTAATGCTCAATGTGCTGGAATAGGAGACAGATGAGGAAAAAAAAAAAGAGTTTCCCAGTCAGGTATAAAGCAAGGCACTGCTGAATCCTTACTGATCTGTTAGAATTGAAAGGGATGTACTATTTTTGCTGTGGAAGGGAATTATGATCCCAAACAATCTCACCATACCTTTGTCTGAGGTGAGTTGCATCCTCAGTATGATCAAATAAATATAAAAATATAAATATTGGGTTGTGTCCCCTCAGCTTGTGCCAGTCAGGTTTCAGGATTGGGGTTTCTACCCTCACCCTATTCTGGGATTTGTATCTTCACTGCCCAGTAATGACAACATCAAGTTATTTACTTGCATTTAAAGGAACTCTTTTCTTTGCAAATAAAGAAAACTCAACAGCACAACATCACCCAAAGATATAGAGAGGGCATGGGAAATACTGAAGGGATTTAATTATGGAGAAGGATGCAGAATACAAAAAAACTACCTGGTGAATAAATTTAAGACTGGTGCATAAACACTCTGCTGAGGGGTTTTTTGCAAGTTTCTGTTTGTTCATGAGCTGTTTTTTGGATTTGTGTAGTTTGGGGCATTTTCTGTATGTTTGGGTTTGTATTTTTTCCTAAATAACATTTTGTTTCTGGGTAAAGCCATATAAGAGAGAAAGTTAAGTGTGTTTATTCTCAGTTTATACATTGAAGTAATCATATCTCATTATTCAGATATAATTTAATTATCAAGGTAAAAGGTGAGAATTTATCCTAAATTACAGGGAAAAGTAGTTATTAGCTTGAACAATAGTGATATCACCCTTTTTTCTTGCTAAAAGTAGTGTGTCTGGAAGTGACAGAGAGACTCTCTGGGGAGATGTGCTGAATTTCTTTTGAGATAAAGCTTTTACATGCAACGATGGGATGGGGTTGACTTTGGTTTTTTGGTGGGTGTTTCTTTCTTTGATGATATGTGAAAACTGAGACTTGAAGTGAAAAATGGTTAGAAAATGTGTCAGTGACTGAAATGGAGAAAATCTGATAGGTTTATAATGCAGTATGTGACAAAAGAATTTTATAAGAAGGCTTTGTGCCAGCAATCCTCATGACAGTGAAAAGTCTTGGGGTATTAAAATTGAGAAATGTTGTTTTACTCACTTATCTCGTTATACCGAGCATAACCCCCACAAACACCCTGACAAAGATAAAACTGACAAATGCACAAAAATCTTCCCACTCCCAAAGACAAGAAAATTAGTTCTGTGCTGTTGAAACACAACTCAAGGCTTCTGCAGCAATAATGGATTAATTTGTAATTGTGTAATTTGTAATTGCCCCCTGCTACTCCAGCCATCTGTAGATGATGGAAAAGGGTGTGAATGGCAAGAAACAGGGAAATGAGCAGGGAGGGAAACCAAAGGCAGACTGAAATTTCCCTCCTTGCCATGTGTGGTCTGTGCTCCCCCAGTCATATTCTTAAAATGACAGAAATTAGAGAGGACAAAAGTTTAACAGTCATACTAAAAATCTTTTTAGATACTATTTAGAAGATACTGTTTTCCACAGTGTCTTCTGCATTACTTAATTCCTTTTTAAAGGACTGAAGGAATGAGACTTCTATCACTTCCCTTGGGGGTGTCTTTTCTGCAGTATAATAGTCATCTTCTCTCTTAGGAATATTTTATCTGACATCCAGCCAAAAAATATTGTCTGCTCAATTTACTCCCATCACTCCCTTTGTACTACATAGGTTTGCACCTTTCCAGTATTTTTGATAGGAATTTATCCCACTTAATGCCATGGTGAAGTTTAGTTTAGTTGTATGTGGTTATTTTGCACGTATGAGGAATGCCTCTATCCAGATTATTTGCATTACCTTGGCTCACCTCATTTCCAGGGGTATCTTGTGTTTCATTCCAAGGGTGTTTACCAGGTAAAAGTTTGTATTTTGAAATGCCAAGAAGTTTGCTTTCTGAAATACTCTAACCCCTTTTATTTTTTGCACTCTGTCTCACATGCCTTTTCTTTTCTAGTATAAGTTTGTTTGAGAGGCAATTCTGGTATTTAAGAGCTTTAACGGACACTGCTTTTTTGAATTAAGCTTATCTCAGTTTTCCAAACACACTTGGAACGTGTAGGATCCAAAATTCAGTACTCTGAAGTAGGGTCAATACTCTTATGAACAGCTTGAATGAGTTTTCCATAGGACAATATGAAACCTTAAACATTTGTATGATATTCAAAGTAAGTGGTAAGGACTGTTAAATAATTATACAACTTCTTAATAAAACCAGCCTATTTTTAATAGGCCTGGGCTAATATTTTGTTGTTGTAATGCCATTCAACAACATCCTTAGATTAACTGGATTTTTTTTCTGTTAACATAAACTTTGGCCTTAGCACATCTGTTTTTTCTGCCCGTGGTTTCCTGTGAGAGAACTGTACCTGCAAGGAGAGTATTCCTAGTGCAAGCACATTTTTTGCAACTCAAGCTTCACAACTTAAGGTTTGTGTCAACATAAAAGAACTTTTTTCACTTCCCTTCACACTCAAGAAAAAGCTATATTGATGAAAGCCTGATTTCTGCTTTAATTTCAATGGTGGCATCTATCATAGCATTACACTTAAGTTTTTTACACAGAAAACTTCTCAGAAATTATAAAGTTAGTGGGTAGATTTATTTTTTTTAGCAACTTTGTTTTCTGATCTGTAAGAATTTGCTGCAGCTACATGGAAGGAAGATAAGAATAAGAATGTGAATTTCTTTCATCTCTATAAAATAACGTCAGGTATTCCCCAAGTTTAGGAATTTCAACATTTCTTTTCAATGGTTTTTCTTTTTGTTGTTGTTTTTGACCAATATGATTGCAGCTATTTATAAATGTATTAAAATGTGTTTTCAGATTATTTGATAACTAGAGTATGGAATTTTATTTAATTTTTTTTTCCTCACAGCATTATGAGATACAAAATAATGCAGTTGTTTGTTTTCATATAAAGCTTAGTTTTGTGCTCACTGAGTTATCTATTTTCTTATCATTTTCATCCCACTTTGAAAATGGTTAATTTATTTGCTTACCAGCAGAAACACTTGGCAATAGTAACCAACTGCCAACATAAGGATGGTAAGTTAAAAATTTTAAAATGGGACAACTAAGACTCCATTCAAATCTGTTTCCAAAAAAAGCATAGAAATGGTTTTTTACTTGGTTATATACCTTAATATTTATCAATTCAAATAAGATAAGGGTTTTACGGTCAAATTATACTAACATAAATTGATAATGAAACTGAAAATGCGAATATTTTTATTTTGCTAGACCTCCATAAATATTGAAGATGGATGTGAAAAAAATTGTTAGCTGAATAAGAAAGCTATCAGAACTTCAGCTTTCTCTTTGAACTCTATTTTATGCCCCTCAATGGCAGTCATTTTTAAAACACATTTTTTGCAGTGGAGCTTTTATTCCTTTTTCATTTGACTTTGCCAGTAGGGACCTCTGCTCAGTGTTTCATCCAAAGAAGACACCTTTGACAGTGTGGTGGCTCTTCCCCTACGAGCACTGTGCCTCTGTGGCACCACTGAATTAGAGCCTAAGCTTTTGTGCTGTCCTTCAACCCCTGACCTGCTGGCCTGGAGGCAAGAATATTACAGAATATTTCCAGCACAGCTATGCTGGGGCAGAAAGCAGAGCACATGCAAAGATGAAACAGTCTGGAACCAGCAACATCTAACCAGTTCTCTGTATTTTCCTCTGCTTAAAAAAAAAAAAAAAAAAAAAAAATACACAAACCCCTCTTTCTTTTCTCTCAAAGCTCAAGTCTGACTTTAGGCAGCTTTGGCTTGTTCACTGACCCAGGAACAAGTTCCATCATCCTATTAGTACCCTGAATGTGAGATAACTGTACCATGACAGTGTCTTGAACTACAGTGTGTACATGTTTTGAGGCAGATGAAGACCATGTGGTTGGAATTTTGGGAGGGGGTGTAGGGGGGTGTCTTTTCATGGTGATAATTATGATTATTCCAGTCCATTAAAAAGAATTTTTAAAAAACATTTTGCTTAATGCAAAATGAATCCACAACAGAAATAATTCATAGGAATACTGTGGTTGTGTGTGTTGGAACATACATATTTCAATTTGCTTCATATTGTTGAAATGAAACATTACAAGGATTCATTAGCATAAGAAATTTGAAAACCCACTGTGACTTTGTTCAAAAATTGTAATCCTTAAGTAGCTGCAGCATTATATGTCAAGTTATTCCACAGGTTAATTAGGCACTTGTTCCTTTCTTTGTTCTGAAACCTGTACCAGCTTGTTCCATCTGATGAGCTGCTACTTCTTAAATTGAAGCACACAGTGAACAGCCAGGCAGTCATCTCTCAGCCCTTCTCCATGCTCATCCACTGCCACCACACTGCTGCTTTCTCATTCCACACTGGAGAATTATACTCTACTCAGGTTCTTAAGAAAGCACTGCACACCTCTTCTTGTGTCTCTTTATCCTTCTAGAGCAAAGAAATTTCTTTTCCTCTACGTACTTTTTCATATGACAAGAACCAGAACTGCTTCTGTTCATGGATTTAACAGTGGCATAGGAGTGTTTTCATTTTTGTTCAATGTTTCTTTTCTAAAAATAGCCAAACTATGATCTGCTGTCCTGGCACTGATCTGCTGTCCGGGTGAGAATTCCATGGGACCTCCTTTTATTGTAGTATCTGGTTCTTCAGCAGGCAGCTGGAGTTAAATAATTACAAAAGCTGTAGAAAACACAGTAGTGTGTTCTAAAGAAGCATAAGCCTCAACAAAGAACTTTTTTGTTTTTTTTCCCTTTTATGTATGAAGATTTGTTCTAAAAAGGATAAAGTTGGTAAACAGAACAGAAGAAGTATTTCTGCACCATCTAGCTAAACTAAAACTGATGGCTGTGATATGCAGAGGGGTGCAGTGGAAGCCAGGAGAGGCGTAGAATGAGACATTGCAGAAAGCACTCTTTCTCTGTTTTATGCCTCTCTAAGGGGCTGCTGTGATGCTGGGTTCTTGAAATACTTCAGACAAATTGAGCAGTAGCATATTTACACAACTATCAGGGCAATTTCCTGGAATCAGAATCCTCCAGCACATCTAAAGTGCGAGAAAAATAATAAAATATGTCAGTTAAAGAAATGACATTTAAGTTATCCAAGTATCTAGACTACACTTATCACTGGTGTCTTCTAAATCACTGGGAAGAAATTTTCTAAGTGCAAATGAGTTAGGTGAAAATCCATTGTATAAAACAACGGAGCTGAAGGTTGGAATTCATATTCACCCTTAGTTTCCTTTCATTGTGTGGTTTTATTTTCCAAAGTACTCATTTTTCATAGATTGTAGATGACATTTTACATCAGCTTTATGAACATTGAAGGAATTTACTGTTGTCCTTATAAAATTAAACCCAGTCTTTTTTTTTTTTTTTTGCTCTAAGCATGTCTGGTACTTCAGAGCAGATGTGAAGGTGGTGAATTTGGTTCTTGGGGGATCCCTGTGATGCTGGAACATGGGATGACTGCATCAAGACTGCTTTTGCATTTTACCTTTGTTCTGTGGGGTGGCTTGGCTGAGTACAAGGACTGGGCACAGCTCCTGATTGAAATTGAAAATTGGCAATGAGGTAGAGAAGGATGGGTGCCTTTCCTTTTGCTGCTCTCTTTGTCCCCCATTCATCAGGAAGTGATACTAAACTCCATGTCAGACACCTAAACACTTCCAATAGCTCTAAATTAGGTTGAGTTTAACAAGACATATTTTCTTCTTCCAAACTCTTTGGAAAGATTAAATTCCTGCCTCTTTTCCTGCCTTATTCCCTGATTTTTGTATCAAACATCCTTATTTTGGACTTTGCAATATATTTGTGATAGAATGAATGTTTTCTTAGACTGTTTATTTCATAATCTGCCAGAATTTTCCTCTAGGGAGTTTTCCTCATTTTCCTCCAGGGAATGGCAGATTGGGATTAAGAAGAAGCAGGGTAGGAAATGCATCAATTTCACCAGGTCCTGATTTCCAATATAAAGGTACATTTTCACAAGAAAAGTAATGATTACTAACTAGATTATGTAATTTCAAGACTGAGATCCATCAGTTATTTAATTAAGGCATTGATCAAATAATTTATTAAGCATTGCTAGTAATTAGATGCAAAAGAACACCTTAATCAGAAAACAATTAATGTTTCTATTCACATATATTTATATAGTAAAGTTCATTACAATGAGAAAGAAAAGCAATATATTTAGTGCTCTTGGTAGTTTTGTACTTAGATACATAAGTTTGCAATAAATAGTAAATTTTATTGTAATTCTAAATCCTTACTAATTTCTTACATTGACTTCTGAGAAGATATTCCTTTCACATTTTGCTTAAATGTCCCTTCTAAAGGACTCTACAGATGTGTTTTAAGAAAAGACCTAATATATTCAAAAAAGTTAGAGTTTGAATAAATATAACACTTGCATGTGTCCTTAAAATGAAACAGGTTTTTAGAATTACCTCTACTCAAGACAATGGAAAAAGCATCTGATATTTAAGTGGGTGTCTTTATTTTCTTTTTATTTAGAGAACTTCTATATTTTCCTCTGAAGTGTTTTCTTCATTCAGAGAGGTAATTTCCTGCAATGCCATATTACTTTGTACAGATTCTGCCCAGCTAGTTTGAATGAAAATTCTATGTATCCTGTAATCTTATTTAAAATGTTGATGGAAATTATTTGCTCAGCTGTTATGACCTTTATCCTTATGAAATGTATAGTGTCTAAATGATTAATCTGAAGGCACATCCATTCTGCATATTTGCTACTGTACATTGTAGCAATAGAAATGCCCAAAGAGATATGAGCATTCCTCTGCCAGTCAGAATTTTTAATGTAAATAGATAACATTTTAAGTAGACGATGTAAGATTATTTTTTCATCCATTTAGTCTTTTTTTTTTTTTAAGGGAAAAAAGGTTAGGTCCTTACTGCATTTTCTTTAAGAATTCAGTAACAACTTATTTCTGTCAAGCTTATTTGGGAAATAACATGTAGCAAATATATTTGGGCATTATTTTTGTGCCTAACAGAAAAACAAAATCAATTAGAAGGGAAATTACCTAGGAAATACACCATTTTCATTTTGTTCCAGTGTGATCAGGATTTAATGGCATCATTATGAAAATAATAGTACAAATAGACTGAATTCTGGGAGAATCCTTTTATAACTATTGGCAATCTAAGAAATCTTGCTAACTCTACTGTTGATCTATGGGTTTTACCTTGCAAGATTCTCAGCACAATTTTTTTCATGCACAGTGAAACCTTTGTACATCTGGCTAAGGAAAAGGCACTAATGTTTGGTGTTTAGGGAGAGTTTATTTGACAGCACTCGTTTTCTCAGCACCAAGCGCTCTGAGCAGGACTTTCTCTGGTCTGTCAGGGTACAGAACTGCAGTGGAGAAGGAGGCTCAAAATGCAGAGATCTGAGATCTGATTCCTCTCTCCTTCATCTGCCTTTGCACAAGCACCTTTTTCTGACTAATTTATGAGGCAGAGGAGCCCCAGTTACTACTTCTGTTGTATGGCTAATGTGGCTTTTCATTAGGGAATGCCAGAAGTCCTGGACCACCCTTCTGCATATTAAATCTTTCTATGTTTGGTTATGAGACAAGTTTTCATACATGTCTGTTAGGCATTTTGTGGATTTAACTCTGTTCCTAGCACTGTCAGCAGAATTCCTGCCGTAGGGCTGAGATTATCCCAATCTTAAAACCTGCCTTTCTCCTTAGTACTGGTAGAGCCAAACAGTTTTTGGTATGTCTACATAAGCAAAACAAGCTTTTCTGTTAAAAACCACACAACAAATAGGATCAGCAATCCTTCTGTAGGAGAAGCAGCATCCCAACATTTTCCCTATTCCTAATGGGCTCATTGGTATGTCAAATGAGTACAGAAGGAGGGAATTGCATTTTACAATTTTAACACATCATCACACTGCGTTATAATTTTGTCTTGCTTAAGCTCATAAGAACCCAGGTAAAAATAACTGCGTTCACAAGTAGCTTCCTCTGCTCAGCAGACTCCAAGGGAGGAATCCCCAAATTAGTTTCTTCCCCCCCAAGCAAGCACAGAGCCCTCCGCGTTAGTCCCATTAACGCTCGGTGATAAGCCGGTCTCCGCGGCCCCGGTGGAAGTGAAATGTGTCCAGATCGCAGGGATGGAGGGGCAGGGGCTGTTTTCCAGCTGAGGGCGCCGGCAGCCAGGCGTACATCCGCGGAGCAGCGGAGGTCAGGGATGCGGGAGGAGCGGCCGGGCGCGCCCGCGCATCCCGCCGAGCCCGGAGCCAGCCGAGCGCGCACGCCATGCTCAGTGGCATTTCCAAATGCAGCTCAGCTGGGGGCCTCTGCTTATTGCATCAGCGGCGCATCCTCAGAAAAAAAAAAAAAAAGAAATAAAATAGGAAAAAAAAAATAAACAAAAAGGAAATACATACATTGCGGATCGCAATCTCCCCCTCCCCTCCTTCAAAATCATCGCCGGCGCGCGCTAATAGCTCTAATAGATACAGATTTTATGCATATTTCAGTCACAGCAGTATTTCTAATGCATATGTGAAAGGGTCCTTAATTTATGTCTACCAACTGCGTGGTGCCCTTCTTTTGGGTAATGTCATCATCCTAATGGTGTTTCTATTATACTCAAAGGTAGCAAATGAGGCTTATTGCAGGAAGGTAATTGATTTTCACTGAGTGAAAATGTAAATAGCCATAAGAAATCCTATGAAAGACAAGCAGTTCAGAATTGCCAGCAAATTCACATTACTTATTGGTGTTAGTACCTGTAAAATGTGTCTTATTATAAGAAAGCCACAATGACTGTATTTCACATTATTTTATTTCAAATTGAAGCAAAAATTGGAGAATTTAGATGATTTTGCCTTTACCAGTTTAACTGTGCATTTTATGAAAATTACCATTCTGTTCACCAAGGTTCCTTCATTTTGTCAGGTTTCTCTCAAATGGAAGTGAATAAAATTCCTGATATAGACATGTAAAGAGAAATGCTTCTTTGGGATTTCAGTACTAAGAGGCAGTCATTTCATGCACCCTCTTTGTGGATTGTCGGTGTGAGCTTGCCTTTTGCATCTTGCAGGGTTATTTGGGATGGTGCAGTTTACTCAGACCTCAGGATTCCAGAAGAATGCATAAGTTAAAGTGAAAACATGCCCTTCGTGTTCTGGCTGCATCACAGCCACCGTTTTAGGGAATTGTTTTAGGTCAGCAGAAATAGCCACCTGTGGTTACAGTCTTTCTGTGTATTTTGCAAAGTGTGCAGGCTTTTTCTTTTCCCCCCACTCAGAATATTGTCTTCCCATTATCTTTGCTATCCACAGTGTGCTCCTGATTGCCAAAGTGATACCTGCTATGAAGGGCAAAGCTGATTAGATGCACATTTATTTCCTTTCAATATTGCACTGAGAGTTTAAAGTTCCATGTGTTTTATGATCAAGGACTGGTGGCAATAGGTTATTTTTCTCCCATGAATAAACTGATTTTCAAATCTTCCAGTGAGTAAATGACCAGGAAATGCTGCACATTTTAGTCCCTGCTGGCTCTATCCATTATCTCCCAAGTCATAGTTTTTTTCCCAGCATAATTGTTTGAATTTTTTTGCCATTTAATTATTATTTTCATAGCAAAAACTTACTTTAAAAATAGTGAATTTTATTTAGAGTTAGAACATTTTTTGCTTTCTAACTAATAAATACTTATCCTTCTGCAGTTTGCTTGGAGGAAAATATAAAGCCCAATAGAGATTTCGCTTAAAGCATGGACTTGAGAATGCTGAATTTGAATATGGAATAACAATACTGGTGTTAAAGGTTAACATAGAATGTATTGCATTCAGAAGGTCTTAGCAAGTTACAGATTAAATTGTTGTTAGTTACTTTAATTGGCCTCTACATTTAGCATTTTTTTCTGTGCATCTTATATATTCTGGCTGTTATAAACATAGGTCAAGTTTTAGAATATGTGTTAGTGCAAAACAGATCAAAAAGCTCTCTAATTTTACAGTAACAGAAAGCAAAAGTTGTTTGGGTTTTTTTAATATCAAGTGCCTACCTACAGTTTTATGCAACCCACTGCTTGACTCTCACTAGAACCTACAGGTTTTAAAAAATAAATCCATTATCATTTCCAAAAACTATTCAACTTCTAAGTGAAAAAAAAATTCTCAACTTTTGGAAACCCTTTAGAATGAAGAGTATTGTAGTCTTGACTCTATAGAGATGCAAACTGTGGTTTAACATCTTAGATATACAGAGTACCTCCATTACTGCCTGTTTCAACTTGTTATTAATCTATGAAGTTTGAAAGCACAACAAAAAAATACTCCAGGGTGTTGCTGAAATCTTCATATGTGGTGTTACCAAAGCATAGCTCTGATGATTTTGAGAAGTATTGTTGTAATGAGTCAATTTTTTTTGTCTCCAAGATAAATCTGCAGATTGTCTCATATACTCATTAATGGTCCAAGTGATAGCCTTCTAGTTTTTAGGTCTTCAGATAAAAAGGAAGAAAGATTTTTACAAGCATGAGTAAACAGACACAGGGAAACAAATCTGAATATCATGTTGTCTCCTTAATTTTATGGCCTATTTAGGCAGGTCTGTGCTAATGAATCTACGAAGGGATCAAATACAGAATAAAAGGAAAATTTTCTCTGCAGAAACTTTCTCTGTTCAGCAGAGAAAAATAACTAAGATAAGCAAACAATTAGCAAAATGCTGTATTTGTCCAGTCACTACATAAATATCTGTCTGTATTACATAGCCATATGTTTCACTATTCTAATTATTACAATCTGACAATAATGTTCAACATCCTCCATATTTTTTGTTAAAAGTGAAATAATAGCTGGTTCTGTGTAATTCTATGGGGAAGATTTGAATCTGGAAACTTCAATGCTGGTTAATAGAGATTATTTGAAACTTGAATCCAAATGCTTTTAAAAAATCATGCCATTTTGTTGTTTGACACTAATTTTCTACCCAGCATGTATTAGCAATGACTGAAATTAGCTCCCAGTGAATTGTAGTTAAGCTATTTTATGCCAACTGCAAGGAGTTTCTGATGGCAGCTCTATCTGTTGTGTTTGTGGGGTTTTTTTCTATTTTCTTTTCTTTTTTCTTTTCTTTTTTCTTTCTTTTTTTAATATTTAATTCCCTGTGAGTTTAGAGCTCACAGAAGGCTAAATACAGCATTGTTAGTGGAGTTCCACCATTTCAGGTCTTTGCCCTGACCCCAAGACACAGATTTGAACTCTAACATAGCAACAACTCCTAGAGCTGGCACTTTACACCAGAAGAGGAGGGTTTGGCCACCTCTTCAACGTGGGAGTGGATTTTATGGGTTCATGGGTGAAAGCCAAACCAAATCCATGTGGGTTAGCCAGATGTGGCTTTTGTGGGGGCAGGATTTCACCCCTGCCAGCTCAGAGCAGGCTCCCCAGGGAAGTGGTCATGGCCCCAAGCCTGCCAGAGCTCAAGGAACATTGGCACAACTTTCCAGGCACATTGTGGGACTTGGTACTCGTGTAATCTGTAATATCTTTTTTTGGCCTCAGGCTTCAGAAGTTCAATATTTCTATAAAATATTTCTATAATATAATATTTCTATAAAATATACACATGCTAAATTACCCTGTCATAGACACATTTGGAACCTCATGTACACACATTTGGAACCATATTCTATACTGTGATCTAGTAATTCTCTAAGGGGTATGGAAAATGTCCACAGCTCCCAAAAAAGAGCAAAGATCCTTTGAGCTTTGGACATGCTGGAGTTTATCTCAGAAATCTGAATCTGCAAGATTACAGTTTAAAATTACAAAAGTTCTGTGTTTTCAGCTCAGAACCTTTACCAAGCAAACAAATTTGCAGTGGTAATATAAAGGCAGTATTTGACCTTCTCTACTACTCCCCACCCCTTATAAAGGAAATAAACTATGGTAGCTAGTTAGTATTCATGAGAAGTCACCAAAGAGATGATTTGCCTTGGGATGAATATGATTGAATTAGAAATGCACAGTACTGATACACTGACCTCTAGTAAATGGGTTCCTTATTTATAAAAATGTACCTAGATATGCTTCTCTCTTAGTCTGTTAATTGTGTTTTGATATTAAGTAAATATGTAACTAAGTTCCAAAAGTAATTGAAAGGTTTTATTTAGGAAGATGAAAGGGGTCTGGCAGTTCATTCAGACTTTTGAACAAACTAATCAGACTACTCTGAAAACTGATACATATTTGCATTTTAAAATACGAAATAGAAAATGTCTCTGCTTCGTCTGTTATAAGTAGATTTATTATTTTTAGGGCTTTAATTAAAGATGATTGTAGATTGTTGTAGACTTCTCTAAGGAATTAATGTTAAGCTTTGGCGATGCTGTTTCTTTTATATTGTTCTGCAGTTAATGTTTCTAAGCTCTGAAACAACTGCTAAAGTAGTTGAAGTAAGTAAATAAGTAATAAAAAGCACATCAAAGTAGTTATGATGAGACAGCCAGATGGCAGAGAATTGCAGTTCTTGCTGTAATTTTATCAAAATTACTATTGTCATGGCATGTTAGTTTTCATAAGAATTTGTACAGTCACTGATCTCATACAGACAAATTAATTTCAGGTTCTCTCATGTGTAGTCACATAACAGCTATACTTGAGCACGCACAAAGGAAAATTAAATAATCATAGTCACATAAACTTGAAAAGAGGCACAGTTTAAGTTTACTATTCCAGAACGTCTTGGGATCAGTGATCATTTTTCTTACGGTAGACTCAATTTGATCTACAGCAGTTCTGCCATTATATGGTTTCTGCTGCATTTAATCTTCATTATGGAAAGATATAGTATCATATAATAGTGTGGAATTAGTAGTAATGCACAGGCATTGTAATAATTCCTCTGAGTTATATCATTTCGTGGAGTTTCATACTTCTACCTCCCTCATAAAGCTACTGGGATGAAAATAATTGAACCATTTAAGTTTCATAAATATGTTATCATTACATGTTCTCTTCTTTGGTAAAGGATACCCTGTGACTTATAAATGCTTGTAGAGGAGAAAAGATTGAGCATTGCATACAGCCATACAGCGAGCGTGTAATCTGATTTTGATTTGAATCCCAGGTAGGATAATGGCAGTTTGTTTCCCAGAGGGGCAAGCCCCAGGGCAGGCCACGAGGGGATTCCTCCACTGAAGCTTTTTTTTTTTTTTTAGACAAACAGTTTTTCCTGCTGTTTCTACTGCTTGTGAGTCGTGTGAATCCCTCTGCACTAAGAGATGATGGGTGGAACTGGTGCAACACTGAATTCAGTTTTAAAGATTCATGTAGCCTGGCTGCAGCAGATACCTGTTGTATCTTCAGTCAGTTTAAGGCACTGTAACTAAAGACGACTTTTAGGACTTACTTTTCACAGACTTATTTCTCTGTGTTGGCACAGGAACTCTCAATGAAAGGAGCTGAAACACCTTTTGGAGAAATTATCAGGCTGATGTTGGTAGATCTTTGTGGTGCTGGAAGCTCATCAGTTTTCTTAGTAATGCCTACAAAAAGAACAGATGGAGAGGAAACAAATCTCAGCTACATTTTTACTTTGGTGAAGTTTTATTTGCTAGAGTAACAAATATAAAGTCAGTGTTAGGAGGCAAATTTAATGCCGCTCAGGTTTTTTTCTCCATCCCTGTGCAGCTCCCCAATCCATCTACACAAAGAATCAAACTAGGTTCAGACATTTGTGCCTTTTGTTCTCAGTGATGTCAAAATACTCTAAGATGGTATTTCAGCCACTGAATTTATTAGGTTCTGGTGTTGTTTAGTGACTATGTCATCACCAGAATGTGGCAAAATACAATGGAAGCGTAACAGAAAACCAGATTATTTCTACATAAACAGTTGGTTATTGATATATCTGAGAGAGTACATTTGGCATGGGAAATAGTTATTCATGTAATTCTAACAGCAGTTGCAGGTTGTTTCATTTCAGTCCATGCCT
This sequence comes from Alethe castanea, assembly GCA_024734035.1. NCBI lineage: Eukaryota > Metazoa > Chordata > Aves > Passeriformes > Muscicapidae > Alethe > Alethe castanea. The sequence goes on from JANRGV010000094.1 coordinate 59,273,214, forward strand.
GACTTCACTAGTGGAACTGTCCAAGCAACAGAAGCTCTGCTAGATCACCAGGGTTGGCCACTGAATGGATTTTCCTACTGCTACAGAAAGAAGTATTTTATATAAAGAAGCTTTGTCATGTACCTTGTGCAGTTTCTATTCTGCTACTTAACCTGAATATGGTTTCCAGCCTGTAGATCGTCTGCAACTTACACATACAGAGAGAGAAAAGTTATTTGCCACCAGGCAATTCTTCTTGAATGTAAATTCCAAGTCTATATTGATTTGGGTGAGCTGATGGCATGTTTACTTTAGGTGGTAATGAATAAATAGAAAGGTGATATTATATTGTCAAATGAAGCTGTGTTCAGCCACACTTTCATCTCATATTTATGGAAAAAAAAAAAAGAAAAAAGAAAACTTTCTCTAACAGGAATAATCATGATTTGATAAGATTGTTTTAATTTGAAACAGCAACAATGAGCACATAAAACCTAGCAATACAATTGAAACAAATACTTTCTAGAGAAATCTACTACAAATAGAATAATTGAAATCTAGCATTGAAGCACCTGGAGAGAGGGAAAATCGAAAGAGAAACAGGAAAAATTAAGTAAGTAATAACATGAGCAGCTGGGGAGAAAAAGAGAAACAGAATAACAGTTGATGAGAGGTAGAAGTGAAAAAAACCCACATTTTGTTCAAAACCTGTTGTTACCAAGAAACAATTTTCAGTGTGGCTAAAAATCATGTTTAACAACAATCCAAGGCTTAATTCATTAAACACCCAAAAGCCTTGAACTTCTCCTCTTGGAGGTTAGTGAAAATAGTTTTAATCCTCTATTTTTTTCCTGTTAAGTTGTGTGAAATTTAAATAATTTTTATTTCAAACAAATGCTTATAATTTATCTGCTGTTTGATGGGTAAATTACTGGTAATAACGGAAAATGCACAAATAATCTTAGTATATGGGACAGATTGTCCCCAGCATGCTCCTGGATACTGATTCAGTCAATGTAAGTTTTAATAGAATAATTTAGGTATTCTTTTAGGAATTAATAATTGAGCTCAGGAAATACTGTCTAAAAGAATTAGCCACAGGATCTGTTACATGGCTGACTTTTTCCTTGTCCCAAAGAATCCTGAAGAAGCCAAGGCAGATCCATGTTTGACCCTGCAGGACATGCATCACAGGATTAGGGTTTGCCCATGGCTCCTTTGTGCTGGCATAAATATCCCATAGTTTGACTAACACCACTCCTAAAAAAATAAATCATTCTTAATTCCACTTCTCTCTTCTGTCCTCCACATCACTGGCTGTTGTTCTGACACTCAGAATAGGTAATTCTGGAATTTGAAATTTTTGAAATTTGAACTCAGTAGAACCAGGTGTAGCAAAAGGGTGGAGCACATCTGGTCTGCTCCAGGATATATCAACAGACACTTCCCTTGCTCCTCATGGACCACCCACATCCAGATTTAAACACCTCTCAGGGAAACCTCTGCATCATTCTGCTCATTTGATCTCTAAGAAACAAAGGAAAAAACTCCACAACAAAACCAACGCAAATTTTTCTGTCCTTTTCCCTCTTTAAGAATAATTGTGAGGTCTAAGTATGGTTCAGGGGTTGGGGTGTACCTCATATCACTGAAACATCTTTATGCATTTTTTTCATTATCTTAGATATGCTGGACTTTTCTTTCAGAGTGTTTTTTTAGGAAGTAAAGGCGCCTGAGTATTACAAATACCTGACTAGCTGCTGTTTGTCTGGCAGGAAGATTTCTTCTAGAAAACACGTGGTTTCAATAGTTAGAACTCTTACAAAATATCTATTTAAAAAAAAGGACAAAAAACAGCAACAAAAGCAAAAATGGCCAACCAAAAGCAGTGACAAGGTAAACCTGATTTCAGACAGAAGCAGTTGAGGTGCAAAACTGCTGCTGAACAAGCACAGGTTGGTTTCCTCACACAGCAGCTCTGCAAATGCTGCACTGCTCCTGGGTTTCTGTGGAGGCAGGGTTTGTGGCCATCCTTTATGGAAATGGTTTTGCATCTGGAAGTTTTCTGCCCCTCAGCTCTCCCTCCTGGCGTTTCTGAGAGCAGCAGGGCAACTGTCAGTGATGATCAAATGTCCTGCAGAGAGAGGAGCAGAGAGGGAATGGTGTGACCATGGAAGGAGCAGCCAATGGACACAGCCTGCAGGAGAACAGGGGCAGCAGCAGCAGCAGCAAATCCTGCTGGGGAAGCAGAGGTATGGTTTTAAAAACTGCTTTTTGGCATGTGCTCTGTCAGAAAAGTATAAAGGCACTTATCTTTATACACAGCATACCCTTCTGTAGGATTTTTTTGCCTTTTCTATACAAAAATGTATTTTTCTTTAATTTACCAGGTTGAGGGCTAAAAAACAATTTTTGTTTGTGTGTTTTGTCTTAGCAAAGGGCCTCAGAGAGGAAAAGGGCAAATTTCAATAGCTATTTTATGTCAAAATGAGCCTTGTCAAGGTGTGTATAATGCCAGTACCTAACCCTGATTATTAATTTTTGGAATTCCCAATGTGGTAGAGCTTTAAGCAGGAGCCAGAGTTCATAGCAAGGGACAGTGAGATGTAGAGAGGCAATCCTCACTGTCTCTGTGCATCACACTTTATTGGCCCTGTGACCAGTTCCAGAGTGCCTGCATGCTGTTCCTGGGGGAAAAATATTTTTAGACATGTTAAATGAAGCGTACTAGTGTTGTTTATTCTTTAAAGGACCAGAAGTACCCATAGCACTTTACAAATGTGTACCAAAGCAAAGTTCCTGCCCTTGTAAGCACCTGATGCACAAGAAATGATTTAACTGTGTGGACTAACTAGCAACAGCTACCTGGAAACAGCAGAGAGAAAGAGAGAAAGAAAACCTCCTTAGTTTCTTTCATTAGCTACACTAAAATATCACATCATTTCAGTAGTAGCTAGTTATCTGTAGCAGGACAAAAAGATACTCTGCCATCATGCAGATTTGGCTGTTTCTCCACGAATTAGAATAATTGAAATTACATACATAGGCTACACATAAAATCGGCCATTCTATGCCTTGCAACAAGGCTTTATCACCAAATTAAGAGACAATTCATGTTTGTTTTCATCTGCAGAGACACCAGGAGTGAATCATTTATGCAAAGGCACATGCCATCCTTGAATAAGCTCTCAATGCACAGATATGCATTTGGAGTACACACACACTTTTGAATTTTATTTTGGACTCTCCTGAGTACCTGTGCTGCTCGTGTTGCTTTGTAGCTTGTGTGACAACATGACTTCTGGACCCTTAGGCAGTCCAGGGAGAGAATTCAGGCAGCTGCTTATCCTTAATTCACTGTCAAGAGTGTTTCCTCAGGAATTCTGTTTCCTCAGAAATTCTGTTTCCTCAGAATTCCCCAATCAGTTGTTTAGGAGCTCGGATTGCTAAGTTTAGTATTTCTAACCCTAGAAGTAAAGAGTGGGGATTTTTTCAGAGCACCAGAGATGTGTTAACTTCTGAGCAGAGCACTGAGTGCTGTGCAGTGTTCCCTTCACGTGGAGCCATGCAGCATGGCACACAGCAGTTCCAGTTTCCAGGGAGTCCTCCAGGAACATCTAGGTCATACTCCAAAATCAGTACAAATCTTTCTCTGCATGCTCACATTTTTTTAATTCATTAATTTTTAAAAAAATTTAAAAAAAATTAAATAATTTTTTGAAAAATTAATTTTTTTATCATTTTCATAAAGCAGCCCTAATTTATTAACAGAAGGTATCTACCATTCTGCCCAGTGCTTTCTGGTTGATTTTGCAGTGAACTCGTGTCTCATCAGATGTTTTGACTCATTTTATTGTTCTAATTTAATTTTAAATGTGACTACTTTTGGAAAACCTACATAATTTAGTACAAACTGATTCTGAAAAGTTTCTTTTAGGCTTTTTAGCCCTTTTGTGTCATCAGAATAGACAAAAGATCAAGAATGTGTCCTTGAAGTAGCTGGAATTTTATGCAGGCACAAGGCAGATATTGTGATGATGAAGATACAATTTCTGAAGAATTTTAAAAGCACTTCTCAAACTTGTGGAAACCATCTCTGAAATGCATCAGGACTTACCTGTGTGCAGTTCTCCAGTCAGTGCTTCTTAAAACAGCTGGTCCTGTGTCTGGGGAGGTGTGAACTAACAGCTTTTGTTCCATGGAGCAGGATGAAAACGTGGAAAAAGAGCTAATGCTTGAAGTAATTTCTTTTCATCCCACTGAAAGTCTGAGCAACCTCAGAGAACCTGAGTCACTGGGTTATATTAGTCATTTTCTTTAGTAATCAGTTTGTAATTTTCACTTCTGGTAATTTTCACCCTTCTGTGAACATTGCCTTCCTGACTGGTCACATTAATCAAGGAGAACTCATGATGTTCAGGCACTCGTGATATAATGATTTCACAGAGACCAGGCAGCTCATTTAATTAAAGAAAGATTATTATTATTATTATTGTTATTATTGTTATTATTATTATTATTAATGCTGCTGCCATCCAACCACCATTTAAGTAGTAAGGTCCAAAGCCTAAGTGCTCTCAAGTCCAGGGTCTGCCTGGATGAATTAAACTGTATATCAGGTTTGAGGTACCAGGGATCTGGAAGCATCACGGTTTTGGTTATTTTTTTAGATTTGATTTTTCTTGTTCATTTTCTACTGTTACAAAAGCTGTGAAGTTTTTATTCTTCCCAATCCCTTGTAAAGACAACTCCAGGTTGCTTCTTGATTTCTCTAGCAGAGATCCAAAAAGTTTGTCAGAGGAAATGGGGAAAAAACCTGGTAGCATATGCTGCTGTTGCAAATGATACTTTTTTTTTTTTGTTTTTTGTTTTTTTTTTGTTGGTTTTTTTCAGACTTCTTTTAAAGAGAAGTGGACTGTAGGTCTTTCATAACCTCAGGCAGGACACTCAAATCCACACATGTTGTGCATGACTGGCCCCAAAGTCTAAGTGCTTTTAAATGGTTCATAAACTGTGTGACATTGCTGTTGCTGTAGCAGTGAGCAGAGATGTTACCTCGACCAAAGCAGCTCCAGCAGGATAAACCTCCCCAGAGCAAGCACAGCCTTGCCAACTACACTTGTAAGGACAGATCATTACTGCTAGCAAAGAATTTGATTCTCCATAAAATGATTTGTTTTAAGACAGAAAAGCACTCCAACATCTAAAATTCTCTGATGATGTATAAACACTTAATAAACCAAATTTAATGTAGTACTGTATAATTGGGAACTACGACTGGTAATGTAGGTCTACAAGCTCTAATGCCTACAAGTATCTATCAGAGACTGCTCAGAACTTCAGTCATTTAGAATAATATGTAAGTTATACCTAGTCCCACTGTGGAAGGTATCATCCCGAGCCATGTAAATTTAATTATGGCTAAAGCCAATATCTTGCACGGAAATCAGTGCACTGCACTGATTACCAGATTGACTGAATCCAACAAGACATATTTCCTGTGTTCCATGCCACTAGTTTGCTAGCATAATCTCAAGTGAAATACGCTGCAATAGTCATTTTAGTAATGTAAAGGATGAGATCAGTGCTGGAAATTCACAGTATGATACAATCCTTAATGAATTTCCTAAAAATGTTAGTGGGAGGAATGGAAATTCAAAAGAAACCTGAAATCCAAGTAACTTTAACACAGGGTGACCATGTTCCATCTGTAATGTCTGGTTCTTTACTTGCTTCTGTTCAGTGTCCTCTGTCCCTCACCTGTGGTGATTGGCAGTGTGTATATCCCATTCTGCTGAAAGCAATATTTAGAAATAAATGCCTCATTCACCTTCTGTGTCTTAATGATACCACAGAGTAAGCAAGCAAGCCTCACATCCTCTGTTTAATTTTCAAGGTTGGAAAATACTCGTCTTCAGCAAAAGAAAATGGTATTTATAATGCTAGTCAGTAGAACCCAAAAACTTCCCTGGGGGTTTTCACGGGCCATTGGGAGCAAATGCCCAGCTTGCAGGTCAAAATCCACAGCACTGCTAGAACCTATGTACATAAAATCTGTTGTGCTCCATTGAACACTGTATTTCTCCTGTCTTGTTTTGACATTACTCACAGTGAAACAGCCAAATCAATCTAGATGAACTCAATCCTTTCCAGGCAGAAAGCAAGAAAACTGTTCAAATCTGTTAGTTTTGCAAGGATTTGTAACACTCAAAAGTGTATGGAGATCATGCTTGTTTTGAAGGAAGGGAAAAATTCTGTTTCAAAACTAATAAACTGCTAGGATTCAGCTTGGAGATTTTGTTTGTCTTTCAAGGGAAACAGTATTGGCAATTACAGCCAGGTTTTATCCTTTTGCTAACTTTCCTTTTTAGGGTGGTGCAACTTCTTTAAAACTTCCAGGTGGACATGTGAAGTTTTTGCATGCCAGGATTTTATGTTGTGGAGCTGACATTTGACATCTGTGAGCAAGCTGGAAGTGTTTAGGAAACAAAGAAGGAGGTGGGAAAAAGCGGGGCACTCTTCTTCTTCCCCACAGATAAGCAGTAGAGGTTCCCTAATACTTCCAAAGAGAAAACAAGCATTGAAGCACTTGCTAAGCACTGTGCACTGAGCTGTCACCTTTAATGTACCTTTGAAATGCTGGCTGTTTCTTAAAGGGGAGGATGGAAAACAGAAAGTGTAGAGTTTCATTCGCGGGGACTCTGTCAGGAAGTGCGGCTGTGATATGATTTCTGTCAGAAACAATCTGCTTGAAATTTTTCTGTCTTTACTTTTGAACACGGAGTTGCTTGTCTGTATTCTAACCCTAGGTGATGGGATCTGCTGCCTTGTCAGATAACATTTGAGTTCACTCACTACCTGCTTGTTGACTAGTGCACAGACTCACTGTGGTGGCAGGGAAAGCCTTAAGGCTACTCAGCATCTGTCTCTTCTTGTAATTAGTTGCAGCCTTGTGTACAGAGCAAAACAGAGATTTTTTTCTATATATCTATTTTTTAATTCTTTTTCTTTTTTTCTGTGAAAGAGTAATGTGTGCAGACAGGAGCTTTTAAACTGCAAAAGAGTTTGCTGGTGTTTGTCATTCTTTTTTTTTCAAGAGGAAATAGCTTTTTAGCTACTGAGAATAAAGTGTTGACGTCCTTTTTTTCAAATTACACCAAGGACATTTTGGGAGGGTTAACCTCTATATGGGATCTGAATAGCCAATATTTCTGCTCTTACATCTGATGGAGCCCACATTCATGTGAGAGAATTGGTGATTATGTTTCCTTAGACTCCTGCCATGGTGATTTTCTTGCCCCACGTGTGCTTTGCCAGCAGTCTGACCATTTGCATACTTTAAACATCCATCACACTCCCCTAACCCTGCATGCTACTCAGAGAGGCCTTCTTGAACCAAACTCCAAAAAAATCTAACTAGAAGAAAAGACAGCTTTGAATATTTGAATGTCTTCTTCACATACTAAGACAACAGCTGTATAAAGTTAGAAAGTAAGTGTGTGTATGGATTTATTTTGATTTTCATAAAGTATCACCATGAGCAGAGTTGCTTGTGGCAGTTTGGTGGGAGAGCAGGAGACATGCTTTGGATTGTTAGAAGGATTTGATCTGTTGTAATTTGGAATTTCTTGCAGCACCATATTTTTTTTTAATGTAAAAATTTATCAAGAAAAAAAGCTGATAATTCATTGTGATACTTCTTAAAATTTATAAAGCAGGTGAGCAGGAGGTTGATGTAACAACTGATAAATCATCAGTCAATGTGTAGACCACTCCTAAAAAAGATGGCGTCAAATTTTATAGAGAGGAAAATCATTCCCTAATTGCTTGTAGCTGAATTTCTTCTGCAGTAATCCCACCATCCACGGTGGGATTTGATGGATGGAAGTGTTGCTGTGGTAGTCTTTAAATATCAGAATTTCAAGGACCTTGCCCTCACCATTAACAGCAATGAGGTTTACGGCATGAAAAAGAAAAATCGCATTTTTCTGTACTACACTTGCCTTTATCAGAGTAGTCCTACATGAGCTGTCATGTGGGTACTTTTCCTCTTTTCATTCTTATTTGAATGTACAAAATGCCATTGGGTTTGCATAAGTAATGTCAGAGCAGCTGCATTATTTTAAAAATCAATTCCTCAGATTAAAGTGTTGTAAAAATATTCCTAACTTTATTATCTAGTGTTAATTTTTGTATTTGAGAACTGAGCTGAGTTAGCATTTTCATTTAATATTTTGAGGTGATTGAGGGTTTGGATGTGCCACAGTGAAGACAAACAAATCTGTAAATGATGCTATGTAAGTATCAGATTAAATTAATTACATAAGTGTAATAAAATGAAAAAGCTTGATTTCCTTCTTAAAGATAGTAGCTGATGTTTGCTAAGCTCCTTAGGACTCAGGGAGCATTTTCAAGGGGCAACTTGGGAGAGTTTTAAGCTGTACTGACTTCTCACTGTGTTCTGAGCTGTGGCACTGGCAGGAGAGTGGTGTCACAGCTGTGGTTTGTGACTAGAGAAATGAGATTCCAACCAGGCTGCAATAAGTGCATTTACCTCCATGGATCTTGATTCTAGAAAAACCCATTTCTAAGAAGCTCAACCACAACGGGTTCAGAAGTTTCAGGAGTTCATCCCTTAAAATCAGATAGCAAGAACTGAGTAAAAGAAAGGTAGAGAGAACATAACTAAAAACTCAAAGGAAGTATAAAAGCATATCTAAGACCAGACAAAGCAGAAGATGAATATAGGGAGATCATATTTTTAAAACCTCAAAGAACAACAACAAAAGACCCAGGGAAAACAACTAACCAACAATAAAAACCATCCCAATTCATATATAGTTCCTGCAACACTCTGTCCCATTTATCACAGCAGCTTTGCTCTTCAGGGATGCTGTGTCAGATCCCTTAGGCTGCTAAATGGAAAAAGAGGAAATTTTAAAACTGAGTTTGGTGTGGTTTACTCTGGATTAATTGAATGATTTTCCCACGTTTTATTTTGTTCCCCTTAATGTAACTTTCCTTAGAGATCTATTGCACCAATATTTTACAGTATGTAATTTCTAGGAAAAAATAATTAAATATGAACTATAGTTAGAAGTAAATATGCATGAAAATATAAATGCCTGCTTCCTTTGACATTGCTTCTTAGTATCACTCCATTTTAAAATATAGGCACAGAGCTCTCTGCTATTTATTAGCATGTCTCCTTCATTTCAAAAAAAATATTTCTGTCATATTATGAATACTAATATTATCTTCCTGATATTACGTGCAATTTTTTTTCCCCTGATTCATACCATTCCATTTCCAAATTATTTCTGGTTTTCTCCAACAAATATTATACCTTGGTTTCCAAATCTTTCACTTCTGTGATTCCCTTTTATAAAACCTCAGTAAAATGTCTTTTTCTGAGCATCCACCACAGTAAAAGATATTTTAAGGACATTTAAGTTCAATCCTCTGCTTCTGGGTCACTGCTCTCATACCCAGAAAGCAAAGTCTGCTGTTGCCTTCCATGCAGCGTTTCCCTCTGAGGATTGTGGTTCCAGAACATGGGCCTAAAGCCAAAGGTTGGTACCTCAGCAGCAAAAATGGAGCAACCTGCCACCTGACTTCTGCAAGGAGGGAAGTGGCACAGCACCAGTGCAGGCTTGGTCACTTCCTATTCCTTTGCTCTTTTTAGTTACTCTCAGTGACACCTCTGACTTGCACTTTCAGAAAATGGGTGTGTTTTTTCAAAGCTGGTTTCTGCAGCTGAGAGCATCACTCTGAGCCAAGAGGGGCCAGTTTGGCACTGTGAGGGATGGGCTGCCTTAGAGGGGAGGCTGAATTTAAGCTGCAGCTGAGCACGTTGGAATTCTCTCAGCTGACAGCTCTGGGGGTGCCTTAAAGCACCTTTTAACAGCTCCTTGTCTGCTTCCTAGACTGCTGGAAAAGGCACCTTGTTGTATAGGAAATATCTACATGTGTGGTTATTAAATATATATATATGCATGTATGTATAATGTCTTTGTTATAGGAAAATCATGTTGTATAGGAAATATCTACATGTGTGATTTTTAAATATATATATATGCAGGTATGTATAATATCTTTTTTTACACTTGTGTCTTGCTTGGTTTAATTTTTTAATTTAAGGACACACACATACATTTTTTTTAAGGCTGACAAGATTTTTCCTTCTTCCTGTTCTCCACATTTGCTTGTAACTGTGAATACAGGCATTTATTTGATAAAAATGCTAATTTTTGTTTGATTTCAGCACTGTTTGCATTCATATGGCAAGGGAAGTACCCAGTTCATGGTCTTTGAGGAGGGGTGATGCACATACCCCTCTAAATCATTCACTCCTTGCCCTGAAACCTGTCCTGTGTGATCAAGTGCTATTAAACAACAGATATTTCCCATCCTCAAATGAGCTTGCAAAATAATCTCTTTATGCCTCTCATATCCCATAAGATTTTTGTGGTAAGTATTTGGAATTAAACACCAGAATACCACTTTCAAAATTTTCAGTTGATTCAGAATCCTCGTTGGAAGCCATTACATAGTAGTTTTTTTATATATTACTTGTTCTTATAGCAGAACTATTCCAGTAGGACATGATGACTGCAGCTTATAAAAAAATTATATGGATATGTGTGACAGAGTAATATATGGAAACCTGTCATACAGAGAAGGAGGACTTGATAGATCTCTTACTGTATTTCTGTATTAATGCAATCATAGAGGGTATTTTCTGCAGAAGGTGTTAAAGCTTGTTGAGAGACAGTGAGTAGTAACTATTTTAAATCTAGTTCCATTTAGGAGGGTTCTAAATAAGTCAATGGATCTAGTAATATTTTAAACGTGTTCTGCTCTCTTTATAAATTGATTTAATTCAATGCCATTTCTTGAGGGAAATGTCAGTTTGCTTGTTTTTTTCTTTAATAATTAACTGTCTTCACTCCTCACAATTTAGGTTTCACAATTTTTTTTTTCCTGCATAGATGAATTGTATCATTTATGTAGTCAAGCTGTTGGCTATCCCCAAACTTGCCACAGTACAGTTGTTCTCAAAAATCATAACTGGAGGGAGATGAGGAATGAATTTATAGACATCAAACCCTATGGGTTACATGTGCCTGAGATATTTAGGAGCAGCAGGTCCTGACTGAAGGCTGGAGACCACACAGGGTTCTGGGTTTGTTGAGACCAGAATGGGGATCCTTGATGGTTTGGTTTTTTTTTTTTGGAGGAGTATCCTTGATGGCTTTGCTGCTGTTATGACCTCACTTGTTATGGTTTAACCAGCAACACGAAATATTCCAGGGGAAAGAAGGGCTGAGCATGAAACTGGCCATGTCTGCAAACTGATATTCTGTTTGGGTGTGCAGTAAAACACATTCAGCTGTGCAGCTTAATGAAAAGTAACTCATTAAGCTGTGGGTTAATCAAACCTGTAAAATCACAGCTTTAAAGTGTGCAATTCGCACGGGGCCATCTTGGCTCCAGTGCCACAAAATCATCCTGCACCTCTGTTTTTCCAACTCTAACTGATAAATACTGTCTTTTCTCTATTACACATCACATTTACTCCTCTGAGATTAGCTTCAGGGATATGGATTTGTGGAAAGACTTGTAAAATGAACCTCTGAACTGATATTGCGTATTACGATTTTCAGAACACGGTTCTGAAGAGAAAACTGCCTTTTCAAAATTCAGCTTCTTTACAAGAGAATGCTTTTCATCAGAATATGTTCCTACAACTGGATTCAAATTTCAAGTGAAAATTAAAGGCACAAGTGTTCATATTCCTGAGTGCTAGCAATCTTGCAGCTGTAAAAATTGCAGTTGTGGTTGATAGTATTGCCTTATTCCTTAATGCCATAAAGAAACACTTTTGTCCCTCTCCTAAAAGAAGAGAAATATAATTGTCTCTTTCCTAAGAGAAATATGATTTTTTTAAAAGTAAATAAGAATAGCTCTTCACACATATATACAATATTAGTATCAATGATTACAAAATGCCCATCAGTGTAACCTCTCATCCTAATTTTCTTTGCAAAGCCCATTTTTAACAGTCTAAATATCCAGTTTGATGCAAATTTATTCAGTAAATACATACAGATATGTACAATAATGTACAGAATGCGTTCATTTGTAAACAGAACTTACCTTTTTGTGTGTCTTAACAGGTTTAACATTAGAAGATTGTTTATGTAAGGCCCTTACCACTGCAGTATACCATTAGATGATTTCTTGAATCGTATCTAAAAAGGTAAATAAAATCTGTACTTTGACTATGCTAACCAATATAATTTTTTTCCTCACTAAGCAATGTATTTTGCAAGTCCATTTGTTTTTATTCCAAAATTGGAAGAACCCCCTTCTGTAGCATTCCCACAGTCAAATGTTTACAAGGGCATAAGGAATATAAAACAAAGACAATTTTTAGGATTTTGTTAAGACTCATGTTTATCACAGTGTGGACAAAAATGCAAAGAGAAGCATTTTCTTATCTATTCCTGTTACATTAGAAAAGTTCATGCCCCACTCTTAGCATTTTCCAACACAGCTGTAGAGTAGTTTAAAGCCTATTTTTTAAATAAGTGATGCTCAATTTGTCTTTGATGATCCGCATGATTCAGGTGAGATGGGAGCACGGTCGGGCCCTGATTTGCATAAAAATTAATCACAGAAAAATGTAAATTGATAAAATTTTGCCTGGCTTTTCCCCCCTATTCGGGAACCCATGGATGGCTCCCAGAAGCAATCATCTCAGTATGGTGCCGTGCTGGATGCTACACAAACGATCACATTTGTGTTGAATACTCACTCATTTAAATGTCAGCACTGATGGGGCGGTACAGCACCAGAAAAAATGAAAAATAAATACACAGCAGCTGAAGACCATCAAACCCGTGGGCACTCTTTAGAGATATATGATCTAATGCGAAAAAATTGTGGATTAATTATCCTTTTTTCAGAATGGTAATTGTTTTAGTACCGCGGCAGAAAAAAAATTTGGCAATTTATTTGGAATCAAACAAAACCCAGTAATGTTAAATCCGTCATTACACCATTGTGTTTATTAGAAGGCTGCAATTAATTCCCAAGGCTCCTTTGGTCTCTAGGACTGCATAAAATGACACAAAAGAACATCACTATTAATTTCCAAATGCACTCTAAACCTGCAAATAATTTACCCAACAAAAATAAAGTAAGTAACAATTCAGAATACAAATTTTGTTGGTTTTTTATTTTTCTAAACTGGGTATTTGCATGACATTGCTGTCATGTAATAGTATCTCATAATCTGTAATGAATTTCTCATCTTTCTAAAGAAAGGGAATAATTTTCCTCATTTAATATATGTGTAACTGGAATAGAGATACTGCATATAGAAAATTTTCCAAATTCCCCAAGAGTGGGAAGCACAGAATTTACCCCTTCTTGTAATTTTGCATTAACAAACTGAACTTGCTTCTGCTTCTCATGGTGTAAATTTCAAATAAGAGAGTAAATAAATGGTTTGCAGTGGTTATGGCTCCAAATTTATATTTCTAGCTGAGCTAAATCCAGCATGGAGAAAAGAAATGGTAGTTTACACTCTTTTTTTTTTTTTTTTTTTTGGCACCCTCTGCCTTTAAGAAACAATCTCTAGAAAATTATAGCAACACAAGGACTTCTGTAATTTATAATCATCTGTAATAGGTCAGCCACAGTGCATTAGATCAGTGCATTAGATCTTCAAGGGCTGGAATGCAGTGTTTGAGCAATGCAGCCTGAGCCTGAGCTGAGAGGATAAATTTTAAAAGCCATTTATCAGGCCTGAATGGGAGAGCTTTGAATATTAGTATAATAAATAGTATAGGTTAATTTTTTTCCTCTTTACATTTTTTTTTTTTATTTAGAGGGATCTAGCAGTACTTGCTTATGTGATTTATCAGGGACACAGCCCAACTGTAATTCACATGCCTTTATACCTTTTATTTACCCTGCCAGTATATTAAAAAAATTATATAATACAAATTCAAAGAACCACCTTACCATTGTTTCGCAGAACTACATCTGACTTTTTACAACAGTTTTAAGTGCAGAGCAGTGGTTCTACTTATAGCTAGAATAATATATTTTACAATATTTTTTTCTTTTGTTCTTGAAGCCCGTATTTCAGAGTCTGACTGTGCTGAGATCAAGAACAATTTTGTCAGTGGTTCCAGCTCAGGAAATATTTGAGTAAGGGTATATCTTATTTACTTTCTGAAAATAAGGGTAGTTGCAGATTTGGCTGCGAGTAGTTGTATTTAAGTACTGTAAAGGACACTGTGTGGGAATGTATGGATGCTGAAGGAGGCTTGTAGAGCATCTGATAGCAGAGGTGAGAACGTGGCAGTGCCTTTGGGTGTTGTTTGAAGGGTGTGCAGGCATTGTATAGATAGGAATTTAACCCCTAACTAGGGGACTGAGGATTTTCTAGGATTGCAATCCTTTGTTCATGTTTACAGTGTTGGCACTGCTGTTGCCTTTTTTCTCATGTATTTCATTTGAGCCCTTAGACTGTTTCTGTCCCTGCTGCTCTCTTGGACCTGCAGCTCCTTCTCTTGTCCTGCACTGTGTAACAGTGGCCTCATTCCCACACACTGCCCCACCATGCTCCTGTGCCATTCCACACTCCCTGCCACATACAGCTCTTAAATATTGACCTGTGTCAGCAAGGGGTCACACATGGAGATAATCTGACAGCAAAACCAGATTAAACTCTGTGCACCATGGTGCTGGGTTCATGTTCCTAACTCTGTCAGCTCCCACTGATACCTACTTTCCCTTTTTTTTTCCACTGCAGAAGTGGGTTCATCATCACCTGTTTGAGTGACCTCCCCACCCCAACCTTAAAAATTTCACCTCTCCCTCAGCTGTCATGGACTGCTCCAGTGAAGGCTAACTCCTATGGCAAGAAGTCAAAGGAAAATCTCAGAAGACCTTTCTAAAGATATTCCTTACATGTAAAAGGTAAAGGATTTTCCTTCTTTCTCTCCTTCTTTTTCTTTCTCTCTTTCTTTCTCTCTTTCTTTCTCTTTCTTTCTCTTTCTCTCTTTTTCTTTCTTTCTTTCTTTCTTTCTTTCTTTCTTTCTTTCTTTCTTTCTTTCTTTCTTTCTTTCTTTCTTTCT
>JANRGV010000094.1:59292711-59304815 GCA_024734035.1 Alethe castanea
AATTTTAAAGGTTTTTTTTAAATTGTGAAAGTTATAACAACCATTATAATTGAAATTTTTACCTAACCCACTTTTATCTCTTTGGATAATTTTAAACCCATGCTGTTTTTTGATTATGAGCTGTAACTAATTTATTTGATCTTCCTCAAAGAAGATAGTCACATCTCACCAGTTTTATAGGACACCTTATAAATTCACATATTATCAGCTTAAATCAAGATTAGGATTATAAATATTTGCTATGAATTATAATAGGTTAAATTAATCAGGGTAAGAATAGTGCTTTCCTATTTTTTTTTTCTCATTTAGTTCAGACTTGGAGCACTGTTTGGATCTAATTTTATTGGTTATGATATAAAAGTGAAGTGCTGTATTAAGTACTTTCCTACGTCTTCTACACAAAGAAAATACATAAATGCCACTTTTTTCCCACAGCATGTTTGAGATCATAATCATGACTGTCTTCTAACCCTGTTTGTGACTTTTGCCTCCTGTAGGAACACCTCCAGCATCACAGCTTGGGCAGCCTCCAGCAGCCCAGCTCTTTAAAGCCTCTCTGTGTTTTGGTGAGTTGGAACCTCAGGCACACCCATTAAAATCCTCTGTCAGAAGGCAGGCCTTGCATTTCTGTCACTGCTCCTCTACCAGAAAAACTGTGTCCCAAATAAACACCTCCTTCCTCTGTGCTTTGTCACCAGAGCTCTCAAGCATTCCTAGACCAAAGGCTGTAGCCTCTAGCTGCTGTAGGGAAGGTGTGTAAGGGACACAGGAGTGAATTATACAGGGCTACATGTCAGGGACTGACAGCAGCACAGGCAAGAAGAGATTCTAAGAAAACTTCAGTGAGGGTTCCAAACAGCTTCCCAAATCACACCTCCATGAATGGACCCCTCTCTAGAGAGAAATTATTTAATACTGCAGTGTGAATACTGGAGCCTGCATCAAAACTAAGAGGCTCAGCAGAATGCTGCATGCAGGATCACGGACTGGATGCTGCTGGTTTTTTAAAAAGATGTTTCTGTGTCTAATTTTCATTGATTTCAGAGGATTATTCTTTAAAAGACAAGTGCTAAATCAATGAACTGGAGCAGTAACTCCACACAATAAGGGTGAGTATTCATAAGCTCACACCCATCAGGCTAGAGCCTGCAGTATGATGATGTACACTCTGTATATTGCTATCAAGAGGCACCAGATATCTCAAACAGGGTTGAATATGTACACAAAAAAACTCTGAAGGCCTCTATTTCAGTTGACCTTCCGTAGATTTTTTTGTTGTTGTTGCTGAAAAACTTTATTTTTACATAGTTTATGTTTATTTGGCTCTAATGTTGGCAATATTTAATCTGCTGAAGAGAACTGAACTACAATCACATGCAAATTTATTTAATTCTTTAGTATTTTTAATATTATTTTTTACCATTTTAGTGATTTTTTTTCCTGAGGGTTAGCTTTTATATTTATTTCAATTGTTAACTTTCATTTCTTGCCAAAGTAGCAAATCCCTTGATTAGAATTTTGCAAAGATATTTGATCACATTCAATTAAAAATGAATAGGACAACTAAATTAATATTTTTTCCAATAATTTCTTTCTGCTTCCAGAACAGCTTTCTTTCACTTCTCTAGAAGTAAAGTTGACCTAGTTGTGTTACTCTGACCTACAGCCAAGTGTGAAGTTAAAAAACAAAGCAAAATG
Source organism: Alethe castanea (assembly GCA_024734035.1). NCBI lineage: Eukaryota > Metazoa > Chordata > Aves > Passeriformes > Muscicapidae > Alethe > Alethe castanea. Next base: position 59,294,410 of record JANRGV010000094.1, read on the forward strand.
AGTACAGCATCTGACAACTGCTCTGACTGATCTGCACTGCTGCAATGTTCTTTTTTGGGGTTCTGAGAACATTTCCTGACCCCCTCCATCACATGGGAATGTCACAGCAATTCTGTGGCATGGTCTTTAGTTTTTCTTTGGTATTCACTCACAGAAAATATTTTAATTGATGTTTCCTTAGTAAAGTTTGGGGGTTTTTTGAAACATGAGATGTTAAATTAACCTGATAATTCAGCTATCACTGTTTATTTCTATACATCTTTCTAATACTTTCTTTAAAAAATTTGTCTGGTGTTACAGATAAAATATATTCTGATTTGAAGACCTTATAACTTCTGAGGATTTAACTGAAATTCTTAACATATCTTAATTAGATTTCTGAGAAGAAAAGCCAGACTCTTCAAACCTGTAGAATTTCAGAAAAACTTGTGGAAGAGAAGGAACCCTTATTAGTAAGAAAGATATGTCTCACAGAAAAACATTCCTCAACTTCAGCTGATTCCAGGATTCCAAGGTGAGTCTTAGAGGTACATCTAGCATTCAGTGAACTTTTCTGAACCTGAGATCGGCATAGCAAAGAACCTGCAGTGCAAGTTTAATCTGCTGAACCTGTGTGGAAGTGCACAGTTCAGCTGACATTATAAGACAACACTGGTGGAACAATCTATTCAGTCATTTAAGTAATAAATCAAATAAAAATTTAGGCACATGCATGAAATTTAGTAGACTTTAATGAAGGGATCAGTTCTACATTTGTGCATCTGAGAAAGTGGGGGGCTCTTTTAAACAGGTTCTGTAGTTGAATATTATGATATTTTAAAATTGTGATTGGTGGATAACAGATACTGGTTGATCATTTTATTTACTATACATTGAAATATTTACTATTTAACACTGTTTTCAACATCCAGACCTGTGGTTTCACAATGTGTCTGGAGGAAATTTTACTTTATCTATTTAATAATTGTCTTCCACTGTCCTTTTCTAAGACTTCCCTGTATTTTCACATGGCTGCGAGGGGACCAACATGAAGCATAATGAAACCTGGCCAGCAGACACATTCCAAAGCAGAAAATTCCTTGTGGGACAAGGTAATGTACATGCTGTCCATGCTCCTATATGGAGAATTTAATGTAGTAAGTGCATCACAAGAAGCAGCATTGATGGTAGTTTGTTTCACTGATGCTAAATTTAACAATGCAGAGCAGGTTTAATTTTCTGTGCAGACATACTGTGTGAAGGTTGCCATTTGAAGAAAGTGGTTTTGGTTATGAAAAATCACAGGAAGTACAATGAAACTTTAAAATTTGCTCTTTTGACCTTTAATGCTGAAACACCAAGCTTCAGAGGCTGCTACTTCCATGACAGCATGGTACTGAGAGTTTAGATTTTTAGAGAAGTTTATTTCCATTGCTTTTTTCATCAATGTTCAGCTGTAAATCACAAAGTCAAAAAAAGATGTACTTTCTTGGCACAGGATTAACTTGGCTGACAAATATTCTTTCATATGTGTCGTGCTTATTTCCTTGTAACAGGTTTATATGTTGGTTTCTTTAATGTAGTCAATAATCTTAAATTATTGAAACAGTGTAAGAATATATGGAAGAATATAACTCCATTCTTAATCACATGAACACACTTGTTGCAACTGATAACAGGTAATTAGAACTTGGAATGTTTTAGGGTGGTGTAACTGGATTTTAAATTATAAAACTTTACAACAGTATTAAACCTAAGCTTGATAGATTAACCTTGCTCAATAAAATAATTAATCAGGAATTGAAGTAAAATTTGCCTGCTTCAGTAAGTGACTTTTATCTGTCAGGCTGTGTAGTTTTAGTAGCCTTCACTTGCCAATACATCTATTGAAACAGAGATTAAAAAATTACATGAGGGGAAGAAAAGGGGACAGTATTAATTTATGTGTGCTCAACAGTCATGGAAGAGGAAGGGCAATGCCAGTCACACCAAAAGCTGTTTCAAATAGCTGGGTGCATTTCTAATAGTACTTTTCACCAGGGATGTTCTACAGTCACCTCTGATCATAAAATTAGAAGGCAAAGTATTCTACAAGACAGTAAAATCCTATCCTGAAAAGACTTAGTTCTGCTTGATTTCTGCAAGCCAAGGGAACCATCATAATGGCAGTGATGTTCAAAAGGCATTTGCTGTGTTTGCAGAGTGAAGGTCACACATAAGATGCAGCAGGTCCTGTGGAATTCTTAGTTTGAAACTTTCATGTTCACTGCTTTCAAGGTTGAGAAGCTGGAAATATTTTCCTTTGTGTTGCTGCACAGGGGATGCCATTGCTCTCTATAAACATTTACAATGTATTTTTGTGAGGTTGACTTTAAGCACACACATCTCTGCAAGATGCTGAGAAGACAAAGCAGAAATGGAGAGGGTTTGTTGAAGCAAATCTGTCAAATCACAGAAATGTTTTGCTCTTTCACTGAAAGCACTTTTTCTAGCCACTTGGAGTGCTGCTCATCCTTAATAGCCTGCTCACTAGAGAAGTCCCCAGTCAACAAGTCTCATTGCTTTATGCTCTGAAAATGCAAGGCTGATGTCATGGAGCAAGAGATAAGAGCAGAGATATCAGCTGTTACTGGGAGAGATGTCACAAGTGTGGGAAAAGGAGAGTAAGGATACAGTAATGCATTTCAGTAGTGGTATAAAATTAATTTCTTTGAATACAGTTAACTCTGAGTACATTTTAAACTAGAAAAAAGAATCAGCTATTCATAATTTAATCAGTAGCTTACTCTAAAAGCCACAGTGCAGGTCACCACTTTTTCACTATGCAATGAATTCATTTCTTTATTCAAACAGACATTGAAAATTACTCTTAGAGCATATCTTATCATGTCAGTGGTTTGCACTCACATGATCTCTTCCTACAAATCCCCTCTTCTCATTTCAGAAGGAACTTCTTCTGAGCTAGAGCTGAAGTCTTCCTTAACTGAGAAACTGCAAGACATATAGACTGGGGAGGCTTTTTTATTTTTAATATTTCTTACACCATTATTGCTCACATGATCCACAAGTGTGAGGCAGTGAATATGGAAAATAAAGGTTTCCCATCCAAGTTTAAGGCATAGCTCTGGTTCCTTTGAGCAGACACTTTTCCAGCTGGTTTGGTGTGCTTTCCACACTAGGTCTTAAAGGTCCCAGATTTTACCTCTGGCACCCATTGTGGAAATGCTTCTAGAAGGATGGGCAGGGACTGAAATCCCACCTGAAGCAATTTAATGATGAACACAAGAACTGTTCTGTCAAAGGTTTTTGCAGCAAACCATTTAAAATGCACAGCAACTCCAAAACTTTTATTTAAATATCTTTTACTAAGCATTGAAAGCTTACTTGATCAACTCTACATATGATATTTTTAATCAAGGGGATAGCCCTCCACATTTTGCATTTTAATTTTATGTGAAAAGGATAATGTACATACCATGAAAAACTAGTATGTAATGAATAAGTTAAATATATTGTTTCTCATATTGTTAGCAGAAATGTTACCTTTTGACCTTCCTTTTGAGATTTTTTTGGAACATTTGATGCTTCTGATAATAGTTTAATATTACTTTCTTCACATTGATTAAATACACTTCATACATCACTGAACAATGAGTAACGTTCAAATAAGGCTGTCCATTGAACTGCCTGCAAAAATGCTAAAGTAAAAAATTAATCTCCAAAGTAAAGTCAAGCCTGAAATTGAAATCTTTGATGCATACATTTCATAATTAGTTCATTCTGCTATATCTAAAATGCAAATACAGTGCTCTTAAAATAATTCAGGTCTTCCTGCACGGAGCATTAATGAATTGTTCTAGCTGCTGAACCTCTGACTTCAAAGGATTCTGGAGACATTTGACTTTTTTGTCATTTTCTTTGTTAAATTGCTGAATTTTCCTTTTTTATGAAGTTACTTAAAATAGCTCTCCTTGTCTCTTGTGTTACTTTAACACTTGTTTCTGGCACAGGGATCCACCAGCATGCCAAGGGAAAAAGAAGTTCAGAGAATATGAGCAGGATCAAAACTTGAGGATATAGTTGAGGTCATTTCCCCATTGCTTTGCCATCACCAATTTCTGACCATTTTTTAATGGTCCAGCTGCTGCAGGACTATTCTCTAAAATACAACAGTGACATTTTCCTGTCATGGGAGGTTTGCTGCTTGAGAGTTTTTAGCCTGTGTACGTGGTTTTAATTTTATTTTGTGTTTACATATATAAGTTGGATCTTTTTCCCTCATAACTTCCTTGGGGACCTCAGCAGCATTAAGCCAGCAGAAGCAGGGGTTTGAGAATGGCCAAAATGTTCTTCCCACACTGTCTGACCTGCAACCTCCTGTCAGGGAAATGCTCTCTTTGCCCTCCTGCAGCAATGATGGTGAATGATAATGGAAAAAATAGATCATCATCGTTGTCTTTTGCATTTTCTAGCCTTAGCTGCATTTTGAACATAAGTTCCTGAATATTATCCAAGTATCTATATCATCCTCTGTATGGCTGAGTTCCTGATTTTTTGTGAAATTATGGACAAGTTACTGGACTGAAACCTTGCAAGATGTTGAGTGCTGAAAGGTTAAGTCATGAACAGTATCTGTTTTTAATTAATAAGTCAATAGTAATATTCTTCGTGTGTCACTTCTAAGACAATAAATCATTACATTCAAGAGTGAAAAAACTTTAAATAAATGATGCAGCTTTACTGGTGAGCGGAAGAAAAATAAATCTTACACTTTGGCCCGAAGAGCAAGGTCCTCTTCACTGTAGAAAAATAAATCTTCTCAAGTAAACGTTAAAATTCAGCTTTCAAATAAGGGAAAATATTCATTTCATAACATCTAAGAATGAAAAATAATTACTAAAAGGAAATTTTAATGCTTATGAAGCATCAGCACTCTCATATATTCTAAGAAAACTTATTTATAATCTCATAAAAACAGAAAGCCAGAATACTGACTTCTACTCAGCTATGATACAAATCATGGAATCATGGTTGGAAGGGGCCTTGAAGACCATCCAGTTCCAGCTCCCTTGCCATGGGCAGGAACTCCTTGCACTCTCCCAGTTTTCTCAGAGCCCCATCCAACCTGGCTTTGAACACTTCCAGGGATGGGGCAGCCACAGCTCCATTCAGCCTTTGGAAATCAGTGAACACTGTGATGAGACTGTGCTGCCCACTCCTGAGAGCAAGGCTTGTCCCTTTGGGAAATAATATATTGTGAACAAAGCGGAACAAGACCAAGTGTTGAACTGTTTGTAATTTCAAGAAGTTTTTCAGGAAGTTATAGATCAAAACTAGTGAGAGTGAAATAATATTTGGTTTGGAATTGGGAACTATGAGAAGACTGAGAAAGAATAGGAATGGTAAGGATGAGAATGGGGTAGTTAAAGCAGGAGATGTTTATCCAGGAAGTCAGAACCAAAATAAAAGCAGGAAGAACTTTTGAGAGAACAGGTTAAAGTTGCACTGATCACAGATTTTTGCTTCCTCTGGTAAGCACTAGTTTGCTCCCTCTCCTGTCCCATAAGATGCATGTCTGCAAGAATTCAAAAGCAGTTTCAAATACAGATGATGGAGTTCAAAAGACCCACAGCCTTCCTAAATGCAACAAAATTTCTCTAGCTCTCTATATGAGATGGAATACTTGTGTGTGACTTCTATTTGTAAAACAGGAATACTGGACCTGAGAAATTAGAAGTGTGCAAGTTAATAGGAACAATTTGGGAATAAAGCAGAAGACTGTAGGCACCATAAATCTTATTTGGAGTTGGAGAATTTTTGTTCTGTGTGGAATTTTTTGCTTTGGTTATTTTTTTTTTCTTTTGGGCCATCACAAGATTAAATTGTAATCCAAAGCATCTGTGTGAAGAAAAAGAAAAATAAACCATAAAAATATAAAAGCAGAGGGCAATGAAAATCAAAGAGGACATGGGGGAAGCAGCTGCACTTCCTGCATGGAGCAAGAGATGGCGATATGCTCTTATGGGTTGGGAGAGTTAGCTCCCATATCTCACTCTAAAACAATTATAAATCATAAAAAATATAAATCATATATTATATTATATATTATATTATGTATTTTATATGATATGAAATGGTATTATATGATATTATTTTGATTATAAATCAAAAATTAGAAATCATTTATTGGCACTTATTGAAACTCTGCATAAAAGTTGTTCCTCAGAAACTCAGGGCATGTATCACTTATGGATAAACGTTAGTTTTAGGAGCAGACTTCCACGTGAAAATGCCTTTTTTACATATCCAGAATTTAAATATAAAAAATCCCAGAGCCTTTTTCTGCTCAGGTCACTCTCTGGGTTTAATTACTGCGTGGCCTTTCAGCCCAGAGGATGATGTGATGTGAACGAGTGGCAGGGCAGGGATGCTCCCGAGGAGCATTGTTAATACAAGAGATTTTACCTGTTTAGGAAACATGCAGTACACAGCTCTGTGAGAGGTGAGGAGGCTAATTCAGCCACTTGCTGAAAAAGGCTCCATAAATTCCCTGTGCAGCACTGCACATGCACTTGGTCTGTGCATGTGAGCAGGAGGAGCAGCTCTCAGCAGAGGGGAAGGGTGTCCAGAGAAACCCACAGCCAGCCAGGACACCCCCTCCAAAATCCACTGGGAGATGCCCCAGTGAGCTGCCATAATTTCTGCTGCCCTGTCCATAAAGCAGGCCAGCTGGGAGATCAATCTCATAGCCAGTGCTCCTCTAGTATTTCAAATTAATGAAAAGTGAGCTCCTCCTGTCTCTGGCATAGAGGACAGTAAATCACACGTGGGACTGTAGCTGCTCCTCAGCCAGCTTCCTGCACATCAGAAAGTATCTCTGGTTCCTAGAAAAGAATATTCTTGTATTAACATACCAGTACTGGAGGAAAAAAAAGTATATATATAGATATATAAATATATATAAACTAATCCTGGACACAGAATGTGCTCACTGCAGAACATTTTTTGCACAAAATATAGTTTTATCTTTTCTGTTTTACTTTCTCAAGCAATTCACATGCCAAGTCAAAACATGAAGCAAATTCTTGCTTTTTACTACACAAATACTCCTGGCAAGAAAACACTGGTGAAATCGATCATGGAATCCCAAAAGACAAGAATGAAGAATCATTCATGATTATGAACTGGTAAAAATCACAAGAGAACAATGGTCTTATACTTTCTTTGGAATATTTTCCCATCCAGTTTCTCTTCTTTTGCTTTTTCTGTTTTTCTTTGTAAATACAAGCTTCCAATTCTATCTCTTTGTCCACAAGATTGCATCATGCTCTTCTAATACAGTTTGAGTTTGAGTAAAAAGTATAAACTGTGAAGACTAATGTTTGCATAAAGCTCTCAATATTTCAAGTTCCCAGAACGTTTTTTCAGCATGAAATTAAGCTGTTTATTCAGATTTTAAAGATCTCTGCAAGATTTTAGAAGGTGGGACCCAGTGGTTTGGGTTCAGGCTCTGTTTTTGGGAGTGGGGCATTCTGCCCTGGCTGTTAGGACTGAGTGAAAGGGTCTCCAGACTGCAGCAGCCACAGCAGCTGTGCAAAGAGAATGACAATTTAAAGTGTTGCACTGGCTCATGTGTTAAAGCCCCCATGTTATGAACACAAACTCTTCACTACTTAGAAAATTAATGCAACATTACAGATGGTTGTCTGGCTGGCCTTTATTGTGTTTGGGAAAGAATTGGGTTTAATGCTTTAATAGGTCTTCAATATTCCCCTGTCATTTCCTTACTTTATTAGGCACTATTTCCTGCAAAGAGTCTCACAAATGAATTTGAAGAAAGCTAATGTGCTGCTCTAATGACAGATTGCTTTCAGGGCTGATCTCAAGGAACCTTCTTCCCATCTCACTAATGAATCACAGTCATTCAATAGTGGGCTGTTGGATAGAAATGGGAAGTGCTCTCTGCTTTAAAGCTTTCCCAACATGAGGAATGATCTTAGGGCCACAATACCATCAAACAAAAATAGGATATTGTCACAGAGGCTCAGATTAGTATTATTATAATGAACCCAGACAGGATGTCCTTCAAAAAACAGAGAAAAAACATCAGCATGTATGCACCATTTGCCTTTAATCAGAGACACACTGACAATGCTTGAAATGCCAATAGTTTTATAGATTGCTGTGCAGTTTAATACTTTTTTCTCTACCTTTTTTTCCCTTAAGAGATGAAATCCACAGCAGCAGCATGGCAGAAGATATATTAAGCCAGTCAGTGAACCCACAAAGAGAGAAACTCTGTCTTTCAGCAGTAACAACAGAAATTCAAAGTAGGTTTCATGAACAGAGAAAAACATCTGACTCCAACAGCAGCATTCCCTCTGCATCTCCTGTAAATCAAGACTAATCCATAATACTGAGGATTTATATGCCCAGGACTATATTTTCAAGTTCTTCTACACATTTCTGCTAAACTAACTTTTCATTATATCTCAACTTGTTTAACAAATTTGCAAAATCTAGAATCCAAAAAATACTCATCAGAGTTCACTTAATACTCACTGGTTAATGAAAATGTTTTTACTCTCCCAATTCCCTTCTGATTCTTAATCTCAAAAAGAAAAGAACCATATGCGCTCATGTTTCTCTTCTGTAGGATTCAACCTAAATTTTTATTTATATCAAATATTTTGTTTTCCAGAGACAATGTTCTATGGCTGTTATTATAAAAATACTTCATTTTGAGCTGGCCACAACTGTGTGTAGTATGAACTGTACCACTGCAGAATTGCTGCTGCAATTTTTTGTGTTTGACCAGGCAAGCTTCCACTTTTGTTATAGGGTCATGGGATCATTTATGTTGGAAAAGATCATCAAGTTCAGCCACAATTATTCTGGTGGACACTTTTTGAGAAAGCAACTATGGTCAGATTACTCTCACAGGTAATGGAAGCAAAAATAAGTGTTAACAGAAATACTGGAATGTATGAATAGCATGAATAAAAATGTGAAAAAGTTTTCTTTTTCTGGTCAGGTGAGGTTTTTCTGGTCACGTGAGGCAGAACCAGCTTTAATTGGTATAAGGATGTAAGGATTAAGAACTAACCTGGTAAAAGCAGTTTTCCCCATGTTAATATAGGAAACAATTCCACCTTTTCAAGCTGTCCCTGGCAGGCTGGGTGTCACTCTGGTGGCAGGACACGTGGAGAGATTGCTTTTGCATCACTTGATTTTGTGTGTGTTGAGGTTTTTTCACTTAGCAGTGTCTTTATCTCAACTCATGAGGCTTCCCTCCCTTTTGTCTGTGCTGTTCTCTCCCCATCCCACTGGGTAGGTATGAACTGCTGGCTGGGGTCAACCTTCAACATCTTTCAGATATGGTACAGCTGAGGAGTAGAAACCACTCCAACTTAAAACCCCTTGAGACTCATTAGATTTTCTTCTGAATTTGACCTAGTGATTTTTATTATATTTTATTCTATTTTACTCTTTTAGTCCTAAAGCAGCAGGCTCCATTTTGCAAAGTCCTATATTCCATGTGAATACTTGTCCATATTTCATATAACAAGCTGCCAGGCAGAATGAAGCTGGTGTTCAAATCACTCTTCTTTTCCCTCTGAGGGTCTGAAGTTATTTTGAAATGTGAACTATGTAATTCTATACACCAGTATTTTCTTTAATTTCTGTCATTGAATGGCACTTAAAGAATGCTTTCCATGGTGGAGGCAGACTCTTCTACTGCAGTATAAAATATTGTGCCTTTAAAAATAACAACTGGGAATACCAAGGAAAAATAGCAAGGGGCTGTGAGTTTTTTTACTGTAGTAATATAATATGGTGCAGGGCAGGGATCACATGTATCTAAATGATACAGAGAGCAGAGTTAATGACAAATATTTCCTTTCTCTCCTAGTCTGAAAAGATAGCCATAGTGGTAATTGTGAAAACCTGTGACCTCCTGGGGAAGACTCAAACAAGAAACTTTTGAGGACTGACTCTCTTTTCAAGTTTGCTCATTCCATCAAAAAATGTATCTCCTTCCAGTTCTTTAACACACTGACATTTTGATATTTTTTTCTCATGAACAGAAGTTTTTGCTGTAGGAAATAGCAGGAATGGTTATTCATTTGAGGATGAACTGGGAAAATTCAGAGGTATTCCAGACCTGCATTTGAGAAATTTCCTTGTCCACTGAAAGAGAAGATAACCACTCCTATCATTGTAGAGTTCTGAGTCAGATGAAAACTAGCAAATAATAATTTTACACCCAGAGAAGGGACTTTTACCTACATTAATCCATTAATTTCATTCCAAAGGACAGGAGAAAGAGAGAAAGAGAGAAAGAAAGAGAGAAAGAGAGAGAGAGAGAGAGAGAGAAAGAAAGAAAGAAAGAAAGAAAGAAAGAAAGAAAGAAAGAAAGAAAGAAA
>JANRGV010000094.1:59304913-59315905 GCA_024734035.1 Alethe castanea
AAGAAAGAAAGAAAGAAAGAAAGAAAGAAAGAAAGAAAGAAAGAAAGAAAGAAAGAAAAAGAAAAAGAGAAAGAAAAAGAAAGAAAAAGAACAGCCACATTCAGGACACAAGTGTGAAGATAAAACTAAAATTGTGATGCTGGTGAAGAAGTGACTGCAGTGGACATTGCAGGTAAAAAAAAAACCTCAAAGTTTTAGTTAACTCTACTTTTTTTGTATGAAATTGCATATAGATTGTTATATAATATTTTGTTATGGAGCCAAAAGAAGATTCTTTCCAAATAAATGCTTAAAACTATCTGCAGAAACCCTTTACCTTGATTTTTATTTTCTTACAGAAAAAAGAAATAGCTCTATGAGAAAATATATTGGCATTGGATAAACACACTGTTTATTTTTGCATTTTAATAGGATCTCTTTGGACTAAGAATGAGTTACACCATGTACAGATATTACTTGGAAATGTTTGTGAAAAGTTGAAAGGAATACACTTATCAGGCCAGAATTCCACATCATCCAGAGCAATGATGTGCCTAATTTGAAAGCATAATTAATGTTACTGTAGGTACAGATTGTACTGGTTGCTGCCTAACTGACCATTACTTTTACAAATTTTTAATCCATGTACACAACTGCAGTCATTGCACAGGTTAATTAAATACTATTGAAAATCAGATTTGGTGTAAAGGTTATATTAAATAAATATCAGGCTACTTACAAATTATTAATTGATCAGTATTGAATGCAAGATGATATACATTTCAGAATAGGCTTCTGATGAATTTTTATGATATTACTGTTAATCATTTTTATTGCATCCTTGATAGGCCTGGAAGTATGTAAAGATTGATTGCTCTTAATGTCTTTAAAATAATTGGAAGGAGAAGAAGAGTCCCCAGGGAAGTGGGCACAGCACCAAGCCTGTCTGGGTTCAGGGAGCTCTTGGACAGTGCTCTTGGGCACTTGCTGTGACTTTTGGGGTGGACTCAACTCAGCAGGTTCTGTGATCCTATGAATATTGGAATCATGAGTCCATTTTACATGCTGGTCAATTGAAAGAGCAATAAAATGGAAACAAATATGTGAATTTAGCTAAAACATTACCGACAAATTCAAAGTAGAAAGGAATTCCATGTTAAATTCACAATTATACTTTTAGATCATCAGTTATAAGATGGGTGGAAGTCCTGTAAATTTAAATCTACCAAGCCCAAATATCACTGCATTTATTGAAAGTTTTAAAATTGAAGTTGTGCAATCAATGCCAGGACTTAGCATAGAAGTGGTGGCTCAGAAGTCAGCAACTTGTTCTATACAACACCACTGAATTAATTCCACCCAAGGTATGTGGACAGAAAATAACAGAGAGGAAAGACCAGAAATTAAGGGGTTTTGTCTTTGTTAAATACATAACTGCTACACACAACAATAATACTCTTTTGGGGTTTTGTTTCTCTGTCCTCATTAGTTCTAAATGTAAAAATGTTCTATTTCATGGAGTGAAGAGATTTCTGACCAGCCCTGCTGGATTTTGTGTTATAACAGTCTCCTGAGAGTGGGACAACAATAATCAGGCCCTGTGACTTCTTCACTTCAGTGACTTTTACAATTAACAATTTTACAATTAACAATTAAAGCCTGCCATGAAACCAGGGGATGGGGAGCACCTGGCCTATTTTTGAGCAAAGGAGCATGGCTGGTTCCTTGGTCACTCACCTGGTTACTGGATTCTCTCTCAGGACTAAAAAAGCTGAGGGGGAAGTCATTTACATGCACATAGTGAAACCTAACTAGAGGAACTTAGGAAAAAAAGACAACTTGGAAAGATAAACCAAGGACCTAAAGAGTGAAGTGCTCTTCAGTGATCAGTTTAACACTTTCTTGTTTTGTGGGACTCTCTTGGGTTTCAGTGCCTTCCATCTTCAATCCCTTTTTTATGCACCAAGATAAATACTTCACTATTTCTGTTGAAGTGCAGCGAGTGCTGCATACCTCAATCCCTCCTGTACCTCAGAAAATACCCACCAAAAGTTATATTTTAACCCTCCAAGCAATTTCTGCTTCGTAGTGATTAGATCCACACCTACTCAATTGATTTTTTTTTTCCTTTTCCTCATTTCTTCTTCCAGTTCCTAACCAATGCTCACTCCTACTTTGTCCATCCCTAGGTAACTGCTACCCTGTTGAAGCTGTATTCTGTATTCTCACCCTCTGAAAGTCAACACCATTTACCTCACTCATAAAAATGATGAAGTTCAATAAAAGGTGATAATAAAAGGATGATTGTGTGGTAGTTATCACTCTGTAGGTGTAACAAGTAACAGCAGGGATTCCTGACATATCAGCCTTTCTTCAAAAGCTGCCAATGTCACTTTTTTTTAATGCTTTTGCTGGCAAAACTGAATCAATGGGCTAAGAATGAATAAACTTCAACTGACTTTAATAAGTGCCGTGCTGCCTGGAGAATTAATAGATGGGAAAGAAGTTAAACAAACATCTTTAGCAAAGCTATGATGTTGGAAAGAATTGTGATTCACTGTATCAAAGATAAATTCAAAAAAAGAGGGAAATCTAGGAAGGGAAAGCCAAAAAAAAAAAAAAGAGGAAGAGAAACACTTTAAAGCCAGGGAGCCAGGGAGCCAGGGAGAAATTAGAATGTTGGATAGTTTGCCTGGTATTGATGTGCTACAGAATATGAAGGTAAACCCTATTTGAGACAACTCACTTCAAATAAAGCAACACTGCAATTTTTAAACTCCACATTTAATGTCTTGTGTGCATGGAGTGTTATTCTGTGTATGGTAGTTACCTTTTTGAATCAACCAATTTTTGCAGTTAAATATTTTTTATTTTTCTTTGTGACAAGCATTATGAGAAAAAACAACGTATTTAGGAAATTAATTCCTAATCTCTCTATTGTATTTGAAATATTCTATTTTATTGCTTCAATGGCTTTATCACTATATGAATTTTTACAGTAAATATGCTGTGATTCAGTACAAAGTGTCTGAGGTAGACCTTGTCAAAGTACAGACAAATTATTTTAATCTGGTTGGAAACTTTTATACCCATGTGGAAGTACAAATATTGTGATAATTGATTTTTTTCATTTGACATACCATTCTGTGCCATACAGTTTTAGCCATAAGTTAACACAGAATTACAATGCCGAAATTTTTTTTTAGATTTAAAAGCTGCCATCTTCACTCTGTAGATAACTGATTGCTGTCAGTGAAAGTACTAGATGAGTAAATCTGGGTCTTCTGACCTCCCTGTTGTTAAAGCCAAAGTTTTAAAACAATGTTAACCTTGAATTAGAATATCAAATATTCTGCTAAAAATAAGATCAGCTGGGAATTCCCACACATTGTGCTCCCTTCTTATATCTGTTTAACAAAATGGTAAGGCAGCAGTCTCAGGAATTGTTTCTGTTAATGCCCCAAATCCCAGCACTGATGCTGTGTGCATCAGAAGTGAAATTTGATCCAAATGAAATGCAAGGGACCTTCCAAACCTACAGAACACAGAAATTAAAGGATTGGTCATGCTACAGTTCTCTTATCCTGTACAACAGACACAAACAGCCCAGGTGGAATTCAAACACGTTGCAGAAAATGCTTGCCTTTGTACCAAACACAACAAACCAGAATAACCAAAATGGACAGACAATAAAGTGGATTTGGGGAGGTAAATAGAAAGGTTCTCTTTATAATGACAATATCAGAGAAAGAGCATTTTAAACCCTTCAGACACAGGAAGACCAAGATAGCTGAACAGCTTTAGGGACAGTACAAAAGAAAAGGTAACATTTTTTCCTTTGTAAAAGATCCTCACATTTGTCCATTCTTCAGCATTTCCCAGGCAGGTTTAATAATTTCTGGGGTTTCCTAGTCCTTCACAAAGTAATTTCTGATTCGTCAAAGATCATCTTCATCTAAAAACTAAGATTCATGACCTAAACAAAAGCCATTTTTGAAGCCCCTCAGTTGTTTCAGAAAACATTACTGAAGGCATATATCAAAAGGCAGTCTTATGTTTTAGTCCTGATCTTTAAAATATTTTTATTTCTACTATAAAGCTTTTTTATACACGAAGAATCACAGTAATTTTTTTCTTTTCTGTAATTAACCAAACAATTATAAAAATGTAACAAGAAAATGAGATTTTCACTATAGTGGATACAAAAATCCATTTTTCTTGGTTTGAGTTTAATTTAAATGGGTTTCAGTAAAAGCCTCACAGAGGTTATTTACCCAAAATTTCAGATGTCAGTGGTGTAGCTTCTTTGTCTTCCAGCAGTAATGGTTCAGATTTGACAATACCTGCACCCCCACATGCAAGTCAATTTTACTACCAAGACCTCTTTTTAAAACATCCAGCCTTTCACACATCTTACTGTTTTTTCATCATGGACCATTCAGCAATGTGACCTTCCACTCCTGTGATATTAATGGTGATTATGGTTATTATTTTATTATAATAAATAATATTTATTAGATTTTTCTTCCTGGTCATCTTCTCCTTCTGTGGTATAACTGTTATAACTCAACCTTTTATTAAATTTTGATTTATTAATGTTCAGTATATTAACAAATGAATGAAATTGGGTTGGTAGCTTAAATTAAACTAGTAAGATCAGAACAAATTCTTTATCCTAGCATGTTAGAAACTTTGTCTAGGTTTCATTTTTAAGCTTTAAGCTCTGGGTTCACATTAATAAGGTGGCACAATACCATCTCCACTGCATGATGGAAATGTGTAATACTGGAAAAGTAAATGTCAAAAAAGCATTTAAAAATACATTTTTTTTTCACTTTTAAATACTTTTGTTAATCCACCTGATTTCTGGAACTTCTTCAGGGAACTTAGTTATTTTTCACTCTTCTCCTTTCCAAGAGGTATTTTCCATAATAGCTCTGGTTATACTGACTGATTAGTACAAATCCATATGAATCTATTAATGGGACCATGATATGAACTGGGAGCTATAGGTACACTGGGTGTATTTTTGACAGACATGGGAAAAAAGGTGATGATACTTATTTAGAAAAATAATGCAATTTTTACTGACCTAGATGCCAAAAAACCCAGGAGGAGAAGGCTACAAGATTGATGTCATAAAGCATCCTTCAAGGCACTGTTTTGAGTGGAGTTAGGAGTTTTTGTTGGAAGGTTTTTGAGCTGTAATTATTTTTGCAATTCCAAACTTCTTCACATAATTTAGACTTATATCTTTGGACCTAGGAAAGCCTTTGTGCCATATGAAGCTCAGTCTTTACATATTTTTGGCAAAAGGGACCTGATATGGGGCATTGAAAAATAGTACTGTCTATTTTGAGGAAGCAAACTATTAGAAAGCAAGTTAAATGATGCAATTTCACAAAAGGAGTGTAATGCTCAGGCTTCCTCAAAAGAGTGGAACCCACTGCAGTATTTACAAATCCATAAACATCACTCAAGGCAAGTGGAAGGCACTTAATATTAAAGTGTGGTAGATAAACCTGAGTGTGGAAAACCCCAACAGTTCAAAAAATGGGGTTAAATAAAGCAGTGTCCATTACTGTGGACCAGAGCTGCCACCAGGTAGCAGGTGCTCTCCTAGGAGAGTCCTAGATAGAAAGAATAAGCAAAATAAAGTAAATTTGGGTTATTTTCAAGCAATGCCCCATGCAAAAAGATGTCTTTCAATAGTGGGAAAAGGCTTCTTATACACAAGTTAAACACAATATGGAAAGAAAATTCCATAGGCTATTTTTGCTTTAACATCTAACAATTTTTTTTGTATCTATGAACCCTTGGACTAATCCAGATACAAATCAGATTATTTGTTCATTTTACTCACTCTGAAGAGAACGATCTCTAGGAATTTGCTAGGGCTCTGTGTTCCTGAATACTTCTTTTTATTTTTGCCTTACAAACCACTTTTTTCAGGCTCAATGACCTGAGATACATAATTTCTATCTTAGGGAGGTGAAGAACAGCCTTTATACCAGTTACACTGGCTCAGACAAGGAGCCCAATGCAGAGGCAGTGAAAACCCAGGGCAGGTGGACTAAAAAACTCAGGAATTACCCAAATTCAATGCAAATGTACAATATGCAGAGGTATTTCAATGCACTTTCTATATCCTAGAAGATCAACACAGTGTTTTTCTTGTTATTCAAGAGCTTTATCAAAGACTGATTTTTAAGACCCCAGTGAGATCCTGATCAGATTAATTACACTGTCTACACAAGTCACTTCAAAATACGTGTGATTTATGTATAGATCTATTTTGACTGATTAGAAGACAAGAACTATGATCTTTCCAGAGACTAAAAAATAATCATGTGGATATGTGCATGAATATTCACACACAGGACAGTAAACCAGGCCTGGATTCAGTGCTAATAACTCCTTAGGGGGACTCTCAAAACAGCCAGGAGTGAAAAGCACAAAGAGTGAGATACTGTTTGCTTTCAAAATTTAAAAGTTTATTTTCATTCCCATGGATAAGCAGCCTATATTTCAGCACCTGGTCATGCAGAGGATATGTGATCAGACCTTAGGATAAATGCTGGAGAAGTGGAGAGGATCTTTTCATTTTGCCTTTGGAAACATTTTCCTCAAAGCTGCAGTGAAATTTCACGGATTGTAAAACACAAAACAACAACTGGTGCTAATAACCTTAATAATACGTAGCTTGTTGAAGTGTTATGTGGTTTTTTGATGGTGTTGACATCATGAAATAAGACCCAGCAGAAGATAACAAGTAATGCTTCAAAATCTGACTGCAGAGATTAACCAAGCATATGTTGTACAATATAAACTGTGGACAATACAAATTTCTATTCTGAACACGGAATGCACAGGAAAAACAGCAATTTTAAAATTGAGAATTAGGGCAGAAATAGCTGTTTTCTCCAGTAGAAGATGTGTGAAGATCCAGCCATGAAATATAAATGAAAACTAAAATATCTTAATTACAGTTTAGCAATATCTGGACCATTTCCTGGCCACAATCAACTCCAGAACCAAACTTCACTCAGGAAGACACTGTTGGCTAAGTCCAAGTACTTTGTTTTTTTTTTTTTTAAAGACATACTGAAGTATTTAAAAGAAATTGTTCTGTTTTTTATTAACCAAACCTAACATCCTGAGAGAAATTTGTAATAACATCATTGCCTGAATATTTTGCCAGGCTGACATATTGCTCATTGTTACAACTCAAAAGAAATTTTTCATTCTTACTTAAACTGCCATCACCCAAACAGATGTTTGTATGATCCTAAGTTCAAGCAATCTGCTTCAAGTACTGCACAGAAATGACTCTAAAAAAACCTTTGCTGAAGAGATTAACTATGCAATGCAGAAACAGAATAAAGAATATTGTACTATATGTATTAAATGACACATATGTAGACTTATTTTGCAATAAATCTATATTTCTTTTCCTAGAGTAATGATGCAGTCCTGTTCCCTGGAACCCACAGTAAAGTGAACTATGCAGACTGTAAGGTACAGACTATGAAGTCTAGTTTGGTTCAAGAATATTCCAAATATACTTTTTTGAGGGTAATTCTATTTGCATCACTATGTCTAATACTTTGTTGCTGCTTGCTTGGCCACTTTTACAGCAGTCTTACAACTTTCTGCTCTCCCTCATCCTCTCATTAAGATATCTCCAGCAAAATTTCTCCTCATAGCTGAAATTGTTCCTACTTGCAAAAATATGCTTGTTAAGTGAGGGTCTTCTATTGCTTAGGACATCTGATTCTACAAAGGATATTAATGTTTTTTATATATGACTTAAATATAAAAATATTGTATACCAGGGCTTGTACCTTTCCATCCTGTTTCAGGGAGTTTTCAGTCAAACAGTAATAGTGTATTCATACTTGGTTTCATTGTTGTAAAACATATTTTTATATATTTGCTGAAATATATTATATTAAAAGTTAAAGGAGACCCTTAAGTAGCAAGATCATATTTTAAATCATTGGAAAATCCAAACATTTTCTGATTATTTTATATTATAGGCAGGATTAATCCACATGACACATAAAATAAGGCTGTGATAAACTGAAGTTGCTTGCTACAAGTAAATAAAATAAAACAAACCAGTTGAATTATTTTAACACCTTGTAGATTAGATCCAGCTAAAATTCTCAAGTGCTGGTGAGTTCCCAGCAGCTTGTGATAGAAAGTGAGTGTGGCTTGGGAGGCTGCAGGATAAATCTGTCCTGGACCAGCAGGTTGTGCTGTGTCCAACGAAGTGGAACAAGTGTTTGTAGCTCCAGGCCTCCCTTGTAAATCAGTGGAATTCACAAGCTTGTCACCTTTTCTGATGTTTTGAAACCTCTTTTTCATTGCCTTACTGTTAAACTTCATCTACTTTTTATTTTTTTATTTTTTTTTTTAGGAATTTTGAAGGGAAATGCTATCTCCCCCTTTGTGGCGTGGGCATTTCAAAACGTGACAAAAGTGCAGCAGCAAAGGTCAATTGTTTGTGTGAGCATCAGAATGAAATACCACATTGGATTTTGGCTGAGTTATGAGTGCACTTAATGCATAGACCTGAGGCCTGGGCTGTAGGGTACCCACGTTGCCAGGAATCACAAAAAGCTGCTCCTGAAATCACTGCTGGGCTCTGTTCTACCACTGTACACCAGGATTTA
The DNA here is from genome assembly GCA_024734035.1 of Alethe castanea. Taxonomy (NCBI): domain Eukaryota; kingdom Metazoa; phylum Chordata; class Aves; order Passeriformes; family Muscicapidae; genus Alethe; species Alethe castanea. Next base: position 59,313,571 of record JANRGV010000094.1, read on the forward strand.
TTTCTTTTACATTTATAGTACTTAGAGATTTTAGTCAAGGCTCTATTTTAAATCGCTGTAGCAGAACACACAATGAGTAACTTGATATTCTTTATTTTATCTGCTGCATAACCTTTCAGCCCAGTGTGCAAGGGGCTGCTGAGCACACCAGGATGAAGTTCCCAAGCCCTGGGGTGGGACAGAGACCAGCTCTGCTCTGTTGGTTTCTTCAGGAAAGCTGTTCATGAGCAGAGAAGGTGATTAACAGAAGTACCCCACAAAAATTGAACAGGTTGCCAACCTTGCCAGATGGTCCATGCCTGTTGTTGAGAAAGACTGGATGTAGCTGCACACTGTGGGCAAAATCCAAGCTCTTTTTGAAGCCAGGACTTCAGCTCAATTTAAAATATCAGTAAGACTTTCATACAAAGCTCTCTTCTTTAAATAAACTCAGTTTTAAAGGATAATTTGTCTTATGTCGATGAACTCCCTGGTTTTAATTAGAATTTTCTGGTCTCCTTTAAAGCTTATTTCTGAGATTATTGACATTTGCTTGATAAAATATCCTTACTGTAGGCAATTTATCAGTTTGGTTGTTGGTTTCTAAACTCCTACATTTATATTGTTTTCAATTGAATTGAGTATCTGATAATACTAAGATTGTAGATGAGGGAAGCTGCTTATTTTATGGCTCTTAAGCTTTTAAAAGCTAAAGCAAAACCATTATTCATTAATTTGGATATTCTTGAATTATATTGTAATTGACTTAATAGAGAAATAATGAGAAACTGAGTGGGAGCAGAGGATGCATGCTCATCCTCTGAAATAAAAATAAACAGTGTAGGAATTAAATAGCAAGGGACACAGAAATTACTGCATATACCATTGATGTCTTTTTTGCTAATAAAATGAAATATATTCTGTTCAGCCAATCTGCCTGTGGTAATTGGCATCACCAATCATATTTCAAAGGAGCACTATGAATGAGATTTGCCCGAGAAGAACAGTGAATTAAGTGACTGCATGTGAGGGGCACAGACAGACTTTCCCCCTCATTTATTCAAGATTGAACGTAATAACCAAGGAAAACTGATATAACTAACCACTTCTGACTTCTGTAAATTGATATGGGATGGAGCTGTCATCTCCTAATCAGATTAAGTCCTTTCTTTAGGCCATTTTTAATCTGAGTTCTACCATGAGGTTTTACTTCAGGGGAAAATAAACTGCTTGGTGTTCAGATACTAAACATTATTGATTTAATAAGATGACCAGAAGATATTCCACTGGTAACCAAACGTTTTAGTTACAGTGTGTATACTGTGAGTGGCTTTTGACTTGTCCTTTACAGTATTTTGGATACTGTGAGTAAAATGGGAGCTGGTATATCAGATTGCCTTAAACCTGAATTTAATATTATAGCATGTTTGTTCTTTTGAGTAACTGTGACACAGGAAAACTTTTAATACAGTAATTAACACAAAAAGACATGCACATAGGCAGAAATGTAATTTTTATGAGGAAGCCTATAATGCCTCTGAGTGCATACAAAATCAAAAGAATACCAGGAAACACAGGCAATGCAGCAGCAACAAATAGAAACAGTTAAGGAAATCAACCAACCTTTACTGTAGCTAAAAGCTTCACATAGATCCACATTGCACTTCAGGCACAATTCAAAAATTTTCAGGCATCTTAAATTATCAGTGAGAGTTCTCAATTATGTTGCAATTAATTAATTTACATTCCTGATGTCAGCATTTTTCTGGGTTTTCTGCTTCGTCCTGCTTCCATGGGGGCTTACAGTTTTGTAGCTCCTTGGTTTTTCAACCTCTATAGCTTATGGTATTACAATCCCCCTTATGCTAACTTAAATCTACCTAATGTCCCAATAATGCTTGAATTCTAAAACCTGATTATCCCTTCCACTTCTGCAAGGGATGAAATTATGATCCTCTTTTGAGAGGTGATGAAGGAGCAATACCAATAATCCTGGCTTTCTTTGGACTCCACTGGAGCTCTGTGCCATCAGAGGGCCCCAGGATTTTGGAAAAAATAAAAAATTAGACCAAAATGTACGACAGGGATTTCATGCAGTCTCAAATATTTGAGCAGCAAACCCTTTTTTTTTTTTTTTCTATGTGGATCTCCTTTTGTTACTGTTGTGCAGGAATGATTAGTCTTTGGGAATGGTGTGAGTGATGCTTAAGGAAAGAGATGCTCCACTGGGTGGTTAGGGTGGGGCCAAACACCACTGAATGCCTTCCCTCCTGAAGTGGGACTACCTTCCAATTATTTTTGGGACCAAGAGCCATATCTCCTTTTCCTCGTTTTCCAGGAACCTTACATGTGAGAA
>JANRGV010000094.1:59327468-59344524 GCA_024734035.1 Alethe castanea
GCGCGGTGGGCGGGGCGACCCCGGGGGCCGGGGCGGGGGGACGGGGCTGTGGGACCGGGCTGGGTGAGGGGACGGGGCTGGGAGAAGGGACAGGGCTGGGAGAGGGGACAGGGCTGAGACGGGACAGGGATGAGGGGCATCGCTGCCTAACGGCGGGAATTTGGAGGGTTTTTTCACTCAGTTCGTTTCCAGTTTATGCCCAGGGCCACCCACTTTGTTTTTTCCAAACTCCTGCAAGTTTTGGGTGCGTCGTGGTAAAGGTGTAGCAGGTGATCGGGATCAGCTGCGTTTATCTCAGGAAAGGCTTTGCGTTCAGGTGCTGGCGAGCGCTCCCCCTTACTTGCTCAGATCTTGTCCTTAAAGTGCTCCACTCTCCGGTTCATACATTTCATGGCCTCTTCCTGACTTCTTGTGTTTTGGTGGTCTCCGCAAGGCTTAGCCTAGTTGTTCCCCCAAGGGCACAAATACGGCTCATCTCCCAGGTGGGCACAGGTTATAATTATATATATTTTTCGGCAGAAGCCGGTGAGTTATTTCATTCCCTCGGGAGCTGAAGGAGCGTTTCCCTGGGCTGTGGGAGCGCCGTGGACATGGGCAGGCAGGAGCAGCTTTGCTGGCAGAGTACTAAACGTTTTATGGTTTAATGTCTCCTGCGTTGAAGTCTTCTTGGACAGAGAACAATATACTCCTGTCTTAATATATGGCTGCAGTAAAGCGTCAATGACTCTGGTTTATTTCAAATGTGAGTTCATTAGCCCCTTTGTACACAGTGAAATAGACAGCAATTGCGTTTATTTCTCAGGTGTTGCTTTTGGGGTAGCAAGGCTGCAGGGCACAGATGGGCTGAGGCGTGGGTTGTGGGCTGGAATATTCATGCATCATGTATTACTGAAATACTATTTTTTCAGAGGAAGTGACCTTCTTCCAAGTGACTGTGCCTTTTGGTGTGATGCCTTTTTTTTTTTTTTTCCCCCCAAAAAAACCAGCCCACCTACTCTTGGTATGAACCTTTTCTTAAAGTGATGCATTAAGGGTAGGGTATGGTTCTGTCACCGTCATGTAAAAAAGCCTTTGGGGCTTAAGGACTGAACACAGGGCAGGTTGCTCAGGCAGATATTCTCTGTTTACAAGATGTTTGAGCACTCAATTTTCTTAATGTGTTTTCTCTTTTCTCTGCCTGTCTGCAGTTTGTGTCCAGTGAGTGCTCTCCATTGAGTCAAGCATGACCTGGGCTTTGGCATAGAGCTTCTAGTGAACTGAACATAGATAAATATATGTGGCTAAATTGTTTTGCCTTGCTGAAGTTGACAGTAGGTATTCTCAAATTGCTCTTTATTCGGTGTAATGAGACCTTTCTTTTCTCTTTGCTTCTCAGGCACACCAAAGTTATTAACCAGGGGGAAATTGTATCACCACCATGTGATTTCTTTAAAAATCATCCAGCCAAGGAAGTCACTCTTCTTATGATAATAAGAAATGAGTTCATCATCTGATGTTCTTTTCATAAGCCTAATTTAACTGCTTGAGGGGAGATAGGCTGCTTTAAAAACAACTACTTTAATTAGCATTAAATGGTTTGAATTTAAGTGTTTTGAGGGGAACACTTCATTGGTAATGAGATAAATTTTAGATTGACCATATAAACACACCTTGCATGTGTTTAAGCTTTCTGTTTCTCATGTGTTTAATCAGTTTTCACATACACAACTTTGGATCAGATGAGCTACTGAAACTGAACACAGCTGTGCTGACAAGAGAAGAGCTGGGCCCACTTGTGCCAGCTGGATGTGTCCCCTCTGTGGTCATGCTTACATGTGATTTACTTTTAAGTAGAGGATAGGATGGTTTCTTGGTCAGATACAGGATTTATTGTCAGAAATGCAAGTTTTTATTTCTGCTCTGGTCCTGATTTCTTGTGCAACCTGGAGCAAGCATGTAGTTCCCTTACTCTTTGTCTATAAATTGAGTATTATTAAGTTTAATTCAGTGATGCATAGAATGGGATAAATACTTAGATGAGTTGGCCTGCAGTGTCAGTCGGAGTATGAAAATAAATCCCTTTTAAAGCTGTGAGCCAGTTCTTCAGCCAGGTTAAGGTGAAATGGTTTCCCTAAACCCCTGGAGGTATCAGGGTGGGTTCATATGATCTGAAGGTCTGATCCATGGACCTCTTGGGAGGTCGTGAGGAGTTCAGCCTTTAAAAAATACCAGGGTTTGCATATTGGAGATCTTGTAAAGACTAGAAGGAATCTGTAAATGTTACTTATTAATTTCCTTCTCTATTGTTAGAAGGAAAAAAAGTTTGTGTTAAATTTTTCAAATTGGCAGTGCATTTAAAGCTGAAGCAAATTTGATTCTGCAGGCTGTACAGAAGTGAAATAGGTCACTGTCACTACAGTGGTGGGCTTTTTTCCTTCTTTGCTTTGACAACACGGTGCAGAGCTTGAGGAGAAAAATTATACACAGCTGTAATATATTTACTTTAATTAAAGAAAAATCTACGTCTGTATAATCTAAGGGAAGGAAATAATAAAGCTGAGGAAACACGAAAATATCTGCAGGCTTTGGTAAAATGACTTTGCATTGAAAATATATACTGTACTTGCCCAATAAAATGTAACATATTATTTATTTACTCTGTGATGAGGGCTGACCCACTTATTTCTGTCCCATTTTAAATGGTGAGGGGCATGAACACTATCTCCAGGTTAATATTTCACTGCTCTCCAAGTCTTTTTGTCCTTGTCAAATATTTCACAGCTTCTGTGTATGGCTGAGTTTTTCTTGCTAGATGTGGTTAGGAGAGAAAATTAGTTTTGGCCCATACCATGTAGACCTCCAAAAGAAAAGGCCTGAGGGGGAGATTTTATTTAGTAACCCTTTACACCCCTGCATAGCACTGAAGTGCTTCAGCACAGCCCCAAATGCCTTAGTGCAGCAGTGAAAGGCACTGCTTGGTGTGCAGAGGACAGCTCAGCTCCCATGGTGGCCACTATGACTTTTTTTTCATCAGGATATATTTTTTAAACTACAGTGTTCTCCTTTTCCTCTTCTACATCTTCCAGAAACATAAGCATTTGTGTTTTGCCAGACCTTTTGCTATATATTGGCTCCCTTCTGTCACAGAAGAATGTTGGGTGAAAAGAAAACGACTACTTTGTCCCTGTGCTTTCTCCTATATTGTGTCATTTTGTTCTGCTAGACAAACTATTCTTTGATTTAGTGGGGTTGAAGTATGAGTGCATAATAGATTATCTGTCACTGGACCAAATCAATCATGGTTAACAGTGTATTGACAGGGCATATAGCAACTATCCTTGACCTGAGATTTAAAATACCTGTTGTCTACATCATGTGAGTCTTGTTCCTGCTTGGCATGAACTTTGAGGCAGAATATTCTTTATCAGCTCTTTTATTATAAGATGCATAGTAGTTTTGTCTCTGACATTTTTTTTTCTTTTTAACTAATATAGGCCTCCCTTTTCATTTGTGTAGCACAGAAGAACTCAGCCAGGCAGCGCTCAGAGTTTTAAAAAGAAAAGAGAGAGCCTCTTTTGATTTAAATAGAAGCCAGCCTTTGAACACTGAGATAACACTGAGATTTTCATTGTGGTTAGGCTGCCATTTAATTGCCCAGGCCAGGATGTTTTACATATTCATTTGTGGTACCTGTTTTTGGAGGGAAAGCATGAGATTATGTCCATTATGGCAGTTCCTTTGCTACTTTACTCACTTTTAGCATTTATTCTTCAGCATTTCTTTCCCACAGCCCTAGGCACTATGCACAACAGCATCATTTAATGTTATAGCCAAATGTTCCTGCTGTTTGCTGTGTAGCACCAGAGCTGCAGCAGTTTCTGTTGCAGGAGTCCTTTTCCTCCCCAGTGAGGGTGTTTTGGTATTTGCCCCATGTTCCTGGTGGTGAGGCCAGACAGAACCGTTCCTCTGGGCTGTGATGGGCAGCTGAGGTAGTGCCCTTGTTTCCAGTGATAGTGGTGCTTATCAGAATTCAGAGATCCCAAGGGTGATTTGAGCATGTGAACATCCCTGCTGAGTTTACTGGTACTTAACTTCAACTTGTGCTTAAATGCTGAAGTAGGAGCTTATTTTGGGTCTCCGTGCATCCTTACAAAGATGAAATGGTGATGTGGAGTAAGTAAAGAAATTACTGCCAAGTGAAAAATAAAAGACTTGGAGGAATATTATTGATGTACTTTGCTACTTCAGGAGAAATTTATTTGGTCAGCTTCCAGGCAAGCAGTGTCTTTGCTGTAGTTTGGCTTGTGGTTTATGGACAAATGAAAATATATTTTGCCTATACCACCTAACAGTGGTACTAAACCTTCATCTTACTTATCAGAACATCCATATAGTCACACAAGAATGACCCAGCTTCTACCAGAATGGATTTTCCCCTCATTGTTCCCTATTTAGTTTTATGGAAATGGGGGCTGTTTAGCCTGGAGAAAAGGAGACTGAGGGGAGAACTCATCATTCCCCACAACTTTCTGAAAGGAGGTTGTAGTGATGTGGGTGTTGGTCTCTTCTCACAAGTAACAAGTGACAGGATGAGAGGAGATGGCCTCAAGTTGCACCCAGAGAGGTTTAGATTGAGTAGTAGGAAAAATTTCTTCACAGAAAGGGATGTAGAATATCAGAATGACTTCCCAGGGAAGTGGAGGAGTCACTATCCTTGGAGGTGTTAAAAAATCATGTAGATATGTCACCTGAGGGCATGGTTTAATAGTGAACAGGTGAATGGTTGCTGGTTTCTCTTATCTTAAAGGTCTTTTCCAACATGAGGGACTCTATGATTCTATCCAAATGCTGTCTTGCATTGTCTCCTAATCCAGACACCCAAATGCCTTCTATTTGCATAATTAATGATATGTTAATATCTTTTCTGCTCCTTATCTCTCAAACAGGGAGTTTTTTGAAGGGGAAGGAGAAAAGTTTTCCTCTGTGGAGCAGCCTGTAAATACATGCTGTAGGCAAGGACAAGTTGGTAGCTTGCTTCCTGTTTGGGTCAGAAGTGAGGAGGTTTATAGTGACTCTTAGCTCCTGCTCTTCTGTATTTGTTCCTTTTTCCTGGTTGATCTATGCAAGAAGCTCAAAGGGAGATCGAGGTGTTTATTGCAGTTTGCCTGGGAGAAAATAAAATTGTGTTCCCAAGTTGCTAATCAGTTTAATCCTCATGCCAAAGGCACAGCCAGGCACTGGAGGGTTGTTCTCCACCTTGAAGATGTGGAGATGTGAAATATGTTCTGTACCCACAGGTATTGCTGACTTACTGGCTTTTGTGGGAATTCTTGCATGCTTGCAAAAGGGTAATTATATGAACCATATTCCTAGAAAAGCTTCAGACATAATTATTAGGGAAAACAATATCAGGCACTATGAATTTGTATGTAGACATCTAAACAATAGATCATGCTTTAAGAGGATCGTGTATTGCTAAACTGCAGGGTTCCAGCAGGTTTATTTCTTGGGACAAAGCTGTGGAATTAAGTAATTCTGTGTCCTCTTGTGTTTTTCATTATATAAGTGCTTAGCTTCTGCAGACAAAACTTTAAGGAACTTTGAGCAGCATCATACAAAGACTTCAGACTGTCCTTTTGCCAAAACCTCCTAGTGTGTGAATGAACTCAAAAGAAAATATCATTCATCATTATAACCTGTAATCAAGCGTAGAGAAGTTGAACTGAAAGCACAGGAAGGAAAACTGCATTTTTAACACCTTATATTCTTCTCATGGTGCAAATTTGAAGATACCCATCTGTTTGATTTTTTTTTTTCCCTTGACTAGATTGTGATATCCATATATTCCTCATGTCCATTTCAGCAGAACTGAAATATAGACCTGGCTCTGTGTGAGAGCTGTGATGGATTTTATAACTGTGTTGCAAAGTTTCACATTTCCATGTGCCAGACCAGGGAACTACATCTCCATTTCAGAAAAAAAATGAGCTCACAGTGTGCCTACTGTGTGATTTGTGTGCCAGTCACACCACGTCAGCACTCATGCAATGCACTCCTCTGTTTTGCTTGGCTCAAGGAAAGCCAGGTTACAAGAAAGTGTTTAAAGTTTTTATTAATGCATTTATTATGGTGCACTATTGGATTATCACCTGCAGGAGCCCAAATGTGAAAACAGTTTTGTGGCATGCAAGTAGTACAGCAACAGCAGAGAGATGGAGCTCAAGAAGAGAACCCTGATCATTGTTTATAGTAAATATGAAACAAATAAACTGCTATTGTAGGACAAACAGGTGATATTGTCAGGAATGACACTGACCCTTATTTTGTTTAGGACAAAATAATGAAGTCCTCATTTCCTTACATCCCTATAAATAAAGACAGAAATGGTATAAAATAGGTCTGACCTCACTACTTCTTTAAAGTGATATAACCTGAAACTTTTTGTCCTCTCTTTGGCTGAAATGGTTATGGTATTGATGCAAGTAAGGTTGATGCAGGATGTTTTAAATTTTCAGAGAAAATGTCTTGAATGCTACTTTTTAATGTAACAGTCTAACAGCTGCTTCTTCTCCTTGCTATGAAGAGCCTGGTAGAGGTTTCAGGAGAAGGAAGAAGTGGATGTTTTGTATGAGTAATGCCATTGGTTGGGGTGAGCACAGAGGTGGTAGTGCACACAGAGTTACAGATGGGCATGAGCAGAACACAAAAAGCAAGTGTTTCCAGAAATCCCAATTTTTTGTTACGGGATTTTTTTTTATGTTGTTGAAAGTTTTGGCACCAGTTGCTGTTGTAAAGAGGATGGTGTGTTAGGTCACAGATTTAATCCAGAATTTATATCTTTCTTTTAATACTAGAGATATCCAAGAACTGAAGTATAGGCTGTTTTTTTTAAGTTATTTGCTTTTCAGAGTTTCCTCGTCATGTGTCACTGATGCCCTGTTCTACTGTTGGTTCCCATGTTGCCCATTCCCTTGTAATCTCACAGAGACCTCAACCTCGTTTTCTTAGTGAATTCCATGATTGCTGAACTTCATCTCTCTATGAAATACTAATGCATGTCCTTCCCTTCACTCCAACTCCTGGGACATCTGCTTGCTCCTTCAGTGACATTCATTGTCACGCCACCTCTTCGGCCACCACCATTTCTCCTTTCAAGAGTGTCAGCAGCTCTTATCTCAGGACTTGAGTGTGGCCATGTGCTCCTTTCCCAATAGCTTCCCTGCAGGGTCGTGTTTCCATACAGTCCCTTTTGATTATTCCAGATGTTTGATAATGGTGCCATTGCTGAAAGAAAATGTTTAGCAGGACCAAAGTTAGTTAAACTTTCAATTGAAATGCTTGTTGGGCACAAAAGATGTGAGATTGCCAAAGACATGAACAAATGCTGATGCTTCTCAGATTTAGGGGAGTACTGAAATGCTGCTCCTTTATCATCCTTGGGGTTTGGGGGCAGAGGCTTGGGTTCCTGGGAGATTTTGTGGTTTGGCTGGGCTTTGAGGGTACAGTGATACTCTGCTGGTCCTGAAGGAGCAACCAACGGATGTTCCCAGATTTTCTTTCTGGTTTCTGACCTAGAAAGGCGACTCCTTTACTGAGTAGATGTGCATGGGACAGGGAGGACTGCAGTGAATGTGGTGAGCAAAAGGAAGCCGAGCACTGTCCGTGAGGAGCCAGAGGAGCTGAGCTGGGAGCACCCTGCTTTTCCCAGCTGGTTACACAGAAGCAGTCTGGGCTGCTGCGCTTCCTGGCACGAGGTCTGCTAGTGCAGAGATGTGAGGAGATGAGGGAAGGCTTTGGGGTCTTTCCTCTTTCTGGGGTGGTTAAATGCCAAGGCTTTCAATAACTTCAGTTCCAGCTGGGTCATTGGGATTCTGAACTATGTACTTCAGCATAGTTTATGGATTTTAAACCTGTCACATTGTGCTTTTATTATAGATATGGTCTTGCACTTGTAAGCTGTTTTCTTGATCTTTTGCCAGCAAGGCTTTTGTAGCAGTCTTTGGAAGATATACTGTAGCAGCTCCCTTTTATAATATCTATCATTAATACCTCTTTGGCATCTTGAAGAATTTCTTCTTTGCTGGAGATTGGAGCAGTTGATTAAGCAGCCTTTTGCTGTCCTCAGGCAATTTCTCAGTTTTCCACCTTGTTTCAAATCTACCTTTCTAGCAAAGGTCCTGGAAAAAGGTTGTGGCAGGGCAACTGCAGCCCTTACCTTCATGGTAATAATAAACTGTTTGAAAAATTTCAATCAGGCCAAAGCAGAGAGACAGCTTTAATGAGGATTTGTAGTGACCTTCTGTTTCATAGTAGGTGGATTCTGGCACATTGTCAATTTTAATTCTTACTGATCTTCCTGTGGCTTTTGATACCAGAGATCATAAGTTTCTCTTAAAATACCTGTAGAGGCTCCTGAGCCCTGTGGGCTCCATTCTGACATTGCTTCATTAGCGTTTGCCTCAGTGGTGCCAGTTTGTCACTGTAAATATCTCATCTTCTGATATTGCCCCTGTGAACTGCCAGGTTCCCCAGGGCTATGAATTGGGCGGGTCCCTGGGATTCCTCTATGTATATGTGAACTGCAGCTTACATTCTCAAAACTTGTACACATGATAATGACCTGCAGAAAGGGCTTGCATATGGTTATTTCTTACAACTATTTCTGTGTGTGTAACAGCAGAACTTCCCTGTCAAAGTGCAGACTGTAAAATCTTGCAAAAGTAAACGCAAACAAAAACGGGGTTCTGGTTGTCTGTTATCTCATTTTGATTGAATCACATTGTTTTGGTTTTCATTTGTAGTCCAGGTATGGAGATGAGATTTAGTCTGTTTCTGGTTAGTCATGTAATGCTAGGGAGATATTTCTGGGTGGCAGTAGGCAGCAGAGGCTGGCTGCTGTTACTGATTTGGGTAATAAAACTTGCTGATGTAAAATCAACTTTTCTTGTCTAGCAGAACTTTACTTATGGACCACGTGTTAGAGGCATCTGCCCAATCCTTTAGAAAAATTAAAAATGGGATATGTGACACCTTTATTTCATGTATAGAAGGATTTAAACTGTCCCTCTTGGGAGCAGAGCTAGTTAGTAATTTACCTTCTGATTCAGTGCATATATCCTCAAACTCTACTCACCTGTTTGGATCATATCTCACTTTGAAATGATTTTAAAGTTTTCTTATTCACAACCACCGTGGGTTTAGCTGTGGCCACAGGGATTATGAATTGAAGTCCACCACCACCACAGTTCACAGTCCAGGGTATTAAAGTGAACTGAAATCAATAGTGGTTTACATTATAATGGGCCTGCCTCTGAACTGGAAACTGAAGAATGGACACATCACCTGGGTGTGCCTCTGCAGCTTTCAGCAGAGGGTAAAGTGGCAAATAGCAACAAAGTTCAACTTTGCTTTATAGAATTTGGAACATCTCACAAGCAAATGCTCTTTTTTGACAGCATGCATGATTGTTTTCTTCTCTTCGTGCTTTGATTTATCTTTGACACATATTAAGTTTGCATGTATATCTAATTAGTCGTTTCTTCAAATTTTGTAATTTCATGTGTTTTTGCCACTTATCTCAAATTACTATCAGCTGTAATTATCACAGTTTTGCTAAGTACAAATGAAAATGCAAACTAAAACCAAGACAGCAAGCCTTCTATTCCACAAGACAATTTCTGTGTTTAATACCCTGCTTCTAGTTAGTTATTATAGAGCTCTTATCTGTGTAATTCACTGTTCTGTCTCCACCAGTGGTCAGAAAGGACAAAGCAGCAGCTTGCTTAAATACACATCTAGAAATTGTTTAATGATTTCAAATTCTTTTGACTGTTTCTAGTTTTATCTAGCTGGCTTTTAGTTCCTTATTTTCTAATTAAATCCAAAGAAATGGTAGTATCTGATTCTTTTGTTTAAAAAAAAAGGTTATATTTGCTAGTAGAACCTCATCAGATTAAAATAATGGATTCAAATCTAATGAAATTAGGTTTGAAATAGTCTCTGTAAACCAGTGCTGCTGCTTCTCTTGAGTTCTCTTAAAACGTGAGAATCTGTAAATGTTTTTCCTACATGACAACACTTTCATAACATAAATTATTAGAAATGTGCCAGTGTTTCTGGTTTTTCCAAACAATGCTATGCGGTTTTGGGGGGGTTTTTTTGGTTTTTTTAGTTTCTCAGCCTCCCCCAGCTAGCCTTGATTTTCGAAAAACCCCTGTGAATGCTGTTACAGGTGGCAGGGAACTCCCTCTCAGCCCTACGATGTGGATACCTGAACCAACAGGTATGCTCTGCTTTCAAGGGCTGCCTCACTGTTCTTTTCCGTCTGTTGTTTTTGATTAATCTGAGGCACTGTGACCATCAGATAGCATTGTCGAGCTGGAATGTTTAGGTCCTGTTTGTTTCCGTGAACCAGAAAGACAGCATCAAACCTTATCACCCGAACTGAACGCTGCCAGCGCACTCCCCTCCCCCAGGGGCTGCGCTGCCTTTGTGCTAAATAGCATATTGATTACAAGATTACAGCATTTCTATGTAGAAAGTGAGCGGTCATGGGCTTTTACATTTCAATTGCCTATTTATCTCTGCGGAAAATTGTTCACAGAGGAGCTGCTCGGGGTGATTCAGCACAGTGTGGGGGAAATGACTGGGACAAAGAGGTAGATCTGTGCTCTTCTGGGGACTCTGTTTTTCGGGGTCCCCGTGCCTCTGTGGGCACCTGCTCAGGATTGCTGCAGAGCCCTTTGAGTACAGCTCCAAACTGCAGCATCAAAGCAGGGAAGGGCAATTACTGGTCACAGGGCATCCAGTGGTGCTCCCCTTTTGAAGGCCCCAGTGAGTTAGTTCCTTCAAATGAAATTTAGGATTCCAGTTATGTGTGTAATTAGTCTGCAGAATTGATTTCTGCTATTTTGATATCCTAGTATCAACACTAGGGATTATTAAAAAGCAATTGCCACTCTTCAATGCAGCTCTAGAGTTTTATTTGCATTATAGCAGCAATACTTCTTTAGAGAAAGGCAGCAAAGTCACTAGCTATTGACATACTAGAAAGAAAAGCTTCATGAAGGCATTTTGTGAGTGGGAGAAATTCAAAGAATGTCCCAATATCATCAGTCTCATCATTATTGCATTGCTACAGCTAGAAATCTGGAGAATGTAGAATTAATTGTGTCTGAGCTAGGACTTTGGGCAAAATCACAAAGAGAATTGGGCACATTAAAATCCTGATGCTGACCTTACTCATGAACTCAACCTGCTCAGTCCACACTGCCTCTGCACTGAAAAGCTGAGCTTCTTCATTATGTAAAATTTCTTTTAATTTTCCTCTAATTGTATGTACACAATGATTATACAAAACAGAACAGTGAGAAATGAATCTCCTAGTTATGCTCAAAATAAAAAGATCTATTTAAAATATTTTGAAATATCTGAAATTCGTAACACTGCATCTCTCCAGACATCATCTGGTGATTTACAGAACAGTATTAGTAACAGAATATTTCTAAATACTTCAGATTACCAATTCAAGTCAGACCAAATGTGAAATAGGTACTTGACAAGATTATATCAAGAGTCAGCTGAAAAGTTACCAAAGTAAAGAAACTTGAATTTCCTTGACAGATTCTGTACTAAAATCTCGATTGTTTTTCATGCACCTAATGCCAAAAAAAAGGCTGACTAAAAAACAAAATAGCTGAAAGATACAGTTATTATTGTGGTTTTACATGCATAATCCATGTTGTCGGGTAACTTGTGCAAAAATCAAGGCACAGGCAAAGGAGGCTTTACATAACCATTAAGGGAGAGAGCTGTGTTCTGATTGCACTAAATTACCTGGATGTCAACATGTAAAGATTTGGGGTGTTTTTAAATACAGTTTGTTAAACCAGATGGAATCCTTTTTCTGCTGCAAGGTGGCTAAGGGTATTTTATTTTGGAAGGATTCCACAAAGTAATTATTAGCCACTTCTGTAACTGTTATAGAATGTAGGAATCTCAGAGAAAATAATAATTAAAATTTTAAATGTGTGGGTTTTGGGAGGGTTATTTTTCTTCCCTCTGAGAAAATGCAGTTGTTCAAATGCCTGCTAATTAGACTAGGGATGGTCTATATTAGATTACCTTCTTCCCCTTTCCGATGTATTTGGAGAGTATGTTTCAAATTATTTACAGTCTTGAATTGGTGAGATATTCCCAAATGTTTCTCTGACTTTTTTTCCCTGCTGTTGCCTCAGATTTAATATAATTAGTTCTCTCATTTTCATTAGGTCACTCAGGCTGATGTATATCCTGAATGAAATCTTGTTTTTTCATGTTTAACTATTAGTTAGCCCATCAAGATCTGATATTTGTTTTGGTGTTTTAAATCCCCATCTAACGCATTTCAAAAATGTGAGGTTAGATTTGTAATGACACCTTAATTTTTTGGTTTTCTTTTTATCAAATACATTGCCTTCTGGCATTATACAGCATTTTGTTATCCTTTTTAACTGTTGTTGGACTTGTTTTGCCCTCTGATCATCTTGCTTTGGACTTATTCTGAATATTCACCCAGGCAGTGCACAGCACTTTGAATCTGTTCTGTTTTCCTGATATGTATGAAGCTCTGATTCTGGATTTGTTTTTATTTTTCCTGAGGATTCCCTCTCCTCCTCTGTCCTTTGTCATTCTGGTCCCTTTCACACCTTATGGGGAGTAGGAAATAATCCTACCATTAAGATGAGGATATACAATCTATTATTTTTCCTGCCATGATCACAGCAGTCTCCCTTAGTAGCTAAATGTTTTGTCCTGTCAACTCTTTTGCAGATCAGGTTATTAAGGAGTAGAATATTGATTATTTAGGATGAGATTTTTAAAGCTTGCCTAGAGGGTTGCGGTGTCCAATTAGAAATTAATGACTTAGAGGCAGCTTTGAAAATCCCACCTGTTGAGTTGAAGCTTTCAAATGAGTCTGAAGTTAAGAGCCATAATGAGTGCACAAATGGTGTGATATTTTCCTGTGACTGGAAGAAGTGTTAAATAGCAGCTCTATATCTTCATGTCAAATAATTAAGGAAGTTAACAGAAGTAGACTTCAGACAAATAAACTGATCCTATTTTCCTTAGAACAGACAGTTATTTTAAAATACTAAGGTACAGTGCAGCCCTGGTAATGACAAATTTTGTCTAGAAAGTCAGGTTATATTTGTTTGCTAAGATATTTAATCACAAACTTTGACATAAACTTAGAGCAAGAAAAAAAGCAGGGAACATAGATGTAGATTTTTTTTTCTTCTATTGGAGAAAGTGAAAAAATAATTTTAAGTTATTTTTAGGATGTAAAAGTAATAGTACATCAGCCATAAGACTAAAACTAAAGTGCAGTTCTGTGTGCCAAAGATTTTTTTTCTTTTTTTTTTTAATGATTCTGAGGGTATGGCAGGTGAATCCATTTAGCAGGTCTAATGACTGGAAAGTGGAATGTTTTTCAAATAGTGTGGATGAAACGATCTGTAGCCCATCAGCGTACAGCTGGAATGATGTCATACATGGTTATGCTTTAATTCTTCCTGCATTGCTGAAGGGGGAACAGGGTCTGTAATATCCTCTGACTGCCTTGTTGAATGCAAATCCTTGAGCTGGAAATGGAGAGTGTTCTCTTTCTCCACATGACTAATGTTAATTTCTTTAGCAGAAAAAAAATTTAATAAGTTTCTCTAATGGTAAATTACCATTTATTGTAAATGTGCCACATAAAGGAAGTAATAAGTCATTATTATTGACCTATTACTGGTCTTTCTGTTTTACCTCTAATTAAATAAAAAAGTGCACTTTGAGTTAATATGCTTTTTGTTTGAATATCCTTTTTTCAGTTCAGAACTGGTACTGATATTCCAGCACACTGTAAGAATTGCAACTTTCTTTTGGATTTTTTTTTAAGCTGGGGATGAAGTTTTTTCCTTAGCTGTTCTTTACTTGGATCCCCTCCACCCACTTTCTCTCTTTTGTAGACTTCTACTCCCAATATTTTATTGGACTCTTCTAATCACTTGTTTGCTTCTCAAGCACAAATGTGGGATCTTTTCCTGTGGGGAGATAGTGTCCTACTGAGCTTCCAACTGATAACTTCAAATATGTTAGTGCTTGAAACAACGGATTAGAATATAGAAAAATGAGAGGAATTGTAAAGGAAAGCCAGAAATTTGCAGGGTGTGAGTGATGTTATGGCACAGCTGGTGGAACAGCTGAATGATTGAGGTGGTGGAGTTGTGTGCAGGTCATGCAGTGTTAGAAAGGAGCCTCAGTTTTCTGGGTTTGGAATGCCTGTGCATATACAGAGAACTGCCAGTAGGGTAGGAGCTATCCCAGAATAGGCTCAGGAGCCGAGATCAACGTCTGGGAACCTAGAGGCAAAGTATTCTTAAAAAGTTATTAAAACCAGCTGTGATTCTTTCTCATGTTTGGGTTGTTTTGTTGTTTTGGGTTTTTTTCCCCTCAGGTCAGAATTTCTTTCTGCATAACAGGACAGGGCTAGCAGGGAGAATCACAGGAACAGCTGTGTCATTTGATACATAGCCTGGGGGAAAAGGCTTTCCTAGGAGCTGGAAAACCTGGACTTGACCCTTGTTAGGTAAGGATGGCATTGGATGTGACCTCTTACACCCTAAGCAAAGGCATGAGAGCTGTGATAGTGTGTGGAGGTGAACAGTGTAATCACCACCATATCAGTCATTCTTAGGAAACCCTGTGTCAGACCACAGCAGCCTGCCTACTCTGCGTGCTAGAACTTGTCTGCATCTCTGAGTAAATGTTTTCATTCCAGCATTTAAGATGCTCTGTGTGCTCAGATTTTTCTCTGGACTTCAAGTGCATTACTTGTCTTGAGTCCCACTGTGAAATGTCAAGTTCCTCCATGCATTGCAGACATCAGGCTCTGAACTCAGTTCCCTCCTTGGGATCAGAAGCCTAGAAGTTAAATGTCATTGCCTGTTCTTTATAGAGCCCCTAATCCCAAGTGTGTAGCCAGAGTGCAAAGGCAATGTGTTGCTCATGTCTCTTTAGTGATCCTCTTGCAGTTATTGTCACTGGGGATACTCCAGGGTCACCCTTGTTCAACCAAACATTGGCAACAATAATGATAGTGGAGGCAAATCTTTGCTTTGTAGCTCTGATAACTCCAGTTTAAATATGCTGATGTGAAAGTAACTACACCAAATTTATTGTGGTGTGATGGAAATGTAACCATTGAAAACTGATCCTCAGCTGATGATAATGAATATGTTAATAAATGTTGATGCTTCTTAAGTAAAAATTTAAAAGTGAGGCCAGTCTTTGTTCTTCAATGTACATGACTAATCCCACTAAATTTAACTCAGTAGTAAGGCTCAGCTCTCTAGTTCATTGGCCTTTTTTAAAGAGTAGATATTAAGTAGAGGAAGTAAAAAAACACTGCTGTTACTTGAAAGAGCATTGCTAAAGGGTGTTGCTACCAGAGGCCTGAAAGTCCTCCTTGGCTGTTGTGATGCAGGAGGGATGGCAGGCTGGAGATGTTGCTGAAGGAGTAATAAAACCTATTGAACCACTTGGAATAATGCAATTTAGCTAATTGCTTCTATCCAAGGAAAAAAAAAGAAAAAACAAACCAAAACAACCTATCCATTCTGGCAGGATTGGTATTGCCCTATAGCAGGAATTCTTAGAAAAGAAGAAAATTCCCTAGAATTCCTAAATGGCTGATCTATTTAGCTCAAACTTTTAAATCCCTGGTGACTTTATTGCTAGTCTTCAACAGTGGTCCTTAATAAGATGGAGACAAAATAGGAAGTCTAATTTCTCTTTTAATGCTCTTTGTAGAAGAGTTCTGATGTAGAAAATCAATACTTCTATTCAAAGGAAACCATTGAAACAAATAATATTACTGGTTGGCAGGCTCAGCAGGCTTTTTACTTTGATTACATTCTTGCTGACAGTACTGCACTGGTGTTTAGAAAATAAAAAAAAACAACTTTTAACTGCTTTTGCTATGAAACAATTTAAGCAATATAGTGTTTGGGATATAATTGAAATAAACTTCAAAAGCAAAGGAAAATAGATTCTTATTTGTGCTAAAAAGCACTTGTCTTACTGAGCAAATAGATTCTGTATGTCAGCTCAAGGACAGCTGCAGTCCCACGAACCCCTCGTTTTGGTTGTTGGAATTTTTTTAAAAAGTTTGTATTTTACTGAATTCTTAAGATAAAAATGTAATCCTTGGAGTTTTTTACAGTTACCTTTTAGCCCATACTTAATCAGAGGCATTTTCCTTGTTACATCTGGAACACAGATTACTCAATGGTCTTTCTTTGTCTGTACCAGCTCATATAATTCACATTTTTATTACCCTGATCAATTGAAACATTTTATTAAAGGTCAAAAGAAAAGAAAAATTGTAGAATTAGAAATGGAAATGGATTTGATTAATGATTGAAAGGAAATATGGAAGCAAATGATCCAATTTATTGCCTTTTTCTATTTGATAAGTGTCTTTGATTCTAGCTCTGTTTTACTGCAGCTGCTTTGACTATACAACTATCTGTTCCTTTTCTCCCCAGCCATGTAAAAAGATGGGAGAAATCTGCATCAAGCTGTGAATGGGTAAAATGGATGGTAACAGCAGCATACTGCATGGTATTAAACTTGGGCAAGTTGGACAGTAGGTCAATAGATCAGTTGTGATTATTTGCAGGGATGAGAGTCTAAGTTTGGGAGAAGCTGTTGAATCCCTCAAGGGCAGAGAGGCCCTGCAGAAAGACCTCAAACAACTTGGAGAGGCTGACAATCACCAACTCTGTGAATTTAGCAAGGGCTGAACTGGGTTCTGCACCTGGGATGGGGCAGCCCTGGTTGGATGTGTGGATTGGGGAAAAGGAGAGGCTGGAGAGCAGCTGGGGTGGCTTCACCTCGAGTCCTGAGGCAGTTTAGGGTGCCACAATAGAAAAAAGACATTAGGCCATTAGAGACCAACAGAGGAGGTCACAAGGAAGGTGAAGGGCCTTGAGGGGAAGCTGTGTAAGGAGCAGCTGAGGGCACTTGGTTTGTTCAGCCTGGAGGAGAG
>JANRGV010000094.1:59345238-59360446 GCA_024734035.1 Alethe castanea
CTCAGGTAAGTGGTCACAGCACCAAGCCTGTGTGAGCTCCAGAAGTGTTTGGACAACACTCTCAGGCACACAGTGGGATCCTTGGGCTGTCCTGTGTAGGGCCAGCAGTTTGCCTTGATGGTCCTGATGGGACCCTTCCAACTCAGTATATCTTATGATGCTATGTGAGAGCAAAAAAGTGATTCAAGTGCTTTATATAACGTCACATAGCACCTATGGTGGGTGAAGAGGTTGAATACTTTCCAGATCAGCTTATCTACTAACAGATCCTTCATATTGTATCATCTTGGGCTTTTGCAAATAAAACTTTTCCCCCTGCAGCCAGAGTGAGTGTAGCTTTAGTTACAGCTCCTTTCCCACCCCCCAAAGGACTCCATTATATGAGTGAATGAGGCAAAAGCCTTGTTAAAATGTCATTGCTGTCTGTATATGTTGCATCATCCCACACAAGAGTGTGAATGGAACTGTATGGTCACTCCTAGTTTGATATATCTCAGGTTTGGAATTCTGGAGTTTTGATAACTCCATTGTAACAGATCGTACTGTTGGAACACAAGGTGGATTTTTTGTGTGCAATTAAACAATACTGCAAATATGTTAACATGCAGTGGTTGAGAAGATTGATGAATTTTAAGTGCATCAGCAGGGAATTATTGGTGATGTCTCAAGAGATTGTTTTAGAGACAAACAAGACAGCTATTTTGAGCGACAGTCATATAATTCTTTTACAGGGACAACTCTTCAAGAGATGTCTGATTCACTGATAATTAAAATTATAAATGAGTCTTGTTTGGCCTGAGTGATTATGTTCATGCTCCAGTGGCCATGGCCTCTAAGTACTAAGGCATATAATTAGACCCTTCTTTGACCTTTCAATATCACATTGACCATATCTAGGCTCTAACAGATCCATAGCCCAGATAGTTGTTAAGGGCCAGATGGTGTTTTCATGCAAAATTAGTGCAAGAGTTTGCTTCAAAGCTCCTGGCTTCGTGCACAGCAGAAGAACAGATGATTGAAACAGGGTCTCTGGTGTGATATGATAAACTGTACCTGAACTTACTGAGGGTGGGTGGGCTCCTCGTGTGTATCACCCTCCTTCCTGTCCAGCATGCTCCATATCCTTCTAGGTTCTTTAACTTGTAATTTTTGTAACATTTGCCTTTCAGTTCAGCAGCAAGATGAAGGTTTTAATCTGACTGTAGGAATAATGAATATATTTTTACTGGTAACAAACTTTAATGTGTTTAGCTAAGTAAGACAACTCTACTTATGACAAGGTACAGAGTTTGCACGAAGAATCTGTGTACTTCATACATCCTCAGAAAACATTACCTTCCCAAATTGCAAGAAGAACAGAAGTTTTTCATTCAAATGTAATTGTATAGTGTGGGAGGCTTTCATGTATAAAATGCTAATAATTTATTTTCCTGATATTTTAGTTTGGTTGTTTCCACTTTAAGTGCTTTAAATTTTGATGATTTTTGTAGGATAAAGGGTCACAGTAAGGAAGATGACAAAAGACAGATGACAACAAGTCTGTCAGAAAGTGATGAGAATTTCATAAAAGTTGAAGAAGTCAGTCAAGATAAACATTCTCTTGAAATATCCTCATGATCCTTTACTTTCAGAAAGTTGTAAATGTTCAGTGTATGAACACAACATTTCTTTCAGATACCCATGAATACAAATACTCATTATGTGAATTATAATAATTATGTAAATTATATAATCATTATGGAAATAAAATGAATAAATAGAATCTAGGGAAAAGTACCTATCAGCTCCCCATTTTGACTGCAGCTGTTACTTAACCTTGCCTACTTAGTAATTCATCAAGAAATAATTTAAAAATCTCTAATATTCTGTGCAGTCTTTAAATCTGTGCATAGGAAGGCATGAGACACACAAGTTCTATACATTCACTGATTTCATGCTAACAGGTTGACAAGATACTGACTAAACTGTACCCTAGTGTAGCTTTAGTACTGATTTACAGAGAATTGATATTTCCTGGGTTTTTTCCAGTCAGCTGTGAGAATTTCTCTGCATTTTCCCTTTAATACACTCAAGCAGACTTTGGAAATGAAGTCCAGCAGTAACATTTGCGGGCAGTGCCTCCATTTTCCACTGTTCATTTAAATGATTTACATCATCTTCTACCCTGAGCCCAGACAAAGTCTGCATTCTGTACCCACTGCTGCAGGTAATAGGCCCAAGATGTGTTTGGAAGTCCAGAAAGAGGAATTATTGAATTTACATACTTTGTGTATGAGGAATACAAAAGTCATATAAAATAGTTAACTGATGTTGACAATATAAAGGAGTATAATACTTTTCTGTTACTGATTTTAATCTAGTCTTTTTGGTAAATATCTTTACTTCTGAAATTTTTGACTTTTAACTGTGAAAGAAATTGATGTGGATTTTAGTTTGGGTTTTTTGTCTTTCTAGTTGGTTTAAATTGGGCTGCTGCATGTGATGTTACACAGTGGCAAATTAAGGGTTTTCTGTGTTCTTTTTTGTTGGTTTTACATATAAGTGGGAGAAAGGCACTAAATAGATTTGTAATAGCTTTGTGTGGTTATAAAACAGATGAAGATTTGTGCTCTGTGCTAAGGGTCATTCAGTTTTGTGGGCTGTAATTTCCTTCATAAGTACTTATTATGACTTACTCAGTATGACGTGCCTGTTCATGGCATGGAATTGTTTCAGGAGTCCTGGTCCTCATGTGCTGTGACAATTGTTCTGCCAGAAAAGGACTTGTGGGCTAAGGAAGTGCTAAAGAGGGCTGAATGAACTGCAAATCTTAATTTATGGGGCTTCAGCTACTGGAAAGTATGATCCGATTTTGAATCCTATTTTAATTACTAAGAAAGGTTGCTCCCTGTTATTACTTAATGACACCTTTCATTCTAGACCAATGACAGTTTGTGTTATCCACTGCTGAAATGGATTTAATGCTTGTCTTTAAGCCTTGTTAGCAGCAAGAAAAGGAAGTTGGTAGGAGAGCAGTGGAGAGTTGACCCTTTATTTACCTTGATCATCTTCTTTTGGAGATCAGCTTTCCTAGGAAAGATGTGATGGGCAAAGGATGGATGCATGGGTAGATGGGGAAGGCTTTCTCGTTGCCCTTTTGAAAAGCAGAGTGTGTTACTCGTGTGTGCCTGAGGCATTCTGAGAACTTGTGGAGCTGCAGGTTCAGGGAGCAGAGTGTTACAGAGATTTGGGCTAGAGTGGCTCAGAGAACGCTGAACATCTGGCAGTGAGCACCCAAGGAGTCATTCAGGGTTTGGGGTCTGACCCCCTACTGAAAGGATGGACTTAATCCTCATGTGTTTCTGGTTTCCTTTCATGACTCCAGTCAGCTTGCCTGACTCTGAAAGGGACAATTCCCATTTATTCTGCTGTTGCTCACAGAAGAGATGTGGTTCAACACGGTAGCCCAGGAAATTTTCAAGCTGCTCTGAAAAACAGAAAATCCAATATAGGAGTCCATAAGAAACCTGAGTAGGACAACTTAGAATATCTTGTTCTAAGATTTTTTTTTTTTTTAACCAATGAAGAACCTGCTTTAATTATCTTGTAGTTTCTGTTATGCTGCACAAGTAGAGAGTGCACACCTGCTGTGTTAAGGCCTTGCTGTCTTTGTGGTTACTTGGGAGAAACAACCCCTTTTCCAAGGCAAGCATATCATGAGCATCTCCTTTCAACTGGTAGTATTTTAACTATTAGCTATAAAATCCTGATTTAAATAAGAATAGATTTTTTTTTTTTTGCTGAAGTTAATTTTTTCTATTTGACTTTGGGTCTTTGCTTATGTTTTCTCATTTTCTAAGGCAGCTACTTAGGCTTATGCAGTACTAGATAATGCTGGCTGAACCTCCTGTGTTTGTTTGCATTTTGCTTTTGTTTCATTTTGCAGCTCTGAACGATAGGTTGCAGTAAGTGTTCAATTTCCTGATGAGCCTTAAAAGAACTTTGGCTCTCCAGTGCATCAGCACACGACTCCTGTTTTTCCATGATAAGAAAGTATTTGCCTTTAGGGAAAAGGAAAATGATTGAATGCATGTGTTTTACATTACTTGAACCATGATCATTTTACTGAAACAGGCCAAGACATTAACAAGGGTTTGGCCACAAGGGAATTAAGAGTCAGTCGTGTATCTTATATCCTAGTCAGATGCACTTTATTTTAGCAAAATGAATTCAGAGAAGAAAATACCACTTTAGCATTTACATTGCGGTCAGAAGTAATGAAGAATGAGATGTGGTTATACCAAATTCAGTGCCATTATTCATATAGATTTGCATTTAAATCAAAGGCATGTAAAATTTATATGTAAAACTCTGTTCTTTGTAATGTAGTTATTGTAATTTAATTCCTGGGTAATTATTTTAACCTCCATTTAGACTTTGTGCCATTTTCAGACCTTAGATCCACACCCCTTTAGTAGTTGTCTGGCCATCCTCTTCCTTATTCTAAAATTTTGGGCTTTATCTCTGAGGTGTCCCCTGAGCTGTCTGTTGCTTATCAGTCTTTGAGAATCCATGTGTCACTCTGCTCCCTGGAAGGTTGGGAAGCCGCTTGGTTGGCAGTTCAGATGTTAATCTTGATTTTGTAGCACGGTGCTCTGTGCTGTATCAGAGGGATGGTCATCCATCCACGTCCTTTCAGGCTGCAGCTGCAGTGATGTCCTCTTTTACAGCGTGAGGTAAGGGGCAGGTGCTGGCCCAGTTGCTGATATTTTGTAAGAAGTGATGCTGTGAAAGGATGACAGTGGTTTGCAGCAATACTCCATAACCGAGCTTCTTCCATAGACTAAGCCATGCCCATGAACAGGACATGGAAAATTCTGAAGTCTTCCTGCCAAAAACAGAATGGCACAATTCACAGTGCCTTATTGTTTAAAACAGCGTGATAAAAATGAGTCTTCAGGAGATGGTAATTCAGTCTTTCTCCTGAAGCTGGTAGGGCACTAGTGGTTTATCATAGAACCATTTAGGTTGAAAAAGACCCTTAAGATCATTGAGCCTAGCAATTACCCCAGCACTGCCAAGTCTGCTGTTAATTGGAAATGCTTGCCTCGTAGTTTAGAGAATGGTTCTGCAGGACTCTTGGAGGTACTGGGCTGCCCTGGGAGTCTCCATGCAGAGCACAACCACTGCAGCTTGGGCCAGCTCGGTGTTCCTGAGCAACTCTCAGCTGAAGCCCTCAGCCAAGCCCTGTTTCTTCATGGATGCTGGTGAGACACATGGAGACAATGTGTTTTAAAAGCTGAAATCCTTGCAGCCTGCGTGTTTCCATTCATTAACAGCACAGAGCAGGGCCTTTGGCTGTTTGTATCAGTCTGTGCTGGTACTTGCATCTCTGCATGGGTCTGTTGGTCGCTTTCCTGCACATTTTGTGTAGTTCTAATGAGAGGCCCTGTGAGACCACAGCTCTTGGGATGTTTCCTCATATGTGCCCAGAGTTCCACGCTTAGCTAAAAGAGAAACTGTTTAAAACTCCAGCCAGGCTTTCTGGTGGTGGATTTTGGAAGTTTCTAAGGGCTGTTGTTATCCCTGTGCTGTCAGGGTTTCCTGGGGGGACACGGGAACTTTAGGCCTCATGGAACATGTGGCATTAACCTGTGAAATCAAGATTTTCACTGCAACATAAGCTGTCACCCAGGAAAACAGTGTACAATGCATTTGTGAAATGTATGAAAAGAAGTTCAGGAATTCAGTTAATTAACCACATCAGTTTCTTAACGTGATCAATTTTAATTAAACTGAATTTTAATAGAGATCTGTGTAGTCTGTAGAGAGCAATTGCTAATTCTACAAAGCATGTGCTGCTTTTCACTTCAGATTTGCTCCCATCTAATTAATATGGATAGGGCATTAAGCCTTTTTGGACTCTGGTGGTTTTCATTTCATGACTATTAATGATTTTAATGAACTAGACTAATTCAGTAGTTTTCATCCTAGTGTTTCAGAGCTTTGTTCATCACAAATTTCAGGTTTATAATTGGTTTCCAGGTCTTAACAGTGGTCATTGATCAGCTTCAGCAGTTTCTTTTACAACCCACTAGGAACATAAGAAAAGGTTTTAACCCTTTGTTAGCACAAGGGCACATCGAAACTGCCTCACTATCAGAGAAAGAAGATGGGATCTGGGAGTTCACTGAACATTTTGTGTCTGAATGCAAGTTTTGCAGAAATATTGCCATTTGAGCTGTGAAATGAATCTGAACATGTCATTATGTCACACAGTTTGCAGGATAGAGGATCCAGTTCTGGACTGCTCCCCGTGGCAGATACTGTACCAATGGAGAACCACCTTAGAGCTCATCTGTTCTAACCTATGTGGTATGTGTGTGGTTGTGAAAAGTGTGGACACTGTCTGATAATTCAAAATTTAACCACAAGACCTTTTTAACTTTCTTAGTACCTTATTCATTTAGCTCAGAAACCATCAGAGGTTCGCCTCTCTTGACTGCCACAAAGTGTTTTTCAGTAAATGCCTTTTGTGTGCTGTGTTCTATTACTAATAGCAAACACCTTCTTCCTGTAGGACTTAACTCTGCTATTGACAGAAATAAAAATGCATATATGTTCTTTATGCCTTTAAAAATATAATTTTCAGTAAGGTTTGAGCAAAATACCTTGTACTTGTTAAACAAGTTTTATTGATTCCTACACAAAACATTTCTGCTGGGAGTTCACATTCAACAAGCAAAGCCCCTGTTTTTATTCTTTCTTTTGGCTACCTGCACTGCATTTGTGGCCCTTGGGAACTTTAGGACAATCAGTTCTGAGGAAGCAAATAATATCAGGGCTCAGTTTTTGAGGTAGCTTGGGAAAATTATTTTTAATAAAATTACAATTAAAATTACAGTTTTGTTTTAAACACTTTGCCAGCTACATGGAATGCTTTGCTGTTGCTGCAGACACTGTGCTGAGCCATGGAAATAGGAAGCAGCCACGTGTCCTGGTGTCATGGTGATGGTATTGATGTTTTGTTTTTTGAATATCTTGATCACTGCCCAGGACTGATTGTAGGAGGCAGGAGAATGTGGCTAGGTTGCTGGCCATGTGCAGGGCACTGGCTTTCCCTCAAATGAGTCAGGCAGAAATTGTGCTCTACAAGTCTGTTTTGCATTTGCATGCCAACATTTTAATTTCTCTTTCTCATGGGCCATGCACATTTGCAGTCAGTGAAGATGAAACATTTTACACTGCAACTTCCTAAGGTTTTATATACATTTCTAGTCTTCAATTATGTGATTTCTAAGTGTTAATGACAGCCTGGAATAACCAGCAGTGATAAATACTGGCAGTGTGAAGAAAAAAAAAAAAGGCATACATCTTTTCTAGAGGCAGATCAGACACCCCAAATATGAATCTGCAGTAAAACCTCCACCCAGGAGACCATGAATTAAGGCTGATAAATAATGTGTGGTGAGGGTTTTTGAATTCTCATTCGAATTCTACCAGAAGCAATAACAGCAACATTGATGTAATACTAGAGGTATATTTTGTATGCTTAGTGCAGGATGGAACTGGATTTGTGCTGCTTCATCATTCTGGGTTGGTACCATTTGCCCATCATCTACCATAGTACATTGGATAATTGTGTTCAAGTTGTCAATGGATAAGAGCAAGTTATGAGAGAGAAAGGCTTATTATATTCAGAAGATTAAACAATGATCATAACTATTCCTACTGGTCCTATAATCTCTGCAGGCATTAGCATAGGGCTCCCATTCCTTCAGAAAGTCACTTTGCTCTCTGACAGAAGGATCTCTTTCCTACTGCTGCCAGCTGTAATCTCTGTGCTTGTACCTCAGATGAGAAGATTCTTATCCAACTGCACTGTGGTTTGGAAATGTCTGTTTCAGCACTGATGTGTGCGACTCTATCAGCAGCAGTAAAGATCAATTATGCTTTCCAGCTGTTAACCCTGCTTCAGTCTTTGACAGGATTTGGTTTTTAGCTGCCCTCAGACTGTGTCACTTTTTAAAAATATGACAAGAATATAATGTATGGATGTATAAGACCAAATTGTTGGATTGTTAAGCAATAATGGTGAAAAAAATGCTAATGGCTTTTTTATTCTCTGAAACAATGCTCTTTTTTACTTGTTTTATTCATTCATCTAGCACTTTTAGCATTTTTAACATTTCTAAAACAGTGCTGTCACAATTAGAGCCAAGAAACTTGCAAGTAGTAGGCTCTAGTGAGTAAGGTAGTGAAAAGATGGTGAATGGCATTTGGCATTTAATAGCCCAGTATTTTCACTGAAAAGTGAATAGAAACTCTCATTTTATTTACTTGCTCTTTGTGAGGTTTGAGCTTATCTGTAGCCCAGCAATCTTCTGCAATAAAATGCTGAGATGATTTCTTGAAGGTGAGGATGAGTTTTGCCCATAGGCTTATTAAATTTCAAGAAAGTGGAGTTATCCTTGGGTTTCTACTGTGTCTTGGGCAGATTTCAAGCCCACTGTAAAAATGCAAAAGAAAATCCTCCTGGACAAAATTAACAAAGCAGAATGCTTCCAGCTCTTGGTCTTTTTCCCTGTTTCTCTCTGCCCTCCAGGACAGACTCCTGGGAGGTGAGGAGCATTCTGACTTTATGATGACCTGTAGCGAGATTTGCACGACATTATCTGTGTGTGTGTGCCTCAGGCAGGATTTATTCATTCTATGTGATTTTCAGTGTGCTGCAATGATTCTGTAAAGTCAGGAATCATTCTAAATGGAAGGATTAAGAGCTAGGTTTACAACTGTAAGAAATACAGATATGTAACCATGGTTTATAATCTATTAATTCCCTTTCAGTGATGAGTGTAAATGTTAATGTGCTGCCATAAAACACATTGACACTGAGACACCATTGTTAAAGCTGTTGTATAGGTAAATTTTCAATCTTATAGTGTGGTCCACAAGAATTGACAGAAAGGTCAATTATATATATATATATATATAAAATATATAGTATATGGCTAATAGAGTTCTGAACATCATTCTGTTTCTGCAACAGAAAAAGCATCTGTGATTTAGAAAATGTTCACGCTTGAAATGTCTAGATCCCAGTTTTCTTTTTCTTTTATCATTGCAGTCAGCATAGTCACAAAAAATAGCTCTCATGATGTCATAAACTTTACTGAAGAAAGCAGTGTCTTTCTTGAATTATTTATTTTACATAAAACATTTATAAAGTGCTACTAGACAACATGGAAGAGCAGTATAGTAAAATCAATAAGCATTAAAATCAGAATGAATTTGGTCACTTCATACATTCTGTGGGATTATTCTTCAACTGTGCCTTACATGTGATTACAAAACACCTTTGTTGCAACCCTTGATCCCGTGGCCACTCTGGGGAGGCTCCCAGTATTTGACCAATGCTGCTGGACCCTCCTCAGTTAGCTCCCAGCTATTGCCAAGGGGCTGTTTCCCATCTGGGAGCTGCATGCCAGGGTTTGTGCTGGCTTTCCTGTGCTGCCCTCTCCACCTCCAGTGCCTTCCCCATGCTGAGCACTTCTTGCAGAAGCTGGAAGTGTAGGACAGGGTTTGCTGAGCTGGCCCATGGAGCACTGTCCCCATGGTTGGGGATCCCCTAGCTGCTGCTCTAGCAGAGCTTTAGGTCCCATAAACTCCCTTGGAGCAGCAGAGTAAGGACCAGGAAATGACCTATTGCAATGAGCAATGATTGCTGATGTCAAGCTTGGAAAGATGAAAAAATTCCCAATGTAAGAAACAGACAGCAGCTAAGGAGCTCAAATAACGTGGAAATGAGATGACATAGTTTTGTTCTTACAGGAGAAATCAAATACCTCTGCAGTTATCTGAACTAATAACATCACACAAATAGGGGGTTTCTGTCAAACAACGTGGTGCATGTAGTGCTCATAAATGACATAGTTGAGAAGCTGAGATCTGTGTGCTACAAGACAGAGCTACTGGCTGTGAAATGCACAGTTTGGCAAGTGAAATGGGATCATTGTGTTACACACACAAAAGCTCTGCAGTGTCCGCTCTGGTGTCACAGTGCTGTTTTTAGGTTTTTTTCCATGGCTGAGTGGTAGTTTTTGCTACGAGGTGATGCCAGTGCAGAGTGCTGTTTTGTCCCTTCATAAAGTTCTCAGGTGCATCTCTTCAGCTCACCCTCAGAGATTCCTACCCTGGGGAGGTTTTTGTGCTACCAGCTCTGGCTGTGTGCAGTGTTCCTCATCTGCTCTGTCTCTGGTTTCTGTCAGGGTGGTGTCTCTGGGTTTCCTCACTCCAGAGGCAGCGTGGGGCATGCCTGCTGATAAGCTGTCAATGGGCTTCTCAGTAATAACCTGGCCCAAATAATAACCTTTCTCAGTAATGCCCTGGCAGATGCTGTGTGCTCTGGTGTGATTTCTTGGCATGTGATTTGTTGGTGGGGTATAACAGTTCCCTTCTAGTTTCTGGAGTATCAGCCAGCAGCTGGACCTCATACTTGTACCTCTTCTTCTTGGTAATCCTGTTGGCTTCTGATTGCAATCACAACTGAGCATCTGAAAATAACTTTTTTATTAGAGTCTTCAGGTTGGGTGCCAAGGGGAAAAAAATGCTAGTGAAAAACTTACTTTGCTTTGGAGCAAGTCTTAACTATTCTTGTCTCATCTCAATGAAAAGGGAAATGTGAACAAATCATATGAGCACAAAAAGCACTACTTTTCCCATATAAATTTGAATTTCAGTTTCTCAGAAAATTGACTGTAAGACTAAGCAATCGACTCTTTTTCTGATGATGGAGGTTTTATTTTGGTTTGGTTTTGTCTTACTAAATATTGATATATTTTGTTCTAACTGAAGGAGTATCAACAGCAGAAACTGAGAGCACATAGGCAGAGGCTGGGTGTGAGTTTGGTTTGTGGAGTGAGAAATGAAGGCTCAGATTTCCCTAAGCAGAGAAATATATTGAATCTAGCCTTGCACTGCTGTCACTGGAAAATGCTGCTTATAACTCACAAGTAAGAATATTCAAAAAATGTTTTTTCCCTCTCTAAGACTATTTTGATGGGTTTCTTACAAATTTCCTATTAGTTTTGTCCATGAATTCTTGGATGGCCCAAATTAAACCTTCTGTTAAATTACTTTGATAACGATTTAAATTTTGTATGTGTGTCCTTGCTTGGGTTTTGTTGGCATGATATTTGTTTTCCAAGAGCATTGTCTGCGTGATAGTCCTTTTCAGCAACATGCAAAAATTTGGGATTAAAGTGATATTTTGCCAAATTTTGCAGATTGTGAGCGTATTGAAAATTCAACAGATAAAAATTTTCAATTGCAAGGGTGTTTGCTTTTAGAATTGCAAGAGTTTTTCTCCTTTCTTGAAAAGTCATGGGTATTACTGGTTTGCGTCAAGCATTCTGGGCTAGGTTGGGACCCAAAACTGGTACCTGAGTTTGTGAAGGGAAAAAAAAAAAAGATGAAGAAGAAACCCAACCCTCTAAAAACCAAACCAAAAAAAACTAACTCAAACTGCAGATTTCCTAAATGTTTTAAAAATAGCTCTTTTCTTTTTAGAGTTTCTGTCTTGTATACTGAGTGCTGTGATATTTCTAGACACATTAGCCTGTTGTGTGAGGGTGAAAAGTGGTATTAATTTTTAGAGCTAACTGAACAGCTATTTATTATTTTAGAATATTTGCTTTAAATAATGTCATGTTATTTTTAGAAATTTGTTCTTTCCCAGGTTCTCTGGTTTAGTTATAGCCCGCTGACTTGTTGCAAGGCAAATACTTAGAAATTTACTGAAATAATAACTAGAATAAGAAAGCCAGTTTGTGGACTCTGCAGAATTTGTGGTGTGAATTCGGAGTTTTGTTGGTTTTTGTTATTGTTATTTTTAAACTATGCGTGTCTGTTCTCTGAAATGAATACACAGTATAGCATTATTAGCCAATTAAAATAATCATCTGGCTAAATGTTAAGTATAAATAAAGTGCAGGTTAACCAGTGGGACTGGTGTTCTCCTGAAAGCCCCAGCATGTTTTGTGTACCATACTCTCTGCCACACACCGGTCACTTTTGCTCAGATTAAGACACAGGGATGATTTTTGTCCAGGCTTTGAGGCAGCACTCTGCAATCCAGGAACTCGGTCTGTGGTGCCTCCTCACTGCTCTCTGCTCCTCTTCAGCACTGCTGAGCAGAGCGTGGGAGTGCAAAAGGGGATGACAAGGCAGTGACACCGGGCAGGGTCACCTGGAGCTCACCTTTCGCTGCTGCTCCTCACTAAATTCTGATGAGTTCACTCCTCCAAGGGTGGGCGGCCGTGGCAAAGACAAGATTTGCTTGCTTGCTTTTAGTAGCAGAGTAAAGGTGATGCTTTGTGCCTGAAAATACACAGAAGCAGTGAATTCTGTCTTGGAAAGCGTTTTATGTTTATTCTCAAGGTGGCAAAATCTGTTTTTGCATGTGCTGTGTGGAGCCAGCCACATGATGATACTTCAGATTTAAATGTAGTGACTTATGGGGAATGTGGAGGTGCTAACTTTGAGAGAAGTGATCACCAGTGATTCAGTTTAAATTGCATGGAAGAAGGTGCATGAACATCAAAGTAATGTCAGAAGGGAGGAATTTAGAAATGTATCAGTTAAGGATGGATCAATGAAATGAACTGCTCTGAAGAGTTTAGGGAATTGAGTTCATGGAATTGAAAAGTGCTCTGGATCTTAGTTTAAAGAAATTCCAGTGAAATGTGAAATCAAGTACCTAATTACAGAGCATTGTATAGAGTTACAACAGAGATAATTTAGGGCCAAAATTAAGGGATGCAACCCATAAACAGTCATGTTCATTGCGTACCCCTAAAACAATAATTAAGCTAATGCAGATCTGGTGGAAGTACAAATGGGCATAATTTTGCAGTGAATAAATTCAGGTTGAAAACTATTTCTTGAGAATCTGGCACAGCTCTCAAAAAGAAGCACCAGGAGACAGAAGACTTAAGTGAAGCCTGATGTTCTCTTCAAAATTCTTTCCTAAAAAGAGGGTGTAAGCTGAGGGTATAAACCAGATAAGAACTGTTAGCTGCCTCTGGTATTTTTCTGCACAATCCTGCATCATGCAGTGTAGGTTTGCCCTCTAAAAGTGTTAGCTCCAAACCTACTGTACTTTTTTCAAGAATCCCATGGACTAGAGTTAGGCTTTTAATTCTGTCCTAAAGCAGCAAGTGGGGTTTAATTTGCACGGCTTCCATTACCTCAGCTGAAGGTGTTCCTTATTTTCCATTTCTTGCATGGAAAAGCCTAAGAGAAAGCAAATTCTGATTACCAATATTTTACACATATCAGCTGGGACACAATGTGAAACCCAGTATCAAACCTGCCAGCTCAGCCCCAGCTGGAGGCTGTGTGTGCATGTAGGAGTGACAGGGAAAGGGGGATCTGGAGTCCTGCCTTCCCTGGTGCCTCACTTGATTCCCCTCAGAGTTCAAGGAGCTCTATAAATCTGACTTTTGTTACACTTCCCTAGGAACTTGCATTAAATGGATAGTAATTTAAAGGTGCGCAGGTTATTTTATGGCAAAATAAGGAAAGTCCTGAAGTGCATAGTTCTGTGTTGGGGTATTTTTATTTCAAAACCTGCTTCATGCTAAAAAAAAAAAAAAATAATAAAAAAAATTTAAAAAAATCTAATTACAATAAGCAGGAAGAGTCATTGGTTTAAATTAAATAATTTGTTTAATTGATGCATAGAAATACCCAGAGTCCAAGTACCTAGAAAATCAACATAATAGATCCAGCACCCCTTCACGTTTCATATTTTGGGAACCCAAGGGGTGTATATTTTTCAAACATATTTGAAGTCAATAGTAGCAAAGCTACTATAGAGGATATAACATGTAAAAGAGAAAGAAAATATTGTCTACTGTAGTACCCAAAATATTTTAGCTAGGTATATGAGAACTTTGAATTTTGCTTTAAGGGCTGTGTAGTTAAGCACTTTTTAAATGTGCTGCTTAATTTTTCCTTGCATTGTAATTCATTGTTGGCCTTTTCTGCAGAGAATTGTTGGGATTAACCAATAAATCAGCAGAAAAGACATGCCAATTTCCTCAACAGTTGACAAATTACAGTGTGGGCAAAGTACTGTATGTATTATTTATTTATTTTTAAATTTATTTCATGAGGAAGGCTAACATTCAGATACCCCAAACTCATGCTGGTTTTGTTAATATTACATTTAATTATGTTCCACTTTTTCTCAAGTAGCATTTTTAAATATATTACTAATAGTAAATATCAATATTAAAGTAATATGAGTAATACCTTTTTGGATATTTACTATAAAATAGTATTATTTGGGAATAGAAGATTTGTAATTGCAAGGTTCTTCTTCCTAGAACTTCATTTTGATAGAAGACCTCTGAATTGGGTGCTTTTTCCAGAATATATAAAGCAAAATTTGGCGTTTGAATACTGTAGTTCTGAATTATTTAAATACTTGCATTCTGGCTTCCACACAATCATTATTTCCTAGTGCTTTAGGATTTTAGACCTTCAGTCAAACTAGACAGGGTATCTGCTCTGCACAAATCCTGTATTTACAAATAGGTATTTAGCAGGCCATTTGTAAGTAGCACTTGGTATTTGTGAGAAATAGTGATAAATAATCATGCAAATTAGTCCCTTAATTGTGCATTGCCTTGGATTTCTCCAATCTTTACTCTCATTGCCTGCAAAGGTTAAAACAATAAATACAATGCCATTGCTCCTCAGGATTGTGGGCTGTTTCGTCTTTATCATAACAAACCTATTGTTTAAGGCAAGCTTTTGTTAAGTGCTCAGAAAGTGCGAGTGCAGAGAAAATGTCCCTGACCTTGGCCATGTACTACAGCTCCTGGAATTGTATTAGCTTTTATACTGCATGATGTATGAGCAGCCTTCTGAGGAGTCTGGAGAGCGATGCTGAAAAATAACCATTTGTGCTCCCCATTCAGTGTTCGAGCTTAGACACATCAGAAAGGTGGCAATGCTGGAGTGTGTTGCAATCTGGGGACTTGTCACATCTCCAAAGCTGCACCTCTACCTGGGGAGCTTCTCTGGGGAGCAGGGAAGTTCCTGCACAGCACCTGCCTTGAAGGTGCCATGGAGATTCTCCCCTGAGTGTGAAAAACACGGTTCACTGTTTTGGGAGAATTAAAAGGTTTAATAAAAAGACAATAGGAGACAAACATAAAGC
>JANRGV010000094.1:59360546-59379060 GCA_024734035.1 Alethe castanea
CCATCACCTGTTCACGGGCTGTTATCTTGACTAGGCAGGTAGTTTAAGCATACTATCTCTAAAAAACTTATGTCTAATTTTACTATTTAACAAAGATTTCTATATCCATATAGAAATGCTAACGTTATACATAAAGCATTTATCCCAATACTTGCAAAGAGCCAACAACATCTCATGCATTTATAACACTGAGCAAGTGGGGAGGGGGCTCATGTGAGCTGCGGTGCACCAGGTATGCAGAAAGGAGGCAAAGCAGAGAAAATGCCCCAGAGCACGGTCCTGATCCCAGCTGCCCCCTGGGTGGGCACGTTTCTGAGTGTGGCAATCAGGTCCTGTCACGGGAAAGAGCCAATGTGCCAGGCCAGGGATGCTGCAGTGACTCCAGGCCAAGTGACAGCAGTGGCTCGCCCGTGCCCGAGCAGGGTCAGTCACTGAAGTGACCCCGGTGCCTCTGGAGGGACTGGCACAGTGGGGTGAGGAAGAACTTGGCTGCATCTTCCTCCCTGTTGCATAGTGAGGCTGACTCTGCCTGTCTCTGTTTTTCAGTCAGATCCTTTTTCCTGTTTTGGGGACACAGCAACTTTCTAAGGCTCTGTGGAAGTGGAGGGAGCACACCTTTTCCAGGGCCAGGGTACTGGTTCCAGCCTGCCACAAAGGGAACACTGTGATTCTTTTAGATGTCTTTCGTTAAAAATTATTTGAACTTCAAGTCTAATTTCAGTCAAAAACAGTGTAATTTCTCTGTGGTGGTGTGTTAGCTTTGTTCTGGACAGGGAATGTTCTGGGATGGGCAAAG
This sequence comes from Alethe castanea, assembly GCA_024734035.1. Lineage (NCBI taxonomy): Eukaryota > Metazoa > Chordata > Aves > Passeriformes > Muscicapidae > Alethe > Alethe castanea. The sequence continues at coordinate 59,361,343 of JANRGV010000094.1, forward strand.
TCCCTGAGGGAGCCAAAATGCAGATGGAGCCATGGAGAAGTACTTACATCAGCCTTTTACATGCTAAAACCTAATTTCTGTTTACTCATTTAAAACTCTTTAGAGAATATAGTTAGGTAGATACTCTTCTGAAACTATATGTTTATCTAGCTGTGACAAAGATGCTCTGGATTTAAAACCAAACTGCACTTCCTCCTACATAGAGGGGTATTTTTACTTGGTGCCTAAAAAAGCTGGCTCCAAGTAAAAATACCCCCCCTATGTAGGAGGGAGTGCAGCTAATGAAAGCTTTATTGGTGGGAAGGTGGCTGGTTTGCTTCTGAAGCTACAAGAACTGGCAGCAAGATGTTTGTGGACATGCTCGTGTGGATGCCACACAAATTCTTGGGGTATGAAGATATCTGCCATACTGGCATTAATTACAGCTATGGGTAGGATAGTGTGAATTAACAGCACTTTGGATTAACATCCAAACTGCAAATGATCAGCTAAACCTCCTGCTCTTTGGGGTGGAGAGAGGGGAGACTGCTCTGCCAGCACAGCCTCAGCCTTGGGAAACTTCCTCCACCCTGGCTTGTGTGTTTGCCATTGAATTCAAGGCTCATAAAAACCTTTTATTTGTTGTAATACAACAGTATTTCAGCTAACACTTTCTTTTTGGTTTTTTTCCCAGGGTTTCAAAATCAAGCTTCAGAAAACTGTTAGAGAGGGAAAAGGAAAGTTTCCTTTCTCTGTGTATTTGTTTCTGTGGGCATTCTACCTCCTTCATGACAGAAATATTATTTACCTGTCTTAAGGAGATTTTAAGGGAGAGCCTGAAAATTAATATTTATTGATAAAAATTGCTTTTTTTACTTTAGTTTTGGTGGCAATTTACAGCTATTTCTGAAATCACTATTTTGGCAACACTTCTTTCTTCTGTAAATTAAAAAAAAAAAAAGCATCATTCCAAGAAAATACAGGAAAATGTAATAGACATCTTTCTCTTTTGCACCACTAGTAATACATGATGAGGAATGCAGTTTGTATAAACAGTCACAGATGGAGCTTCAGTTTTACTATTAGGATCTCTCATAAAGCACTAATTACTTGGCTTAAAGGAAAGCACTATGGAAATAAATGGGCTTTGTGGATCAGAAAGATGGAATCTGATTTGAAGTTTCTGTTTCATAATTACCTACACCTTTATTTTGGTTTGGGTCATGCCATGACCCAAAAGCCTCTGAAAATAAAGGGTTCAATTTACAGACTTCAAAAGCTGTATCTGATTTTATCTAAACTTACAGGAGCAATAATTTAAATAACCTGCCAATTTTAAGGCAGCCTTTGAATGTTTTTCTTACTGTGAATATTACTGTCAGAAAAGAGATGATTTTCTTGCCCTTTCTTTCCCAACAGGCACATGTCAGAAATGAGTTCCAAAATAAAACGGAGGACTGTCCCCCCAGAAGTGTGCATGTTGGGGCAGGACCCACACTTGTGGCCATGATGGGTGAGCTCAAAGATACAACTGTGCTTTTTGAAGTCAATAGCCTTCATGAATGTGAGTAATTTAGAACTAAGTTGATAAAACTTTAGTCTCTGATTGTGGAAGTTTTTTCTCTGATAAATGTTTCCACCAATGGTGCCAGAAGTCTTTTCAGTGTCTGAAAAATGACACAAAAAGCCTGCAAGTCATTGCTGTGATTAAATCCTCTTGCTGAGTGGGCCACCCTAAAACACCTCAAACATTCTGCATTTCAGTTTTACGGTTAGGCATCCTTACTTGCAGGTGGCAGAAGCAAGTTTCATATGTATGTCAAGGCTTAGTTGGGTTTTCTCTGCCTGATGACAAAGCCTTAGAGTTCCAAAAATTCAACCTGCTTCTGGTATTTGTCCTTTTGTGCTTTCAATTCTCAATTGTGTGACTCTCTCGATTAGAATGAATACATGCGGGTGTGTGCTAATAATTTATCTAAGCATTAATAATTGCTGTGGAGATTCATCTAGAAATAATGATGATTGGAAAAACATTAATTAAACAGTCGGGTTGAGAGCACTGGCTACCAGCACTAGATTTCCAGGCCTTTGATTTCATGTACTTTATTTCTGTGAGTCTACATTTTTCTGCGTCTGTCTCTAATCAGATTTTCTCTAATTTCTAACCCTTTGGGTTTAGAATTCCATGGTCTTGTTCAGTGTATTAAATAAAGGTTGCTTTCCATATAAAAATGTATACTGAAGAAAATTTAAGATAGTGCTTAGAATTAAGTGAATGTTGCAATTTTAGAGTTTAATGCTAGAACACTTGAAACAATTCTCTGAATTGAATAGGGTTTGCTGATGAGTTAGTTTATTTTTTTTTATTATATTCTTCTTCTCCTAAGGGGAAAAGGGCTTCTTTTATTTAGACCAACATTTGTCTGAAGAATAAGAGTAATGAGCATCTGAGATTTGAATGTGGGTGAAATAATGTGACATATCAATGACATTTTCATTTAAAATATTTTAATGAGAACAGGAAAGAAAAGAGGGAGAAAAAGCCTGTAGGCTCTGATGCACTGTTCGTTACCAGAAAGTACCAATATTTATTTTGCATTGTGGCTCTATCTATCTATCTATCTATCTCTCTATCTATCTATCTAATTTTCCCAAAACAGTCTCTAAAGTGGTGCATAAGTTTTTTGTAGTGGGATGTAACCAGCACAGAACATAAAGATAAGGTAAGCATTTGATTTAAGTAAGGTGAGCTGCTCCTATTCTTTGTTCTGCTGGGAACAGGGGGCTCTCAATTGTAGCAGTTTTTAGCTATTTTGACAGTTTGTTGTCCCACTGAAAGGCACTGGGAAATGTAACATGCTGCATTTCAATATGCATTTGTGTCCCCTTTTTGTTTATAGCAGCACAAGCTATGCCATTAGAATGAAAATAAAAAGACAAAAAAATATCAGGAAAGGAACAGGCATCAGTTGATCTATACTGGGGGGAATTGTTAGCTGGAGTGTACACATCCTACATTTTTTCCATAAGCTTTTGCAAAGTCATCTTAGCTAACAAGAGCCTGAGAGGGTCATTCAAATCAGTGAATATTTGTTGTACATCTCAGAACACTTATGCAATTAACCCTTCCCTGAAAAATGCTTTGAATTTTTTCCAGTGCTTATATTGGTACAGAGCCAGTGCAGAAATAATCTAAGGGTCCTAATGTGTAAAAATTGTAGTGTGCAATAGAATTTTGAAATCAGGGAAAGGTCTGTGTTTACATTCAAGTGATATCATCCCAGAGCCAGATACCATGTAAGAAGGGGGGCTGCAGGCTGGAACAACACTGGAAAAAATCCCACCTCCCTCTTACTCTTTTCAGCTATCACCATGATGGCTCAAACCCTTCTCTTCCTCCACACTATAATTGAAATCTGAAGCCATTCATGTTCCAATCTGTAAATGCAACAAAGAATGAGATGTGGAAGTGTCTTGTGTGAGGGTGTATTTAAACTAAAATAATACTTGATCTTTGGCTTGCATTCTAATAGTCTAGATGGGTAAGGACATATTCCATCACTAATATCCTTTCCACTCTCAGAGTGCAGGGATCCTGAGGTTCTAGCAAATATAAAAAAGAAAACCACTGGAATCTGTTCCTGACAGTAACTAACAATTTAAAATAAGCAAGACCTTCATGTCTCACTTGAAGCACTCACAAAGGCAAGTTTCAGACACCTCTCTGTGTGCTGCCTCAGCTTCATCTGCCAACTTGGTGTCTTGGTTGTCCTTCTGACATCTCTCACTAAAGTCCCCTAAACCAGACCCCAACAGCATAATGCCAAACTATGTTAGGCAAAAAAAAAAAAAAAAATAGAACATTAATAATTTCAGCCCAGAGTATTTTTTATTTCTGGCTTCGGGTGACTATATAATAATAGAATTATTATCATCACAGAAAAATAACCTCATGAAATCCTGACTGAGCAATATATTGGTTGCTTATTTTGAAAGAAAGTCCAAATTACATTTTTTCTACAGAGAGAGACAGAAGGGAATAGAAAGATGTGCCTGGGTTTTAATGTCCTTAGTCCAGAGTTTAGAGTTCTGTTGGTTTTAACATGTTTTCAACACAGAAGTATATTTAAATTAAAATCCATTAGCTAGACAAATTTTCCTAACAGAAATAATGGCATGTTTTGTTCTGTGTCTGACCATACAAGTTGTGCCACAGGGAGAATTTTTTTTTTTTTTAAATTAACTAAGTATTTCTGTGCAGTCAACTATCTGTGAAGGGCTGAAATTCATAAAACATAATTGTAGTGGAAGAGTTCAAGGCAACTTATTTTTGTATCTTCTTGGCAAGTAAATACCAGACTTTATTAAACATACGTGGTGCAGGGACAATGCTTTGCATATGGAGGAAATGACATTTATCCTGCAGATGCAGAAGATGCATCCTGCACCTTCCTCAGGCACTGAAGTTTGCTGGTCAGCAACTAGAACTGCAAAACCAGAAACTGTAGGACAAGGTGTTGTGGCACTAATCAAAAAAAAGGGGGAAAGAAAAAAAAAAAAAAGAAAAAGTAAAAATAGATTTACTCTCAGTGTGTAGAGGGGAAAAAAACCCAACAAACCAAAAGGAAACCAAACCTAGTATATGGAGGGCTTTATATATTCTGTGGTGTTAGGGAAAGGTTCACAGTACTAAAGAATTGGAGTTTCTTGGTCCTTAAGTCTTGGACTTGTCAGAATAGTCTTGGCTTATGTCAGGACAATTGCTTTGTTCCCACTTGGACATTTAAGTTGGCTTAAATGTTCAGTATCCAAAGGCTAAATTTCAGGCTTATTGATATTCAAAGCATCTCTGTTTGGGGTTGGGTTTGGGGTGATTTTCTGCTTTACTGTTGCTTGGTTTGTATGGAGTTGATATTTTCTCTAGAGATCATTCCAAAAAGTACTTGCAGTTGAGGGAGGGGGAGCTTGTTTGTTAGTTTGTTATGATTGATAGCTGTTTCTGCATCATGGCTCATTAAATTAGGGTAATTTAGAATTAATGATTCTAGAATCAGAATATTTTACTGACAGTTACACATACTAGTTGAGTTTTCATTTGCAATATAGATTTGATGTTGCAGCATTGATAGTTCTGCAGTGATGATCATCTAGCAGAGGAGCAAATCACTCCAGTGGAAATCAAATAAACTTTGAACTTACAGGCCTAGGCACCACTGGGCTGTTCAGGCAGGAGACAAGACTGTACCTATACCAGACCATTGGTGCTTTCCAACAGAAGGCTTTAATGGTTCTGTCAAAAGCTTCAAAGAATGAAAGATGAAAAAATGAAAAGATGAGATGAAAAAAATTTCTTGGTGCTGCAATTTTGCTCTCATGAGAGAGAACTGCAAAAGTTTGCTGATTCAGATTGAGATCAGAGTGATTGGGAGACTCTCTGATTACAACTTGGATACCTATTTTAAATAAATTGGTCTAGAAACCAATTCAGGTCTATAAACCACATCAACCTAAATTGATTTAAGTTTCTCTTAAACTGATTTAAGACAGACTGCACCAGAGACTTTGCACAGATTTAACTAAATCTGTTTCCAAACCACTTGAGTTAACTCGGTGCTCAGACTGATATAAATCAACCTTTGAATGCAGAAGTTAAAAGGTCCACATTTTATAGTTGTTCACTTTGTTCATTTGACTCCTCTAGATTTAGGTACAAATGTTCACTGTACACAACTATTTCACTGAACAGGAGTCATAATTTTCTTTAAATTGAACTAATATTTGAAAAAGGAGATACTGGAGATGCATATGACAGTGCTTTCTGCTGAAACCCTTAGGAAGCTGAAAAGACACTGGATGATAATGAAATTGTATTTGGAGCTTTTTTCCATAAAATGAAGTAGTCATTCTAGTGTGCGAAGTGCTATAATTATAAAGCAATTTGCCACCCTTAATGGGAGGACTTTTATTTCATAAAATATTAACAAAATATAATATCAGTGCAATAGGTTAGGAACAGTCTTATTTTCTCCATAAAAAGTCAATTTGTAACCACTGCAGACTGTCTTTCTCAAGATGACTGTATTAGGGTAACTGATCCTTTTATAGAAGTACTGAAGATAAGCATTAAAATAATAACAACAGATATCTCATTTACCTTTCTACTTAGTAATCAAATACTTTTCACTGTCTGCCTCTCTAATTTAGAGGCTGGTGTTGTTTCTGCAGATGATTGGTCAAGGGAAGTAGCATTTAATCAGTGCCTAAAGAAGGTAAAAACGTTTGAGACAAAACTGCATTTTAAAAAGGGTTATCAGCTGGCCAACATGGACCCATTTCCTAGCTTGCTTAAAAAAGCATTTTATTCAGCAATCAAGTAAGGAAAAATTAGCCTTCTGTTTCTACAGTAAAGGAAAAGGAAAGAAAGTCAGGGAGCTTCTGTAATTACAGGTTTTCAGCTCTGATCTAGGCAGCTGCAAAGCATATGTATCAGGTGAAGAAGAAAGGACTGGAGAAGGCAGAATTAACCAAGTCTTAATGGATTCACTTTCATTTCCTCTCTTTGTTACTATTTTTAATTAACCAGAATATTTAAATTTTTTTTCTTTCTTTATACTTTTTTATTTTTTCCTTTGCTGCTGTTATTTGCACCCTTCCAGTGTCTACTCAAACAGCACATGATCAACTCCTAGGGAAGTCATTTTTGTATTCATTTTGGTGGTGCTTCAAGAGCAGCTTAGAAATGGAACTCTCTAAATAGTTGAGACAAAGCTCACTTGAGGAGGAAATTACTTGAGCTGAATGAGCAACAAAATTTTCTCCTAAAATAAATTATAATGGCTCACTTTAATGTTTTTTAATGTGTTAGGTAGGGAAATGTCCCAGGAGAGACAGAAAAGGTTGGCAAAGGAGGATCAGAAATTAAATGTGAACCACCTCTCCAGTATTTTAGTCTGGAAATAATGACTATAAATTAGTTGTTCTCTAAAGTCAGTGACTATATATTAATAGTTTCCCTCTGCATTCAACAACCAGCCAGACAAAACCATAGACAATCCATAGGCTATCATTGGCAGGTACTGTAGAGTTGTGTCCATGAGAGAACATTCACCAAACTCTGTTTTTAAAGTGCAGCCCCAATTCTGTTTGGCAAACTATATTTGTAACTTTACTAAGTGAAGTACATCTGTTTTAATGATGATTGTTGTGTGTTTGCATTTTAAAAATAAAGTAGAAACAGAAAAAGGACAGCAGCATCACAACAACCAGTTAAAATATTTTCTTTCTAACTGAATTTTGAGAGTTCATTTTCTGAATAGCACAAAAATACCTTAAGGAGATTGCATTTTTCTGATTGAGGATACAATAAAGATCATTAGTATATTAGTATTAGTCATTCCAAGGCTGTGGGGTCCTGTTTTAGGTGTCCTTTATGCAGCAAAGCTTCCACTGGTGTCACGTGGGCTCACCTGGGACATCAGCTGGTGCTCAGACTGAAGGATGGGATCCCAGCAGGGTAGTTAGCAAATGTGTTTGGTCCCTAAGAATTCAGTGTACAATGTAAACTTGATTATTAGCTAACAAATCACTGTGAGCTGGATGTTCAGTCAGTCTGACAAAGCTGCTGGTTGGGAAATCTGTATCCAGAGGAGTCATTGACACTGGAAACCCATCATGCATCTGTTATTAGCAGGGTGGAAGCAATCTTGCTGATGTCTCCGTGTATGTTCACAACTGTCTGGCAGTTGGGGGTGGTGAAAACACAGAAGAAGCATTGCCTAAACTAGTTGCTTGTAGGTTGCAAATGGAGGGTGTTGCTATTCATCCTTGTCAACAGCAGGCCCTATTAACTATTTTTAATGAATCACCACTGCTTTTACTTTTGCCATCAGCCATGACCTTCACCATTTAGAAACACATGGTCTCTCATAAATGATAGTCTGTGGCATATAAACTCGAGAAGGATTCCATCACGGCTCAAACTACAATATCTATCATTAAAACAAACTGCTCATTCCAGTTGAAGAGACACTTATATATATCATGGAACCAGTGTTCCATATTCTGAAATTTACTGCCCTGCATTGGTGCTTCTTTCTCTTGACTATTTTTTTTTTTTTTTTTAAGGAGGCCATGCAACCTTGCTCACTTAATACTTTTGATAAACTTCTACTGACAAGGAACTTGATTAATGATGGTTAAAGGAATTGAATCAAGAGTAGGAAAGACAGGGCCAAAAAAGCAGACTGCTGGCCTGATGGAAACTAACGTCTCTACAGAAATATATGATGGGCCCTCCTTTTTGCCATGCCAAGTAATTACTCGCACAGGCCTGTTGTAATAATTCCTATTACAGCCAAAACGGAAAAGTCAGTAACTCACAGCCCTGGGACAAGGTGAAGGCAAGGCCAGAGTAGTGTGGATCAATATTTCATTTACTCACTTAGGTTAGCTTCTATCCCTGTATCAAATTCTTTTACAGAAAGCCATGAAAGAAATGAGGTTTGCTGAAAAACACCAATACGGGGCCCTCATTTCCTTGGGGGTGCTCATAGAGTACATGGAGCAACAAAACCTCTCAGCAAAACAATATGCACTCAAGGTCACTCATTACTTGCTACTGTTGGAAAATAAAGTGCCATTAGCCTGATATGAGTAATGTACATCAATCAACTGCAGACCAGCAAAAGTATGTTTTCAACATGGTATTGCAGCTGAAAATGAATGAACCATGTTAACACTTTCCGAACACTTGACAACAGTGAAGAATTTTTCCTTTGGCATTATCATTTATTTCAGAGTTTCACTGCAGCTCGTTGTTGTGAAATCAAACTAGAGCATCTCAGTTATTTGCGGTATTTTACTATAATTGAATTAATTCTCACTAAGTAAACATCCCAATTTTGAGGGGGACAGTTGGATGCTGTCCAAAAAGGTCCTGTCCAGTGCCTTACAGGACCCTCAGCCTAAGGGCAGAAAAACAGATGTAATAAAAAATAAACTGTTATGTTGGCAAAATGATTTAAAACAATACTTGCTTAGAATATGAGATGCTATCAAGGTGCACATACTTCTGCTTTGCTGCATCCTCAACTCTTTCCTTCCATACAGAAGTTAGTTTTGAGGAAAGGGAGGACTCCAGTGTATCATTCATGACTTACATGGTGCTGATCTGAAGGGCAAATGTAATACATGCTTCTGCAATGGCTGATGGACACTGTGGTGTATGCTTTTTTCTGTTTCTTCTCACAGAGTTCTGAGAGAAGAGTTTGCTGGGTTGTTTGTGATTGCTCATATAATTGATGAAGTTTTAGATCTTTTCAAAGCTTCTTGATTGCCACCTTAGCATGAGTTGAAAGTTGGCATGAGTTGGCATGGCAGAAAGTTATGTTAGCAAAATTCAGAATTCTCTGATGTTACCTGCATCATAGAAATATTTATATAATGATCATGAAGCAGTACCTTCCCAAGAACTTCCATGTTATTCTGTTCAAAAATAAAACCTTATATACACATAAAATAAACTGTCACAAAGTAGGGAGAACTACTGTGGGAAGACCACACTTCCTATTAGAAAGTAATTTTTCTCCACCTCTTTTTTCTTTAGTAGTATTCTCTTTGTCTTTCTTGAGCATTTTGAAATCACTTACTAAGTAATAATATTAAGTCTTTGTTCCAGAGTCTTACCCTGAACACTGACTGAGGCATGCAAAAATAGTTGAAGTGTTTAGGATTTTTCACTCTTACTGTGTTTTGTAGTGGTAAAGATAAGTTATTTTCTTTTCTAGCCCTATCTCCAGACTCTCAACTATAGTAAGTGTTGAGTTCCTTGCAGCCCTGAAGTCATTTAACCAATATTAATTCTGTGCAACACTCTAATGTGTAAGCAAACACAACCCAGAAATTATGGGCCAAGAGGAAAATGTCTGATCAAAGGTCACATGCTAAGTCAGACATGACGGTGGTCATTCATGTTTGACATTTTGAAAATTCATGTTACATTTGCTGCTGTTCAGTAAAGTCTGAGGACATTGAATTAATTAATTTAATGTCCTCTACTGTTGTTAACAACTTGCTCTTAAGTTTTCTGCAGCTGTGATATTTTTTATTTTCATTTACAAATTGGAAGTATTGGCAAGTGAGCGACTCTACTTTTAATCCCAGTTCCATGCAGACCATTCTGGTTCCATTCCGGTAAACCAGCTGAAACTCTAGTAAATAGGAGCTTGATTATATTTTGGATTGTTAGGGTTGATTTTTTCTATGGATTTCCTTATTTAAAGCAGAATTTTATAGTAACTATAGTACTGCAGAATACTTTTCTCTGCTTCCTGTTGCTCTTCTTATGTGCTATTACTTTCTAATGATTTAATGTAAAGTGATGTCCGAGTCTGAGTCCTGAGACAGTGCTGCTCCCTTCATGTCTGTGAGAAGGGAAGAGAGATGAACATTTATAATTGCCTATCAAACTAAATAGATCAGTTTAAAGAGAGTCTGTCTTGCTGGTCACATAGAGAGGCTCTTCCAGATTAAATGGGTCCACTACATTTGATTTGTTCCATGGTTTAGGTGTGCAGTCAACTTTGTAAAGAGAGTGTAGCTCAGTCATATAAAGTCTAATAATTCCTTAAAGAGATTCTTTGAAAGGCACAGAGAAAAATTAGAGAAGCTGTCTCCTCTATTCCTTAGAATCACAATTTCCTTCCTCCCCCCACCCCCAAATCCTGTTGTTGGGATTAAATTACTTTTCAAAATCTCATTCACTGCAGATAGTAAGCCTGCACCACTCTATGGGGCTGCTCTGTGTTTGTGATTTGAGACTGAATCCCAAGTCCTCAAAATTGTTTAGGTGACCATACATAATTAGAAGTGACTCAGTGATGTTAGTAGTTCATTCTCATTAACCATCTTTGAAGCAGGGAGACAGTATTACCTTCACATACTGGGAGGAAGTGGGGTGGTGAGGCAGAAATAAGTGTAAAGGCATTTAGGTGCCAGTTAAACCAGCAGAAAATGAGCACCTAAATACCTGTGGAAAGCCTAGGTATCACTTACTATAGGGAGAGCCAGCAGACAGGTGTTATAAATCTCTGGAGGTTTCCTGTGCTTCTAGTAGCAATGAACAAATCTCTCAAGGATGCCTCCATCAGGGCAGGAGGGTCTTGTGATGGGAGGTTCAACAGTCCTGTCTGTTCTAAGAGAAGATTAAATCGCTCTTTTCCCCTTAATTTTCTCTGGTATAAAGGAATCAAACATTGCTTTCTTCTGTTTGCAAACTAGAACTCTAACTTTTGGGTTTGCTTCTTTTCCTATTTTGCATGAAAATACCCTGGTGGTTGTTGGTGTCTCTGAGAACTTGGAGTCATTACTTTGTGTGGGTGAGCATTCTGGTGTAGCTTTCATACCAAAAAAGCTGCATGCAGGAGGATTACTCTTTGAACCAGAGTGTTAACTGAGAGATTTGGGTCACATCCGTCACCCAAACGTGAGGCAGTCTGCTTGCACTTATAAAAAAGAACAAATGTTTGGTCTGGAGGTCAGGATTTCTGGATTCACAGTGCACTTAGTTAGATCAAGGTCTCATCTGGGGTTAAAATCAATATTGCAAATTGCAGCTTAAATGGCAAAGAATATGTTGCCATCTATGTAATATTTTAGGTACAGTAGTCTTAATGTATAACTAGGTCAGTTCCATTAAGATGTCATTTCATTAAGGGCCCATAACTGCAACTGGAATTTGGCCACTAGATGAATTTTTTTTGTCTAATACAACTGTACAGACATGCATCACTCTTGGATGCTGCTCACTTGGGTAGTTCTGCTTTAGAACAACAGCCCAGTGATCAGTGCACTCTGCAAGGAAGTTTGAAGGAAATCAGTAGAAAATATTTGTCTGTAGGGAATGCTTCTGGTTTTGAACTGTCACAAGAATACCAGTCAAAGTAGTACAGTAAAGCACTTGGACATTTAACTTGGAGACCTTCAGTTTAATGCACTTGTACAGGTACATATGCAAGGAGCGTATTTAGCAGTAGAGCCTTCAGGCTCTCTTTCAAAAGGGACACGAGACAAAACATCTGACTTTGAGGAGCTTTGCTTCACTTTTTGTAATGTGGCAAATCTGAGCAGAGTTGACCATAAAAGACTTTAAAAGTCCTGGAATAAGGAGATGAAAGCATTGTTCAGAAGAAGAGACTTTTTCTGCATTCATGCTGGCTAAGGTACATGTCTGTCCCCAAGCACGGTGCGTGCAGGAGGGGCAGATGAGGAAGAAAGGGAAAGTAATCTCAAAATCTTGAAAAAGGAGGAAGACTGTGGGATGGCTTTTATGTAATCCTCTGTGAGGATTAATTTCTTATGCACAACAGTCATTCTGAGCTTTGTAGCCGAGCGTGATGCTGTTTACAAAGCGTGCCTCTGTCTGCTGGTGGCTGGACTATAGGTTCAGTCATCTGACTCTCCTCACTGTTGGGCCACAATGGGGCTGTGCACAAACTGGCAGTGTTTATTTTGTGTTCCATCCCCACTGCCTGTTCTCCTCAGGGCATCGCCCAGCACTGCCATGCTGCACAGAGCACAGTCTGCTTTTCTCCACAGAGTTAGAGAGGACAAACAGCCAAAGCTATAGGCAAGCGAGGAGCTCCAGCCCTCTCTTGGTTGTGGGGGCCTTAAAAAGCCACAGCTTGCCAACAGGAATCTGCTCTATGTTTGTGGAGGAAGTCTGGGGAGAGAGAAGTCATAACTGGGCAGCAGCAGCTGCTCTGTATGACTTGCTTCCCTGGAAACCTGGCAGCTCTCCAAGCCAAAATCTGAACAGGAGTTAAACTGCTGGCAGCATTAATTCCCCGTGCAGCCATCAGCCTGCTCCTTCCCTCCCTGCTGCCCCCAGAGAGGGAAGCAGTTGTGCTCAGCAGCAGTGAGGCACCCTCTGCCCGTGCAGGTTTGGAGGGCTCATGCTGGCAGCAGAGCAGGGCAGGGCAGGGCAGACATCCATGTCATGGATGGCAGCACACAGGGGAGCTGGGACACTGGCGAGGGGCTCTCAGCATCTTCTGTGTCACTGGACACAGCCTGGTCTTGTGAGGAGCTAAGCACTGCATGCAGAAGCTTTTTTTGTGACTGCATTGATATTTGGGGATTCTTGTTTACGTGGAAGGCTTCCCTGTGAATTTCCAGTCATGTGTAAGCATCTTAGGGCAACCTTCTGCTGCCTCTGGAGTGACTTGGATATCCTCCCCTCTCTCTCCCCCTGCTATTCCACATGAGCACAATTTTCTTGGCAGCTTTTCAGGACTCCCCAGCTCATTACTGGGTCCTCTTAAAGTTGCAAAAATCATTTTCATGTCCCTTGAATATTTTTAACTCTTCCTGTTTTAATAATGATTTAATCTGGGATTTTTTTCAAAGCACCTTTCAAATTGTCCTGTTTACTTCTTGCTGCTTTTTGTAACAGTTTTGTCTTCAGTTTTCAGTTAATGTACAACATGACTCATAAATTCCAAAATACTGCAAAGAGGAAAAAATAAAATTTCTACCTGTTGGCAAGTGAAAAGAGTTAACCTGGATATGAATCAATATCTGTTGAAGAAATGTTGATGTTTATTTTGTCAAGATACATAAAAAAGCAGTCTAAATTAAACAAGAGTGAATCATACAGCCACTCTGTGCTTACAAGCTTTCTCCCTATGGAGGCAGTAACAACAGCAGCCCAGACAGTTTCTTAAAGCTTTTCCTGCTCTTCTGTGCCCTCTATTTTTGATCATCTAACCAAGGCTTGTGAATAGTGCCAAATCAAATAGTACAGCATCTCCATAAGTCTGCTCTTGGAAGCGAAGGAATTCAGCAGTTGAAATGCAATGCCAGATATAAAAGAAGCAATTATAGTGGACTTCCAGGAGTTTAGTAAGTTTTATATTTGTATAACCTATATTTTGAGGCACCTTTTATAACTGTACTTCTGCTTTATGTATGCTTTATGCACAAAATTTTAAACTATACAATCTTGCAAAAAAAATAGGGGTTTTACTTGTTTTTTTTTTTTGTTTTTTTTAAGATTCTCAAGTGCCATACAAAGTTGGAAGCCTATTTCTGTGCTGGAAACTGAAGCTCAGTGCTGGTTAGTGAGAGAGAACCTTTTCAGAAGGAGCCATAGCAGTGATTTTGAGTACAGAATCCCACCTTTGCAAGTATTTCTTATTCTTCAGAGTTTTGCATAAGCCTTCTCAAATGTTCAGTCCTTTTCATTTAGTAACATCTAAAAAAAAATATCTGATGTAAAACCCTACAGTTTTTCATGCCTTAGACAATGAAATAAATTAGTGTGGTAATGGCATTGTTTAGAATGAAAGTAAGAAAACTTGAATTTCTGTCATTGAATTGCAGTGTGGGCACAATTTGAAGTAAAATTCATGTCACGGTGATCAGCCATCAAAAATCTGCTTTCCATTTAATGTTCAGGAGCACAAAGAGGAGCTTTGCCCCAAATGAAACTATTTTTAGATATACATTAGTGAACAGCCACACTCTCTCAGGGTCTAGAAAGCCAGAGTCCATTTGCAGTGATTTAACATGCTGCTTGCTTAAATTCTGGGTGAGGGGGCAGGGAAAATCTAACTTGAAACTCGATTACAGCATGACAAGATTAGGGGAATAAATGAGAAAAATCGATTTCGCATTCCCTGATCTTCCTTGTAAAGTTTACCCTTTTAACTTTGTATGTATTTCTTATTGTTTCATAAGGAAGCCATGGTTTATTGATACCCACGTGACCCAGACCTTCCACACCATGCCTGTTTGTGACATCCATACCACTGTGTGCAGGAGGGGAAAGCTTCTCTTTGCATAGCTTTAATTAGGTAAAAAACTTCTGTTTTCTGTGTTGTTTCAGTCATTTGTACCTCGGAATACTTGACTACCATGATAAATGCAAAAATGGTTGAAGATTTCCACTTTTATGTGAAATTTCCTGAAGTAGCTTTTGATGGTAGTGAGCTCTAAGAACCCTTAATTCAAACAAAAAAATCCTTTTTTTAAATCGTACAGGGATTTCCCTCCTTGTTATTTTACTGTGTGGGCTCAAGTCTTCACTACAGTAGATCAATAAAAAACTTGTTTGCATTAACAGGGCTAGCATTACACTTGATGTAGGTGCCTGGCTGTATACAGAGGTCACTTGCACTGGAAATGCATGAAAGAAATCAAATATTTTACTTGCTTTGCTTGAATCTAGGGACAACTTCAATATGTAAAAATTACTCCTTTTCCCCCCAGGGATTTAATTCTTAACTGTGGCTACTAGAGCACTGTTTTTACAGTCTCTGTGAGGTTTTTGAGAGTTATAATAATAAATAATAATAATAATAAAAATGATAACAATAATAATAATAATCCTAGATTTCATTTTATTTTTAGGCTAACTGCAAAAATTCAATCTATTTGTCTTGGAAGTTTTGCTTCACAACAGCAGAGTCAAATTAATTTCCCAGGTATTCATTCAGAAGTGTAGGAGAGGAGGGGAAGGAACAGTTTATCTACGGAGATCCTGTCAGATTAAAGCTAAAGAACACAGGCCACATTTGGGCCTCAAGATGCAGCTACTTGATTTGGGGTAGAATTGGTAGAATGAATTTTTAACATTTCATTTTGCAAGGCTCCTTGAAATGTGTAAAAAATAGTATTCTGTGGAATCTTTATAGTTCTGTGGAAACCCAGTGTATTTTTTACTCAAGTACTTAATATGTGGGACAGGTTTTTTCATTTAATAATTTTATGTTTTAAAGAAACAAGTTTCTAGCTTGGAGTTTTGCTAAAAATAAAATCTATCCACATGCACTCATATGGACTGTCAACCAAGTGATATTTTCTAGTCTTTCCCAGACATTTTCTTTCTGTCCTAGAGAAGTAGGATATATTGAAAAGAGAAGTGTAAGTAAAATAATTCTACTTTGCTTTGGATGCAACCTTTTGTAATGTGTAATCCTATGTTACCACTTCCTTGAAAAATCTTTCTTTTGCCTAAAATAAACTTTCTGAAATAACTCTCACCATTTGGGAAGCTTTCAACACATTGTAGGACAGAGTTTTTCTCTTTCTCTTCCAATAATGCTTTGCACCATGCTCTGACTTGAACTTTATTTTCACATGTTGTGGGAGCATCTGAAATCCCTTGCCAATCCACCTTTCTCTCCAAATCCTTGGAAGAGAATTGACAGAAAAGCAGGATGTCCATAAAGGTATGTGTCCTGGTGTCCAGCTGGGCTCAAACTCATGGCAGTGTGTTAAAATACATTCATACAGTAATTAGGGTATAACAATGGTAAATGGCAAGACAGGATAGGCTACAAATGGAGCTTTTTGATATCATTTCCTTGACAGAAATGATGATTTTACATCAGCTTTACAAGAAAGTGGTGAAAGTTCTGGTGGTTGAAGGGACAGATCAATTCTATTTTATGGTGTAAAATATATTGTTGGGGTTGGTTAGGAAGTCAGCTAAGGGAAAATATTTAGAAATGGAAGGAGAATGTAGAATCCAGGCATAACTATAACCTGTGTGTGGTGAGGATGTTTGATCCACAGTCTACACGTGGAAAAAATCTGTTTGGTTTAATCTGATTTGTGGTAAGTGCAAATGGATTCTTCACATTGTGCAGTTGCTGGTTTTGGTGAAGCAGTTTAGGTATAAATTTGCAAAATTCTGAGCCCAATGTTTGTGAATTCAGCAGTTCATGTGAGTAATCCAAAATAAGCTTGCTCAATGGAAATATTTTTATGTCTCTAACTGATGGGTTTTTTCCTGAAATTTGAGTTCATATTAACCTTCATTGTGTTCAAAGAGAAAGAAAAAATTAAAAGCCTGATCCTACAGTTCCAATTTCTTTGAATCAAGAACCACATGGTTTGGTCTTTATATAGCAACAGTTAATGTTATAGATTCTTGCATTCACCTTGAGCAATTACATGGTTTAATGTTTATGCAGCAAATTATTAGGTTTGGCAATGACTCAGTCGTCAAGATTAGTTTTACACCAAATTGCTTGCAGATACCAAATGACAGGTTTTGTAATGAAAGGTTGCAATTATTTCTAATTTCTTCAATAGTAGTCACAAATCACTGATGCTGATTCTGCCATTTGTACGTGGCTTTCTAGAATAATATCCTGGTGTGTCTGCCTTCCCAGGCTTTTATTCTGTTTACAAAATTGAATAAATCAGGTAAAGTTACAAGTGTGCAGGAGAAAATTTTATATGAATTATTACTGCATGATCATTGTGGGTGTTTTGGGGCTGGTTCTTTTCAGCATAGTTATTTCTTATTATTTATTTTCCATTGCTTGTTGACGATGTTTGTTATTCCACATGCACCCCCTCATCTGAATGATTAGAGTGAGCTGCAAAAATGGGTAATTTAGTCATGGGATGGTGTTAGTTTGGTGTGGGTGTTCTGCCCCTGGTCCTGCAGGTAGCTTGCTCAGCCCTGGCTCAGGATCTGTGCATTCACTGCTGTTCAGTGCAGTAAAAGTGCTTCCAGTCTTCCCAAGCTCCTGAAATTATTCAATCCACAGAGGCTTATCACTTTGCCAAGCTCGTATAATCTCCTTACCACAGTCAGTCTCACACAAGTAACACCATGACTTATCCTTATGCTGTCCTGGCCAATATTAATGTGTTCTTTCAAAAGAAAACAGCTTCTAATTGCCTAAGCTGTATGTGAGCTATTGAACGCTAGGTACTACTGCTACT
>JANRGV010000094.1:59388039-59399042 GCA_024734035.1 Alethe castanea
CCCCAGGGCCCTGCAGAAATAACAGACAGCACTAGCAGTGTGGGAAACGTTTTAGCAGCAGCAGTATTTGTATTTAACCAGCAGTTTACAAAGTCAGTTCAGCAAATCAGAACTCTAGGGAAAGGAAGGGCTTAGTAAACATGTATTTTTGGATCAAATGAATAATAATTGGAGATGACTGTAAATAATTTGGAACAGAATGCGTTGCCAGTGAGCAAAGCCTGCTCAGGAGGACCTATGTTGCAGTTTGAGGGTAATCCCCCAAAACCCTGTCACACACCGCAGCACTTTTTCCCTTCTCTGTGCCTGGATGTGGCAGTGATTGCAGCCCAGGCTGGGGCAGGCAGGGGCCCTGCCTCTGCTCTCTGTAAAAGCCAAAGTAGTCCCATGTACTTCACTGGTGTCAATCCTGATTTACTGTGTCACAGCTGAGCTTGTAATCTAGCTCTGAAATAATAACTTGATGCAGACTTGAGTGAAAAAAGGTCTTGTGTAAAATCAGGTAAAGAAGGACTGTGAGATTTCCTCCTTTTAATTTTTGTTTGTTTGTTTGTTTTGTTTTTGTTTGGTGTTTTATCTCTGGTAAAAAAATATGTTATTTGTCAGATGGGTTTGTCACATCAGAGTAAAATAAAAAGAATATACAGTAAATAATACTTTGGGCATTGTGGAGCTAAATGTAAACAGTGCATTGTTTGTACTAGTGAAATGTATGTCTTTTTCAACATCAGGCCACTTCTGATACACTTGTGTTGGCATCATTATCCTGGGGTAGGCAGTAGTCATTTATTTATCCCCTTCTGGCATCCATAGGATTTAGAGATGAGCCATTGCCCTTCTGGATACCTAATCCAATTCTGATGCTTTTGGTTTTTCCAGTAAAACATCAATAATTTTATATGCTTCTATTGTCTAAAGCGGTTTTGTCTTGATGAAAGACATTTTAAGTGGGCAGTGCTTCAGAACGAGATTTCTCTTATGGAGCTTGTCATTACGTGTATAATACGTAAGTAAATCTTATCTATTAAATTAATGAGAATGTGGGGAGAAAGAAATATTTTTGATCAGTGGTAACCAAACTCTGAGAACAGGCAGGAAAAAAGATGTGCAAAGAGCTTCAAAATACAGCGCGGCATTGTTTGCAAAAAGCCTGCTGTTTCCTTTATGTCTGACTGATCCGTGCCAGAAGCCCTCTTGAATTTCTACAAGAATAGAGCTTCAGATCATCTGCATTCAGTGCCAGAGTCATGGCCCTGGAACCGATAATTGCCTCTGACAGGATTTAATTACCTTCTCCAGGACCTTTTCTCTGTTTGATTGGAGACCACCCCCCGCTCCGATCAAACCAGACAGTAATAACACGCCGTGGCGCCGGAGCCAATCCCGCGCGCGGCCGGCGCGGCGACCTTGGCGAGCCCGCGGCGAGGGGCGGCGGGGATGGCTAGCGGGGATGGCTAGCAGGGATGGCTAGCGGGATGGCTAGCGGGGATGGCTAGCAGGGATGGCTAGCGGGGATGGCTAGCAGGGATGGCTAGCGGGATGGCTAGCGGGGCTAGCGGGGCCAGCGGGGATGGCACCGCCGAGCCCGGGGCTAGCGGGGATGGCTAGGGGGGATAGCGGGGATGGCTAGCGGGGATGGCTAGCGGGGCTAGCGGGGCCAGCGGGGATGGCATCGCCGAGCCCGGGGCTAGCGAGGTTGGCACCACCGAGCCGGGGCTAGTGGGGCCAGCGGGACTAGTGGGGCTGACACCGCCGAGCCCGGGGCTAGCGGGGCTGGCCCCGCCGTGTCCCTGCCGCGGGCGCTCGCCCTTCTTGTGCAGCGGGCGGGGGGCGCTTCCCGTGCTGGAACCAGCGGTGTTGTGTGAGATCTGCTTGGTATGCACCGCACTGCGCCCGTTTGTAACGTTAACTTTGTGATATTAACTTTGTGATACTAACTTGACGCGGTTTTTTATTTAGATTTAATGTAGAGCTCAGATGTACCCTCTTTTTCAGGGAAGAAAACCGCGTTCTTTCAGCAGTGGGCTTCTGAGGTGAAATAGCGGCAGAACTTAAGAGTGTGGTAGTTTTTAAGCAAGTATTTTCTCGTTCTCGAAATTAAGCAAGATCTTTTGCCTCTGTCTCACTGAGCAGCCGAATTGACAGCGTTAGTGCTCTGAGAGTTTCAGTGCCCGGAGTTTGCCCATCAGATGTGCAGAGCATCCTTTGCCTTGGTTCCAGGTTCTGTGGGCCTTGGTGGGATGCAGGGCTTGTCCCTGCTCCGGGGCAGCCTCTCGGGGCAGCAGGGCCGGGTCCGGCTTTATTTAGTGTTTTTTTATGTGTTCCTTCCTTTCACCTCGAAGGGAGGTGTAAATGGCACGCAGTGAAACGGAGGGCAGGGGTGATTTGGTGTCATGGTAACTCCCCCAGCTCTGGTTGGGCTGTCCCTAAAACCCAGAGCTGCCTCTCACACACATCACCTCAGCAGCGGGGGGTGCTGCTGCGGTTCTTTTCCTTGAGGCTGCACTGAGAAGAGCAGCAGTCGCTCCGGTGGATGCCTTGCATCACAGTATTGCCCCTTCCAGTCGGAAAACCCAATGGGATAAACGAGAAAGGGCTCGGTAACAGAGCTGCAGGAGCAGTGTTAGCTGAGGAAACAAAAGCATAGAGGTGCAGGGGGAGCTTGTACAGTTCTGCGTTCAGAAATCCACCCCTTCGTGCAGATGCCTTGTCTTTCTTTTGCCACTTACCCTGTTTTACCCTTTTCCTAAGTTTCCATATAGCTAGCTTTCCGAGATATGCTCTCAGCAGGAATTATGGACATGTAAGGCATTCCTTATCTGAAGGCTAATAAACTTCCATAGGAAAGCACTGTTTGGTGAAAAGAAGTAAATCAGTGTTTTTGCAAGGTAGCATGTATGTGTGACTGGTCTAACCAAAAGCCAGTTTAATTGAGGGTGATTTCAGCCTTCTGTGGATGGTCTGGCAAGAGAGCAGCCTCTGAGGTGAAGAGACATTAGAAAGATAAATGTGAATGTGTGATTTTTAAAAATTTTCTCCCAAACCTCTGCTAGCATCTAGCAAAGCATGCAGGCTGCTTGCATAGCCTGAGATGGCAGAAATGCTCCCAGCTGCTGTGCCAAAGCTCTTCCCTTTTCCCAAAGCAAAGCTCTGAAAGGACAGACAACGAAACTCTCTGAGCACAGGTTCCCACAGAAACATGAAGGTAATATCCACTAACCCCAACTCTGGAAATTTTTTCGTTTCCAGAATGGGCAAAACCAGCAACAGAAAAGAACAGAGTGAGAGTGTGTGTGGGTGTTGGGGGAGGGTGGATGGAATCTGAGGCAATTTCATTTTTTTTCATTTGCCCAGACAGATTCCACTGTGAACATGTAATGGTTTTCACTGAGGCACTGTGTTATTTTAAGGTAAATCTGCTGACTTCAGAATGCATAATCAGTTTCATGATCGTAATAAATTATATCTCAGTCATCTCTGGTGGGAACATGGAAGGAAAGACACAAAGCAAGGGTGCCAGGACAGCTTGCTGGGTAGGATGCTAGCCTAGAAACTATATCTTTCTTACTTTTTTAAGGAAATAATTTCAAAAGCATCTAGGTCAATTAAAAGCTCATTCAGAAAACATTGTAGACAATCACAATTCAAGTCTGTCTGAAAGATACTTTCGAAACAGTTGTTGCCGTTCAGCTCCACAGCTGTAAATTGGAAACTGCAGTACTTCTTGCAGGGGTGGTGTGTGAATAAAATATATTTGAAAGCAACTGGAACCAAATAGAAGCTCTCTGAGGGGCTGGGGTGGACAGGCAGCCTCCACAGGCTGTGGCACTGAGAGCATCTCTTCACTAGCAGCCCCAGCTCAGGCACTTGGGGCATCTCCCCCCTCCTGGCAGGTTGTTCCCAGCTCTTGCATTTGCTGCCACAACTGTTTGCACAGCAGTACAGTGAACTGGATCAAGGAATAGATCCAGCTGGTAAAAGATAAAATATATGCTGACTGCATGGCAACACACACGAGTGTGCCAGCCAAAACACTGCTTGGCACGTGGAGCTGAACGAAGGCTGTGAGGAAGGAGGATGGGAGCTACTTAAGCAACCTGCTGCCAAATCACAGACCCTTTTAATTCTTCAGGTACCTTAGATGTTAATCCAGAACAGCAAAAGTCGTGTTCTAATGTGTAAAAAGGATTGACCGTGGTCTGATGAGACAACTGGAAGACTTTTGTCAGCGATTTCTATGCAAGGAAAGCTGGCTCTCTGACTTATGTGTTAAAAAACAGAAGTAAAATGAAACCAAATTTTTTAACAGTGGAAGTAGCTCACAAAAAAAATCTTGCTTAGAAGACATATTGTTAAATTTTGATTCTTTCAAAGAATATAATAGAAAAGTTAAAAATGGACCACTGCCTTTAAAAAAGACAGCTATAATTTTTTATAACTTTCTAAGAAACTTGTGTTATATGTCTTTTCTGGTATTACTTTTTAATTACCGCTGCCTAATTGTGAGCTAAATCATTTTTGCATTACCTTTTTATATTTGAGATAAAGGTCCTTATACTTCAGGCTTGTCTTTCCAGGCTTCAGTGGTGGTATACTAAAAATGAATTTCATCTATTCCATGTGACACAGGTTGTTTAACAGGAAAATGTTTTTATTAGAAGAACTGGGTTAAGGGTCCATCTGAAACCAATTGAATTCTCTAATGGCCTAACCCTCTATTTCTAGAGGGAGAGAGGAGGAAAAGCAGAGAGCAGATTCAGGCTAACGGTGCAGTTCTGCAGTGTGAATTTAAGAACTTTCCCCTCTGCTCCCCCCCAGCCTCTCATTCCTGCTCTCTTGCTGTAATTTGCCACGTCTTCAGCTTTGTACATACAGCTATTTTCATGACTTGCTGTAAATTATACTGTTCAAATAACTGCTGTTAAAAGTCATCATCAGAAAAGGGTGGGGGACACTTAAATGGGGCAAATGAGGGAAGAGTGAATTGTGCTGGGAGAAAGGAAATGAGTGTGGGTCTGAGGGCAGCCCAAGGCTTCCTCAAGGCCTTGTCATTTGAGGCAGTCATCCCTTCAGCCCATATGCCACTTAATTACAGACTCAGCCACAGACTTCAGTGATCAGCAGCCCTCTTTAGATAATCAGAGTACCCCTGTACCTCTTTAGATAATCAGAGTACCCCTGTACCTCTTTAGATAATCAGAGTACCCCTGTACCTCCCAGGCCTCATGCAAAGGCTTTATCGATATGTGAAACACTATAAAGATGGAAAGTCTCATATTGCAGCTGGATTCAATGTCCAGTGATGATCCCAGATGTATTTCTGTTATTCCAAGTGGCTTTGGCTGAGCTAAAAAAGGAAAAAAAAACAAAAAAAAAACCAAACCAAAACATCTGCAATAACATTTCTTTAGAAAGGACTTAATATCAAAAAGGCATTGAAGCAGCAATTGTCTTGGTGTTACATTCTATATAAACTCAGAATTTAGTGTTATTTATTTTCGTGTTCAGGCACAATGTTAAGCAATTTCTTTCTCAAGTGCAGAATGGCCTGTTAGACATCAAATGCTTGCTACTTGTCCAGGACAAAAAGGACTACAGCACATACATTAATGTATATCCTGGGATTCTCCATACTTCTGATTACATTACTTATTTAGTTTCCTAGCAGAAAGTAAGAGTCATTCTGGATATATCACCACACTTATCTTTGCCAAAACCACCTTAATGTTTGTTAGTGATAGAGAAAAAGTGATACAAGAAAAAAATTCTCCCTAAAGAAAACAATTTTTCTTTCTGAAGCTGGCCATTGAAAACATTTTATTTCTAAGTCGGATTGCATTATTAACTCATATCAGGGTGGACTGATAGGAAAATGTGGAAAAATAATATTAAGTTGCTAGTAAAAAAAAGCAGCTAGGAAGTCTGAAGCTGTGAATTTTGTGTTGCTTGTGTTCCTTAGCACCACATCTCTGGCAGAAACAATACAGGGTAGAGCATGGTGAGAGGAAATGAACATAAAAATTGTTGATTGTAAAATATTAGTGAGTATATTCATGTGTGTGTTTGGGGAGGAGATAACTGTGAGGTTCACTCCTTACCTTCTCTGCCTAAATGCACCGTGCAGTTATTTGAAAAACCTTATAAAAAAGATAAAATCCTAAGTGCAAAGAGCTAAAAAGGCATCCATATTGAGAAACTGTACCCAATTGATTATTCAGCTGGCAAAATGGGAATTTCAAGTTGCATAGACAGCTAATTGTGGCCTGCCTGTGGAATGACAGGTCTATAATTTTTAGTTTTGTGCACATTCAAAGCCAGTCACCTTGACACTTAACAGTCCATTATCTGCTGGCCACCGACCATATGATGATATTCAAAGAGTGACAGGTCTTTTCCATTACAGAATGATAAAATGCACTATGCTTTATTTGGATAAAGCTGTCTTCAGAGGCAGCACAAACCAAATGCTTATCTGATCCTTGCATGCAACAATGACACTGAGACACCTTTAACTCCACAGGGCTAACCTGTTCTTTGTTGGATATTTTTGTTGTTGTTGTTGTTCTTTTGGGATAAAGATGAGTGAAATTTGTATTCCCAGTATTGTTTTCTGGAAGAACAGACAGGCTGGCATTCATATCTATGATTCCTTTCAGTATTAAATAAGACAGATTGCAGGAAGCATTGGGACACAGGTCATGCAGCTACATGATTCATAATCTAAGGAGAAATGTTTGGGGTCTTACAAAGAGATTGTTTGTTTTCAGCATGAATGCAGAGCGAGGTCAAAAAACACGTCCCAGGATACTTGCTATCAAATAACAAAAAAACAGCAAACCACCACAAATCAGGCTGAGACTTGGCATTTGATTCCAACTCAGCCAAGGGGCTGGATCCAGCCAGGGACTCTGGGTGAGGTGAATGTGTCTGTGGTTCTGTCCCATTCTCAGGGAAATTTATTTATTTCTTTCTAAATGACAGTTGTTAGTTGCGAATTCCGAATGCGCCTTTTGAGTAGCTGTTTTTAAACTATTTCTGGAGTTTCAACAGAGAGTCAGGATTGTTTTTCTTAGCCAGCAGGGCCTGCTCCAGCTCCCAGGGACATTAGTGAAAAGATGCTGACTGATTCATTATGTGCTGGAGCAAGGTCTATAGGAGTAACTGTGCAGAGATGAGTTTTTGCAAGACATAACTTTTATCAACACTTCATTTTGTAGTGATCTTAAAATGATAAAAACCCTGTGAATTACAAATTTACAGAGCCCTTTTCTTGAGCATTTGGAGTGAGCAGCAGTGACTTTTGCCAGTGGAAAAAATGATTTGTGGATTTTCCAAATGATACACAACTGTCATTTCAGTGTTAAATACTATTTTTTAGGCCCTTGCTCACTTGAAAGTGAGTAATGATAAAACTACAATATTTTGATGTTTTTTTTTCCCACAAAAATATACTTTGCATGCAAACTCTCAGTCTCCTGTACAGTGCACTGCAAGTATTTCTCTGGAGAAAAGGCTAATGAACAGAGCATACTCTGAAGAGAGCAGTCAGGAGGCTTCATTTGTTCCCCACATGCTGCAACAATACTAATACACCTTTTACTCTACAGAATGGCTTGTACTTGGGGAATTGTGTTTTATCCAATTTTCTTGCAAATAATGAACAAGTTCCCCCAGGTTTATTGGCACTATCCTATGCACACTTTTTTGGTGTAAATTATTTATTCTACTAATTTAATAGCAAACAGTCCTGATAGTGAGCTTAGTGAGGCAATTTAGTATGTATTGGTTGTAGGTTAATTATTTAGGGATTGAGATATCTCTGGTAATGCCAAATAAGTGCAGACCTAATCAGAGAAAGCAATTGAATGCATCTAGGTTTTCCAAATCTCAGATCATGCAACCATTATTTGATGGTCATTAAGTTTGGTGTTTTATTGCAAAAGAACATGAATGTGTTTTGAGGTAGCCCACAAGTTAACCCTTGTAGCTCCTTTCCCAGGCAATCAACTTTTTGATCCCTTTGAGCCAGCTAACCAGAATGTTCAAATCCACACATCCTGTTATGCAGAAAATGGAGGCTGTTAGGGATGGTTTTGGATACGTGTCTTGTGGGATAGCTTAATGGTTTGGAGGCTTTAGACATATGAATGCTGACAAGTCAACAGATAAATCACATTTAGGACTACAATAAACACCCTCTGCTGATTTTTCTCTAAGGTGGTGTGCAGACACACAGTGGAGCTGGCTTCACTGCTGTAATTGTCACTATTTTTACAGAGAGATTCTGATGCCAGCAATTTATAAAACACTATAGCATCACTATCCAGTGTCAGTTTGATGGGCTTCATGTAATTTTTTTAATTCAGTGAGGAAAACATTATTCTTATGAGGACTTTTCATGCCATAACTGGGTGATTCATTTGAGTGAGTTGGGTGAGCTGTTAGTAGAGCCTGGGAAGACAGAAAGAAAAGCAGTGTGAAGAGAAGTCTGTGAGCAGTGCTTGGTGTGGATAACCTGTTGATGTTGAGGCATAGTTGTTTCTATTCTACCATCTTTATTTCTACAGAAAAATCTGCTCTGTAGGCTGGTTTTGGGGGGACTGGGGTTGGTAGGGTTTGTTATTCATTCTCTCTATGCTTGATTTGGGGTGTTGTGGCTTTGTTTGTGTTTCATACACGCATGGATTCATTTTTAATGTTAAATTTAAAACAAGTTGCAGATGGTGGGGAGGATTTGAGATGATGCTTTTCTTTTCCTAAGGCAGTTCATTCTGCAGTTTTAGGTCAGCCTTTACAGAAGTGATTGTTCATGAAATGAAAAGATGCCCACAAGAATGGGTTTGTTAAGGTCTGTCCAAGGTTCTAGGTGGCTGTGGGGTGGAATAAAGAGATAATTCCAGCCATCAGCTTAGAGAGCATTCAGCAACTTCTCTTTTATGGAACCATGGAAACTAAAAAATTAAAAACATAAAAGGAAAACTGTAATAGTTGGAAGAGTATAGGAGAAATCTTAGGTAAAATTATGAAATAAAACATATACAGCTGTGCTAAGAAAAATAGTTAACTCAGTTTTAAATGCCATGAGTCATTAGGATGTGTTGAAAGGCCAAGTACAGCACAGTATGTTTCTTTAGCAAAATGAAGAAGGAAAGTTGAATCTCACTTCATTGTAGAAAGTTTTAATGACAGGAGTATGCTGCAGTTTTTCTTAGGTGCTCTCCCTGAGCTCATATGTCCATCAGCTTAGAATTGCAAAATTACACATGGAAATTGAAGCACAGATAATCTAAGGCTTCAGAGTTACACAGGGTGAATATAGGAGAGGCTGAATGGGTTATGTGGAGGATTTTTGATGGCATGTGTGCTAATTCTTGTTGTTTCAGAATCCTATTCTGTGAAGGTGCCAATGACAAGTAAGAAAAATTCCATTTTTTCATGATTCAAGAACTATATGACCTGATAAACTGGAAGAAAAGAAAGATTCTCATAATACTTGGTTTATGTGGACTATTCACACAGTGAAGCTATTTTCTCATACACAGTTGAGGATGTGTAGGAAATTGAACTGTGCAGTGTGATTAGAACCAAGGAATAATTTTGTGATACTGGCAGGTGAGTGAGCACAACAAATGAGAGACTCAACTCAGTAAAACAAATTATTTTCTGACTGTGATAAAACATTCAGTATAAGGAATAAAAATAGATATGGACTTAGAGAGCAGTGATGAACTGGTCTTTAAAAGCCTGCTAGTTTGGGGAAAAATGTTAAATATTTATTTTACTAACAGAGATGGAGACACTTTAGCTAGTCCAATGATTAAAGTTGTCCTTGTATCACACATCTTAGAGTTCTGTAAAGAGCAACCTGAAACAGAGGTAGAGAAACAATCCATGTGTTGAAAACAATCTGGTTTCTCATAGTAAGGAACTCAACAAGCCCTAATTTACCCTGTTCAAGAAAACAATGGGTTTGAATTCCTTATGTTTTCTTTCCTTCTTACAGGCTTTAAATCATCAGTGCAGGATGCAGTGAAATTGATGGGTTGCAGAGGTGTAGTTTTGTTGGTTGTGATGCTGCTTCTGGGTGAGTATTCAGTAAGAAAATCCTAGATCCCATTCTGCCACGTTCCTTGTTTTGCTTTGCTGATCTGAGCTGAGGTGTGTTTGCTGTAATGTGACTTGAGATCCAGCACTGTATTTCTGCTGACAGATTTCAAGTTCCCCCTTCTCTTCTTGGCACTGACTTGAAATTTTGAAGAGAGAATATTGTAGGCAGCCCAGCAGTAAGGAATTTAATCCTTTTTGTGAGTAAACTTGGTGAAAACCTGCAGAAACTCCAGAATAGGAGGTGTGATGCTCTCTACTGTATCACCAAGCTGTTTCCCAGTTTACTCCCTGTTAATGGCATAGAGACAAAGCTCACAGCCAATCTGCCTGGAAAGGAGGGCACAGGGCTGATTTGGATGCAGTCAGACTGATCAGGGAAACTTGAAATAAGGACACCTGACAGATTCAGGGGTTTCTGGGTGGAATGTAACCTTTAAAAGCCTCAAGAGAATAACACATGGTCTTTCAATGACATGTCTTTCAATGAGTTCTCTCATTTTCACATTGTTCTTTGGTATGAAATGTTTAACAGAGATTCCACCTGCCTGTTCCACAAGTAGGTCAGCATTTGATAACTGCATTAAAATTGTACTTTCCTAAATCCTCTCTCTCACTGTAATCCTGCCTGTCCCTCTCAATTTTCCTATGTTCTAATGCGCCATTATGGAGAAAATGTGGAGTCTTTCTTTGAATTACTTCCATGTTGTCACCCTCAATGAAGCTGTTTTGTTTTAGGTTTGGATCACATTTCATCCCCAAAAGCTTCTGAAGATAGGCATCACAGATATGATGCCACACAGCAAAGGTTTTGTTCTGCTCATGTGAAAGTCTATGCCTTTTTGTATTGTTCTAAAAGAAAAAACCCACAAAGTGTTTGGGCTTGTGAAAATGTCTTA
>JANRGV010000094.1:59399075-59409481 GCA_024734035.1 Alethe castanea
CAGGCCACACATCCAGAGGATGGTTGAACACTGGAACAGGCTAAACCTGTCTGAGTTCAAGGAGTGCTGGAAAATGCCTTCTGATTAAAGCCAGCTCTCTTATGCATACTTTACCTCTGTGACCTATGAGTAGCTTGAAACCATTTGAACTCTGTCTAAATTGGATCCCCCTGGTTGTAAGTGTTACTGCATGTCAGTTCTGTGTCAGTTGGATGGAAATCTTGCTGCAGAGGATGAAAGTTCACAGCTCAGTATTAATCTACTGGGCAAACTACATCTAATGCCTTCAGTTTTCTTGAAATATGGCTTCTGATGACCTCTGACAGGTAAAATACAATACAGGATTTTCTAATATTCATTTTTAGTGCAGCTATTTAAAATAAAGCATGTATCATCCTTCTGTAACAAATAAATGCTGTGAGAGACAAAATTAAGAATAGTGACAAGTGGATTATTGTACATGGAGACTTTTGTTAATAAAATATGTCTAGGTCCATTACTTCACAATTATCTTGGAATAGGAAATGCAAATCCTGGCTTTGCTAAAGGAGGCTGTGTATGGATGAACTGCTGGCTGGGATTCCCTTGCTATCTCTTGGGTGAGACTTTCAAACTGCTGTGTGAGCTTAACAGAAATAAAAAACCCTGAAGCTGCATGGCTTCTGGAGCAGGCAGCATAAATCACTGAGTACTGCTGAAGTCTGTCTCTAACTCACAAATTTGGAACTTTGGATTTAGCACCAGCTACTGTTTAAAAGAGAATCTGTATAATTTGTGCAGCTTGGATGAAACCATTATCAACATCCTGTGTCACACAGTGACAACAGTGACACCTTTGCTCTAGTCACTGTTAGGGAGAGTTCCAAGTACATTGCATTTGGGTTTGCTTTTGAAGGGACTTTTTTAGACTCAAAATCCAAGCCTAAAAAAGGAAAAATGTCTGATGGGTGCAGGTTTACATGTATGCAACCTTCTCTCACATCTGTTTAAACTAACAGAAAAACTCTTACCTCTTGCAGAGCAGCAAGTTTGACTTCTACATATTTATTTAGAATCTGAAAGGAAATGGATCCTGCATTCCTTGCAAATCCCAAACTGTGTCTAAAAAGAGTGGGGTTCGGTGGGAAGAAATAAATTATCCCTGAGCTCTGATTTGCAGGGGGATGATGCTGGTGCTGGGAGGGATGCTTTTCAGGCACTAGACAGGAACCAAACCCATCTTTCTCAAAGCCCTGCTTCAGTCCCACCCAGGAGCACTGACAAAGTGTGCTGTGCTAGGCCTGGAAGGAGCCTTTGGCTCTGCAAGAAGCCTGTGCTTTAGCTCTGTGTTTGAAAGAGAAATTGTAGTCTGCTGAGAGTGTACCTACCCAACAGCATCCTCTGGGCCCTTCCAACTGTGGTTCTGTAGCCACAGTTTGTCATTATAAACATTGCCATTTGCTAAGTCAGATACAACATCTCATCCCATGACTCTCATCCTGTCATTCCTCTTAGGGAAGTACAGAACAATAGTAATAAATCAGTACTGGAATGGCCAGAGGTATTTTAAGGCAGTGGCAATTGGATCAGTTCTTGGACAGTTTAGGAGTATATTTTCCTGTTGTTTCCATTTTTAAACCAGACTTCTGAAATCCTGACAGCCTGGCTCTTTTTCCTGTGAGTCACATGAAGAAATAAATTTTTGATTACAGCTTGTGCAAGGGCCCAGATCCCAAAACCTTGGAGTTGGTTTCTGTCAGAAGCTGTGAGACCTCAAATTGAAGGACATATATCAGATGTTGGAGGAGCTCCAGAGTTGGGGTCACACTCATCCCTGGGAGAGCAGAGTTCACCCAGAGGCAATGCCACAGGACTGTTCTGTAAATACCTATGCTGTACCTACACACCTTCTGAAATAAATATAGGATTCCAGCACAGGCACTCTTACAGCAATGTAACCACAACAAAGTATTTGAAGAAATGGAAATTAAGCAGCTTGCAGACTGTGGCAGTCTGGTGGCTGGTGGGCTTTAATCATTGATTTTTGCTTTGTTAATTTGGCAGTATTGAACGTGGGTAAGTGCAGCGTTCAGACCCGAAAAGAGCACACTGATGAAAATCCATCAGAAAATAAGGGAATGCTTCAGAGTAACAGGAGTGTGCAGGTGGATTCTGGACTGAAAGGATCAAAGCAAGGACTGACAGTGGTGTTCATTGCTGTTCATTGTCTCACACTATTCATTTTGATAGAGACCCCCAGAAATGGAGAAGTAATTTACCCTTTGTAGAACCCCCATAAGAGCGAGATTTTCTTCTTGAGCTTACAGAGGGCTTTATGACAGGCCAAACTTGAAAGAATAGAAAGGAGCCAACAACAGTGAATAAAATAGTATGGTTTAATAGTTTTTGCAAATCAAACAGCTGGCTAAAAAATAGTGTATACTGGAATAAAGTTTTTTTTATCCACAACTAATGTCTAATATCAAAACTAGGAGTTTGACCTCAAGGCAGGGCAGCATGTGTGCTCTTTTCAGTTCTATCAATTTAACTAGAAGTGAAGCCAAGGATTTCAGTGGGATGAATGTGATCCTGTATCTTCTGCTGCCTGACCCAACAACATAAAGTATAGCTCTCAGTCTGAAGCTTGGACAGAAGCCTAATTATACATTTGTCCAGGCTTATTCTAGATTTGACCTTCTTCAGGCTAACAGTTTGTTCTAAATGGGAAAAAATCACTGTCAGATTATTAGCTTATCTTGCTTGTGGGTAAAGACACCAGCTGGTCTGGAAAAGTTTTGTGTCTGGAGTTGTTTTAGAAGCTGAAGTGTTTTGTAGGCTTGGCCCTATACTGGATATGCCACTGGGGTTGTGGAAAGTTGGAACTGAACCCCTATTTTTCCTTGGTCTCCTGCATTGCCATATTTGTGTTTTTAATTTTTTCCTTCCCACTCCTCCTTTCCCGAGGTGAGACATCTCAGCAGTTGGGTCACTGTGACAATGAGGTTGGTACAAACAGACCCTGGGCTTCTCCCAGCTTCTCCCAGCCACTGCCAAAGGCTCTGCAAGTGTGAATGCACACCAGGAATCCACGGGAACCCTCCCCAGGGGCACACAAAGGCACCCAGGTTAAATTCTAACTGAGACCTATAAGTGATTGTATGAACTGGTTTTCTTTGAGAAGGAGGT
Organism: Alethe castanea; assembly: GCA_024734035.1. NCBI lineage: Eukaryota > Metazoa > Chordata > Aves > Passeriformes > Muscicapidae > Alethe > Alethe castanea. The sequence goes on from JANRGV010000094.1 coordinate 59,402,241, forward strand.
TTTTGGAGTGTGGTCTCAGTTTTGAATTGCAGTAATAACATCACAAAAGATGGAATTGTGATCAGTAGGCCTGAGGGGGGGAAGGAAACACTGAAAGGAGGCTCCTCAGCTGCATGGTTTGGGTTAGCCAATGAAAAAAATGACATTTTAACTCAAAGGTTTTGAGGTCACCTCGTGGGAAAAGATAGCAGAACCCACACCTAAATTAGTTTAGAAACCTGAATGTGTTAGCAGAAAGTCCTCTCAGGATTCCACTTACAATTTTTGTACTAAACCTCCCATCTGTATATACCCTAATAGAAAGGAATCTTCTAGATAGTTGTTACACAGCTTTCTAATTAGGCTTAGTGATAATTAATCTGAATAAATCCATGTGCAGAAATGCCTCATTACAACATGATATAGGACATTCAAGATATGTTTGTGTCTGGTCATTTTCCATTTCGTGGTTTCTGCCAGGCATGTGTCATGGTGAGATTGAAGGTACAGTTTAGTTAAATTTTCAAATTTTATTAGGTTGTGCTTGGCATCCACTGCTTGATCATGATACTATCTTTTTTACATGGAAATGTTGATGACTGTAATAATTATGAGAGATAAATATTTTAATTTATAATAACACTGTTTCTATAATTTCTACGTGTTTTGTTCTGTTTCATTTTGTTGTTTATTTGTGTGGGTTTTGGGGGGATTTTTGTGTTTGATTGTTGGGTTTGTTTTTTTTTTTTTGTTACTTCCCAGTCTTTGCTCAGCTCTACAAGCACACTGTGATGTGTCAGGAGGAATAACATATAGCTTGCAGTCCATCATCTGCATTCCCTGTGCATTAGGTGTAACACTGGCATGAAAATCAGAGCCACTGCTCCAATTTTTCCAGCTGTCTCTGTCTCCCTGTGATCTTTTTGTACAAATTTTCTGGCAAGTCTACAAAAGCGCACGCTTATATCCCCTTTCTTGGGCATACATACACATTTTTCTATCTCAAAACATGGGTAAAACTAAATAGAATAATTTTTTCCCCCAGTAATTTGAGTGTGTTTACTGATGTAGGCAAGCATCAGTAAACAAAACATATATATAATATACAAAATTTACAATATCTTCTTTCTTTGTCCTCTTGCTCTCAGATTTCTATGTAAGTTTGTTCTGTTTTCGTTCAAAATATATGAATAAAGCAATAACAGGATCTTTTCACTGCTATCTGCAGGTCTTACTTATACTTTTTCACAGCTTCAGAAATTGTTAAACTTTTAGGCAATAAATGTCATCTTACTTCTGAGGTTACATTTCCTTTATTCCCCTCAGTAATATTATTGCTTTAAAACTGTGATATATTTTCTATTTTGGTATTTTTCTGTTGCCCCCAGGGACTGGAGCTGTAACTGGGATTTGCATTGGCCACGGTTCTGTTCTTATTCTGCACATGGTTATGGGCAGACAGGCAAGAGTGCCAGGGCTGAACATGATATTCTATTGGAACAGCTTGTGCCAGGATTTTGGGCTTGAACAATTTGGAGGAGACATGATGTCACTGTCTCAGTCAAGTGCACTTGAACAGGAAAGCTGTACTGTATTTTGGGCATGGGTTTCAAAAATAACAATTAAAATAACTTCTTGCAGTTTTCCTTGATTTTTGTATTTGCTCTCTTGTTTCACAGCCTTTGCACTGCATTGCTTGTGTCCTGGTGGTATTTCTGTTTCATTATTTTTCCAGCAGAGTTTGATGACACTGATTTAGCAGTTTCTCACAGTTCACTGCTCCAGTTTTCATCAAATTATACTTGTAGTTATACTAGACACTTTCATCATCAATTTCCATATGCCTCAAAGACATGCAGGGACCAGTTTGCCAACACTGAACTCAAATACCAGACAATAACTGGAATACAGGATTTCTTTTCCTAGGGTGTCTGAAACAAAGAGTGGGAAATCCCTCAGCTCTTAGCAGGTGTTTTCAGCCTGGATGCATTCAAAATCTAGACAATAACTGTTATGGAATATTGATTCCTAAATGCCAAATCAAGGGATGAAAATGAATATTGACCAGAGATGATGCTGTAGGACCTTCACCATTCCTTCCCAGAAACCTATCACTGCCTGTGAATGTAAGGTTTGCTCTTTCCCCACAGAATGGGAGGATTCATAAGCAACATGAGCTGTATTTTCTGTACAGCAAAGTTTGATTATGAAGATAATTAACACACAGTAAAGATTTTGGCTTCAGGCTCTTAGTGTGCCTTCAGATCAGCAGGGTTACAGGGGACATTTAAAGTGACAAGGCTCCTGAGAAAGTTCTTTCTTTCATTTAGGGAGTCTTGGTTGCTCAGGTTGGAAAGACATCCATGTAGGACCACCTGACACCTTTAAAGGATTTCTGTTATGCTCATCCTGCAATTTCCTATAAGGGCACCACAGTTCTGACCCAAAGGGAATCTGGATTCCATAAACCAGAACTAGATGCAGGTTTGCTGGAGACCACAGTTCTTTATGTCTGTCAAAAGCTTGAAGTTAATTATGCAGGGCATGAAGTGAAGCTCTGTTTGTTTAGATATAAAGAGGTTAACTCTGAGTAGCTGTTGACAATAGTCATCATAATCAGATGAATTTGCTGGTAAATCTGTAGTCTTAAAAAAAAAAAAAAAATCTTCAAGATAGCACAGGAGTAATTCTCTCTCCCCTGCGCTGCCATGTGAAATGCTTTACTTGCACTGAGAAATTTGATCTATTCCAGTTTTGCAATTTGCTTTCCATGTGGAGTTTTGACTGATTTTGAGAATTTCATACATAACTTTCCATGCAATAGGGACCTTCTCTCAGGAGTAGAGAGATGAATTTTTCTGTGTTGCAGGAATTTCAGTTTGTGGAGCTTGACATTTGAAAAATGCACTCAATGTGATAGAAAACCACTTCACTGAATCTTCTGTCTAAAGTCAGAAGGACATGGGTAGAGTTAGAGTGTAGACAGGAGGCCATCTGGTATCACTGTGCCTCCTCAGACTCATGGGGACACAGTTCATGTTACATCCAGGAACAGAAACTCTGTGTGACCAGGGACTGCCACAGGACGAGATAATCTGTGTGATGAAGAGGGAAGGGAGTTAAATAAGTTGAAGGTCAAGGAGAGGAGAGGTTTGTCATACACTCTCCTGTAGTACGAATGCCTGTTTTCTGGCAGACCATCAGGTTTTGGAATTGTTTGGTACAATAGGCTTTGAGTGCCTGAACTGCAGGTGAATTAAACTGAGGGTTTTCTCATGCACTGGCTTTGTCTCAATGCATTATAAACTAACTAAATGATAAAACATTCACTTGGGGAAAGGGCATCCACCTTCTAAACAGGTAAATGGCTATGCAAGAAACAGGATGTTAAAACACCTCAGGTTACTCCTACAGTTGAGTATTCCCTCATTGACCAGAGTGTGACCCCCAAAACCTTTCCCTGCAGTGTGCCCTGAGCCTCCAGCACCAGGAGCTCCTGCAGTGGTGCCCTTGCAGTAGCTGCTCTCCACCAAACAACACTTGGATCTTCTTCATAACAAAACTGGAGTCACTGCCTTCTCCATTACAAAGAAATAAATCACCCATGTATCCTTCTAAATTCTGAAAAAAAAGAATGTTCAGTGGTATGTTCAGGAAAAAAAAAATTATTTCTTTTCCAGGTACCTTGACTATCAGTTGCATTAGGAGTTTTTAGAAGGACAAACAAGTCACCTTCAGATGGGGTTTTTTTGCATCACTTTATTTCTACAGAGGGTAAGTACAAAAATTCCAATCAAATACTTAATTGAATTTAAAGGGGCAAGGCAGCAGACAGGCATTATCCTGTGACAAAGTTCTGGCCCATCAAATACAAAAAGACTGCCCAGAGGGCAGCTAGTGATATTTCCTTCAGTAATCTTACCTGATGCTTTGTCAGCAGAAGAATGACGCGCAGATTCTGACAGAAGGCTCAAGTTTCACTTCCTGCTGGCAATCAGCATTTTCCTCCAAAAGCTGGTGTGTTTCTACGTGGGTTCTTTGTGAAGATGTAATGTTTGCTGGAGTATTGAACAGGTTTGTTTATGGGCCCCTGTTTGTGAGGGGGAAAAGTAAGATAAAAATTCATAATGAGTCAGATTATGAAAATCCAAAGCCATGAGGTTTGGGGTTTTTTCCAGCTTTTAGGATTCAATTAGCTGCTAGTTCCAGTCTGCAATTTTGTTAAGAAGCTCTAAGAGCTAAAAAACCCAATCTGCAAAATTGGAATCCTGTTGTTTTCAGATTTTTTTTCCTGTTTGTTTGTTGTTTATAAGTAATACTCTGTTTTTCTGTTGTTTTCATGTTGTTGGCCATCATGCACACTGAATGTTCTGTGACTTACAGCCTAGAAGTGACAGAAGAGAGCAATGGAGAACTTTGAATCTATCCAGCTATATTGCAAATTTGGAATATTGTGGGGCTAAGTGGGGCATGAAGCCTAAACTGATGCAGTTTTCTTCTGTTGTCTTCTGTTCCACAGTTAAGGAAGAATTTCTGCTTTAATGAGGGGAATGAGCCTGTTAAGATAGTTTTTGGCAGAACTGCACTGGTCTGTGCTGACATAGTGACTTTTGGTGAAGATTGCTACCAGTGGCTATCCATTGGACCAAACTCTATTTTCTTGAAATGTTAGTAAATTAAAAATATGCATTGTCTAGTACTGTACCAGCACATCCCAGTCTCTGCAGGCCAAAACTGAATTGTCTGCAGTGCAAATGAGAACCCTTGGTGCTCTGGTCTTAAAATGGTTAAAAAATCCAGGGAATTGAAACAGCCAACCCAAACCCCTCTGGAACTGTGTCCAAATGAAGAGGTAGTGTGAAACACTGGCCTGACTCTTTCAGGAGGTGTAGCACACCCTGTGCCAGCCTTTGTCCTGCACTGCACACTGGGGCTCTGTACTGTGCCAGCACAAACATTCATGATGCTTTTGTGGGCTAGGCTGGGGAACTGGTCTGCCTCAAAACCCTTTCTGCCCTTTTGCAAGGAGCCTTTTTGAAAACCAAACTTGTTCTTCATGTGTGGTTTGCCTCTGTTTGAAAGGGTTTTTTGGTTTGGTTTGGATTGAATTCCTTTCTGTGTAAAAGTTCTCTCAAAAAAATCTGATTGTTTAAGGAATGAGTGCTCAGAGGTGGACCTCAAATTGTACTTTCTTGTATGGCTTTACAGGTGCTTAGGAAGTTTTTTTCCTGAAGTAAAGAACAAAATTAGGTAGGTGTCTGAACTTCCCTGTGTCTCAAAAGCTGTTAGCTCTGTCCTGTGCTTGGCACTCACTGGAGGCAGTGATACCTGTGAAATAGATTAAAGATGACAACATAATGGATTGTGAAGAATGAGTGTGCTTTTCAGGATACCGTACTGTTTTATAATTTTTAACATGCATCTCCTGAATCTGTACATTTGATGATACTCACTTTGGATTTGTACAAGTGAAAAAACAAAATTCAGTGCCAATTCTGAACATGATTGAAGTTTCATGTGTAACATACCCTTTCAGTATCATTAATAGGAAGTATTAAGGTAAAAAAAAGCTGTCTGTTCACTGTTTTGAATTTCATCCAGCTAAAAAAATCAGTCCTGTGACAATCAAAATAAACTTCTCATTTACTTTTTAGGTCTCTGAATTTAACTCTAAAATCCTTTTTGTGTGTTAATAAATATCTGTTCCAGCCATAATATAGATATTTTACTTTTGTGTGCTTGCATTTCAATGCTGCTCCTGTGAATTAGAGAAGAAAGGCAACAGGATTCAACTTCTTTCCTCAGCAAACCCTTTAATCAGTTTAAGTAAAATATTTTTTCCTTCTTTTAGCAACTCTGAGGCCAGCACATTTCTAAGGTGAGTATTTCTTTGGAAAGCATACTGAAAAGAAGTAGTTTGTAAAAGGGAAAAGTTCTGTTGTGTGCCCTTAACAGAAAATATTTCAGAGTTTGTCAGGTCATATATTAACAAAAATGCTCCTGATGACTGGATTACAGCTTGCTGCTGCTGCTGAGCACGTTATCACTATGTACTGTGAAAAGGGTGTGACCCTAGAAGCAGGTCCCACCCTGGATTCATATAAGCAAAACCCAAGTACCACGAGCTTTGAGGCCACGGGGCTTGCTGTGTTTAAGGACCAGTGAGGCAGGTAAATGCTCATTTCAGGGCTCTGAAACACCACGGGAATGTCTGATCTCTCACCACACCAGAGAGAAGGTCTGTGAGCTTTCTAATTCCCAATCCAATCCCCTACCCATTCTTCTACCCTGTTCTTCCCTCGGTGCTAGGAGCTCCTTTTTGGGGATGTATAAAGGCAGCCACAGGAAATGTCCTTCTGCTTTGGAGAAGGGATGGAGCAGGTCAGGGTCAATCCTGCTCCCCATCACCTCCCCCTCCATGTTCCTGTGCTGAAGCTGGCCCTGGTGCCAGGAAAGCTTTCCTGTTTTCTTTCAGTTCTCATCTCATTCCCTGTCTAGTCCCAGCAGGAGAATCTGTGCAGTTGGGAAGTGGATTGGATGAGGAGACTGACCCACACCAGAGCAGAACGTTTTTCCCTGGTGCTGAATGCATCAGTTTCCCAGGTGGGGCTCCCTGTTCTCACCAGAGGAAGAGTGCAGGGACAGTGGGGAAGTGGGCTGGGTGCTGGATTGCTGCTTTTACAGTTTTATCAGAGTCAGTCAGCTAAAAATATTTGCTCAACTACAGCCACAGACTCCATTCCAGGAAAAATTTCCCTGGAAATGTTGCTTTGATTTGATTAGGAGGACGACTCATCTGTGGGCCATTTTGTCTGAAACAGGAATTTTCCTTTGGTGGCTCACAGTGCTCACTTCCACCAAAAGCGATAATGACAACAGCAAAAAAATCAGACTGAAAGGGTAAATTTGGGAAAAAAAAATTCTTATGCCATTTAGTCTTTTTTTCAGGTTTTCTTAGTTTGCCATGTTTCTAAACAGGACAATCCATCCCATTGGATTTCTGCCTGGCAATACAGCAGGACCCTTCTCATGGCTTTCAGCAACAAAGAAAAACCTGCCTACTTGCCATGCATATCTGAAGGTTGGCTAGAGTCAAATTTACTTATTTGAAGTTTATGCGTCATTCACTTACTGTTAGAGGCCTGGTATTTATTTTCTGTCTGCTCGACTATTCAAAAATATTTGAGTTTCTTTCTTTCTTTCTTTCTTTCTTTCTTTCTTTCTTTCTTTCTTTCTTTCTTTCTTTCTTTCTTTCTTTCTTT
>JANRGV010000094.1:59411666-59435959 GCA_024734035.1 Alethe castanea
GGCTGCGGCACCGGCACACGCCGGGACGGGGCCGCGCCGGAGCCATTGGCCGCCCGGAGCCATCAATCAGCGGGGGCGAGCCCGGCGCCCCGCGGGGCCGCGGCCGGGGCGGGCGGAGGCGGCGAGCGGCCGGAGCCCCGGGGAGCCCGGGGGAGCCCGGGGGAGCCCAGGTACCGGGGGTCGGGCTGGGGGAGCGGCGGGCTCCGGGTGTCCGCTGCCTTCGATGGGCGGCTGAGCCCGGACTTGGCGGCCAAGTGCAGCGCAGCATCCCGGGGAGCCGGCGGATCCCCGCGGGGCCGGGGGCGGCGGGGGAGCAGCGCCGGGATCGCGGATCTACCGACGGAAGGTGTTGACACGGGGTTAACCCTTCCCGGTAACCTAACCCTTGCCTCTCGGCATTTTCTGCTGCTGCCCGCGCCCGGCTAGAGGCGAATTTTTGAAATTCAGATGAGGAAGGCGTAAATATTTTATTTGGGGAAATGGGTTTTTGGCGTGCCTTCGTGTGCGTGTGCACACGCAGAGCTCGTGTGAGCGGCTCTCTGTGCAGTGTAATGTTACATTGAAAATGACTTGCCTGTGTAGATTTCCGGGCAGTTTTTTGACAGGGCGGCAGTGTCCAGGTTTGCAGTTAGCTGCACCTGAGTTTGGGTCAGCCCTGTTCCCCAAAAGTGCCGGTTTATACCCGGAACACTGAGCAGAGGTGTACAATGGCTCATCTCCTGTCCTGCTGCCCGTACAAATACACGGTGGGAAAGGATACAGTCTGTATCTGGGAAAACGCAACGTGCCGGAAAGTCATCATTTAGGTTTTTAATATAGTCATTCGTACTTCAAACTGCCTCAAAAGGCGTGGAAGATATTACACGTTGTTTTACTTGATAGATGGGAAAATAATCCAACTTATTTTTTTGTACTCGTCTCCTGTGTGTAACCTTCAAGTAGTGCTCATAGTTGGGGAAAGAAGAATGATAGCGATTCGAAGAAGTCTTTTTAAATTTTTTTTTAATCTTGGGCCTAAGACACATTTGTTCTAAAGTTTTGAAGTGTTCAGCTTTTTTCTTCTATTTTCTTCAGAGACGTTCACAGTAAAGAAGGTAATAATTAGATACTTCTAATAGTTGAGCTGTAGTACTCTATGGAGTATTACATGGAAATAAAGAGAATTGATGCAGAAGCCATCCTCAAATTATTTATTTTTTTACCCCCAGTCTGGCATTTGTTGTTGAATTTAATTTTAAAAGGATGCTTTGTTCAGCTCAGTCTCAATTTTAGTAGAGATTTATTTTTAAGATTAAAGATTAGAACAAAGGGTAGCAATTGCAGCTTATACACTTATAATCTTACTGAGAGTCAAGTTAAAAGTGTTTAATACGGCTATTTCAGTGTCCTCTTGTCATTTGTTTTATGCCAGTTACTTGTAATTTCTTTCTGTAACATGAACTGTTACAAACATTGTAAAAAATGCCTATTATCTTTATGTATAATTCATTCTCATGAACAAATTAGATGTTTCTTCCATGAGTGAACTATAATATGAAATTTAATGTTTCGACCTTTCTTATGCTAGGTTGCTGAAAACAGTGTCATTTAGCTTTTCTGAAAGCCCAAGCATATTTTTGTGGTTGGTTTAACACAGTTTCATATTGTTGCTTTTAATTGCAGAGAAAAATAACATTACAGATGTAGTTTTCACACCACTTCTTAATATATGCAGGCTCTAAAGTTCTTGCAGTGTAAAAGAAAACCTATATTTTTTTTTTTCCTGGGAGCTCTGATGGCCAGCATTCTCGTTAATGACAGTCATTTCTCTGGCAGGAAGATGTTTTCATTTGTATTTACTTTTCAGTACAGGGCAATTATGCTGCTCTGTGTTGTGCACTCCTCGTAGTTTCTGTCTCAAAAGAACTGCAGTGCTTGGAACAGGACTGCAGTTTGAAGCAGGTGTTGTGTTTTACTGTTATGCAAAATAACACGAAAATATAATTGTAAAGGAAATTCAGGAAACAGCTGCAAACTTGGCGTGGTAACCTCTACATTATGTGAGCAGTTGTTGCAGCATCTTACATCTTTGCATTAGCACAGCAAAGATTTCCTTCAGCAAAGCTCACCCTTGCTTATTTTTGCTGCTGAAACCTTGTTCTCATGAGAGAGGTCCGCTGGGTCTCACAGGGGAAGACCAGACCATAAACACAGTTACAGTGCTCTACCATCTCTAGTGCCAGTTTTTTAATTGGTGCTTTATGTTATAGTTTAATTTTTTTTTTAATATACATTTTTTTCCTCCCAATGTTAAAGAAAATGAAAGATAGAACCCAGTTACTGGAATGAAGGTTGCAGAATGCCTTAACCCAACTAACATATGGAAGCCTGCATAGGCCTGAGGTGGTAAAATAGTAAAATAAATGGCCTATAGCGGGCCATCTGCCATTTGCAGAGCCTTTTCATCATGCTTCATGCCAAACTGGAAATTAAGTCTTTGTATTAAAAATATATTTTGAATACAAATCAAAGATTTCAAATGCTTAATGTTACACGTGGCAAACACATTTCTATCTGGGAGCTAGAGAAGCCCGGGAAAATTGCACTGGAAAAATATTGCTTAGTTTGATGCTCAGGGCTCGTCATTTTCTTCTCTTTCCCATCTCTTTGTCTTCCCAGTAAGCGCTGATTTACTTCGGTAAAATTCACTCCACATATGAAAAGTCCACTCCTGCATGTGGCAGCTAAAGGGAAGGATATCAGTGGGTTCCCAGTGTGGTGATTTCATGTAAGTCCTTGCAGCTAGCACAGAGTGTCCCAGCTGAGGATCTGCCTCATAAACGGGGCTTTTAAAGAGTTGCTCATCTTGAAAGTGTCCTTCGAGCACCAGCTGATCAATTTTCACAGAGTCCCTCTAAAAGGAAGGCAGCTGAGGTATCCTCAGTTTATTGACCGAAAAAATCGAAGCTCAGATTTGCACAAGAAACTCAGCAGAGCGTGTTTGGGAGGTTTCTGGATATTGGGTTATGCTAATATTTCAGTGCACGTCCAGTCCTGACGCTAAATATGTTTAAGAGCACTCTGAAGAAGCAAAAGACAGGGATGCACAGAGAGGAAAGAGCCAATTTCTTTCATCTTATGCAGAAATATTTCTGTGTAAAATCGCGCTTAAGTCAGACAAATCATTGCTGTCTGGTTACAGTGAATCCAAACCAGTTTCAGTGCTAGTGAGCTGTAACATGGATATTTTGTTAGCATTGCCTAGATACTCACCTTTCTCTGGATACAAATACTTCCATTCAAAGGTATTTGGGTCTACTTTTGCTATGCAACTGTAACATGTTCTTTACATCAGTTTCTTGTGTGTTTCTCGGTTGTTAGTGCTCTGAAGCTATAGCAGCGCCTTGAAAACAAGCGTGCATATTTGTGGAAAGTCATTTGTCCTTCAGGAAGCTGGGTCCACTTGTGAGTTTTCGTGGTTGCAATTAACACAAGTTGTTATTTAAAATGAAGCATATGAAATGGGGAGTATTTAACTGGAGCTTTCAACACAGATATTTTATTCCCCCCTTCCCCCACCCCCTGAAGATAAAGCCTTACTTTAAGCATTCATCCTCTGGATGTGTCTAATGATGATGGAGTTGGATGATGAGGTAATTAAAAAGAAAAAAGTGAATAGTAATGCGTAGAGAGGGGTGATGGGTGCATCATGAATATAGAAGAAGATCTCAGACCCGAATGGCAATCAGGAGGGCACAGAGGAATAGGTCCGTGTGCGTTTCCATCGGATGGCTCACAGCAGCGTGCGCTGCCTCTCTCTCCTGGCAGAGGTCGCGGAGTTGATGCGGAGCTGCTGGGAATCGGGAGCTGCCCGGAGCACGATGCCCTGCCCTGCCCCTGGCCTTGGCAAGTGGTGAGCTGCTCATGTCCATAAGGAGGAAGGATGGCTCATGGAATTCCTTCACAAGGCAAAGTTTCCATAACGGTGGATGAGTACAGCTCCAACCCAACGCAGGCGTTCACGCACTACAACATCAACCAGAGCCGCTTCCAGCCTCCACACGTGCACATGTGAGTATTGCTGAGCTGCTGCTGCCGTGTGCCTGAGACAGGGTGGGCTGAGAACGGGGGAATTTGGTTGGTTAGTCACGGGAGATAAAGGGCAGAATGGTTTTATCAGGTTCCTCCGACCCGTGTGTCCGAGCTCCATCCTCTCCGTGCCACCAGCTGGGTGGAACTCGTGTTCTCGGGCTTGTCACTTTACTGATCTCGCTTTAACTCGCCTGAGGGACCCATTGCTTTAAGATTTAAGCTGCTTTCCCCCAGCGAAATAGGCCTAATTGGGACTAATTGCCGCCCCATCAGTGCGTCCTTTGTCCTGATTGCCGGTGGAACCCGTGCGCGTTCCACGCTCCACTCGCAACCTGCGGCACCAAGAGTCCCAAAAACTGCAAATCCTCTCTTTGAACCAAAGCCAAACCACGGCAAGGGGGGAGCTGGAGGTTCCTTCTCTCACCTTGTTATTCCTGGATGCTGTGGCACAACGGGCTGCTCGCTCAGCAAAGAGCTAAGTACCAGTTTCACCTCTGAATTCCCGTCCCATTGTTCAGTGGGGTTTGATCTTTATCGGTTGTTTATGTGAAGGTCCTTTTTCTTGTAGCATTAATAGACTGAAAAGCACGTGAAACTAAAACAAAGCCGACGTCTCTTGACATCCTGCGAGCCATTGTTAGGCAGGATTTTGAACCATGTCCCACTACTGAATTTGATAAGGATTTTGCATAATAAGGGGGGAAAGTTGTATGGCACTTCATTGCATTTTTGTTATGTAGAAGCCTGACGGAAGAGTCACAATGTAGGAGTTCAGCACCTTCTAATAGGATTTCATGTGGTTACAATGTTCCTAAAGGCAACTTTAGGAAGGATGCTGAAGGGTGTAGTGCATTCACTTTTCAAGGTGAAAAACTTTCCATTAATTACGTTTGATTTATTACTACCATAATGACGTAACTTTGATTTTAGAAACATTTCCGTGTCTTGATTCACTTTTCAGACCTTTTATCAGCGAATTTCTGCTGTGTGTTTTGCACTCCAGGCTGTGCTTCTGACTGACATTAAGTACAAATCTTATTTAGAGAATGAATTCAAAGCAAACAAAAGAAAATCAGAAAGGAGTTTTAAAGAACCCCTTCTTATTGACAGCATTGACTTCAGTGGGAGCTGAATTTAAGACTAAGTGTGGTGTTCAGTACTGTAAAAATTGTTCATGCTTTGTTTAAAAATCCCACAAACATACAGGCACTCCTCTAAGGGATAATGTATCTCTTAAATGATGCTACCTTGATGGATGTCTTGAGAGATATTTGTTTGGAAAAACTATGTGGTTAAAGTAAAATCTGAAACTTCAAGGTACGGTACAGTGACAGTATATTAAATAATTTTAAACTTAAATACTGCAACTTTCTTAAAATAGGAAGTTTGGTTTCAGCAGAGGGTGTGGCACACAAAAGGGAGATCAAAATTTGGAAAATTGGAAATGAATTAGTCTCAGATTCACAGTGGAAGCAGAGACAGCAGTGTTCAAGTGCAGGAGGTGAGTTCAGGTACAGGTTTGGATAGCAAATGACAGATTTTAGAAAAGCTGTTGAGAAAGAAAAGAGGGGATTCTAGCAGGTGGGTAGAGGAAAGCAAGGAAGTGAAGCTTTGAGTGTGCTGTGGGTTTGTGTGATGTAAGAACAGTAGAATTGTGTCTGGATTATGTGGTAGCTTCAGATGGAGTCTTTATTTGTCTTCTCAATATATTGTAATGGAAGTTTTGTGTGTTTATCTGAAAGAGGTTGTCATCAAGTGAGAAATCTTAACAGAAAATTGGTAAAAGCAGTATTAACAATGAAACCATGATCTTTTTACCCTGTTGTATCTCTGTTAGTGCCACGTTGCTGCAGCAGCCAGGATTGATTTGATTTGGTTTTGCAGTCTGCTTTTCTTTCTTGCTGTCTTTTAAAGTAATGCGTGTGTGTGGTTTGTTGGTTTCATTTTGTTTGTTTTTTTTTTCCCCCTAAGAGCTAGGTTTTATTCTCTAGTGGAAAATTTATTTTAAAAATCATGGGATGAAGAGAAATGAGTAAAGCAACATGGGAGCTGAGTTTTGTGACATGTGTGTGAATAGCAGGACAATCTATTGCTGCAGGACCCTGCTGCATGCCATAAATCAGCAGCTGGGTGTAGGTTAAGGACAGGGTTCTTTGCTAAAGGAAATACTGTTTTTAGAAGTTATTTATTTATGGATATGCATCTTTGTGTCCAAAAGTGAGAACTTTCTTGAGCCATTTACAAGGTCTTGTATCCTTTGGGCCTAACTCTGATTTCACACAGAGTAAAGGAGAGCCCATGGAATATCACCAGCATAAATCTGGTGAGTGAGGCACTGCTGGCAGTACTTTGCCTGTTCACATGTCCTGGACTTTGCTCACACTTTTATTTTGTGTCTTTCATGTAGTTCCATCAGCTGGGATAGAGTTCTCTTCTCTTTATATGTATTTTTATACCAGCACTCCTTAGTCTGTTTAAGCATTCTGTCAGGTATTTATTACAGCTCCCTTTGCTTGGGCTGCCAGCAACAGCAGTTTTGTCAGTATAACTTTTGATTCGGTTTGTCCAGCCATTTTATTTCGTTTTATTTCATTTAATTTCATTTGATTTCATTTCTCTGCAAATTAATGTTTGAACAGGTATTCTAAAGGCAGTTTTTGCTGCACAGTTGGTTTGCATAAAAGGGATGTAATTTTGAATATTATTTTGTCATCTTGAAACGATGCTCCCACCCACAGGTTTCACTTACTTTCTGACTGTTATAAAGTGTTTGTATTTGAATGCTTTGTCCAATTAATGTTTACTTTCAGTTAGCTTTAATTAACTACATCATCTTAGTTCCCTGCTTTTAAGGACAGCTGCAAAATAACAAATAACAACTATAATACGCTTTCCTGTGCTTCATGTTCATTATTATTCCTTTGAAACTTCATACTTCCAATTTTTTTTGTCAAGAATTGTGACTTAGAGAGTGAAGTGCTTCTTGCTCCTTAGGTGTCTAAGTGTGTGTTTGAGGTTTTTTTGTTTGTTTGTTTTTGTTTGTTTGTTTGTTTTAAAACCAAACCAGCTTTTAAGCCTGTTTGTATTTTTGAAATATTCTGTATGAGGCTGCTAGCAGTGGTACCAACAGTATTAGTGAGCAGCAGTAGGATGCAGCCTGGGGACAAATTCAAATGAAAAACTACTTCCTTAGGTTTTCACCAGAAAGAAAAAAAATCTTCCTATTTAGGTACAACACTCCATTTACTTGCAGGGGAAAAAAAAAAAAAAAGAGTGAAATAAACCTTGTGTATCTATATGGAAAATTCCCCTTTGGACAGGCCTCTCTGGTGAAGGATGAGGGAGTTTTGAGAAGATAAAATAGCTGCAGCCCCAGCTGCTGCAGGCTGAGCCTTTTAGAGGAGTTCTTTAGGTTTCCTCTGGCCTCACCAGCATGGCTTGGTGCCTTCTTTTTAGGGTAGTTTGAATGCATGTCAACACTTTTTTATGGTTTAAATTCAATTGTACGAAAGTCAGAAAAATAGAAGTTTTTGTGCCAAAGCAAAAGTCCTCTAAATAAGTTTATTCATACCTGGAGATACATTTTTCAATCTGTAACTATATAATTTTACTGCTTTTTTTATACTAGAGCAATCTCCCATGTGAATATTCTTATTTTTAAACAAAGAGTATAAGCAGAGTTTAATATTGGTAGAAGTATGTGTCTGGTTGAATGAAGTTCAGAAATATCTGTGTGTAAATCTGTATATAATAATAATAATAATAATAAAATAAAACCACAGCTATTTGATCATAGAAGAAAAACATTCAACTGTGATGAAATCTTACATTGTTAGGACTCAGAGATCTTATTAGACTAGTAGCAGTGATGGAGAGGATCTTGGGGTTTTTTTATTTGTTTGTTTTTGGTTTTTGTTTTGTTTTTTCCTTGGGGAAACCATCCTGCATTTAATGGGCTTTATAAACTCCCACTGAGATTAGTGGGAAATCATGCATTTGATTTGCGGTATTCTCAATTTTTGTTTCATGTAAGGTGTGTGATATTTAGCAGGAGGGGAAAAGGGTTGGCATTAGCAAAATATGAACTCATTTGACATTTACAGAAAAGTGGAACTGGTACATGTGATATTATTGGTTGAGAGAATAAGAAATTCAGTCTTACCAACTGTGCCTTTTGTGACTGGGCAGTTTATTTCAGCTGGTCCTGATGTAACAGTGTTGTAGTTTTGCTGGAAATTATTGCTTTGGCCATTAAAAACATTCAATTTTATTTCTTTTTTTTTAACAAAAGCATACACAGCTTATGACCATACTTTCACTACTTACTTATCCAAACAAACAAACAAACCAGTATTGTCATTAAGAAAGTTAATTCTCATTAATTCTCAATTGTCATTAAGAAAACTTTCTGACTGGTGCCTGTGTATGTTTATGTGAGTGGAGATCTCTGCCATCATACTGATTTTACCTTGTTCAAGGTTACTTGTGCAAAAATGTAAGCAAAATGTAAGTTCTAAACTTAAATTTTATGTGTAAAATGAAAATAACTTTTTGAAGAAGCTTCATTTATTTAGGATGCTGAAGTGTGGAACATACTAAAAGCATTCATACAGTGGTGATGTAAGGCTGAGGAATTTTGTTATTAAAATTCAAATTTAGGCCCTTTGTGTTTATACAGTGCAGTCATCATATGCTAAGCACTCTTGAAAAACGGATTAAATTTCTGACCTTTATTTTTGTGATTATAAAAAGGAGTAATACCAACCTACCTTTAAAAAAATGGCCTGACATCCTTGGAAGGCCAATGCTGTTCAAGTGCCAATACTATTATTATTATTATTATTATTGTTGCTGTTATTTTTATTAATGTAGGACAGGTTTAAAATAATTTTTTGGCCACCACTGCCCTATTATTACTGTCTCTCCACATTGCCCTGCCCTAACACAGAAGCCAGGTCTGGTTTCAATTGGTGATGAACCCTTTCTTTCCCTCTTGTGCTGGTGGGACCAGGCTGGCAGAGCAGCCTCTGTGCCTATCAGAATCAATCCATCAGTCCCTCAGTGTGAGGCATCAGCCTTCTGCAGCTCCCATGAAAGGGAAAAGCTGTGCCTGGAGGGAGCTGGCTGGGCTGGAAGGGGGAAAATCCCTGCTCTAAGGAAAGGCTTCAGAGCTGAACCTGCTGCTCCCCAGCTGCTCCTTTCTGCCACCTCCCCACAAACACTGGCAGAGCCTTTTGGAGGCTGCTGGATGGGCTGGGACACTGAAACAGCCCAGGTTACAAATGTCCTTGTAGTGGGGTGGGCTTTTTGGATGGGGTTTTTTTGGGTTTTTTTGTTTGTTTTTTTTTTTGTTGTTGTTGTTTTGTTTTGTTTTTGTTTGTTTGTTTGTTTGTTTGGTTTTTTTTGTGTGTGGTTTTTTTCACCAATGAGCTACTTCCAGTGATCTCTCTCTTGGTGTAGCCTTACCAGCAGAGGGTCACAGGGGCAGCCAGCACTGTGCTTATAGATAGAAGGAAGGGGATACTTGTTCACCTTTCATACAGAAATAAGACTGATGAAGATTTTCATTGTAGAATCATTCTGGCTGCTGTTGGTAATCCCTGAGAGGGAGGAAAAGGGTTTTGTGTGTTGGTGTTCTATTCTGCTGCATTAACCATGCAGAGAAGCCTTCAGGTAACAAACACTTTGTCTGTAAGGCCCCATCTCAGTAGCTACAAAAGGACTAGAAAAGGAAATTTTCCTGACATGATCTGACTCTACCTCATAGTGCTAACTGTGGGGTTCATTTAGGGGTCAGTCATACTGAGATGCAGCTGACTTGCACTTCCATGTTTATGCACAACACACAAATGTGTTCTTACCTTTTGGGAGATGTGTGATGAGATCTGCCCAGGAATGTTGTTTGCAGCAGTGGCTCCTGCCACAGTACCTTGTGCTGGAGGGAGGCTGCTCACCAAGGAAGCTCTTTGTTGTGAAGTAGTTTGACAAAAAATGGGTATGTGTTGCAATCAGGATGTTGTACTGTCACTGGGAACTTAATTTCTTCTTTTAAAGTATCAGGGCAGTAGGGGTATTGTTGTGGAAGCAGCAGATTGAGAGACAATCTGTCCTGTGAAACAACTTCTAGAGCATAGATTTCCAAACAGAGGGTTAATAACTAAATTTGGAGGCCCCACATTGCCAATGCTACTGGAGAACTTTTGGCTGATGGTTTTCTCCTAGTGGCAAGATGATGGAGCCTGTTCTCTTTGCCTGTGACATATGGCTTTTCCAAGGAAAGTGCTGCATCTTACTCTTTTCCTTTACAGACCCTTGCTAGAATTTTTTTGTTGGACAAATAAGCAAAAGGAAAGCCCTATATGTGAGTTTAGATGTCTATGTTATATGTTAAATTATTATATACAGTTTGCTCATGTTTGATGCAAGACTATTTCAGATGTAATCAAGTGTTGGTCATGGACATTGATTTTTTTGTAATTTTTTGAGTTTGCATTTCTGATCTTGAGCTCCCAGAGGTGGCATAATTTTGGAGCCAGTTGCCTAACATTGGTATCCATGGAAAAATTCAGAAATGGAAGGCTAGTGTGTCTCCCTCTCAAAGGAACACTTGAACAGCTTGGTTTTGAATTCTATAATATGCCATAGAGAAAATAAATACTTTTAGGCACAGCAGAAGTGCAGTGGGGCAGGGACCTGCCTTTAAAACTTGCATCTCTGAACAGTGAGCTTGTGAAATTGCAGCTGGGAAGGCACAGCCCAGTTTGGTGTTGGGATTACCTGCATTCCCTCCATGCCACATGCTGGGTAGGAAATCCCCCTGCTCTTCCATGGGAAAATCATTCCCTTCAGAATTCACACCAGGTTTTCCCAAGCCCCTGGAGTGGATTTTCCAGCACGTTGTGAATTTTGGTCCTTGGTGCAATGACTTCTTGTTTCCAGTGGTTTGAATCATACTTGGCATGTGCAGCTGTAGTTTTATGGACTTCATCGAGGTTGTTTCTGCTTGCAGAAGGCCTGATAGTGGCTCTCAGGTATTTTCTGTCATGTGAACATGCAGAGCAGTGCAAAAGAGGCTGTCTGCATATATTTCATAGCAGGGATTTCAGAAGATACAGACAGCTAGTTTGATGGGATTTGGAAATTCAAGTCTTACCCATTTACTTTCAGTTACGATGTGGGACATTAAGGCTGCAATTTTTAGACTGTATATTGTAGAGAGCAAGTTTTGTGTTACTCTGTGGTTGTTTTTAATTAGGAGGAAGTTGTGTCTGAATTATGGATTTGTTTAGGCTGGATTATCAACTCCAACCATTAATCTAGCACTGCCAGGTCTGCCACGATATAAACCAATATGTTAACTGTTAGAGATATTAAAAAAAAAAGTCCAGGAAATTAGGATCACATAAAATAAAATGGCACACATGTGCATTTAAAACAGTGAAGCCAAACTAATTCTGTGCTGTGGTAAGTGAGACTAGACTCCATTTAATAGTTTTTATTTTGCTGCTTTTCTCAAACAAAATTTAGGGTAACATTTCTAGAGCAGTGCCGAGTGTTTGGAGCAGAAAAGGGCAAGTCTGGATTCCAAACAATAAAGTTTAGGTACCTGGCATTGCAGTCATTTTATTTATCTCCTGAGGAGTTGCCCATAAAGCTTGGTCATGACCTCGATAAAGCTGGAGATTTCTCCCAGCACATGAGCTGTGTGTGTCCTGCAGGGTGTCCAAAGGGCTGCTGGATGGGCAGTGCTGCTGCTGAGGCTTTCAGAGTGGGGCAGAGAGGATGGCTGGGAGCAGAGCAGCTCATGAAACCCAAATGCAGTTGTCCTCTTCATAACTGATGGATCCTGGTGTATTTCTGCTTCCAGCAGAGTTCACCTGTGCACTCTCCACTGACAGAGATGCTTGCCCTTATTTTTACATGCCCTATTTTATAATGGGCATGCTTTCTAAATTTAAATCATTATTTTGGGGGGAGTGGCAAATTAGAGCCCAGCTGTCTCCTGTTTTTACTGAAAGATTATTTAAATTACTGCTCTGTGCAGTGTCTTTTGAGATTTGTTTTTGTCACAGGTTGTGGATTTCATTTTCCCTCTCTTCCTTGCACCCTGGCTGACATTAGGGCTACAGAGATTCTGCTGGATGTTGACAGGGAAAAAACAGCACCAGAGGCTTCCTTGCAGCAGAGTCTCCACTTACTGTAGTGGGCATTAACTTCTATCCAGCACATTAGACTTAAAAGCACACAGCCATTAAGTGTAGCTCTGCCTTCCCAGGAGGGCAGCAGATGGAGGGAGGCTGGGGGAGGGAAGGAGGAAGGAGTGTGAGAGAGGGACTTGATCTGATGTATTTGTAAGCCAGGGAACTTGCTATTTACCACGTTTACAATTTCTCTGGGATAAGGAATGGGCTGTAGTGGCTGTGAGCGTGAAGGTCAGCACATTACTCCTAAATGTTTGGCTATTGCATCAGTTTATGGGAAGGAAAAGGTGCTAGGCCAGTATATCTTCCCTCCTGTTCCTTTTATATAGTGAGCACAAAGAAAAAAGTCATTACTTTTTAATTACTCCAGGCTTCTTTGTTTCTTAGAGCACATTCACTTTTGGCCAGCAGTGAGCATTAACAATGGGTTATTTGCTTTCCTGTGAATGATGAAGTAGTAGTTTTGGGGAAAAAAATGTCCAGAATTAAAATTTTATGTCATCCAGCTTGTTTATAGAAGCCTTGTCCTATACTTGTTAAATGCAGTGATTGGTGACATCATTATTGCTTCCAATGGGAGAGGACCTGCCACTTAAAAATACCTGATTAAGTGGCTCCCTCAATTTTCAGCAACAATTCTTTCAAGGACTTATTTTCTCTGGTTGTTAGCAATGTACATATAAGATCATGATAATTGGTGGATATTAAGGAAGAGGGAAGTTTTGTCTTTGTGGTGTGTTTATTTTGTAAATTTAAAGTCATCCATGCATTCACTTTTCCTCTTGGTGGAAAGCAGTGAATAAATTAAAATTAAATAAGTGCACAATTATATATGAAAAAAAAATATATATAACCTGGGTGGAATCTTTTAATTACTTGAAAGCTTTTATATATAATTGTTTCATTTTGATTATATCTCTCTTGACATTAGTTTGATTTTCCATCATCTTGTTTGTTAAGCAGGATTGCTTGCAGCTTTGACAGGAAGGCATGTTTGCAAGAAGAATTAATTTTGTCCTGCTCTGCATACTGTTCTGTACCCTTAAAGTTTCCACTTATATACTCTCTTTGGGTTTTTGAGGGACAGTAATGATTCAAATTGTAACTTGTTAGATGTTTTGCAGGGTATTTTAATTGTTTGTATAAAGTTCTGAAGCCAGTTTTTCTCCTAGAAATGCATAATGAGACTGCACAGATCAAATGCTGCAGTAGGAGTTTCAAACAGCCTCTGAGAATTAAAATGCTGATGGTAATGCTAGGGGTGGTGTATGATTTTTTTTTTTCTCCCCTTTTTTTATCTCCACTGTGACCTTTGGTGATGTTCTGCTCAGCTACTCTGCATGGCTGCTTCCTGAGAGTGCTGCTGCCTTAATGGAAGGATCACACATGCTGCTCCTCTCAGAACCTGACACATCATCTTGGCAGCAAAACACAGACCTTTAATGTGTGGAGTTTTCATTTATTGTTGGTTATCTATGGCCATGAGTTCTGTGCCTTCAACAAGATAGGTTGGTTTAAAATGTATATGTAGAATGAAGACCTCATTTTCTTTGAGGATAGAAAGGAAATCCCTGGTCTCAAGGAATTAAAATGGTCTGTGTTTAGGGGGATTTTGTTTTGTGTTCTGGCTCATTCATTTTAGATATTGTTATTAAAGAGTGTATTTTCCTGAAAAGAATCCTTGCATCCAGTTCAGATTGTCAAGAGAAATATCAATTGAAGTTGAAAATTTATTTTGGATCACTTGGCTTCCTTGATAGTCTAGATCCCGTCTAGATACCTGGATACCATCATTTCATACTGTCACTATTTTCAGTGAGTTTTAAAGCACTCAGAAGCTTTTTAAGATGTCATTCTACAGCATGAGAAAGACTTCTTGTGAATAGTCTCATTCTGTGAAGAGTTAAAAGGTATGAACTGAAACCCTTGTAGCCAGGAACTTGGTGGAGCTTTTTTTATGAATTAGTTCAAATTAAATGGGCTCCTGGAGAAGATTTGGAATAAGACATGGCAATTTTCTGCTTATCTGTCTATAAAGAGACAGTGCCATTTCTTTGAGTCTAGACACTTATATAATAAAATGCAGGAGGAATGTACTGGAGATGGACCAATACAGAATAAATGGAAGTTGAGAAATGTACAAATGATCTCAAATACCCAGAAATAACCAGAGATAAGATGTTGGCCTGAGTTCCTAGCACACCTTGCACCTGCTGCCATATTTGTTACAATTTTGCTGCCTGCATTATGTGCTTAAAGGCTTTCCTGCCCTAGCATGAAGTGGAGCAGTGTGATATGTGTCACAGTATTGCTGTGGTGGCAGTGTTGGAATCTGTCTTTTGTGTTTGCATGTGTTTTTTTATTTTCCTGACAAAAAGGTTTTTTTAGATTTTGAACCTCCAGACTTATGCCTTGTAGTTGTTTGCACAGAATCGTGGCCATGCTGACTATGAGATTGTTCATGGGAATTTATGCAGGACTCTTTCTTGTATTTTGTTGATTTTTGTGGGGGTTTTGGGTTTTTTTGAGGCATCAAACAGCTGTCAGTGGGGTAGAATTTCTGTTTGTTTAGTGTGTTATTAGATAATGAGCTCTAAATGAAAAATCAAGCATCCTGCTATCTGTCCTCTGAGTCATCTAATCCTAAACAACATGCTCTGCATTCATACAGCAGAGACAGTGCTGACAGGTATGTTCAAAGAATATATGGATTTTTTTCCCCCCTCTCTATTTTCCAAACAGAAAAAGGCAGAAATTTACAGTTAAGCATGCTGATTCTTTAATGGTACAACTGAAATAATATTATGTATCAGCTACATGGGGAGCTGCTGCAGTGGCCAGCCTTCTGATTTGAGCACCCTCCCAAAAACTGCAGAAGAAAATTTGAATGGAGCGTGAAAAAGTTTCATGAACTGCCTTAGTTTGCAGTTAGTTTACTTGAATGCTTTGACCTGAAGCAGTGATAATCAAGAACCCAGGTGTATGGGTGGGAGAATTATGGAAGACAGAGTAAAATCTAGTCTTAGAGCAGTGAACTACACAGGGCACAGCAAAAACCTTTTCTTATTTGCCTTATGCTGCTGCCTGTGTTTTGAAATCTGTTGCACAGCTACACTTTTATTTTCTCTGGGGAGCCTTGTGGCTGTGGTTTGGATGTGTCTTCTGCAATGTGTGATACAGCTGCCAATTGACCTGGCAGCTCAAATTAAGCTAGGAGGTCAACTGTACAAAGGAAAAAGGGACCATATTCATTAACCCCCATGTATCTTTTGGTACTTAGTAAAGGTGGTGTGGGTAATTACAGAAAGGACTTGGAGCTAAATTGAGACATTTTAGTGGGTATTTCCCCCACTGTGAGAATCTGCCTTGGCCATGGCACGGGGGCACACCAGCCCACATGTGCCATTTAAATAGGTCTGGATTTTGCATCATAAATATGCACCGGATGCAGGGGAGAAAACCAGCACGTTCTCTCAGGATGCTGTTAGGGCCAGGCAGAATCTCATTAGGGACAACTTCAAAGATCAGCTCCTCATGTCCATAAAAACAAGTGTAAATTATCTTCTGTGAGCCTGCTGTTAGCAGTTGCACTGTTACATTATGCATGTAGCCTAGACTGCACATGGTATCAACAAACTGCTCCAGGTTTCATTAGGGTTTCATTTTTATGCTGGGCATGGCAACTTTGCTATTTATTGTTGTAGTTTTGGCTAATACAGTGTTTGACTTAAAATTTCCTGCTGTATAAGCTGCTAGTAGTGCCACAGTGTCTGAAAAGGTCTTTCAGGGATCTGCAGTGCCTGTGTTTATATAGAGGAGTGGCATACAGACAATTCCCTGTATTGACAGCTTTAGTTGCTTTCTCATTCTTCTGCTTCCTGCACTTAGTGAGAGGGTGGCTGATCCTGACCCTCTTGGAATGAAACTTGAAGGAGCTTTCAGTGATGCTGCTCTGCAGCACATGACTTAAATGTTTATGAAAATGATAAAGAGGGCAGAACTTCAATGCTGTGTGCTTTCACTGGGCCACATGCCCTGTCATATACATTTGAAAGGCCAGCTTGTAATTGTTGCTGGGGAAGTGTTTTGAAGTGGTGAAATGCAGCCTTTGTGCATGGAAGTTTTGTGACAAGTTTCTATAGAATCAAGATTTTTGACATTGTATTGATTGTCCTTGCAGAAGCAGTAAGATGCCATGGAATATTCTCCTGAGCAATATTGCTGAAAAAGCAAGGATATATTTTTATATTTTTCTTTTCCTGTATAAATATTTTTCTTTGCCCTTTTTACTATGGTTTAATTATGGATGAAAGAAAGCATTCACTATCACACCTAGTCAAGGCTTGCCACTGCCTTCAGATGTGATGTCAATCTCCTGACTGGGCCAGGAATCTGATTTGAACAGTGATTTCACAAAGACCTGCAACTTGGGGCTGCTTAAACTAAGTTCTGCTGCAACATCCAGTGTGGTGGAGTGTGTCTGGTTCAAGCCACTGTTGTTGGATTGATAATGCCAAGAGGCATGTGAAGCCATGGTTTTAGGAGAGCTCTTTTGCCCTGCTTGTTTGGAGTGCTGCTCTGTGTCTGTATTGTACATGTGGCATAATGGGGAATCCAGAGCAATCCCTGGAGTTTGATGCCCAGTTCAGCTCTCCTGCCCTGCTCACCATCTGTCCCTGTGCAGCACTGGCACAGCAGCCTGGAGCAGGAGCTGGGCACAGCAAGAGGGGACTGGGAGCTGCAGAGGTTGGCCCTGCTGCTGGAAGGTGAGGTGACTGATCTGCATCCCTGCACACATCACTAATGGCCTGTGTTTAATGTTTAAAGCACAACACAAATGCAGCAATGAGATTCAGAATGGGCATGGGCTGTAGGGGGGGAGAACAAGACTGCCAAACACCCCCAAAGTCCTCCAGCCCATTTCCAGAAAGGTCTGCAAGAACAGGCTGTGCATGGTAACTTATTTGCATAGAGAGTGAAAAACTTGGCTCCAGGATGAAGAAATCTATATAAATCTATAATCTATACAAATCTATAATTATATAATCTATAATCCACCCCAAAGCCTGGGAGTGCCCCTAAGTGGAGCCTGCCTGTGCTGAAGCCTTGGTGGAGCTGTGGGCATGGTCCCACTGCAGGTGGAATGAATGGGGCCTTGGACAGGGAACAGGATGTTTTCCACCCTTAAAAACCCTAAATCTCCATTAGAACTTCTACCTGAGAAGGAAAGGACAGTTAATCTGAGCAGAGGCCAAATGTGCACTTCAGTGCAGCTAGGGTATTTCTGATGTTAATCATGTTAACAGATCTGCCTAAGAATGACAGATTGTGGTGGTAAAGCTGATAGTCTTGATAGGAAGTAGCCTGATAGAGAAAAAGGATGAAGACAAAAGTCTTGCTACTTCCTAGGTTTAGGTTTTATTTTTGTTTTGGATTTTTTACTCTTATAAAATCATTGAAAAACTTATTTTCTCCAACAGGCATCAAATTCTAGTGCAGAGTTGTCTGAATTTTAATGGAATTAAAAAATACCATGTCCTTTGCTTTGGAATAGTTGCTGCTGCTTCAGCTATGCTTTCAAGTCTCATAAGCTAAAAAGCTGCCTTTATTTATTTATTTATTTTACAGAAGAAAAAAATTGAGGAATCAAAACATCCCCATGGTGTATATTTGTTATTTGTTTCCACATGTGTCTGTGTATGTACGTGTACATATAACTGGTTATCACTTGATGCCCAGAGACAATGTTTGCACACAGTGAGAGCTTTGCTGTTTTTTGGGAATCCTGCTTCCTATTTGCATTCTCTTGACTTGGATTTGAAAGCCTTTAAACCCCCAAGAGGGTTTGTTATCTCGGTAAGGAGTGATCAGTTTCATCAGAAGTTCAAGACTGTGTTGGGAGGAAGCCTTCATTTAACATCATTGTTTAGGTCTGGCTCCCTGTCTGCCCCTAGCAGACAGTGTTTGAGCAGGAGATAAGATAAGAAGTGGCAGTGATAGGCATGCTGCAGGGTTACTGGGAGGGCATGAAACAGCCTGGCCAGGGGACTTTGAGGTCTGATTCTGGGTTAGAATGGGTGATTGAAATGTTCTTCTCGTGGGCTTGGCAGTTAATGTGGCATTCATGTCAGTGTGTCCCTCAGGAAAAAAATGAAGTGGTTGTAGGAAAACAAAGAAAAAGCAGAGTCTGTAAAACTGGGCAGAGCATGATTTGGTTTTTTGTGGATAGCATGGTCACTTGGTGCTTTTACTGCTTAAATAACTACATGAGACCGTGAGAGGACAGAGTTTTGCTCAAGGAAAATATAAAAGGAATGAAGTGACAGAAAAGCCTGGATGGTTAGGACTGAGATGCTGTGACCAGAAGGTGTGAAGAAGGTTGTGAAATGCAGACCCTTAGCACAATTAAGAAACTGCAGCCAGGGCTCTTATTATCTCACTACAGTAAAGATATTTGCTTTACCTTTTTTCTTTCTTCATTGGTTTTGTTTGCTTTTAATTTGTCTGTTTAGAAGGATGTTCCCATCCAAGCCTAATACCATCTCTAACAGAAGGAGTCATCTGGAAGTCAAACACGCAGTGCAAGATCAAACTGTGCCTGCAGATAGAGAAAACTCTCATTAGACCAAAGAGGTTCTTATTTTTGCCTTAACAGGATAAAACTCACCCCATTTACCACTTGAGAATGGCTGTGTTGATCCAGCTTCTGCAGAAAGGAGGCAGCCATACCCTGGTGCTGCTGTTGCCTCACTTGTGCACACACTGAGTGCCCATCTGCTGAGTGAATCCACTCATGGAGGGGCCACAGAGCTTCCAGGGCTATCCAGGTCAGCAGCCACACCATGAGAGGGGCAAGGGGAGCACAGGGACACCATGAGAGGGGCAGGGGGAGCACAGGGACACCATGAGAGGGGCAGGGGGAGCACAGGGACACCATGAGAGGGGCAAGGGGAGCACAGAGAGCAGGGATCCATCTCTGTGTGGCTGTTGTGTGACTCCTCCTTTCTAGGCTGTGATGCCTGAAGTCTTGGCTCACAGTGCTGGCTCCAGGCAGTTGTTGGAGCAGCTGCTCTGTGAATGGGACTGGGAGGAGGTTTGGCTGAGCACATGCCTGGAAATGGGTGGTTGGGAGGGTGTGAGCTCCACATGTAGGTTCTGGGTTAGTGGGAGAGGAAGAAGGAATTACCAGACCTATGGAATGGATGTTAAAGGCAAGCACCTTGATAGGCTCCCTGATATGTTATCTCCCATGAGTCAGAGCTTGGTGAGACACTCATAAAAGAGAGAATCACACTGAGAATGATCAGGGAAAATCCAGGGCACAACAAGTCTTTGTGGTTAACACTTTCATCTGTTTTGCTTAGCAGTGTGAAGAATGACAGCATGGTTTATGAGTTCAGCATCACTTCCCATACTTAATCCAAACTGTAAAAGTGGTTGTACATGGTATTAGCCTCAGAGAGCAGCTCTGACATCTGTTAAACTGGTGGCAGCCCATACATAATGTCCCAGGCTGAATTCTCTTTGTGCCACACTGCACGGGTCCCTCCACATGCAGGCATGTTCCCATCCTGCTTGGACTGGAATTCTGCTTTTGCTATCAGGCTGGGAAGTGAAAAAGTGAGTGGCTCATGGCACAAGTCAGAGACTCCTGTGAGGTTAGATTCCCTTCAGATACTTGGCTTGCCTGAGCTGAGCACAGCAAGGCAAACCTCTGCTCATTGATGTCTTGGGGCTGGTGGTGCAGACATCTGGCAGGCTGCCTCAAACTGAGACACAGTTCAAAGGCAAGTTTGTAATTCAGGCTATTCTCTGGGCCTTTACTTAGCAAAGGTCAAGGGCAGAGCAATTTGCTGGATCATGTTTGCTGGGGGAGTGTGCACAGCGTGGCTCATAAGGACAGGTGAGTGACACAGTGAGTGCCAGTGATCTAAGTGAAGTGATTTTGCTGTTTTGCAAAAAAAAAGAAATGCACCTGTGCTTGTTAAACAAAGTTGTATTTGCTGCTGTCTTGGTGACACATTGAAAAGGGTATGCAGCTATCAAGTCATAGTAACAGCAAAGTACTGCTCTGGTGAGAAATGGTCTTTGGGGAGATCGTGATGTTTCAGACAAGAAAATGTCATTTGTGTGGGCGAGGTGAGCACAGCTTTTTGGAACTGCATGGTATTCTCTTCATTGGTTGAAGGTGATCATAACTTAAAAAATCCATCATGTTATTTGACAAGGAGAGGAATATATGTGGTTCTTGTTACTGTGGGTAATACCAGTGGAAAAAAACAAGAGCTAGAGATGGTTTCTAAGGCGAAAGAGTCACTAGTGGAAAGCCTCTGAGTGTGTCACCATTCATTTTCTACAGCAACATGCAGGCAAAATCCTTCTTGAGGAAAGACTTAGAGCAGCTGATTTTCCAGAAAGCAGATAAAAACACTTTCCAGAGCATTTTCATTCTAGAAAGACATGGTTTTGGCCTTTAGGAGTATAGCTAGTCTCAAGGCTTCACAATCTGCAGAAGATGAAGGAGCTCAAGATTTTACAGGCTGGAGTAAAGCAGTAGAGTAGAACTGGGTGGAATAATGAATTGCAGAAGGATTTCTGGAACAGACTGGAGTATCTGGCCCGTTTTGCCCTTAAGGGCTGTATTCATTATGAAACAGTCTCTAAGTCTGTTCTTGATTGCCAAAACGTTTGGAGGGAGGAAGGAGGAGAAAGGTTGCAGGAAATTAGTCACTTCAGTTATAGAACTGAGAATCTTAACTGCTAACTTTGTATAGTGTAGGTGACTGTAAGAGTTTTGATGTGAACAGGGTAGCTTCACCCAGCTCACATTCCTGACCTATTATGGGCACTGTGAACTTTGACTTTATTGACTGCAGTGAGCAGCAGCACGAGCAGCCCTGGTGCTGTGCAACTGCAGATTTCACTGGCAGTGCCAGGATGCAGAAATGGAAAGGAAAAGAACAGCCCAGTGTACCCAGATGTAAAGAAAGAAATGGTTAAGACAGCTGTTCCCCTGTTAACAGTTGCATGGTTTTTTAAGTGTGTTTTTTTGTTTGTTTGTTTGTTTTTTTTGTCTCCTTAAGCAACTTAGTGAATTAGGCTATTTCCTTACAAACTACCCTAGGAGTTGTATCTTTTACAGAATGTTCAGTAATGATTTTTTGCTGCAAACTCATATAAATATTTTTTCTTTTTTTCTTACTTTGCACTTCCCCACAGCCTTGCAGAGCTGTTGTAGTTTGTCCCTGGAAGGTATCTTTTCCTGCTCTTTAATGGATAAAGGCAAAAGAACTAGGATTTCATTTACATGCTGAGACATATGACTGTGGATGGGTAGGTGGGTGCAATTTTCCAGGTATTCTTAGTCAAAACAAAAGTGGTTGTGATTGTTAAACTAAAAGCTACACACCCAAATTAGTATAGCTGAGTGCCCTGATATTCCATATATTTATGTGTTTTGGTTTTGTCAGTTGCAGTTTTATTGCTTATTTTCAAGA
Source organism: Alethe castanea (assembly GCA_024734035.1). Lineage (NCBI taxonomy): Eukaryota > Metazoa > Chordata > Aves > Passeriformes > Muscicapidae > Alethe > Alethe castanea. Next base: position 59,433,436 of record JANRGV010000094.1, read on the forward strand.
AGCTGAAGCTTTTCTGATTTTTTTTTAAAAATACCTATTCAAAACATTTATTTTCTTCTCCTTTTAAGTACTAAGAGAAGTATGAAGATGAAAATCAATACTGTGTGTCCATATAAGGGAACTAATTCAAGATAGTTCCTACAGAAAAAGGCTGTTCTGCAGCTGTTACTCCAAAATTCCTCTTGGTGTGGACAGTCATATTCTCTAGGAGAAGTGCTGAAGCTAAATCAGAAAGCAGGCCTAGGCCTAATAAATAGATTCCCTGGGGAGCCATAAAGGGAAAGCAGTGGTACTCTTAATTCACACAGCCTGACTTACTCCTATTTTCAAGCTTTGAGAAACCAGAAGATAAATAAAATCTGAAAAATACTCTTGTATGAAAAATATATAGACTATTGTATAAAAAATAGGTGTGCAGTTTTGGGGTGTTGTTTTTGGTGGTGTTTTGTTTTATTTGGGTTTTTTTTGTTAGTTTTGCTGTTGTTTGGGTTTTTTTACCTCACATCATGTGGGTTCTGAGGTATCTTTAGCTCATTTATGACAAATTTGGTGGAATTAATCTGTCTGTGTGTATGTATGTACCACAGACTGTGTGAGCTTAAAGGCTGCAAAATTCAGTTTATGCCTCCCCAGCACCCACAAGAGAATGCATTTCACCCACCTTGGTTATTCCCATCTAAATGTGAAATGATGGTTTCTATTTGTTCTGCTGCAGATAGGATGTTTTGTGGTTTTTGCATGTCTAATTGCACTGACTGAAGTAATGAAATTCCCTCTTTTGTTTTGGAGCATAATCAGTGAGATTGCATTTGCATTGCTTATAAAATGAATCACGTAAGTGAAATTACATTGCCCACATCTCATTCTGTATCATAAAATGTTATGTGGTGCAGCTTGTTTTCCTCCTTCCCAGAGCTTCTCATTGTGATGTTCTTTCTCTAAATTTCAAACTTCAGCTATTTGCCTGTTGTACTTGACACAGAAATTACTTTCTGCAGTGTGCTTCTGCATCTGTTGTGCCAACTAAAATTTTGGTAGTGCACAACATAAGGATTTGGGAGCAGAGAGTCTTCAGAGCTTTCAAGGGCAATATTGAAAACAATATTCTGCTCATATTAAGCATTATTCAGTAGGTCTGCACAACTAGCAGCAGCCTCTGAGTCATAGGTGGCAATGCCTTGCTACCATTCACAGACAGAAGCTGGATATTCAGAGGTTTCAGCTCGTTTAGCTTTGGAATTGTCTTGGAAAAAACACTGAAATCAAAATGATTCTGTTGTTCTTCCCTCTTTTCCTCTGCCTTTGTTGCTGGCACAGAGGCAAAAGTAAATGTGTTTTTAAATTGAGTTTTCTAAAAGTATCCCTGAGGTAAATTTCTGTCTTGACTATAATTCATTCTTGGATTTATTTGATTTTTGGGGATACATCTTTGGAAATAAAGGGTTTAATGCAATAAGAATAATTGCTTACTGCAGAAGGCAGTAACAGTTCTGATAAATGTGAATGTCCTAGATACTCCCACTGAGGACTTTTAAGTCATTAATTTTTATTATAGAAGCATAAGCAAAACTCAGATGTTCTTAGATAACCTGTAACACAGTGGTTGCCCACCAACACTCTGCCTATTAACTACATTATTGATGAAACCTCCTGATTGCATATGCAGCACTGCTTCTTGTAATATTGTATAAATGTGATGGGTGTCATATAAATGCCACAGCCAAGTTAGTGATGGTACAACTAAAACAGTGCTGGTTTTCATCCATGAGGTATTTTGTATTTTCTGTCAGAAGAGGGTGGTTCTGAGTTTAACAGCCTCTGTCATATATAAGCATTCATGGAAAATGAATGAGAACACCAAAAAAAAAAAACGGGGGAAGAAAGCAAATCAGAATGAATTGTGCATTTCCAAGGAGTATCTCCAGCTGGAGTTACCTTTGTAAAGCTTTCTCCTAGTGAAGACATGAGATTTTTTTTTTCCTGCCCCACCTGCTACAGCTTTATCTACCAAGCCTTTTCTCACTTGAACTAATGTTTGTATCTTGAAATATTGTGGAATGTATACTATTTGACCTGAGGTTTCCTTGTCATAAGTTATTTAATACTAGAGAGAGAGAGAAAAGGTGGAGGGAGCTATGTGGTAGAATCCTCTTAGCTGGGAATGTGTTTGGCACAGAGTTTCACAAATTAAAAAAAACTGCTTTCAGAATCTATGGTCCAGCCCTCTGCAGCCCCCTCCAGCCCAGTCACCAAGGAATTGCAGCTTTTGTTGATTGAATCCAGTTCTGTCTGGGACTGGATTTCTTGTTAGACCTGTGTCAGGGCACTGTAATGAAGACAATTGCACTGGAAAGATAAAGGATACAAAGTGCAAAATTCTCTTCAGCAGAATTTAAACCCAAAGTTGTCACTTGTGTTTCTGTGATTGTTTTTTAGCAGTTAGATGGGGTTTTTTCTGTTTTTGTTTTGTTTGGTTTGGTTTTTTTTTTTTTGTGGTTTGGTTTTTTTTTTTCTTAATTTAAAA
>JANRGV010000094.1:59443304-59471266 GCA_024734035.1 Alethe castanea
CTTAACAAATATAATATAATATAATATAAATTAAATTCTAAATCAGTAAAATCTTGTAAGTAAGTGCATTCACAGGGACAGTTTTCCACTGGAGAGCAGGACATATCCATATAGTCTGATTTCTGGAACCACTGTAAAACTCCCCAGAGCAAGGAACTGATTTGCATCCTGGAGGATGCTTCTTGTCTTTCTCACCTATGCAGGGAGCACTGGTAGAAGTTTTCACACAGTTCAGTGTAAAGTAAAAACTAAATGCTAATTTGGTTTGCAGTTCAGTAAACAAAAGTAATCTTAAAAAGTCAGTATTTTCTTAAGGTTTGTACTTTATTTTCTATTACTGATAATACATCTCATTATAACTGTGGGGATTTAGGGCAAACAAATTCACAGGGATGTCTACTGGTTTTTATTTTCAGTGTGGAGAGCAAAACTAATAAAGCCTGGTTTATTTTTTTTTTTAATTTTACATTCAGGCACCTATTTTTGAATGCCTGTTGTGGCAGTTTGTCCAAATAAGTCATAGGACAGCATTATTTTGGATGCTTTAAAGTAGCTGGAGCTTAGTTTCACTAGCCTGATAATTTGAGATGTAAGTGAACTATTATTCTGACATAACTCCTAAATACCTCAAAATTTCCAGCTGAAGCTAAGCTCTAACCATGATCAAAGTGGCACATCAATGGAATGAGTTGAAGTTTTGTGGAATTGAGATGGGATTTTCTGTGGCACTAATCCAGATGCTGTGCTATTCAAGTGTTGAGCAAATCAAATTGTGGTAACTCTGCAGAGAAATAATTGCTATTCCAAAGTAGGGAATGGGTTGCCTTTTGTATTTAAGTTATTCTGTTACAAATTAGAGCTTCTAACCACTAAGTATGCATAAAGCATTTCTCCTACTTATTATTTTTCTCTGTTCTGCTTTAAAAAAGAAAAAAAAAAAAGTCACCAAAACCCAAATGACCAGACTTCCATGATGGGTCACATGTAATTGATGAGATCAAGTTACCAAATATAGCTTGCAAATAACCAATTGAACTAAATTTTTAGGATCAGTATAGAAAAAAAAGTTTTATATGTTGTTGCTTAGTGTGATAGCACACGAGTTCCTCACTTTATAGATTCTGGGAAGACGAGCTCAGGATTTTTTATGAGTTTAGGAAGTTGTCACCAGACTGGTTCTGCAGTTTCCAGCCTTCATCAAAGCACTCCTGAATGTACCTTATGGTGTGTAAACAAATACCCTGCTCTGCAATCTGTAGGAGTACACATGCCCTTGAACAAAACCAAGCTCCACCTGTGAGCCCTGCTCTTTCCTAAGGCACAGGATGTAAAGCACCTGAATCCAAAGCCTCCTAAACCCGTTTTTTCCCCAATGTTTAGTGTCAGGAAGTGCCACACCTTGTGTGTATTTCCCCTCCTTTCCCCACCAGGTGAGTTTCTCAGCAGCGCTGTGCTGGGTGTTTTCGGCGGCGCTGTGCTGGGTGCCAGCGGGTGTGTGGGCGCTTTGCTGTGCTGCTGCCTGCACTAATGGCTGTGAGGGCTTTAACCCTGGCCCTGTGGTGAGCTCTCTGTGTCTCTTTAGGGTGGACCCCATCCCCTACGACACCCCGAAGCCGGCGGGCCACACGCGCTTCGTCTGCGTCTCGGACACGCACTCCAGGACAGATGGCATCCAGATGCCTTACGGGGACATCCTGCTGCACACGGGCGACTTCACCGAGCTGGGGCTGCCCTCCGAGGTCAAGAAGTTTAATGACTGGTTAGGTAAGGAATTACTGCCTCTGGGTGACCCCAATTAACCCCTCCTGTCCCAGTGTCACTCACTGCCGCCTAATTGAATTAGGGCGCTCGAGAAGCTCCCCCCGCCCTGCCTTGGCTTTTCCTCCTGTGGTGTGCTGGTTCTAGCCTCTGTGTTGTTCTGTTAATTGAGACAGATTCAGAGGCTTTGCTGTGTTTCTGCCTTAGCTTGGGGAAAAGGTGCTGTCATTGCACGACAAGGGCTGTGAAGCCTTTTGGGAGTGGCACCTCCTACAAAGGATACAGTGTGGGTTTTGTACCCACAGCCAAAACTGCTGCTCACTGTATCTTGGGTAGCTGTAACTTAAGTTACAGCATACTTGGAAATGATGAAAGTCTTTCTTCCCACAAAACAGCATGACAGAATCAATAATACTGTTTGGAAGAGGAGAGGTTTTTTTGGGGGGTGATACTCACGTGCTTGCCCCTTTGAGCTGGAGTACTGGCATTCCAACTTTGATCACGGGCAGTCAGCACCTCTTTGGTAGGATACCTTTCATATTCTGCTGCATTTGACAGCAGTGCCCTGACAGCAGATTGCTAGACTTGAGGGCAATTAAATAGCAACAGCAGAAAACCAAAGTGAAGGAGGGGAACTTGTGCAGGAGGCTCCTGCTGTAAATGCACTGTTGTGCACTGCCAGGTCACCTCTTGCTCCAGAAATACCCAGAGCTGAGGGTGACTTGGGCAGCTGATTTTCAAAAAACATTAGAATGAATTTAGAGCATCATATAAAAAATATTTCAAAGCATGGCTTTGGCATCAGGTTTTACTGCATTCTCTCTTGCCTGCTGTGTGATGGCAGCATCTCTACGTGCCTTTTACAGAATCATTTTATTGCATTGGACTTCCTTGGCTGACCCTTTAAGAGATATGTAAGGAACACTTGGATTTACAAAAGGAATTTTTAAATAGAAGAACTTCTACATTGTCTGTCTGATCATCCTTCTTTGTGTTTTCTTCATACTCTTTACCTGACTTCTGTTTTCCACAGCCCTATTTTGATGAGTGTTTTTCCTTCTTTTTTATTGCTGTGCACCTGGGACTGGGGCTTTCTAATCATATCACTGTAACTTAGCTGTATTGTTCTTATTTCTAGAAGGTGATACTAGATTTGATAGGCTCAAAACTATTCTTTTTCTGGACATGTAATTGCAGCTCCAGAAGAGGAGCTGCCTTTTGGAAAGCACAGATCTCCATGAGTGCATTGCTAAGAGCAGTGTTTGGCCACCTGAGTTCCTCCTTGGCCCTTGAGTAATTTCACAAATGCTGTTTTGATACAGCCTGTGGCCAGTGCCTGGCATTTGAAAACACTCAGTGCTGCAGAAAGGCAACCCAAATAATCTGCCAGGATGCTTTCACCCTTCCATGGGGAATCTTGCAGTGTTGGCAGCCACTTGGCATTCCTTGTATCTAACAGGGGGCTCATGATGGCTTTATTTTAACACATAGGTCCTTGACTTAATGTTCCCAACAGAAGAATTATAACCCTTTGAATAGGTTGTGTTCCAGCCTCAATAATTTACCAAGGGGCTTTCTTAGCATGCATGCATAGTTCTTGTAGAAGACAATATAGTATTTATCTGAGAAAGCAGATTTTGCAGTCATTTCCACTGAAACTGGAAGCTTTAGTTGTGAGGGCCTGCTGGCTTTGCCCTCAGGCTTTCCTATTTCAGATACAGAGAACTTTTTTTTTTTTTTTAATATGACAATATCAGTTATTAGGTTCCTGGCACAGGGTGAGACAGCAAATTGATTCACCTGTGAGAATATTGGTGAATACTTCCTTCAGTGCATCCTCACCAGGAATCAAAACACTAAAGTCAGGCATGTCCTTTTGCCTCTCTTTTTCAGCCTCCTATCTGCAAAATGTGTTGTGTTTTACCACTTAATGTGTTATTATTTACTGTGTGTGTTGTGAAGATTTAATACCTTCAAGGATATGAGATGATCATTGTTAAAAATAATGCATACCAGTGGCAGGCAGGGACAGGCAGGATTCCTTTTGCATCCTCAGTAGCATCTTTTTTCACCATTCTTGGTAGGAACCTTATTCCAAATCTACACACTGAGAATTGCTATCAAATACAGGATAGTCCTTATGGAAAAATGTTTTCCTGTCTTTCATGGGTCTGGTTTTCTCCACTGGTGATTGTGTTGTGAGGCTGCAATGAAGACAAGGAACCTGTGTCATTTATGTCACGAGGGAGAGAAGCCAGATCAAAGCTGGGTTTCATTCTGCAGCTTATCTTACCCACTCTGTGGTGAAAACAAGGTCTTGCCCCCATTAGAATGATCTCATGGGATAACTAAAACACAATGACTGTCCATCATTTTTCCTGGCAGTAAAGCCAAGGGGGAAAGTTAAAAAAAAGATGATTATTCTGAGCTCCTGCCTTGCTTGTACTTCACTGGGCATTACTATGCCAGAGTTATAAAAAGGCTGAGAGCACTGCTTAAAGCTCTGCACGTTTATATTTTTTGAGTCTTGCATCCCTTTGCAACTGTTTGGGTCTTTCACCTGGGAAAAATGTCCAGCATCTTGTCTGTCCATTCCACTGGCACTTCCCCTCCTTCCTTGTCTCCACAGCCAAGCCATGGAACTTGCTTTCCACACTCTCTCTCCCACTCTTCCAAGTTCTCAGCCCTCCCAGCAACTTTTGCTAGTTAAATGCTTTTTCCCTTTGGCTGTTACATTTTCATTATTGGTTTTGCATGGAAGTCATCTGGGCTTATGCATTGAATAACCTCTGTGGTCACTCAGTGATTACATGCACTGGCTGAGGTAATTTATTCACTTGGTTTTGGTGTGAACATGTCCCTCGGGTCTTGTAACTGCTCTAATCACTTGACCTTAGGGACTGTTAAATGCTTTAAACACAGTTATTTTAAATTTACAATTGTTTTCCTTAAAAATCTCATACCAACTTAACTGATTTTGCAGTAAACACAGCATTATGTGCTGAGGAAGAATTGAGATGTTATTCTGTGCCAAATGTTTTTTTTACTGAATGTTTCAACTTACTATTATTGTCTCTGTTCATATTTTTCCCATCCATTCTCATTCAGTCATAGATGTGAAATGAAATAGAAGAATATCTAATTATAGCTCTGTCTTCATAGTACAATATTTCCTTTTCTGGGTGATGGGAAGTGATTGAATAACTCACAGGAACTGAAGAGAAAGCAAAGATAAATTCAGGCAGATAGATTTTTAATGAGTTAATATCTTATTTTTGCTCAGTTACTAGGGGCCTGATTGTGCATATCCTTGCTTGTGTCAATAATTTGAATTCAGTTTAGAATTTTTTTCTCAAATAACCCATTTTTTACTTTTTTGTTTAGTGGTTATATCACAGTGTGTTCATTTTTTGGTGCTGGTTTCTTTGCTTTTCCCTCCATGCAAGGTTTCTATTATAAGGAATATTACTGCACGAGCTAGGTGAAATCTTGCAGTGGCAGACTTGGATAAATTCAGTAGGTGACCTTACTGCTGGTTATTGCCTCTGGAACTTAAAGTTGAATTTAGCTAGGTTTTTTCCTGAATTGTTCTAGGATTTAGAAACTTGACTGTTTCATGTTTTTAAGTCTTGCTTTTGTTTGGAATGTTTATTTCTTTTAATTTCTTTGGGATAATGACTGTAAAAACTTTGTGAATGGTTTAGTGGCCAAATAAATATGGGTTTGTACTGGAGAAAATATTTCTTTACCTGTAACATGTGCTTGCCTTTAGTGTAAACATTGTTGCTAGAGCTAAAACAAAAATCAGCTTTTTTTTTTTCCTGTGCTGTAGTTCCTTGATCATGTTACTTGAAATGAGAAGAATGATTATATCATTTTAATGCAGAGGTTTTCTTGTTAAGCTCTGCATATGTGGATGTGGTCCTCAGCAAAGTATTGTCAATTATTTTAAAGTTAATTTTTGTGTGACTATCAGTAATTGAAAATAGCAGCATCACCTTGGAATTGCTGGTTGTTAAGTGGAATAGATGACAAAATGTAAATGTGGTGTTGCTCTCAGAACTATGGACAGACACTTGGTTCCAGTCTACACTTAAATTTATGCATTAGTGCTGCGGAAATTTGAAATTATATTCAAAACTGTTAAGCTAGACACCTGCCAGAATGTGTTTGATATTGAAGATAGCATAATTCAATTTGGAAAAAAAAAAAAAAAAAAAAAGAACAGCACCAGAATAGTATAATAGTAAGATCAAGCTCTTTTCTTATCGCTGTTTAAAAATGCAGGGTCACATTCCACTTTTATCCTTTCTCAATCTCTCTGGTCTGGCTTAGTTATCTGGCTTCATCTCCTCTCCAGGCATGGCTCATTTAGGGTTTAGAGTAAGTGTGTTCCTTTCACTAATGTACACTGAGAGCAGTTTCAGTGTGAATGAAGTGTTTTGCTCCCTAAAAGTGTATTTCTGATGTGCATTATTGTGGTATCTGACATTACACTATTTTATAAAAAAACCCAAACCAGTAAGTTCTAAATTTCTCCAGATTCAGTGGGGTATTAGCTCTAAGTGTTCTGAGGTAATTTAAAACCAGAAGGAAGCTTGTGAATATTTTAAAGTTAAATTATGGCAATAAAAACAAATCTCTTCCTTTTTTATAAATTGATTTATTTCTGATTTGTGTTTTTACCATCTGGAGCATATTTTGAACTCTATATTGCTCTACTTGTTATAGCTAGAATGAATAATTGACTAAACATAAAATACCATTTTGATGAACAAAACTCAGCACTTGAAAAAAAAATTGCATTCATTGCAAGTGAAAGAAAATGCTGAGGTAGCTTTAATCCTGTAAGTATGTGTGAGTTTTGAGCAGCTGTTCTGGAGAGAGGGAAGCAACTCCTTGGAAAATCTAATAGTCCAGTTTTGGAAACAACTCTGTCTTCTGTGATGGCCCTGGTGAGAATCTTCCTTAGGCTTCAGACACTGGGATGGGATGGAGATATTTTATTGGAGATATTTTATTTAGAGGTTGAGCTGGTGCTGAGGACTTGTGGGTTTTTTACTGATTTAGAATTTTCTGCGTTATGTATCTCACTCTGTCTTTACCATAAAGTTTTAAAAAACTTCTTCCTAGTTTTTTTAGGGTTTGTTGGCATATTACTACTTAAGAATATTTCCTTTACTTTTGTTCTAACTTGAATTGTGTTTAATGCCATGGTCAAATTCCCATTTGTACTTAGTTTTTGATCTCACATGGCTTGCCTGAATTAATAATCAGTGCTCAGCTTTTATTTGCATATACCTTTATATGATATATTATTACTAATTTTTATTTATATTTGTTTTTTCTTTTAAAGGAATATAAAAATAGTTTGAATGTTTCATTTTATTGTATTTATAAAGTAGTGGGAAAATGCAGCCATGTTCATTTTTGGTAATGGCTCAATAATTTTTCTTGATGTAGCAATCTATAGTGCAATGTGAAAACAAAAGCAGGAAAAAGTACAAAATTCTCCTTTGGTGCATGGTTATAATAGCTGCTTCTTCATATTTATTCTCTGCTCTGGGTCAGGTATTAGATGCTTTGTGGGAAGCAGAACCCCAGAAGTATAAGTTAAAAGGTAAAATAGAAGCAATTGGATAAAAAGAATGTTGAGGTAGTAAAATTTCCACTGACTAAAATGGAATTTATGCCTGAGGAGCAGTGTAAAATCATTCGTATCTGATCAGTTCTTTTTTGTTCTGCTCTTGTTATTCCTGGCAATTCCTCATAAAGAGATTTCACAAAAATCTATTTTTGCTATCTCCTAATGGGCTATGGAGAAACTCAGGGTTTGTAAACTATGTTTGCTACCAAAGTATAAAATTCTCCTTACAAATTGCCATGGTCAGTCAAACCAAATATAAAGGTGTTATTTGACAGCCATTAGAAAACTTGGCTCAGGTAAAATGTGCTTTCAAAGAGAATAATGTTCTGGAGTGAGTGGCTCTTTATAAGTTTAAGCTAATATATTCATTTGGTAATTTTCAATGAAAGAAAGGAGCCAGTGAGCACTGCAAAGTATTGCACAATTCCTGAATGGATTTTCAATCACAGTAATTGCATGGTCATTTCTTGGGTCTGCTTTCCTGGGCTGCTGATGTTGTCTCAGAAGGGGGGAGGGGATGATCAGGTTTCTTATAACCAAATTTGTTAAAAACCCAAAATAATTCTTCCATTCAGTTCCCCCTTTCCCTCAAATCCACTTTGAAACAGAAAAGAGATTTATGGTTGCTGTATTGACTAGGCATGAAACAACTCATGCCACTCAGATAGAAACTTTTATAGACATTTTCATCAGATTCCTCCTCCAGTGCTGCTGCCACAGGCACATATTGTAATGAGAATGATGTCAGTGGAGAGTAGTGGAAGGAAAGATTCTTTGCACACCATCAGTTTATTTCTTGCTAATTTAATGTTGCATCAAAAATACAAAGTGCAAAACCGCTTCTCTCCTACGTTTTCACACTGTGCACACCATATTAACAACAGCTAATTAAAATAAGTCTTTCTGTTAGTAGAGCATCACATTCCAGGCTGGAAAGAACAATGGTTTGGGGGTGGAGGAGTTGCTTTGAGCAGAGAGGGGCTGGGGAGAAAGCACTGCAGATTTCAGTATAATGTGTAGTGTTCAAAGAAATTTTATTTCATCATAAAGATTAGCAGGCTGTGTAATTCAATTTAAAGCTGGTTGGCAGTGTTCTGTCTATTACAAAGCCCTTTTCTTTTTTTTTTTTTTATTGCCACTATTTTTTATGTTGTGTGTGACTACAAAACCTAGTAGACAGCAGGAACGATCTTTGGGTTTTGTACTTCCCACCCTCCTTTCTCTTTTCTGTTCTGCATATTAGGAAATATGTGAGATTACCTTAAACTGAGCTACAAAGCAGTCTATCAGTGAAATACCATCCTGGATTTTTTGCCTTGTATAAAATAATAATTTTTTTTGGTGGCCCAATAGCCACTGAAAGTGAAGACCTGATAAAAATGTTCAGTCAAGGGGATTGAATCAAGCTTAAAAATCAAATGTTAGCATTTATTCACGCTGGTTGTGGGACATTACTGTGCTGTAGAAAAGCAACATGCAGCAATTTATGGTAATGCAAGACTGGCACACCTTTATCTTACAGTAATTGCCTGTACTAGGGGGTTAATAAATGTTCCAAGAATCACTGACTTCTTTTTTTCTTAAAGAAAAATAGAGAGCTGCTTATTGCTGGCTATAACCAGCCTGCCTAGCTTGGTGATTAACCCTGTTGTAGCAGCAGGCTGAGTGTCTGAGCTTGGGCAAATCCTGGCACGAGGGCTGTGAAAGAAAGATCTGTCCATCCACCCCTGCCACACCTGCTGGGAGACCTTCAAACCTTATTTGCCTGTGTTTAGGGACTGTATTGGTTTTGGAGGGTGGGTGTTGTGTTTGTTGGCACCACTGATGGGGAGAAAAAAAAAAAAAAGCCCTTTTCCCAGTGCTAAAGGGACTTTTTTTTTTTTTTCTTTGTGCTGCTCTGTGCTGGGCATGGCAGTGGATAATGGCACTGTAGGGTGGCTGCAGGAGCCACAGGCAGCATCTTCAGTTCTGGAACAAGGCTGGCAGCTCTGTGCTGCCCCACGAGCTGTTCTGGTCTCTTTTTCTTGTCCTGCACCCCAGCTGAGAGGTGACAACCACCAAAGCCTCTCTGGCTACTGGTGGTGCCTTCAGTGGAGAAGGAACAAAGCAGCACACAGGGGACAGCAGAGTATGGAGAGAGGCCATGGGAGAACACAGGGGAGAACAAAATGACATCAAACTGGGGGAGGGATGGAGGCTGCAAAGGAGAAGGAGACAGATGAGAGCACAGGGATATAAAGTACTGGGCCTGCTCTTTTTCACCTGCTTTTTCCAGAGCTTCATCTCTTCTCGAGTTAATAAAATTTAAAAAAATGAGAGCTCAGGAGCACTCTGTACTTTGAATTTCCTGTAATTTTTGGTAAGTGAACCATAAAGACCTCAGAATTATGTGCATCTTTTCTAATGAACCAGAAGCTTTCCCATTATAGGGCAGGCTGGGTATCAGAGTGCAGTAGCTCCTTTTCTCTTGAATGTTGCCATTACATTTTTTTGGTGTAACCAGCCAACACAAAGGGTTCTTAGTTTAAAACAGAGCTGTAAATGATAAAAAATTTCCCTGAGCTGCTCTCTCCATATGTTACTCTGAAGGCTCCTGCTCCCTCAGCAGCACTTGGCATTTGCCTTCCCTACTGAGAGATGAGCAGAAATCTGCAAGGCAGAGTTTGCTGCAGCTTTGTGCAGGGGATGTCTCCTGAGCGTGGCAGGGAAGGAATTTGCTCCTTCTGCTCTTCTCTGTCCCTGCTGCAAGTTTCAGTGGGCACTGGGAATAAAATAATGCAGCTGTAGCCATAGCTGTGGTTGTGAGAGTAAAGGTCCTGCTGTGGTGGGCAGCCAGGCATGGGGGCAGGGAAGGAAAAGCTTCTGTTCTGGTGTTGGAAGGGGTCTGGCATTGGAGTGAGATCCCAGGGTGTGTAAAGTTTGAGTGCAATACAGCTATTCCTACAGAACTCCTTCCCTGAGACCAGCTGTGCAAAAGGTGCTTGCCTGCAAGGTGAGAGGGCAAAACCTTAGCAGAAAGGAGAATAAATAAGGAATTAATTGTTACCTTTGTCTTAAGTGACTGAAATGGCTGCTGATTGCTTTGTCCTAATGACCAGCTCTGATGGACTGTGGTTGTTGTGTTATCCAGCAAAACCTAGTCTGCAAATCATGGCTTTTTACAGTAGGTTTCTCATCCCATTTTTTGTTTTAAAGGCTAGAAAAAAGGGCCAAAATGGGCAAGTCAATCTGCAGAAAGCACACTAGATGAAAAATCGCATGCTCCAACAATTAACCATAACATTTAATTACAGAGAAATATTTAGTTGTGGACAAGAATTCTCAGTGCCCTTCTGTGCACTGAAGTACAGATGCTGCATGATACAGATTTTCAAGCACCTTGTGAAAACGTTGCTGTAAATTCAAATGCACAGTGATAAGTACCATAAATCTCACACATTCCTTTAACTTGATTTGAAAACATTTCACTCCTAGGTTAGTGGCTCACAATTATCCTTATTGAAGAGCAGAGATGGCAGCAACAGAAGGCCTGTCTCCTTGTAACAAGGGCAGGAAAGATCAAGAGTTTTACCTGAATTCTGTCACAAATAAAAGCATGCAAACTCTCTGTTGCAGTACAGAGTTTACATTGCTTACACTGTTTTTAATTTTTCTGTTTTGTCCTGCCTTTGGAGGGACAATTAGGAGGTATTTCGGCACATAGTTTTCTGCAATGAAATTTAAAGATTTGGATTCTTAAAAAAACTTCAGTCTGAATTTGAACTGTGTTGTGAGGTCCTGGGATGCTGTAATATAAATTACAACAAATAAACTAATAATTGAAGTCCTGCAAAGCCAGTAGAAAAGAGGAGGTGGCAAGAAAAGGTAGCAGGGGTGAGACAGAGAACTCAGAAATCCCTGGCCCCATACCCATTGTTACCACTCCAAACCTTTATCAGGCTCCAAGCTTCCTTCTCTCTCTCCTTTTAGTGTTCAGTGTTTAAACTCACAAGGAAGGGATCTGTGCCCTCCTGCTCAGGGAATTCTGGATGGCCAGGAAAAAGCCCTGCACAAGAGGAATTGGGTTCCTTGCAATAACATGATGCAGCTGGAGTGATTTGGTTGCCTCTCTTAGCAGCTAAGAAACCTCTCTGTGAGCTGGGTTATTAAAAGGAATTTCCTTACGGGGCTCAGGAGATTCCTGGTATCCAAGTTCATCTTGAAAGACTACAATGGAATGTTTCGTTTTGCTTAGAATAATAAATTTAAGCACAGGGCTCAGAAAGTAATGCTGCAGGTTCCTGAATATTTCAGTTGACTGCAATTTCTCTTTGGATTCTCTGTGCACTCTCTCTTTGTGTTTTGTCCTCCAGATAAATTCTGAACAGTTCAGAAAAGGACCATGGAGATGGTGCTTGGATATTGGACTCTAGAAGTGGAGTTTAGCTCAAGCTTTCAATTTCTGCCCTTCCAACTTAGAAAAGGAAGAAACAATTCCCAACAAGCATCAGCACTGCCATGTGAAAATATGTTTAAAACTACCTTTGAATATCAAACTTGCTTCCTATACTTTAATGTGTACAAATAAAAGCACAAGCCCTGATCACAGGGTAAAATCTCAAAAGCAGCTAATTGCTTTAGCACACTGGAGAATGTTACATTCTCACAGTTATTAAAAAGCTGTCGTCCTGCTTTTAGGCAGCAGTTCATGCTTTTAAAGCCTTTGGGATATTTAAAAAACATTTTATCTTATTCCTTCTCTTTATTTTCCTTGTGATTATTCTTGCTATCCCTGCTTTCATCTTTCCTCTTATCATTAGGGATATTTATCCACATACCACTGGTACCAATAGTTGGTTAATTATGAGCCTCAGTATGTTTCATAGTTTACCAACAATACACTCATAAATCATAATTTTAAAGGAGGGATTTCAGTTCCAGGTATACAATCAAGAAGTTATGTAGAATATAATGCATCATAATATAATAGAACATAATGTGTTATAATATAATAGAAAGAAAATAGTTCTTAAAAGCATCTTGTTTGTGTGTTTTGAGATTTTTCTCTTCATAAGAAATACTCTGAATACCTTCCTGGGATACAGAAAAAAAAGAGATATTTGAAGGGATTTTTTTCAGAAATACTGACTGGGCTCTATCAGACCACAAGACAGAGGAAGGTGATTTCCTACTGCTTTGGGCATTTGTGAAAGTCTCAGAGACTTTCTTCTAAAAATGAGAGAACAAATAATGGGAAGTAGCTCAAAGACTTGGGAAACAAGAAAGGTTTTGGCAATCACAGGTTTTCCTGGTCAGTGTATTTATCATGAGTTTCCCTGGCTGTTGTATTTATTTGTTCCCATTAAGAGAGGTGGGTAGAGACTGGGAGGATCCTGATAGGGGTGTGTGTGTTGGTCAGTCCTGGTGGCAGAAAAGGAAATTCTGCTGTTTCTCTAGAGGTCTCTCTGTCAATAAGGCAGAAGAATTTGGGAATGAATCTAGATCTGGGTCCTGCACTCATAATTCTCATTTCCCTCACTAAGTAGAGAAGGATTTATATCAAAGCTTTTTTCTGTTTTAAATAAAGATTTCACTTTTTCTGGAAAATCTTGTCCTTAGCTTTCTCTAGCCTTTTGCAGTGTGAAAATCCATGTACATTAAAGTACCAAGACATTGTCTGTGATAATTATGATTAGCTTAATTACTTTCTGTATAATTGTTTCTCAAGATGACCTCCTTTTTGGTGACTTCTATTCATTTATTTTAGGGGAAAAAAAAGGACTTAATTGGAATTGTAGATTACAGAGATAGAGGGCGTGTTGTGGGAAATAGGTCCAGACCTGTTTGTGCCAGGCAGTGGAAGCTGGTTTTTTATATTCTTAAGATACATGGAGAAAAAGAATTTAAATTGATACAGTATGTGTGTGCACAAGGTAATATCAACAACCAATATATTATTTCAAAATCTGGTGAATTTCTTTATGGAGGATTAGGTTATATAGTGTGGGGGGCTCTGAAAAGAAAATAGAATTGTGTATTGATGCCTTTAGAAATATTATTTGAGGGCAATAAAATGTTCTCTGAAATTCCCTCCTGAGTGGAGAAAATGGAGTTTGTTTGCAGTAATTGCATTTTCTAGCATTTGCTTTCGCGCTTTCCAATATGAGTTAAGCCAATTGGAACCTGTGATTTTGTTTTGCTTATTGGCAAAAGTACCATGTAAATTGATCTGTGATGCATTTATAGAGAATGCTTTGAAAATTTTGAAAGAGAGGTGCCTTTCTCTTATTAGAGTTAGATAGTATTAGGGTTTATTTTTATGTTTTAGCCTAATGTAATAGTAACCAAAAATGTTTCTTTTCAATTAAGTCTAAATTAAGTCCAAGAAGGACATATCTAGTTAGCCCTACTGGCACTGTAAAGGCAGAGCTTAAGTTCCTGCTCTCAGCCTTAGTATTTGGAGTTCAAGGTCACATTTGAAACCACAGGATGTGCTGAAATTGATCCAAAATTTGTCAGCCCAGGTACATCAGGATCTTGATATTGCAAGAGAAAAATCTAAACTTCTGTTGGACCAAACAGAATGTATTTCTCTGTATGTGCAGTCCTGAACTACAGGATGCAATTGTCTCTGTTGCTGTAAATATAGGGTAATTCTGTTTATGGGAGCACCCTTCAGCTCTGCCAGACAAAAGGTGTTCTCACCTGAAAATCTCTGCTAATTTTCAAAGTGAGACCCATTTCCCTTAAAGGATCCCTTAGAAGGGGCACACAGCACCAGCACAGACCTGGGAGTCCTTTAGGTGTTATTTTGCCATGGGAAAGAGGAGAGGAACAGGAACTACCATTAATGCCAGAAGCACTTGTGAAAATGAAAAGGGACAGACAAAGCTATTGAGATTTCCAGGCAGGGTGGTGTCTCAGAATTTGCTAAATTTAAAGAGAAATTTAGCAGCTGCCAGCTCCTTTGATTTTAAGTTACGTTGATATTTTTTTTCCCTCTTGAAAGCTCCATCTTTTAGGTTGCATAATTAAAAGCCTGAAAAGAAAGCCTTGCACTAGCAAGCAATCTGTGCTGCTTGCATTTCAGATTTCATAATTTTAAAGTCAATTTGGGGGGACTTTTTACACCTAAAGTTGGCAGTGCTGTGAGCTGCAAAATCTGGAGGGCTTTTTTTTTGGCTTTTGAGGTTAGACTGAACAAAAACTTCAGATTCTGTTTCAAAACAAAGAGATGTCATATATTAATTGTTAAAACTTTAGTGAAGATTTCTATGTTTAAAAAACAAAACAAAACAGGTTTTTCAATATCAGTAGCCCAGTGAAGTTCAAATCAAGCTGGAGATCAAAACCCAGGACAAGTTATATCAGAATAATGCTAAGGAAGCCGTGGAACCCTGAAGGGAAACAAAAGCTTGTGGCTTCTGTAGTGCTGCACCTTTCATTTCAACAGGCAGGAGGGAGATATTAATCACAAACAGTTACATTAGAATAATGTTATGGCTGAGGTATAAAAACATAAAAGCAAGGAATTGTTACCAGTGCCAGAGTGTGGCTAAATCAGAGCTGAAGTGGAGTGGGTTCTGCAGCTCACCTGCACGTGGGGATGTTTTGGCCCAGTGCAAAAGTCACTGCATTTACTTGTGGAAGAGAGAATGAGTGGAAATATTTGCTATCAGGCCCCACAGATGCTGCAGCATCAATCAGAGCTCTGTGCAGGTGGGAAAGGGACCCTGTGTGTCCCAGCTCATCCCAGCTGCTGGCGCCACATTCCCTCGGTGCTTCCTTGCTTTCATGGGTTTATGGCTCAACCTCGGCATTATTGTAACGTAGTTTTTTGTGTTTAATGTTTCTTAGACTTGGTTTTCCATTGCCAGCATGGAAGAAACCCTAATGCATGAGTTTCAGAGGAGAAGGCAGCAGACTCTGAACCTGCTGTGTGGCTCGATCCGCAAGTGTGAGTATTAACGCTGGAGCTGTCAGGTCCTGTGAAAATTAATGAAGCCTGACGGTTACAGAGGGAAAGGTCACAGGCAGAGCTTGCACTTACCTAACACTTGTGTTTTGTTGTGTCTAACAGTGTTTCCAACAAAGGGCAGCTTTAATGTACAAGCTTTGGATTTATCACAGGAATTCGAGGGTCTCAGCCTTTGCTTCTCCCTGTGCTGCGATCTGATGTTTTCTTTGCATAAAGGCAAAACAGTTACAGTTTCATTCATCCTCTCTTCTTGCTCTGTTGCCCATGTGTGTTTTGCCTTTATTTTTTCTTCTCCAAAACTGGAGGGAAAAGACAAAAAAAAGAGGCATCTGAACTGATGATGGAATACTTTTCACTGAGAGATCTTATACTTCAGGTTTTTTGTACTGTTTTAGAAGCATGCTCTGTTTTTGTGCACGTTCTGTTTCTTATTTGCTGCCCTTTTTTTTGTTCATTTTTTAAAATTGTTTCATTGTGTAGGTTTCTACAGACACAGGGAGCTAAACTGCATAGAAATTCATGGGCTGTGTTTTCAGCCAGTGTGTTGGTTGATACCAGCTTGAACTGTTCCATTGAGGACATTTGTGAAGGCTGACTTGGTTAAAACAGCCAAAATTTTTTCATAGTCAGTTGGTCAGTCTCATCTTAGAAAAGATGGTTTTTTTACTCAGTTTTGGATCTCAGTACCTGCAGTGAGTTGTTGGTGGGAGAGGTCCAGCTTATCCTGTGGAAGCTCAAGTCTGTATAAATGCACTTAAGCAGTCTAACTCACTTATTGCTGCTGAAGGAGAAATAGCAGCCTTGGAGATACCCTGCCTTTGTTTTAAAAAGCTGAAAGGAGCCTCTGTGTGCTGAGACTGTGCTGTAAATGCTGGGAAGAGAGAGTGGCCATGGCCCTGTGGTGCTTTCCATGGGAAACCTCTTTAGGAAGAGTTGCAGAGCTGCTGGCCAGTGGTGGGCTGTGCTGGCTGCCCTCAGCAGCTGCAGCTCTGGGGACTGGAAGGCTGTAGGATCTGCTCCTTCTCTGTTCATCCCTAGCCATGTGTGGGGTTGGTTATGGGGGAATGCTCCATGACCAGTTTTGCACTTTTGGGGCATACACAATATACAGTAAATTGAGATGCTTCACTTGCACGCACATCTCTCTCTTGTACAGTTTTCCCCTCTTTATGAGGGGACTAAGATTTATACTTCAAGGCTTCTCAGCCTATTTCTCAGCATATGGCTGAAGGGTTTATGAGGCTATGAAACAGGCATGAAAAAAGCTTCGTGTTTCATGGAAGTGTTGTGTGGTTTGAATAGTTAATGCACGCATCTGCATATTCAGAGCTTTGCATCAAAAGCACTTGCATATCATTTGTGTGTAAATACAGGTTTCTACCACAATATAGACAGCTAGTGTTACATTATTTCTTATTCCCCTACTTCCCTGTGGGGTTTGCAGGTAACAGGAGTCGAAAAATAATGTGATTTTCTATTTTTATAGGGACTCAGCAGTTAATGTTCACTGCCAGGCAGACTCCTTTTCATGTCTGGCAGCTCTGTAGAACTTGGGCTGTGTGACTAAACTGTGCTCATATGAAAGATTGTTATTAAAATGGGAATGGTTGTTCAACAGATTAAGGCTTCCTGGGATCCAAGTGCTTAAGGTAAACTTAAAGAAACCCACTGAAACAACTACTTATGTAGGTTAAAAAAACCCCACAAACCCATGTCCCCCCAGCTTCTTCCCTTGTCCCATGTAATGGATATATTTAAAGTCAGCCTGTTGTTCAGCTGGCACGTGGAGTAGTGTAAATGGTTGCAGCCAGCAATGGGAGTTTTGCCTTAGCATCACTCACAGACATCAGTTTTCATGTGGATCAGTGCCCTGGCCCACTGTGCTCTGTGCCCACCAAATCCTTGTGTTGGCACAGGATCAACCCCTGGGGGACAAAAGCACTTGGGACTGCTTGAGGGTGGTTGACTTGTTAGACCAGAAGTCACAGAAATTTTCTGAGACTTCCAGATTAATGCATTTACTGTAAACAATTCAATTTTTACAAGTCATTCAGAGATAACCATTGTTGCCATTGACCTTTTGGCTTCCAGAAAAGAACAACTTGTGTAATTGCAGTATTTTCTTGATCAGTGATTACATTGTGCCCTTACTTCTACTAGTGAGAGCAGATGTTGAAAAACAACCAAAAAAAAAGGTATTTTGAAGATACACATATGCACACCCTTTGTGTGTGTGTATGTACACATAAATATGGGTTTCAGATATTCCAGTATAAATCACTGCTTCACAGACTTAGTGCCCTGGTCGTTTTTGGTAGTTGTAATTTTAGTCTTTTGATCACACCTGTTAAGCATTTAAGTATTTTAAATAAACTCAGTTATTATGCTGAGTTAATAGCTGGGGTTTCTGAAGTGCTCAGCCCAGCAAACAGGTCACAATTTTTCTAGTTTGGGAAAGGAGTCTTCTAACTGTTTTCCAGAGTCACAGTGTAAATTAGAATGAACAATGTTCCTGATACATAATGCAAGTTTTGATAGTTAGGAAATCAGATAAATAAAGACCAAATGCTAACAAAGATTTAGTGAAGGAAAATGAGGAAAAGCCTTTCAACCTGTGTGTTGTGCTGCACAGGCAGCACTGATGCAGATGCACAGAGATTAATCTGGTCAAGATAAAACTAAATTACCATGGAGTAGGAGATTTTTGAAGATGACTGTTTATGTTTCCATATTAAACACAAGGCCAACAGATTATAGACAAAGGGCACCAAACTATTTCAGAAATTATATCAGAGAGAGTGGATGTTGCACAATGCAACAAGGCCTTTCAAGAGGGAAAAAACAGAATGTGATGAATAAATAGCTGATCTGATTGCATATAGAGAGCACAGGAGCTCTGCCTGCTGGAGCACAGGCAGCCTGGCAAGAAATACTGTCTGGGTTTCCCCTGCAGATTTCAGGTGCTTATACAACATGTATAATGTTACATTTATATGTTTTAATAATGACTGATGCCACCATTGGTTTGCCTTTGCATGTCCTGTGTGTCTCCAAAGCAAGCCCTTATTTTTTAAAATGTCAAGATTAAAAAATATTGAGCAAGATGCTTAATTGGGCATAATATCAGCAAAACGTGCTGGTTTTCAAGTCTCTCAAAATAAAGGAAAGTGTAAAACTTGGACATGTATCAAGTAAGATGAGGAGTTTTCTGTGTTAAAACAGGCAAATATTGATAACTTAGCAGAAGCCTTACCATCTCCATCCTACTTCTCTGAGGATATTGTTACACCTAGCTTGTTTTGGGGGATTGATGGTTATGACAAGTGTATCAAATTTCATGTTGGTGATATCTTTTATGTTTCCTGGGAGAAGAGAAAATAGTAATTTTATCTTCTGCCCAGGAGTCACAGAGAGCAGGAATTGTAGGTGCATGCCACACAGAGTTTTTAAATAAAAATGCATTGCAGAGCAGCACGTAGTAGAGATGGGGAAGGGGAGGAAAGTGGGAAAGGATTGAGTCAAAAACTGTAGAGGAGCATTTATTGCTTTTCCTGAGCTTTTATTCTAATGCAGCACCACAGAGAGTTATGGATATGTACAAGCTGTATTTTGTTCAGATGTGAGGTGTCTATGAAAAACATAGTCTGCTTGGTTTTTTTCTAGGCATTTGTAGCTTTTTGAGTTTCTCTCCAGAATTAATTAATTTTGCAAAGGTGATGTTTGCACACATACCTTGTGTAATTCCTGTTTCTGTGCTGTAAATATTGAAAAAGCAGAGGGGTTTGCCTGGTTCCCCTGCAAGTCTTATTTAGGGGAAATGTTAATCTTGTTGTATATACTTACAGCTTTACTCTGAAACTTACTTTAAAAAAGAACCCAAACAGTTCCAAAAGTTGAAAGACAAGTTTTAAACTCTTCTATTGAGGAGAACTGTTCTCACAAGAAATGTATAACATCTGATTCTGTCTTCCCTGGGAAAAATGTTGTGAGTTCCAGAACTGGAAGATGAACCCACAGATTTCTACATACATTTTGCTGCCTTTATAAAAAAACCAAACTGCACAAAAATCCCCATAACAAACCCAACCATTTCTAAATGATGATTAGTAATAAACAGCAAAATTCAGGATAAGGTGTGAGACTAAGGAATCAGGCTTATTGTGAAGGCAGTGGCAGTTAGCTCTGATGCAATCTTAATTGTGATTTTTGGCAAGTGACAGTGGGACAGATTTTGTAAAGGAGCCTAACTTCTGTGAAGACACCACACTATGGGACTGTATTTTTAAGGGAGCTCAGCACCCAGTATGTTTATTTGGAGGATCTGGCACAGATTGCTGGTACCAAGTGCTTAAAAATCTGTTCTGAACTCCAAAAATCTGGCTCTGTGAGCATGATCCATGCCTCCTTCCAAACAATGGTATTAATTCCCCTGAATTGAGGGGAGCAAACATGTAATTCTTTGCTTTTGACTCTGATGGTAAATGAATTAACCAGATTTTTCTTTTTCCTAGTTTGTCTTATTTGGCTGAGTTTTTGTGGTTTTTTCTACTTGTGTGCTTTTTACAAGAAATAAGATACTGCCATGAACATAATAACAAAAATAATAATAATAATAATAATAGTAATAATAATATAAAAGTGTGTTGCAAATGAATTGAAGCTTTGGGGAATAGACTAGGTCTTGAATAAATGCCACTGGAATACAAATTAATCCAAATAGTCCCATAATTTAAAGACCCACAGCCCCAGCTGTGTGCTTTGGTGCTCTCAGGACACAGCTGGCAGAATTCTGCTCACCTCTGGACACCCAGGTCACCCCTGGGGACTGGCTCTGGATTAAAGCCCCACTGCCACGTGCAGGTGGCTGATCCAGCAGTGGTGTTTTGTGCCACCTTTGGAGCTGGTTGGTTTGCTGGTGGTGTTGGAGTGTGCAGCACAGGCTCTTTGCTGTGACATGGCTCTGTGTGCTGCTCCTGTGCATTTTGAGGAGTATCTTGGGGTTCCACTCTGTCACTGCTAGCTGTCTGCTTGTTGTGCCAGCATCTCTGGTGTGGGAGGAAATGTGCTAATTAAGTCCTCTTTTTTTTTTTGTTGTTATTTCAGGAAACCTACCATATGAATATAAAATAGTGATTGCTGGGAATCATGAACTGACATTTGATAAGGAATTCATGGCAGACCTTGTTAAACAAGATTACTACCGCTTTCCCTCTGTGTCCAAATTGAAACCAGAGGACTTTGACAATGTTCAGTCACTCCTGACAAATAGTATTTACTTACAAGATTCAGAGGTAACAGTTAAAGGATTCCGAATATACGGTGCCCCGTGGTAAGTCTCAATTTAAACTTTCTTTGCTGTTTGTTAGTTGAACCACAGCAGGAGTCATTCCTGCTCAGTGCATGAAGCTGCTTTGTTGCATTGCCCTGCAGAACAGTATCAGACTTAGCTGTAACCATTCTGAAACAGTTGCTTTCCTTCTTTTTTTTCTTTTCTTTTCGGATAATCTCTATGTAGCCATGTGTGTGAAATAAGACAAAAGGAACTGTAACTATTTCTGTTCTGCACTTAAACTGTGTAGTCAATACTGACTCTGCGCTTGTGGATTAACTGTGGTGGCATTTTGGGATGTATTAGGGAAACTCCATTACATGCTATACTGTTGAGCTATTTATATCTGCTGTGCTAATAGATTAGAGTGGTGGCATTTAACACCCACACAGCATAAGGGCACAAGGCAGCAGGTGCTTCAAGCCTTATTTTTGATCAGTTCTAAGCATTGTTTTATTTTGCTTGTAAAGTTCTGATAAAATTTCAAAGCAATTTTGGTCTCATTCCACCCATGTGTCAAGCATGTCATGCAGGAAAGATTGCTGCCCAGTTTTGTGTTAAGGAGATTCTTCCTTGTTTTTTCTACATGTCATTTAATTGTGATTCCTGACACCTTTCTGTGGAGCCTTGGGTAGCACTTGTTCTAAATTCTCATGCTAAGAACAGCCACAATCCTTTCAGGCTTTACCAGAGACCTGAGCTTGACTGATGGTGATAATCATTCTGCTGCTTGGCATTCTCAATTGTCAGCAGAAGTACTGAGATGCTAATTTATGCACACCTATAAGAAGGGCTTATTATAAGCTTACAACTTATTTTTTATGTCAGGCTTGCTTTAAAGGTGAAAGCAGGAGAGGAAGGAGGGATGACAGAGGTTGAGCCAGGAACTGGGACTAGCCCATACATGCATTAGGAATTTTCCCCTTCATCTCAGCTTTGGTGTCTTGGCCTGCAGACCTTGGTGATTAGTGTGACACCACACATGTTGATGCTTCTGACAATGCTTTTTCCTGGTCATATTGTATGCATTAGTGCTGGCTAGAAAACTGTGATCTAGCTCTGTATCTCACATTCTTGACTTGAGCTACTAATCTTTTAATTTAAGTCATAGCCTTTAGCTACTAGTTTAAATCAGCCTGACACTGCTTAGCTGAAAAAAAAGTAATGCTCTAAATCCTGCAATATCAGCAAATTGGGAAAGATGATCTTAATTCAGGTTAGGAATCGTCTCCTCGAGACATTTCAAAGTAATTTTTTTGTAATAGCAGCACAGAAGGCAGGGCACAAAAGGGCTTGGGTAGTGAGGTGGGTTAGAGGTTTGCTGCCAAGGCTGAGGTTGTGTTCAGCTGCTTTTGTAGGTGTGCACCAGACCTGGAGGGCCTCTGCAGGCACCCAGTGATTAGGGAGTGTGGGCATATTTCCACATTTATTTATTTGGATCAGATTTACCTGAACTCAGCTTCCCGCAGCACTGCTGGAAAGACCTGGAGAGCACAGAATCCAAGTCTGGAGGAGAGTCAGTTTGGTTTTCTCAGAGGGAGAACCCTGCTCTGCACTGTTACATTTATATTTATATGTGCTGGCAATGTATCATATTATTTTCTCTCCTCTTTTCCTTTCCAAATATACAATGGCAATCTGTCATTCTTCTATCTCCAGCTGTATTTCTAAGTTCTTTCAATTTGCAGGTGTACACATGGATTTAGAATGTTTGCTCTGGAATATTAAGGGTCATCACATCAAGGCACTGAGTTGTCTTAGCTGTAAAAAGTGAATGGCATCTGCATCCTGACCTAGTCAGGGAAGGCAAACCTGAATTAATCTTTCCTATAATCCATTGATAACTGGATTTTTCTGATTAGTGATGCATGATAAATGAAGCCAGATTGTTAGAAATTGACACTGAGCTCGAGCCAAGTGTGGACTTCTTTCTCAAACGATATTTCATTTGCATTTAGCTGTGAAGAATTGTTGTCAAATCATGTTTTGAGCAAGTGCTGGTGTGGAGTTGAGGATCCCATTTTCAATACAGCTTTTTAGGTCAATCAGTCAGTCTGTGTTGAGAGCAGAAATGTGGTATTGTCCATATTTTTTGTATTTTAGCCTGTCTTTCAGAAGAAGGAAAAATCCCATCAGATATTAGAAAAATCTGCTCTAATTTTGTTCTGTGCCTGGAAACTGAGACAGAATGATAAGACAAGCATTTTACCACTTCTTAAATTTTTATACTCTCTCCCCTCCAATCACATCTTGCTCTATTCCTATAAATCTTCAGATTACCCCAGAGGAAGAGAATTTGTGGGGTTTTGTATGTATTTATGGCCTCCTTACCCCAATTAGTTCTGCCACAGAAATGGAACACTGGTCATTAACCCAGAAGGTGTGCCAACCCTAACATGAGAGAAGTTGGCACGTTCAATTTATGTGCAGTTTTGTATTTCCAGAGGGGAGGAAAAAATAATTCTCATTTGCTGATAAAG
This sequence comes from Alethe castanea, assembly GCA_024734035.1. Lineage (NCBI taxonomy): Eukaryota > Metazoa > Chordata > Aves > Passeriformes > Muscicapidae > Alethe > Alethe castanea. The sequence continues at coordinate 59,466,476 of JANRGV010000094.1, forward strand.
CTACTGGTTTTAATTTAAAAAAGAGGGCTCAAACCAAGAATAACAGATGTGATTCTGGAGGTTTCAGCCTGTCAGGGGTTTCTAAGAAGTAATTGCCAGAGTACTGGGAAGGCTGGCTATAAGTCATCTATCTAGAAAATGCAAATTGCCAACTCAGTGTAAATACAGAAAAGAAATATCAGTTCATATTCATTGCATGCTATTACTCATGGTACATCTAAAAGCTTTCTAAAGACCGAAGAGAATTCAAGTAGTGCCTCCTAACTTACAATTTAGCAGAATTTGTGAGGAAAAAAATAACTTACAGTACATGGGATCATTCATGTGTATTTGCAATTGGAATGTGTGGTGATGCATAACAACAGCCTCTAAGGAGCAGAAAATTTGAATTTAGCCTGATGGCTCTGAGAGTATTAAACAGCATTAGCTGGAGGGAAGTTGAAAAGAAGAGTATCAGCCCCTAAAAGAGAAAAGTGCAAGGGTGGGACATAAATCACATTCAGAGCTGTGCTCATCTTCTGAGGTGAAGAATGTAACTGACATTTTCACACCTTAAACAGGAGATTCTTTGATGTACCTTGAGGGAATAAAATGGCTGAAGATTTTCCATTTGGTCTATAGATAACAATCCACAAAAACATTCCCCTCCTTTCTCTTCCTTCTGACTTCCCCCTATGAACCTGGCTTGTTTGGTGGGAAAATAATTGATAGTTTATGCAGGAAAAAAATCTGTAAGGTTCTAGTAAAAACATTTTCTCCTTGGGAAATTTAAGATTGAGGTTTCTTATTAAACAGGACAGAAAATAAAGCCAGTGATGGATTTATGAATTTTTAAATCTTAAAACTCCCTCTGTGAAGTAAACATAAGCATAACTCATACTGATGGATCTGTGAAAGGGTAAGGAGAGGCAGTCTGTTTTTACTGCAGCTTGGGGTGCTGAATATGTATAAGTGAATTAGTGTAAGTTTTACTTAAATTCAAATGTTATTTTAAAATATGTGTTGTTTTTTTAAACTATATTTGAAGTTGTTCATCCATGCTAAGGGCTGAATTTACCATAGTATGCTGTAGACCTTTGGATACAAATAGTCTCATAATGTGTGTTTCCTAATGAAGCTTTAAAAGCATTCAAACCACTAGAGAACTGCAGTCAACTGAAGCCAGAATTTGTTTAAACCATATTTTGACAGAAACAATTGTTTGGGGAGAATATCTTTTGCTGTTTTATTTTGTTCTGCTGATCAACTCTATAGGTAACTTTTGTGGTTTTTTGCTTGTTTGAAAGAGAAAAGTATTTGGAAAGAAAAAATATTCTGATGTACTTTGTGTGCATTGAAATTGGTGATTCTTAGTTTTATGAATAACGAGGCAATAGGCTTTTTTATGGATTTTAAATTCTGTTCTGCATAAAAATTTCACCAAAAATGTCAAAAGCTGTAAGTGCAAACTAATCTAACAAAGCAGTCCTTTACATTATTTTTAGCTATGAACGTGTGTGAGCAAATTCCACTCATAGCTAACAGAATGAGAAGTAAAGCTGGAGATCTGGGACTTTCAGGCTATATATTTGTTTAGATAACTGGAGATATATGTACCTTTTTGAAGGAAGAAATGTGTAGTGTGCAAGCTAAATCAGTATAAATCAATGTACGTTCATGGTTAACAGAAGCAGCTTTATGGGCATAACTGAAAAGCACCACGAATATAAAAGATGACAATCAATTATTTAAATAATGACTGAAATCTGTGATTTGCATCATTGTGATGAAAATTAATGCATCCTGAATGAAGCTGGGAATAAAGCTCTTCCCTCCTGACAGGAACAGCAGCATTGTTCAGCAATATCCTGCGCGTTTGTCAAGTTGCAGCTTGTTCGGCTCTCGAGAACAGAAGCACAAAGCTGGCCTCCCAGTTGCTTTTAATGAATACTGGTGGGTTTTTCCTATGTCCAAGAATTTGATCTGTAGGGTGATCCAGAGGTCAAGAACAAACAGCTCACTATCACTCACGTCTGTGGAGCCAAGGCTTTCATTTGCTTTTTTTAGTAACTCTAGAGGAAGTGCCGTAACTCTTTTTCAGAAGCAAAGTTTTAATTGGCATAGATAATGCAACCTTAAGAATGTGGAGACTGGTTCAGCCATCTCCTTTAAAAATAATGTTTTCTGAAATATTTTCCCTTTTCTTTTTAGCGCAGTGTAAAATTTGGTGTTTCATCAAATGGTTTTACATCAGTTTAAAATTATTTCCCTTACTCTGTTTCTCTCTCTGCTTCATTTGCAATGATATTTCAGTACAAGCAGCTCTAAGTTAGTTCTTCTGCCTTGTTCTGATCAGTGTTTTCAGACTCTGTTTATCCTGTCAGAAAAGTGTCAGAGGGGCTTTTTTTTCCTTTCCAATTATAAGTTTTGTAATGCATCATGGATTTTGCTGACAGTCTTCAAGTTCTTGAAATAGCAAGCAAATTAACAGCAGATATTGAGCGTGAGGACTGGAAAACCAATTGGCAACTCACATGATGGGATTCAGATACACTGATGGGTTGGAATGGATCTCATTTCTTTTATTTTCATGGTCTTAGTTGGCAATTAGCTTGTGTCTGAAAAAAGGAGGGATAGAAATTGGACTATTCAGCAATAAAGTTCTTTGCTATTTAGTGGTGAGGAAACCAGGGGAGCCTGGATAAGGCTGTGTGTGCTGCACCAGTTTTTCAGGAATTCTGGTGTTTATGCAGTAGAAGTCAGCAACAGATAAAATTATTGGCAAAGACTGAAGTCTCCTGTCTGTATGTTAAACAAACACACCACCACTGCAGTGAGGTTGTGTTTAAAGGTGCAGGCTTCTGTTTCATTTTCCTTGGCATTTGTCCTCCAGGTCTCTCAGTTTAGAATCAAAGAATGAATTCCCCCCGGTCTAGAATTGCAGCAGTTTGTTTACATTTTTTGCCTTGTTGGGAATGTAGCTGATTTTTCTTTGGTCTCCTTGATACCAGATTCACTTCCAAGTAAAAAATTGTCCTTTTTAAAGGCTTTCTTTCTTTTCTTCTTCTTCTTCTTTTTTTAATAAAGAGTGGGATGTTTGTTATTTTAAATACACTCGCTCCTAAGTAATTTTTAATACCGTGATGCAAACCTGCCCTATTTAATTCTTTGGAAAGTTCTGCTTCATGGCACTGGGGCAGATCATGAAGTTTAGATCTTTCCTTCAGGCTTGGCTTCAGCAGGAATAAGAACTTTAGAGTATTCATTGTTAGTGTTAACAAATAAACTGGACCTATTTGTGAGTGGAATTCTAGCCAGTTAAACGAGACATAAAATGGTAGCTCTCCTAGCTCTTTTGAATCTTTTGTGGTGTGGGAACAGGGATTTGAATTCTTCCACATCAGTACAAACAAATGATTGGGAAATCTGCTCTGAGTCTTCAATTCTTGCTCGGTTTTCCTGTAGTTCAGTTTTTTTGCTGTGCAAAAAAGCAGAGAGCTGGAATGAGCGTGAGCAGTGGTGTTAGAGCCTGATTATTTATGGTGGCCTCCTCATTTGTAGGCTAAAGTGTGGTTTGCTCAGCAAGAAGGACATTTTGATCGACAAGTTGTGCCGGTACCTGTAGTTTTGCTTTGGTTGGTGTGTTTTTACTTGCCAGGAACAAGCAGTTTGCTTTCCTTTAGCTGGACACTGGAATAACAGAGTGGTCACTGTGGCGTTTGTGTGCAAGGGCCAGGCTGAAAGCATTCACACCCCTCAGGAGTCACCAAGAGTAGGAAACAGAATACTACAAAACTCCTGACATTTTTAACTCTGCAGCATCAGACTTTGTCTTGGGAGGGGGTTTGAAGCCCCTTAAAGAATGGGAGCTGGGAAAGAGGAGTGAAGGCAAGAGTTAACCCAGATCAGGAGATAGGCTGTTCTGTACAGGGCTGGACTCCTTGCAGTGTGTTGATGCTTGCTTGAATAAATTCTCCTGTGCAGCTTCTGCACTTCAGGACTCCTGCTTTTCCATTTCCTTTCACCTGCACATGCACCATATGTCTTTGTGGTGGTTGGGTACAGAGGGGAAGAAAGACAAAGCTGCAAATACCATGCTGGTAAGGTTAACTGAAAAATTACTTTGCTTTAGAACAGCCACCCTTACAGTAGGAGAGTGGAGAAGTCAGAGAGGGGGTTCAGCTTTGACAAGCTGACATCAGAATGAATTTTGCATTGCGTGGTGCTCTTCAAGCCTCATTACTTTAATTGCTTCATTTCCCCTATGCCCTGAGCAGAAGAATTAGGATGCTTTGAGTGACAGGCAGAGAAGCCTGTTGGAGGATGTGTGGGTGAGTGCAATCAGGGTCAGGCTGCTTGGAGCATGGCACAGAAGGGTTCAGGGCTCTCTGGCAGAGCTGGTGAGCCAGAGGAGCCAGGATTGCACTGAGGAACTGGGTGGGACACCAAGACTTTGCTGTAGGGCAGGGAGGTCAGGCATGGGCTGTGTCTGTGGAAGGGTGTAAAGGTTCTGAAAGCAAAACCGGTGAGATTCTCCAAGTCAGAAATACAATGTAATAGAAAAAAAAGAGATAAATAAAATACATGCGATAGTACAAAAGAAAAAGCACTGACAGAGTCAGAATACAGCCTGACACCCTGCTGGTCAGGGTGGTGGCAGCAGCCCAGATGAAGTGCTCTTGTTGAAGCAGTGATCCTGTAGGAAGGTCTGGTAGCTCTTGTCCTCTGGGATCCAGTGGGTAAGGGCAGCTTTGGTGTTCCAAATCTCAGTTTTTATCTGGGTAGGAAAGGCTTGGCTCCTCCCCCTGGCTG
>JANRGV010000094.1:59477258-59505352 GCA_024734035.1 Alethe castanea
GTTCAGTTAGTTTTTGAATTGTCTACTGACAATTTGAATTGTGTATTGCTTGTTTGTCTGCAGCTGTCATTTTTTTTTAAATTTATATATATATATATGTATACAAGTATACACATGTCTAGTTGAAATTTTATTTATGTGTTTGCAAAAGCAGTAGTAAACTCCTGTCTAATTTTAAGTGCACACTTTCATCCCTGTGAAATTTGTAAGATTTATCTGTTTGCTTAAGTTCAACGTGGGTTAAGTGCTTTCTTGCAGTCCAGTTTGGGGTATGTCTAATTTGTTTAATAGCATACTGAATTTATATTTTGTTTAAATTTCAATGTATTTAAAGTGGAGTAGGAAACATTTTGCACCTCACAATTTCATTGTGTGTGTCAGTATAAACTTGAATAACGAGTTGTGCCACTCAGCAATTAAATGAAACCAATCTTGTGACATTTCACCTTCTCTTGCTATATTTGGCTTGATTTTACAAGCTCTATGCAAAACCCCATTTTTACTCTATGAATTGTGGTGTGGAGAACTTGTTTATCCCACCTTGGTTGGAATGGCATGCTGAATCACCACTGAACTGTTATATCTGGGCTAAGAAAAGGTGTTCAAATGTGGGTCACAGCCTGATTTAGGTCTGTGCTGATCCAGAGCTGTGCAGTAGCACAACACAGAGCACTTGGCACTGCTGGCTAGGGCTGGGCAGCTCTGCATTCTGAGCAAAGTCACAGTGCTGCTGTGCTCAGACACCACTGACCACTGCAGCCAGGATTTCTTCCTCTTCCCTGAGCACTGAGATGCTGCATTTAATAAATATAGTGATTTTGATGTCACCCTGAGTGTGACATAGTCATACTGGGTCTGAGCTCTGCCATATTACCCCTTAACACAATTTCCTCCAAGTCAGCTGGGACTCTGTTTCATTCTCTAGAGTACATTTAGGAAGTGCATGCTCCAAATTTTGAACTGGCCAAGTTTATCCTGGTTAAATGCTTTGCATCTTGTTGCTGCAGTGCTCTGGTTTGGGGTTCAGGGGCTTGATGGAGTTCTAGTGTCATGTACACCAACATAGGATTTACTGTCTGCTTGAATGATGACTTCAGAACAGAATTAGTACTTCAGTAAGATGTGCTAATAATCAGTAATAAGTGATGGCCCTTGGAGTGTAGTGAGACATTGGTACAGGTTGCCCAGAGACGTGGCAGATACCCCAAATCTGGAAATATTCAAAGCTAGCTTGGGTGGGGCACTATCTCACTGTACAGGGTGCAGGAAATAATTTATTTAATTTCTCCATCTACAAAATAAGGCTAGTAGCAGTTATATGATTGCCATCTAGACAGGAGTTCCAGCACATGAAATGCTTGGGAAGTGCCAAGTACTGTTGTTATCTTATTTTTAGTGAGGTAATCCAGTAAATGCAAGCCTTTCCTCCTTGAATGATTTCAAAGGAGCCAGAGGGGATGTTTGCCCCCTTGAAGTGTGTGTACTTGCTGGGGTACTTGGCTGGATCACTGCACTGGAAAGCTAAGTAGGTGTCTATTTTTTGCAGGATAAGAAGGGGTGTATTTGAGATTCTGTTGAAGTGGGATAGATAGCTGTGCTACTTGAAGTGGGAGCTGATAACCTGTGATTTCAGGACACTTGAAGCCATCTTCTCCAAAAGAGGAAGGTTAATAAAAGCTGTGCTCTGAGTTTACTTCCTGAAATTTCTTTGGGTGGTAAATGCATCACTCATTAAGAATTAGTTTACTAAGAAAGGTTGGAAGAATGGAGTCAGGGAAAGCCATCTGTCACAGAAATACTGTGCTCTCCTGTTGCTGTTCAACGCCAGCAATGCTGGGCTCTTGTGCCCTTCCTGCAGAAACTCTTGCTTGGGCTAAGCCTGATTGACTGCTGAAAACTTCTTCTCCCAAGGCCGAGATGACTTGACAAAGACATGGACAATCCCAGCCCATTTTTTCCCCACAAAGCTGCTATGATGCTTTGTATTTTTAAAATGCACCCACCTTGGCACTGATTATCTATGGGGGAGATACTGAGACTTCAAAGGAATTTAGGGTGGGCCGCACATGAGCACCTGTGGGAAGAAATGCACCTTTGTACCTCACAAAATAATACAAATATTCATTCCTACCTACTAATAACCACCCCCTGCTCTTTATTTAAAGTCAGACTAAGAGTAGAAGATTCAATCTTCAATGAAAGGCACTTAGCAGGTATTTGAGCAAAGAGTCCTGCAGTCCAGGCAGTGAAAACTGACCCTGCTTCTTACCTTCTCTCAAAAGCTGTGTTGAAATGTAGGGGCTGTTATTGTATATTTATTCAGGCATCAATCACAATCAAGCCTCCTGCTAGTTCATCTGTCAGGGCATTGTAATCCTATTTTTATCAGTTCCTTCCTGTACAACAGACAGTTAAAATAGCAGGAGTAGGGGTCACAAATATCTTAATGGGTTCTGTTCCCAGAGGTATCGGTGACCAGAGGAAGAGTTTTGCTGAAATTTCTTCCTGAGCTGATAAGGTGGATAAACAGAGCTGGGGCAGCTCTGCAGAGAGCATTGCTGAGAGAAAAACCTCAGGAGCAGATAGAAATAAATGCTACTCTTTGGGAAATCTAAAACATTAATATTTTTGCTCTTCTTGTATATACACTTAAATATTTACTTATTATAAAGTGATGAATTATGTTTTTTAATCTCATTCTTTTAATGGATTCCAGCTTTCTTTTGATGCAAATTATTAGAATTAATTTATAAATGAACACGGGGAATGTTTTAAAATGCATTCTCTTACCAGAATGAAACTAGCTTAGGACTTGTAAATGCATAAGGAATAAGTTCATTACAGCAAATTTTATCTTATAAGATAAAATATTGCCTTTGTCTCAGCTTTTTAAACTAATCTGTTGTTCCTGGTCAAGCCAGTCTTTCAAGATTAGAGAGATAATGGACATAGTGTTTTATATACTTAGTTTTTATTCATAAATTTTAGGTGGTACTTTTCCTTTTTTTTGATTCCCAGGTTTCTGGGGGATTTTCCTTTTTGTTTTAATCAAGTATTAGTATGTACTACTTATATGAACTAAAATTAAAACTGTATTATCTTCTAGAAAAGCAGAAATGAATCCTGTAAAATTTTTTCCAGCAAACTGTAATTCTAAGAGTTTATTCAGAGAATTCTTTCAGTTAAGTGGTTTGACTTTTAACTTAAGGAACAAGTAAATATTGCTTATTTTTTTGGATATTAATGTTTTTATTATATTATTGTAAGTGCAGACTTAATGTGGGTAGTTACATCTTTAGGGTAAATGTTAAAAACAATTAGCTGTCCAAAACAATAATAATGTACTTTATACAAACTAGAATTTGTTATGTAATAACTCAAAATAATGGACTCAATGAGCTCAAAGGTCTTTTCCAATCTAGTTAATTCTGTGATTCTGTCACAGGGACTGCCCTTTCATACAGAAGCATCATGCTGAATTGTGCACTGAAAACCTTAGATAATCAGAATTTTGTAGCAGCTGACCTTACAACACGGTCAATTAAATCTTTCTGTCTGAGGTTAGGTCAAGAAGAAATTGTGCCCATTTGCAGTAATCTAGGTTTTTCTTTTGTTGCTGGCCTTCACTATCCTTTCAAGAAGTATTAATCATTTCTGGAGGTGTGGCATGTAAGTTAATTTAAAAGTTGGTCTGACTTTTCTTTCTCTTCAAGTGACAAGAAGGTGAATATCGGTGTGAGCAAAGATGTTATTCCAGTTGGAATAAATAGTGGGGGTGGAGGGGGTTGTGACTTCCATATCAGAGCTTTCACTTTGGTCCTAATAATATTGCACTTTCTTCTCACCTCACTCTGGTGATTATATTTTGGGTGAATTCACTTTTACTTCAGCAAAAGCTGACAAGAAAGGGCAAACTTTGCGAAGGAGCAGCAACTGCTCATTTTGATATTCTGTCCCAGCAACTAGATTATTTTTTTTTTTTTTCAGATGAAAAACAGTGATTCCTTAAAGGTGATTCCTTGAAACAGCAGCAGAGCAGCACGGGGAGCTCCCCAGGCTCTGAGCACAAGATCTGTGTTGTGCTGCTGCTCCTGGCCCAGACTGTGCCTGGGGAGCTGTGCAGGGGGGAAAGGCTGATGGTAAAACTCAGACTAAAGCCTGCACGCCGTGCTTGCTGTGCTTGATTTCTCAAATATGCAGAAAGTAGGCAGATGAGTCCATCCTGCAAATTGTGGTGTGAAAATTTTCACTGGTTACGAGCAGCTCCCCTGAAGGAGTCTCTGAATGAGTGTGTGGAAACACAGTCTTGGGTCTCCTTCCACTCCCTTGCTCTGTTTCCACTATTCATTTCTACTCTTTTTCAATTTTTTATGGGGATTTTATGTAAATAATAGGTAACTTGCCACTAATCCTTTGTGTTAAATTTTACTAACTCTAGAATAGGCATTGCTTTGTAAGCAAAGTAGGGTCCAGACCTCATTTCCACTGACTTCCATGAGCATCCTGCCTAGTCCTTCTGATTTCACCTTTATGGATTGCCAATGTTTTAGTACCATTGTCGTTAATGAAATGTGCTTTGCAATAGCTCTGCAGTAAATGTCTTGCCAATATTCACCTCAATTAAATCTTGATTCACTCTAAATCGTTGGGCAGACCTCTCCTCATTTCAGAGGGAGATGAAGTCTCAGCTCTGTAAATGACTGTCAGATCTGGGATGAGAAGACAGAGGAACGTTGTTCCCCCCCTCTCCAAGATAAACAGGGAGACTGTTTTGATATATTTTGCAGTCAAGCAGAAGTTAAAACCTTGTATAAACCTTGCCTTGTGTGCCTGGTGTTCTCCAGCTGAAGAAAGCCATTGTGCCTGTGGAGGTTTTGGTAAACACATGCTTAAAGGTTAAATGGTAGATTATAAAACACAGAGAATGGCAAAGTGTATTTACCCATGTGCACAGCATAGCTCTTGTGAGACAGCACACTGACCCAGGAGGAGGCTTTGGGCAGGGGAATTGATTGCAGTGCAATATTGATACTGCAGAGAGAAGTGTGTCTGGATCTGGGTGGGACTGCACTACCAGCCTGCAGGGATTTTCACTTTTGGCTATGAAGTAGTGTCTGATTTTGGTATCATGCTATAAAACATGGCACTTATTATAAATAAATGTACTGTTCATCATAATGAACTATCAAATAATTACCCTATGTGAACTGCTTTTCATAATTTAGTGTCTTTAAATATGCTAAAAAGTGTATCTGCTCCCATGAATAGTGTGAGCAGAAGCCCCTGATAATTAAGTCATTTTCTCTTTGGGAAGAATAGAATTACCATCTAAAATATTTATAGGAAATACTTCAATGTCTATACCAAGTTCACTTTGAAATCATCACTTCCTATAGCTTGAGTTCAGCAGCAGTTAAAATATCTTTGTGTAACACTAGAAGAAGTTAAAAGTGTTACTGGTCTCTATTTTATCATAAGTTCAATTGTCAATGATAAAATTCCCAAATGTACCAAATATGGAAGAGGTGAGAAGGAGAGAAGAAAAGAGACACTAGATTTTTGAATAAAGAAAATGTCTGATTAGTAAAGCTTGGGATTGAAATGTAGGAAAGTTGAGATAAAAACCTAGAATTTTTGGTGGTGGGCTACAAAATTGGCCTAGAATTCACTAGGTGCATTTTTCAGCCCTAGATAACTTTCTAACTGTGGTCTCATCCAAAGCTCATTGAAGCCAATAAATAGGATTTTCCCACTTATCCCAGATGTGTTTGATCCTGAAGTTCTTAGGCAACAGGTGAGGAAAATTTCAGTACTTTACTTGGAATTCTGCCTGGCTCAGGGCTGCAGATTTACATTGTGAAATACAGCATGCAGGCTCAGCCATGTCTCATCTTGGGAATCTAAGGAGCTCAGAAAAATATCTTGGAATCTCCAGGCCTGTAAGAACTCGAAAAAGGTTTTTTCTTTATGCCTACAAGGGATCCTTCATTGCAGTTATAGTCTGAAAGTCACGTGAATGCTGTGTTTTCCATGTTTTTCAGTATTTTAGTATGTTATTTAAAGAACTGCCTTACATTGAGCAGGTTATTGGTTCATTATGCAGATGAAAAGTAAAAGATTAAGGATGAAAGTCAGCTTCCTCTGAAATCAGTACCATTTGCCCCTCAGTTCTGTAAAGAAAGGATGTAATTTCAAAAGTTAGTTTGGAAGACAAATTCTTTCCAATAAAGGCATGGGCAATAAAGTCTCATACTAGAGGACTAAACTAATAGAGTACTCTTCTAATTCTGACTGTTTTTCAGCTGTACAGTTACTTGTTGGAAATGTAAACACAGCTATCTGCAACAGTATGTGAAATTCCTCTGAATTTCTTAAAAACTATCAAAACATTCAAGAAATAATTTTAATTTTAAAAAAATTGTATTTCAATTTCTGCTTTGCTTGTGATGCAGCCCAATATAATCATGCTTTGGGAAGGGTAAGGGAAACATCTAGTCCACACACCACCTTTATAATAAACCTATTTATAATGTGGGTTGAAGAAGAGAGCTTTCTAAGTTAAGTTGTGTGGACTTGAAAACATCAATGCTGAATATTTTATGTGAAGCTTGTCAAGGGCCCTTACTAAAATAGCTTAAAAGCAGTATCACAGTTGCCTTCTTATAAGCATTGCACACAAGAAACATGCTGCTGAAGGGTTTTCAATATTGCCAGAAGTTGATATATATATTTTCTAGGTGTCAGATTTTATGTGCTGTATATATATGTGCATGCTCATGTGAACAGACACCTATCTCACCACATTTTTGCAGAAGCTTTATTTTGTATAACGTGTGGTGTCCCTTAAGGTACAGTAAATTTGGGGTTGCAGGCTGGATACTGTTTTTTTATTTAAAAGTTACAGGGTGAAACCAAGCAAGAGTTCCTCAGCTCTGTATTTTCATTAAAGGAGACTGAAAGCAGCACCTGCAATCCATCCCAGCTGCTTTACACATTGGCCTGTGAGCTAATTGTACCCTTTGCACAAAGGGCTTGTCTCTGTTGCCCATAATGGAGCCTTGCACCAAACATTTGACTTCTGAACAGCCGAATTTAGCTCCAGTATCAATAGACCTGCATGCACTGTAGCTAATGAAAACAGGTCATATTTGGTCCTGATGCATTAGAAATAATAATAATAATAATAATAACAATAATAGATACACAATAATACATAATAGATAAATAATAATAATTAGATATATAAGAAATAAAGCTACCTCTGTAAGGGTACCATGACAGTGGTTTAAGCATTGCAAAATGTTAAACACTGTGGAAAAATGACTGACAGACATTGCTTGTATTTGGCTAATTCATCTGGCCAAATACATGTTGCAATTAAGCAACTAGGCAGAGACACAACAGTGAATACTGCTCTCCCTTTTATAAATTCATATTTGCAGGCAGAAGTTGAGCTGCTCTAACAATTTGATGAACAAAGTTTGGTAGGGCTTGTATGTTCCTATATGCAAAGTGTGTCAAACTACTTCAACATGCCAAATCATCATGCTGATTTCATTGCTTGGTTGCAATTTGCATAGCATATAGTGCAGCCTCTTGGCTGTATATGAATATAGGTAGATCTGAAAAAATGTATGACCTGTTTCATATAAGTGTGTTTCTGCATGCATGCATAGAGGTGCTGGCCTTGTATGCAGATGTCAAGGCTGTTCCTCTAGGTTTCTGTTTGGTTTTTAAAGAGTGCTTTGTTCATACCTCCTGAATGAGAACTTTCTGAGGAAGTTTTTTTAGCCACTGGAGTACTGTACAAACTGAGGTCACCATCCCTGCAGCCTTCCCTTTGCCCTTTTTTTCTCTCAGATGTAGCAAGGGAAGGGAAAGGGAAGGAAATGGCTCTGGCTATGGGTCTCTGGAGGCAGGTGTAATCTGCAGCCCTGGAAGAGGAAGGTTTCAGGTGGGATCCCACTATGCTCTGAAAATATATCCCCAAAATATGGTCTAACTCATTTGTATCATCTCAGTCATGGAAAATTCTGGCCATCTTTTAAAGAAAAGGGGATTAAGATTAACTTTTTAAGTGGAATGTAGCCAAGATACGGTGCAGAACTTGATTTTTACCCTACTTTCTACTAAGAAGTTTGTTTCCTGATGCTTTTAAAAGACATCATGGTGACCTCAGGGTTTCATTGTGCTAGTCAAAATGATTTCTTCTGATGATAAAGGCAGGAGAAGGCTGAGTAACAGCTTGTATTAGAGAATGAAAGGCAGTAGGGCCTTATAAAGAGGGTAGTAGCATGCCAAGTTTTAAAGTGAGTGCTGCTAATAGAAATGCACCTCTTCATATCTCCTGTGCTCTCAGAAGCAAAGCAATATCAAAGAGCAGGACAGCAAGAGATGGCTTATTGAAAAATAACTCATGGGTGAAGTGTGGAGCCCTGGCTTGGGCGAGAGCAGCATTTCACACAGGCTGATGCAGGGGTGCTCCTGGTGGGGGCTGCTGATGCCAATGCTCCCTTCCAGCAGCACACAGGAGCAATCACACAGGGGGAATCACTGCAGGGACTGCCAGCTCTGCCTGCCTGCTGAGGTGAGGCAAACAGGAGGGGCACAGTGAGCAGAGACTCATTTGGGAGGGAGTAAGCAATATCTAGGTGTTAATTGGCAATACAACCCCATCTATTTTTCTTCTGGTTGTCAGCTCTATGACATGGGCAAGCCCATATAAAGGGGTTGCCTTTTAGAGGCAGAAGATTATTATTAGCAAAGAGAAACCCTAGTTCACCCTAGTTTGGTCAAGAAGTTGTCCTTAGAACAATTCACTGTATTGATAGAAATATGTAAGTTGCAACAGTGAGAAATGTTATTGTGGTCTCCTCCCCACTGTCATTGAAGGGATGTCTGTAGGTTCTGAAATCCCTGTGAGCATGAGACATCATCTCTTACAAAAATGTTTTCTGAAGGGTGTTTATATTTTTGCCACTACCATCTAGGTCTCAGTGTGTTAATCCACATAAAATATGCATTATGGTCACAGGACTTAATCTCCTGTATCCCAGGGTGTTTATGGCTGTCAGTATCTGATAACCTGTGGTAATAAAGGAAAAAGTATTTGCAAGCCTTGACCATTAGTGGTGTTTTTCAAACCATGTGAGTATGTATATACAGACATACAAAGTTTTCTTAACTCATACTCTATATTTCAACCTGTGTGAAGTCACATTACAGAGCTTCCCCCTGTTACCATCAATACCTGGGAGTGGGCCAGGAGCCAGGGGCAAAAGTGAATTTTCACATTTGCCAGGCATGGATCACTGGAGAAAGCAGCTCTGTTGCTTTCTTGTGCCTTTGCTCATCTGTCATCGTGGCAATGCATAGTGACATTTCAAACTGCTAGCATGGAAATAAGATAAAAAGTGTTTGGGACAACTGGGAAATTTCATTTAGACAGAATGTCAGGCCCTAGTCTCCAGTGAAAATACTGTAGGTTTACCATGTCCAGCTTTGCAATATCATTTGATGTGAAATTAAATCAGAGGCCAGGCATGAACAGGAAAGCATTTGAGCCTGTTCAGTTTAAGTTTGTGGTACAGTTCTGGTGCTCCTGATCACTGTGCCTTGCAGGAGTAAGTTACAGTGGATAACCATTTATAGAGGTGTTTGGAAAGCATGATTCCCACAGAAATGTGTTTTAATGCCTTGCCTTGAAGTTCAAAAAGTTTGTTAAATCTCCAAAAAACCTTATTGTGGCCCTCATTGTTCCTGTGGATGGAGCTGATGCTGATGGTGCTTTGCACAGTAACCTAACACTGATATTTCAGGACAAGCAGGCACCAGCGTGGCTCCTGAATGGGTGAGTTATATATTCATAAGCTGCTCCATTCATTTCTCTGACATGGAAAAAAGGGCAGGGCTGCTTTCATCTGCCTGCCAACCCTTTTATCGCTAAAGAATCAAATTTCAGGAAACCTTTCTGCCTAGGTCAGAATTTCAAAGGGTTCTGTAATATTTTAAAAGTTTAACGTCTTAATTATTGTAATTTTAAAGAGAATGTTTCTTTGAGAAGGCAAAGGAAAGCAGCCCCCCACAACAAAAAAGAGAAACCAATGAAAAAACCTAAAGCAAAACACAAAATGTGTTTAGTGGTACTTCACTTCCTACTATTCAGGACAGGGCATTGTTAGAGCTGGTGCAGTGTTTATACACATTGTGGTTATGGCTGTAGTCAGGGCTATTGCTGAAGGATGTTATACAGACATTTATCATGGTATGTCAGTAAACCCATTGTAAAAACGTCCTAGTAGTTAAATGAGGCTTAGATTTAATGAGGCTGTAAGAAAGGACCATTTTTTAATCATACTGTAAATAAGGTTCCTGTAGCAATGTCATTGGGATTTACGTGCAGGTTTTCTTTTGTTTCAAAATGGGAGCAGCATCTCCCTGAGGTTAGGCAGGCATTTTAGGAATACACTCTTGCAGAGCCTTTGAAGCAGGAGATTTGTGGTCATACTTGGACTACACAATGTTTGTAAGTGAAGATGTGACATGACAAAAAATCCAGACCTCCCCTCCTATAAGCTAATAGTACAATATAGGTAATAAAATCATTACACTAACAGAATACCGTGGTGATGGCCAAGTAATACACTGCCAATGACAGAACACCCTCTTCAGTACTTTTTAAAAAGATACTCAACATAGTCCCAAATTTTTGTACTATTCCATTTGCTGATAGTGAACTGACTTTAATGTTTTTAACACCACTGCTGCTGAGAAATATAAAAATGCGGCCCATAACCATTAAGATTTTACACACCAACATTTATTTTTCTTGTAGCTGTGAAAGCAGCCATCTAAAGCTTTAAAAGGTAGTTATTTTAACTACATTTTAGCTTCCTGCATATAATGTATTTTCTGTGAAGTATAGGGGGTGTGCCTTATGTTTAAATTAGGAAGCATGAAAGTCTAAGGGAAAATATGATTTTAACTGTTCAAAAGGGCATTGTCAACAGCAGAAGATTAGGATGGGAAGAGGGTCTTTATTGTTCTTCATATATTTGTTTTACAGCAGTCCTGAACAAGCAGTCCTGACCCCAGTGCTGAATTTCTCCATGGGCTGCTTGAAGTTTTGAACCCTGTAAGACCAAATAACCAAAAAGATGTTCCCATTTTTGTCAACAAGGGTGTTGTCAGTGGTCTCATCTCAGGCCCATCAGAGAGCAGTGCCAGTGGCTGGGAGGAGCAGGGGAGGCTCAGGAAAGAAGCAGGATGTCTTTTAAGTTGTTTTGCTAGCAGAGAAAAACACCTTTCTGCCAGCATCTCCCTGGAGCCTCTGCAGATAGAATTATTTCATTCTGGTTCTAGTACTGCTGGCTTTAAGAGGAAGACTCAGAATGGAGAAAAGAGAAAGATGATTCAGGATGAGGGTATTTGGATCCATGGCAGCAGCCAAAACCACAGTAGCTTTCCTTTTCCACCAAGAAAAATTTTGACTCAGCTGGGGACCTGCATGCCCTGTTATTTTTCCTTTGGCAATATATTTCCTTTCAGCTGCTTAAACCTTTTTAGGGGCATTGCTAGGGTGGTGATTCCAAGTGCTTTATCCTACAAGAGTAGATTCTTGCAGCTCTCTATTTAGAAGGCTATTTAATGTTAGCTCTCTATTCATTTAGAAATAATGGTGTTGGGAGGGGGGGAAATAATTAAAATGGCTTCAGAAAGTAGTTAATTCATGGCCTGAAGTATAAAATACATTGCAATCTGAGAAATCATGTAGGGAGCATTACTAAAATAATTAATTTAAAATTTTACATGTATCACCCACACAGCAAATGCTTTGGCTGCTGCTAAAATGAGTCCAGTGCCCTTCAAAAACTGACCATCTCTCATATCTCCCACTCAGTCCCTTTTAGATATCCTTGTTTTCTTCTTTACTCCGGGCACGCATTTTGTGTTAAGAACATCAATTTTGAAGGGAGGTTTTGAACAAGAAATTAAATCCTAGCAGTGTTTATTTTAGCATGATCAGTGTGTTTTGAGGAGCTCACTGAGTGCCCAATGTGGCACAGGCAAGAGGTGCACAGACCTGACCCCTGCCATGCTTCCTTCATGTGGTGCATCCTGCATGGATCTGGCTGGGGTAGTGTCAGCCCTTGCACCAAATTTAGGGTTTTTTTCTGTGCTTGCCTAGTAGGCAAGCCAGATAGGCATTAAATATTGCAAAGCCTCACTCTAAGTGCAGGAAAATAGCAGGTGGGTTTTGGTATTTGAGGGCGAGGGGTTTTTTGGTTTGGGTTGGGGGTTGTTTTGGGTTTTTTTTTTTATTTCCTTTTGGATGTGTCCTGTGCAGGCTCAGGTTCTGTGCTCACACCCCACCCCTAACTGTGCTCAGTGGCTGCCATCAGTATGTGATGGTTCTTTCCTCTTGTCTGTCAGATCCCTGCTTGGTGCAGGCTCCTGACACCCAGTGCTTTATCAAACACAGGCTGCTTGGCACCCATTGCTACTGATCTCAGCATTGCTAATAAACAGCAACATCAAGGCCATATTTTCTGGTTCCTGTCAGAGCACTGCTTTCCTGGGTGACATAAAAGTCCCATTAACATGCTCCTCCTCATGGGCTCTGACAGGTTGATTAATTAGGCCCCCTCTTTAGATGACCTCTGCACTGACACGACAAGGAGGTGAATATAAAATGAATAGTTTGCCCACATAATGGCCTGCTGCAAGTTTCAGATTTTTATCAGATCAGATTGAAGTCCAGGGCCTGTATTAAAGCCCCCAGTGTACAGCAATATATGGCTGTGTGTTGTGAACTGCAGGCTTTACAGCATGCTTAAGGAATTAAAACCAAACCAATCCTAGCCATCCTGATATATTGACTTCTTCTCTGAGAATTAATCTTTCTTTTACTCTCTTGGCCATACAATACAAATCTAATTCATTTACATTATCAAATAAAATGACCTTTTGTTTTCAAAGGATTTTTTATTGCCAGAAAATACAGTATGTTAGCTCTGTGGTTATTCAGCCTCCCATAAAGTACTAATGTAAAGCCATTATTCTAGTGCCACTCTATTTAAATGTCAGTCTGCCTTTCTATTATAAACCACCAGTTCATAGGCTGGTAACTCATCAGTAAAAAATTTACCTCAGCTGAGAACTTGTAATAGGAGCTCACAACTTTTCCTTGAATGCATTTTTTTAAAAAATAGGAGTATATAATAACCCAAGGGGTGAATATGTAAGTGTGAAACTACAGCATGGCTGGAGCACCTCTCCTGTGGAGACAGGCTGAGAATTGGGGTTATTCACCCTGGAGAAGTGGAGGCTCCAGGGTGACCTTCCAGCTTTTTGATCTACATTGCAACCCTCTAGGAGGCACCTCAGCCTTTTAATAAAATCTGCAATTTTGACTGGTGGTCACAGAGAAAGACATCTTCTCTGCATCGTTTTTCTGCTGTTTGCTTCCACTTAATTATTTTCCATTAACACTCTTGAGAGGAATTAGGTGTGGCCTCAGAGAGATGTGGGGGTCAAATCTTCTCTCCCTCAAGGTGAGAACTGGGACAAACATGGATAATATTTTGATGATCAAATAACTGACACAAATGCAGAAGTTCTGCTACATTGGTTTCTAATAATTCTATTATTAGAAATATTATTCTGTTATTTGTTATTTTTATTATTTTCACCAGAAGAGTCAAATTAACTCTCCCACAAACCTCATTGAAAGGACAGCACGAAGGTGGGGGACCTTAAAATGAAATGTTGTGTAAATGACCCAATTGTCATCAGAGTTCCTTGTTTAATCTTGAAGGCAACAAAAACAAGTGACCCATTGCTTAATCAGATCCTTTTTCAATTAAAATAATGCTCTGTTTACCTCCATGATGCTGAATGATCTCTTCAGTCTTTTCAGCTGCCTTTTTTTTTATGACCCTTATGTTTTTCCTTCAGTCTCTTCTGTCATGCTTTTTCCCTTTGTGTTCATCTGTTGATCAAGTAACTGCATTACTTTAATTGATTTGCTGAATTGGCTCATACATAAGACAGCTCCTCCAGGTAATAACCTGAAAATGTTTGCTCACATTACTGTGGCCACGCTTGAGTGCTGCAGCACTTGGAGTTCTCATTGGTTTGGGAGTGCACTGCACCATTTCTGCAAGTTGTTTTTCAGCTTCCCTGATGCAAGCAGAGCAGCAGGGAATGAATGTTTATTTATACTATACATAAATATAAATATATCCACACACAAGTGCGTGTGTTGTATGCATCAGGTATAAATCAGGTATAGGATTTTCTGTTTGTGTGAACTTCACTTGCAATCAAGTCTTCCTGAGCTGAGAAGGAGGTGTGATATGCATTTTGAGATCCATGGTCATCCCTTTCCCCAGACGACTTTACAGAAAAAGTTTGTTGGTAGACAGAATTTAGCAGATAAGGTAGCAGTGGGTTTTGATGAAGTCTGGACAGGAGCTGGTAACTTCCTGCAGACCCCAAAGCTGGATCAGCTTTCAGCAAAGGTGAAATTTTGAGTATGCCAAATGTTAAATTTCTGCATGAAGCAAGGCCTGTAATAAATGAGGAAAATGAACCAAATCTGCATAGCTTTCAAATAAATGACACTTCCTAAAGCTTACAATTGAACTGTAAACCAGTAAATTATGGCTTGAGACCGAGCCATGATATTTTATACTGTACCTAAATGCCGACTAAGCATGTATTGTGACACTGGAAACTCAGTTTTCATCTGGTTAGCAAAGGTAAGAGACTTTACATTGAGCTTCAAGAATAAGCTGGAACGGAAGGTAGCACAGACTTGAGACAAACAAGAAATTCTGGGAGTATCCTGTGACCTAATTATAACTCACTGTTCCCATTCTTTCCTGTAAATATTTAGAAGATTACGTTACAAGTTCCTACAATTAAATATTGTGGGTTGTGCGTGTCTGGAAGGCTTAATACATGTGAGCCTGGTTTGGTTTTCCAAGCAGCATTCTGGAAAGTTTCAGTTTCTTATTGAGGAATGCAAAGCCAGCATTTTGAGCAAAACATAAATAAAAATAGTGATGGTATTTATAGATAAACAGCACCATCTGGCAATAAGCAATCTCAGTGTGGTATTTGAAGTCATCAGAGTAGCTAAGAATAATTGAGTTATTGGTAAAGACCAATGGTGAAAATCATGGAGGGCAGGATTCTGTGTCTACCATCTGATGGACTTTATGCAAGTTACTTAGGCATATATTCTGGCAAATTTATTCTTGGGTTAGCCAGCCTAGTTCTGCACAGTACCTCTACAAACAGTGCTCTGTCTAGACTGTTCTGATCCTAAAGTATTTATTACTTGTAAAGCACTTGAAAGGGTTTTTGAAAGCCTTCAAGTTCCTGTGATTGTGATGTAGGTTTGTGCTTAGTGTGTTCCTTTGGGTGGGTGTTGGTTTATTTATTTTTCAGAAACATCAAACTGGTTGGATAACTCTGGAAATTAGAATGGGAAAAGCATGGGGCAGCTAAGACATCCAGAACATAAAGGCACAAAGACCCAAACATTTTTCTTTGTGATGTTATGTGGTAGAGCTCCTCAACATAAAAAAGACACAACTTTCCTGTAGGTGCCATTAAATGTTGTGTATATTAGGAGCAGGACAGGCTGCAGATATAAACATATACACAGATATAAACATATAAACAGATATAAACATATAAAAAGGTGCTGAAACACTGCATAAAAGTGTATCTGGAATTCATCTGGTCTGTGGCATTAATTAATGAACAAGCTATCACATCTGCTGACCCTCACAGCCTTTTGAGGGAATACAGAGACTATCAGTGCTAAAGAATTCTGTTTCAAGGAGCATTCCAAATTATTAAATATCTAGAGGCTGTTTTTAGGAGCAAGAACCAATTTCACTAATAGGGCAGGTTGACATAACTACTTTGGAGTGTTTTATTTGTTATACTAACTTATATCTGGCAACATTTCTTTCATAATCCACCGAAATGTAGCTTAATTGGTTTAAGGGCCAACAGGTTTCTGTTAATATTTTCCAAATGCTGCTTTTACAAATATATACAATATTCAACAGAAACTACTGGATGTAATTAGACCTGTTCAAATTTTGCTTTTTTTACATGTCAAACACACAGACTATGCCAGTGGATTGAAGATATGCACTATTAAGTGTGTGTTGGGGGAGAGACCTTTAGTTTTTGTTTTCTTGTTTGTTGTTTTGGGTTTTTTTTCTCTATTGTATGTTGTCATCACAGAAGCAGGACTGCTTGTAAAAGCCTCTCCCAGACTGACCTGGGGTAGAAGCTTTGTCAATTCACATTTCCTGCACAGATAATAAGAGGAATGTAGAAAATTAATTTAAGATGTGGTACAATAGCATATTATGATCATGTTTACTATAAGAAATCAAGCATCCAAGCACAATTTTTAAACATGCACAATTGTTGAGCAAAATTTAATCAAGTTTATAGACAGCTGCTTTTTTTTTTCTTTTGTTTTCTCTTTCCTCTGGCATGTCCCTGGGAACAGACATTTGATTTGTGTTGTGGTGAGCTTCAGGACCAGAGAGATCCTTCCTTTAGATATTTTAAGACTCTCTGTGTTTTTAAGAAGACCACAAAATTTTACCTTAAGAACTTGAGTCATTTGAGTTCTTTTCAGTGCTGCAGCATCCTTTGATGCTTCAGGGGTGCACTGTGGGATGCAGTGTGGGAATGAAGGAGTAAATGTGCTCACTCCAGAATGAGAAGCAGTTCAGGGTGTGCTCTGTAGATGTGAGATGCTGCCACAGTGCAACACCACACAATGTACTTGATGTATGGATCCATTTGAGTCTAACTTTAACCAGGCCTACCCTTCAAGCCAGCCCCAGCTACACACAGCACAGGAATTTGTAAGGTCTGATGCTTCTATTTGTAGGCCTTTGTAATTCTGTTCTTTTTAAAAGTAGAATGAAATTAGCCCTTGAGTCAAGTTTGAATTATTTTCATATTTTTGGGTTATCAAAACATCTCCCAGATCTCATTAAGTAAAGCCCTAAATAAAATAATTGCAATACAGTTAGGGATTGGAAAGCCTCAGAAGATTTGGAGGAAATTTCCTCTTTGATGAGCAATTCGGATACTTAAGCAAAGGTTGTGTGGATCATAAGCTTGAGAAATTCAGCTACTCCCTCCCCTTTCCAGTATCCCCTGGATTCCTGGTGGTGAACACTGCTCTGCTTCAGTGATTTTTTTACTGCTGTCCTCTGGGAGCCCTGTGCCCTGTGTCCTGCTGTCCCCAGCCTCTTGTGATCCTCTCTGAATTACTGGGGTTACAACCTCCTGCCTATCTGCTCCTCTGCTCTGCAGTTTTTTAAACCCTGGTGTGTTTTTATGTGTTTAACTCAAATTATTTTGGTTTTTTTTTTATTGAAACACGTCTTCCCCACAGATGAGTTTTCTTAAGTACTGTCTGTGGTGTCCTGGTATTGTTAACACAGAACATGTGAACTGAGTGGACAATCCCTGCCAAGAAAGATCACTAGCCATTCCAGACCTAGGGTAGAAGATGTCAGTGGCTGGTGTGGAGCATCAGAGAAGAGAAATCAGTGGAAGGTATCCACAGAGGTAGCAGGCTGCAGATTTGGGGATGAGAGCTCAGTTACCTGTCAATAACAGCTGGGGCAGCAAGGGCAGAGCTGTGCAGGCACTGAGAGAGGAAAGATGCAGCAGGGAATTCTTTCCATGTTCCATTTTCCAGCTGTATGGGTGGCTATAGCTGCACTTGCTCCTGTCCTGTTCCTGTTTTATGTGATAATCTGTCCAGACCAGCACATCCATGGAACATGATGGATGGCAGCAGTAAAGGTCCTGGATTTTTCCTTCTTTCCATGGCTCTCACAGATCCAGACATGAATCTCTATCTGCCAGGAGTTTAAACTAAAACCTGCACTGAGCAGTTTGTGCAGTCTGGGGCAGAAATTGAGAATGACTTGGTGCAAGGAGCATGCCAGGTCACACTGGCTGCTGAAGAGCTGCTCCCTAGGGAGAAGGCACTGCATGGGCTCTCTTCCTCCAAACACAGTGCAAGGTGGGGGTCATGCTTCTCAAATGCTCTGTCATTTAGATAACCAGCACTCAGAGGTTATAGAGTGTAAGTTAAAAGAGAGAGAGAAAAAAACCTGAAAAAAACCCAATCAAAATAACCAGCAGGTTGTTGAGGTTTCAGGTTTTTCTAACCTTGTGAAAATAGCTGAACTATGTTTTAGAGGCTTCCTGACTTAAGTGCAGCCTGGTAATAAGGAGGTACAGATAGTAACATGGCTAACATAATTGCAGTACTAATAATTCACTTTTGTGAGAGCTTCAGCTGTTTGAAGATGCAGGGTAAGCAAAATCCCAAGGAAGCAGGCTCTGTGATGCTCCTTTCTGTTCTGTGTTATTATTCTGGCTTTCTAAATGGGACACTGAGGCACAGCAGGTAAGTGCTGGTGGGAATGATATTCAGCTGGAGCCCCCAGGCTGTGCCTCTCACTGGTGTCACAACACTGCATATAATGAGCACATTTAGGAAACAATTTAGCCTTTACCATTTCCTGGTGGTTGTTATATTATGAAAAAGCATTTGAACCTTAGCTGTAAAAAAGGAGCTTAACCAAAAGTGTTTTATTAAGGATAAAATTGAAGCTTTCCTAAAAGACTGGGTAGTCTTAAAAAATGAATGAATACTTGGGAATAAAGACCTATGAGATAATTTATTTTTTTCTAATCCTGTTTAGAAGTAACTATTGAAATAAATGGATTTACTGGTGGAGTTAAGAGGAAAATGTGAATCTAGAAGGTCTCATTGTACATTTACCTTCTGAGTTGTTGAACTCCGAGGATCAGGTAATTAAATTCATGAGCCAGAGGAGAGATGAAAGTAGGTTGTAGGAGTTACCATCCTTTAAAAGCAGTAAAGTTCCAGAAGGAGTTGACATTTCTGTGTTACCTGGATGAATTTGGCCGTGGCTTTGTGTCTCCTTTCCTCATGTGATAGTGAATGCACTGAGGAGCAGTTGTGATTTTTTTGTGCCATGAAATGACGCTGTGCTTTTGTTGGGGGTTAGTTTGGGGTTTTTTTAATGTATTAGTAAAATAATAAAGCCATACAGTGCTTGCTTGGGAGATGTGATCCCTGCTGAAGCTGCAGCTCTCTGCTGCTCAAGGCAGATGCATTTGTGTGTCCTATCCAGGGCTTCTCCCAATGCACCTGTAAAGGAGGATGAGTCTTGCTGGGAAGCTTCACATTCCCTCCTTCCTGGCATTCTGTCAAGTCATGTCTGCATCTCTTGCAGCACAAGGTGTGAAGATAATTTGCAGCCTACTGCATAAGCATTCTTTTAATTGCAGAAAAACACGGCTTCCAAAAGGCCAGGTGGAGGGGGATCTGTGGGGATTCCAGTGCAGAAATGCAGAGCTGAGGAGAGCAGGGATGGGCCAGGGGTGTGCCTTTCATGAGGATATTCCCTATGTCACATCTGCTGCCAGCCCTAAGTGATCAGGAAGCTTTGCAGTCAGGAGAGGGCTGAGCTGTCAGGGATCAGGAATTGCTGGGATGGTTTGGTGGCATGTGAGGGATGCTCTGAAGTGTGGTGTGGTTCTGATGAGCTGAGCCTCAATTAGATACTTCTGCATCAGCTGTGAGGACGTGTTCTGGTCCATCAAATGTAAAATGACAAAATAATTTGTAATCTCTCATTACCCTGTGGTTTTTCTATGCCTCTCTTGTGGCATTATTCAACAGCCAATATCTTTCTGCTATTGCCATCTATACTTAAAAATGAAGTTTTAGGAACTTGCTGAAATCTTTTACTTAGGGATCTATAGGAAAAAGAATTAGGTCAGATCTGAAATATTGCTACTAATGACTAAGTAGCCCTTATTAATTACTTATGCTGGATTGTAATTGACCACAAGTGGGTGTATGTGCTTTTACCCCTCTGATTCTCTCTCCCAGCCATGGGAGGTGATGAGCAAAGGGCTGTGTGGTGCTTGGCTGCCAGCTGGGGTTAAACCATGACAGTGCAGCTCCAGTTCATTATCTACATTTCTGCCTAGATAGGAAGTGGTTTCTCACAGTAAGCAATCAGCTTGAAAATGCATTGCAGAGGGCACCTAACTCTGTGCACAATTCTTTTCTTCTAAATCGTTTAGACGTTGACTCTTAACTCTTATGCATGCAAAAAAAAGGCACTAACAGGAGTAAAATACCCTGCTCTGATACTCCTTGACAGGACACTACCTACCTGCAGGGCAGGCTTTGGCTTTCCTGCACGTATTTAAGGTTTGCTGGGATAACCAGCTCACAGGATTCACAGCACAGTGACCCCATCTCATCCTCTCAGCAAACATCAGGTCACCTTCCTTGTGCTCCCACCCAAACCTGAGCCCCTGCCATGCAGCTGTTTGGTTTTTGGTGCTGTCTGAACACATGCTTGGCTGTCTTGGCTTTCTGAACCCCCTCTGAAAGGCAGGGACCCTCAGTTTGCCTGGCCAGCCTGCAGTGCTGGCAGGAATCATGCACTGTTTCGTGTTTTAAATGCCTGAAGCCTAAATCTGTAACCCAGGTGTAGTCTGTTCTTCTCTTTGATTTACCCATTTTGTATGAAAATCTTTAGTATATTAAATAAGTACTTCACCATCTTCTTTTTTTTTTTGTGAGCATGCTGCATAATGAGGAAGGTTTCTCAAAAGTTTTCTTTGCAAGTGCATTCCCATGTGGTGCCAGTTAGTCACAGCTAATTACAGAGGTTGGTGAATGAGGAATATATCTGAGCTCAGGTTCCCCTCCTCCTCTTTCCACAGTGCTTCAGAAGAAAATAAAATAAAAATCCTCCAGACAAATCCAGGTTTTTCTGTGGTCACAGTCTCCAAAGAGCTCCAGAGAAATCACAGATGTGGTTTCATGTTTCAGGTTTAACTATGTTGTAATAACTACAGTCTTATCTGCAGGAGAAATGCAAGTGGGGAAAGAATCATTAATTGACAGTGAAAAGTTTGACCCAAGCCCTGTGTGTTTGTTTGTTTTAAGCAGCTGAATGTTTAGCCAAATGATATTTTAACGTCTGACTGCAGCCTTGAAGGTTACAATGATCTCGATAAGTTAAAACCTAGGAATGTTACAGGAAATAGATACAAGCTAATCCTTGAAAAGCAGAAATTCTTATGGTTTAGTTAAAGCCAAGACAGAACCTTCAGTTTTAATTCAGCTGCATACAAACCTCCTGTGAGGTGCACCAGCCTTGCTTTACAGCACAGGAAGGTTTTTAGGCTCACATAAAATGTTTGGCTAAGGTCTAATTTTCCTATCTTCTGTCACTGCTCATTCAGGAAGTCTGCTAGCTTGAATGAGTTCCTGTGTGTGTGAACTATGAGTATTATCCAGCAGGACTACATGGGATATGTCCATTATTTGTTACAAAGGCACCAGTGACCTTCCTGCCCCTATATTAGCAGTGCCTGCTGGTTTTCCAAACTGCTGATTGTCAGGAATGCAGATCATCCATGGAACTGGGTACAATCCTCATTGGCCCCATGATTGTCTCAGGAAAACAAAATGCTTCAATTATAAAAAGAAAACCCCAAAATTAGGGATGTAATCTCAGCAGACATTCCCACTTAAATGCGTCTTTGGGGCTGGAAAAATGACTAATTTAGTGGGCAGAGAGACAGATTGCTTAATGAAATTACATAGGACTCTAATGATCTCTGTTTTTAACAGGTATGGGTTTTTTCAAGGATGGTTTGTGGCTGTTTTTTGCCCCCAGTTTTTGTTTTCTGTTTTTAGAACTGCAGCACACAGAAAAATTCATCAGAAATTTGACCAGGGCTCGGAATATCCTACCTAGAAAACAAAGTCTAAAATTGCTCCTTGAGCTCTAGGAAACACACACATGGATGCAAACTCTTAAAATTAGTACAATACTAAGAGCTGTATGAAAGGTTATCAGTAACATATCAAAATATTCCTGTATTTCATCAGAGCAATTGTTTTGTGCACTTATGTACTTGTACTTTATTTTGATGTACCTGTATCAAAATTATATGTTATGTGTTGAAAAAGTTACATGTCAAAAAAGTACTCCTAGAAAATGTACTTGTCATTGCTACATGCTTGGGTTGGTGGATAAACCAATATCTCAGAACAACTCTGTGCTATGCTGGAGAACACTCAGGGTATCAGTTTTCCTTGGGAAATTCTAAATGAATTTTAAATTATATAGGGAAGGAGTTCTTATTTACGAACCTTCCTTATTTATGAAACGTTGATAAAAAGCTTGGGATTTAGACTTTGTTATTTTAGTACTTTTTCCTTTCTCTCTAGTGAGTAAATGCCCCCAGGGCTGATGCTCTTGAAGTACAAAAATAACACCAGACATCAGTCTAAATTCAAATGTATATTTTAACATATGTTTGTATTTGAATCAGTGTATGTTAGAGGCATCCCCTTCAATAGGCTGTCTGCAGGTAATCTCTGCAGCACAGATATTGTTTTAATTCATAAAAAAATTTGGGAAGGGAAGAGATTTTTATTTTACACTGATGCAGTTGGTCTTATTTTCCCCAAAGGACACCATGGTTTAATGGATGGGGCTTTAATCTACCCAGAGGTCAGTCTTTGCTAGACAAGTGGAACCTTATTCCTGAGGGAATTGATATACTAATGACACATGGACCTCCCCTTGGTAAGTGAAACAAAAGTTCTGTGTGATTTTTTGCATGAAAATTTTACTTTCAAACTAAGCAAAGTTGATAATGCTGTAAGATATACTGTAATTGCACCTAAACTAAAAACTGTGGATTTAAAACCTTTCTGAAAGAAGGGAAAAATTATGATTAGGCTTAGCTGATCTGCTGAGTTTCCATAAAAAAACTTGATTTTTTTATTAAATTCAAGCTGGGGAGGATCAAATATCTTACTCCATAACCATTATAGTTTGACATTTTTTTTAAGAATAGTATTCATCTGACAGCCGGTTTCCAATCCCATATGACTTTTTAGAGATTGACTGAAACTTTTGAAACCTTTTCTCACTACAGTGTCATGTTATTTTAAGGTTTGAGAGTAGCAGTGAAGAGCCTGGAACTATGTAGTCACATATTCTCCTTGATAATGTCCTTGTAAACTTGGAATATGTAAGAATCATTTTAAAGGCATTAATTGGCTTATAAAAAATTTGTGAAGGAATAAAATCATGTTCTTAGATAACTGTTCCTAACTTGATCTAATGACAGGTGAGCACCAGTCTGTGAATGCATAATTTGTTTCTTCATTAGGGAGCTGAAGTTTCTCATTTAGTTGAATTTTGCTTGTCTTGCCAGTATGAGTCATTCACTGATCTCTGTTTTAACTCTTAATATCTAAACTAAGTTCTGGCAGTCTCAGAGGGACACCAGCACACTCATTCATCAGGGGTAGGAGCACTCAGTTTTGGCAAATCTGAGGTTGAAGCCCACACCAAACCCATTTGGAAAGTCCTGCTATCCTTTTTGTCCACCCTGTGCCCCACAAGGCAGCAGCATGTGTTATTATTTGCTGCTTTTCTTCAGGACACGTGGCAAGCAGCCTGGGACTGGATTTTAAGCATCTCAGCTGGGTTTACAGCAGCTGAGCCTTTTATAAACGTGGCTTACCAGGATGAGGAAGTGTGGCAGTCTCTGTGTTGTCCTTACTGTGAGAAGAGTGATTTTGTCAGGGTTTTAGTCTGCAATGCAAGGGGTCAGATCACATAGTCACAGGAAGTGACCAAATCACAGTCACTACATTTATGGCAGTGAATATGTAAAACCTTTTTAGAACTGCCCTTATAAACCAGAATTTTAAGTGCTTCCAGGCTGGCTCAGTGTTCTTTTAAAGCTTCTTGGTGACCATGGAGTCAGGAATTAATGCATGCTTATGTTTTTTACCACAATTAAGTTAGGAATCAGCAATCTAAGCCAAGCTAAGGAAAAAAAAAAAAAGTTTTTGACCAATGTAGTTACTGGTCCTTTTTTATTCTGGTTAGTTATTTAATACTACTTAGAAAATGTTGTAAGGTGATCAGCAAATTGCCTTTAACCTTCCTGGAGCTTCCCAGTTAAGGCAGTGACACAGCATCCCCTGACAGCAGAGCCACCAGATATTGCAAACCAGGGCTCTGAACTGCACTCTCTTAATTGCTTTATTTTCTCAAAGAAGCAAAAAAAACCCTGCAAGTGTGTTTATAATGTTTCATGGGTGCTGTTTTAAATGGGTTGTTCATCCATCTGCTCTGAATTGGGTTCATACAGAAATACTGTGATGCTGCAGACACTAATGAGTGCTGTAATTGAATAAGGGTGTTAAATTTTGTTTTTGAAGGAGATAATAAGTTCAGTTTCAAAAGGTTAGCTCTGTATCTTAACTACAGACACAGATTAGGTGTCAGTACCGTGCCTAAAATGAGGGGCTCTAGGTCTCAGCCTGCATGATGATATTGACAAAATACTGCTTTTTAAATAAGTGTTGACTTATTAATATTAAATAAATATTAAGGGAGGTAGAGCTGTAACTAGACTCTTTGGTCACTCTAAAATTTATCCAAGTTCATGTCCCAGCATGTTTTTACTAACTGGGATTAACTTGGCTGCAATTATGCTAAACTCAGTAGAATGGTGCTACAGCTGGATGTAGCTCCTGATTTCCCTGTTTTTACTTCTTGCTCACCTTGCCCTGCTGATCCTTTTCCTTCAGGCAGCAGGCTCCTGGAGGGACTGATGCCAGGTTTTGTGCATTTTTGTGTATTGTCCATAAGACCAAGTGGCAAGGTGGTCAGTTAGCACTGGCTTCTTGGGAGCTGTTTTGCAATTTTTGGATTGCTTGAGGCTGGTGATGAGGGCTCAGAAGTAACCTGATGCTTGCAGCCCTCTGGAAATTGTGGGAGTCTGTATTTTAAATCTTTGGGGTGGCAGCTGTACTGTGCTGTAGCTCAGCTCATCTTCCTGAGCTGTTTCATTTCTGGAGTAACCACATGGCTGGCTTGGGAAGCTGGCTGCTGTAAGAGCCAGGGAAAGGGAAGAAAAATCTGCAGCAGTGCCAGGAATAAATGTCCCGGGGTTTCAAGGTGGAAGATGAGTTTAAACCTATAGTTTAAAAAAAAAAAAATCACATCCAGAAAAATATTAATGTAGATGGAGGGAGGAAATCTTAAGGAAGACAAAGTGACTGTGAAACATTTCTTAAAAGCCATTGTGTGCTTTAATGGAGAGGTTATGACTAGAGATAATGTAATAAACCCTGTGTGAATTATGACTTCCTGAAAGACTACATGAAACCTTACCTGAACAGGGAAAATTAACAGCATGGATTGCATTTTGCCTCCAGGATTTCGAGACTGGGTTCCCAAGGAGCTGCAGAGAGTGGGCTGTGTGGAGCTGCTGAACACGGTGCAGAGGCGAGTGCGGCCCAAACTCCACGTCTTTGGTGGGATCCATGAAGGTGAGGAGCAGTGCCATTCCCTGCTGCATCTCACATCCCAAAAGCACATTCTGATGGTGTGCTGCAGTGGAAAATGGCATATTGGATTAGAGCAGGGAAGGGAGTTCAGGGAAGTGATTGCATGCGTGGCACTTTGTAAATTTATTCCAGAATTAAAACAGACTGTTTCAGGAATGTGTGCTACATTTAGCCACCTGCAAAGGTTGTTCTGTACAGGTTATTTGAAAGCAATTCAAATTTTGACAAACCTGGTTAGAGAAACAGATGAGATTCCCCACACTTGCAAGCCAAAATGAAAATTATCCCCATTACTCCAAGTACAGGAGCTAAGAAAGATGCCAGAGGGAAAAAAGAAAGTGCAAAGACAACTTGCTGCCTCTGCTCACCTCCCTCAGGGTATGAGAAGAAGGGAGGGCATCTCGAGTCAGCCATCAGGAGGGGCCAGAACTCACAGTGCAAGATTTCTGGAAGCACCCTGTGATGCAGTCTGTGCTCTCTGTGTTACCCTCCAGGAATTTCATGTTTTAGAAGAGATATTCCCCCTCTGCCAGTGCCAGGACAGGCAGAGTGTGAAGCTTCAGAAGCAATGAGCTCAGTCTGTGGCAGTGGAAGAGACTGAGAGATTAAATACATTCTGGAGATACTTAAATATTTAATATGATTTTGTAGCTTTCATGTGGCTGAGAGACAAACACTAGGAGTTCTGCCTGAGAGAGAGTGTAAGACTTCATGACCCTAGAACTCAAAATTACATTAAATGTTTTATATTCTCCCCCCTGGAGGCTTCTCCATTGCCTCTAACTAGGTTCTCCAAAGGCCTAAAGATTTCAAGGACTTCATAAAAGAAAACTAAAAAAAGGACAGCTTTCTCTGCCAGTGGTGTTGGTTTTTCTGAAGCCCTCATGACTTCATACAATGATTTCCATGCTTGGCATCTGAAAATAAAGAGTTTATACTGGGAGTACTGACATGACCTTCTGCACAGAGGCATAAATAACAGTCCTTTAAGGCACCCAGGAAAAGACTGGGCGTTTTGTACAAATATTAGTCCTTGCATATTAAAAATAAATTATTGTAGCAGAACTTCCAACTAAAATGTATAAATTATCTAGAGCCTTTCTAGGCACATTGGGTGGTGAAACTTGTGGTTGTAGTAGTTGCTAAGGGTGGAAGAGGAGGGTGTCTGCATGTACAAAATCATCATTATGAGGAAGCACCAAGGAACCATGTGCAGCACCCTACATTAAATCTCCAAGGAAAGGCAGCAGCACTCATTAAAAGTGAACATTCAAATAAATTCTTATAAGAATACCAACAAAAAGTTAAAATCATTCCTAGTACTTACACAGAAGATATAAGAATGGCTTATTTCAGTACAGGAATAAATAGCAAAGTATTAAGAGCATTATCTTGCAGTCCAGTTAATTTTTATCCAATTCCAGGTGAGATGAACATCAGCACATTCCCATGAGCCAATGGATGGAGGCTATACACACATTTTGGTGTTTCAGGTTTTTTTCTCCCTGGTTGATAAACAAAACAACCACAAATAAGGTTTTTCCCACCATGAGATGATCTAAATCAAAATTGCCAGTCTAAATAAATAAAATAATAGAGGTGGACAGTGCAGCAATTCTGAAGTGATTATTCTTTCTGATAGGCTCTGTGGGTAGCTGTATTTATCTTCTCTTTCAGACAGCAGTGATCTGTATTGTATCAGAATGGTTTGAAAGAAAACATTTTTCCTCTGAGGGTTTGCAATGGGAAGCTTTCTTCCTCCATGAAACTCTGGGTGTTTTTTCAATTTTTTTTAAAAGTACATTTGGGCCAAATACTTCCTAGATATTTTCAAGCTTCTTTGTTAGATTTTTGTGGATGTCAGCTTAAAACACACACACTTTTATTTTATATATATATATAAAAATATAAATTTATATGTATAAAATATATGTAAATTAAATAATGGAGTCATAGAATGGTTTGGATTGGAAGGGACTTCAAGGATCATCTCATTCCAAACTTTCTGCCATGGGCAGGGATGTTTTCCACTAGACCAGGTTGGTCTGAGCCCTGTTCAGCCTGGTTTTGAACACTTCAGGGATGAGGCAGACACAGCTCCCCTGGCCAGCCTGAGTATGTGCATGTGTGTATTTTTAACCTG
The DNA here is from genome assembly GCA_024734035.1 of Alethe castanea. Lineage (NCBI taxonomy): Eukaryota > Metazoa > Chordata > Aves > Passeriformes > Muscicapidae > Alethe > Alethe castanea. The sequence goes on from JANRGV010000094.1 coordinate 59,504,912, forward strand.
CTGATGAGTTCCTGAGGTCTCAGAAGCCAGTGTGAACAGCAGCTCAGCAGTGCTGGGATGAGGAACTGAGTGATAAAGGCTAGCACAGAAAAGATGACAGAGCTCAGGTCATTTGCTGGAGAGAGGGTGTTTAGGCTAAACCAAAGTCAGTTCTAAATCTTGTGTTCTGAATGGTCTTTTTCTTCTGACAGATATGACAGGTGTCTGCTAAGAGAGGCAGGAACTTCTCTTTGAAATGGAGAATGTAAACCCCCTCCCTCCAAATTATCATAATTTTGAAATGAAGGGGCTCTCAGGCAAAGATATGGGAATTAGGAATAACAATTCTCTACTAGGACAATTAAAACAATATTACAAAGAACAGTCCCAAAACACTGCCAGAGTCAGAATCCAAGCTGACACCCGTCAGTCAGTCAGGGTGTTGGCAGCAGTGCCATTCAA
>JANRGV010000094.1:59507163-59520602 GCA_024734035.1 Alethe castanea
TTTTGTTCTTTTCATTTGTAAATTGCTGGTGCAAAAAAAAACAAGGAGAAAAGTTAGAGGTTGTGCTTTTTGGAAATGCAGCGTTCATTTTAAATTGATAAAGCATTGTGAATTTGTAAAATGAATTTTGTTTTTCAATAAATTTGCCATTGTAAATTGTTATAGTATTCTCAAAAGGACAGCCAAGCTTTCTTTTAATAAGTGAGAGACCTTATTTTAATATTATATTATAAGCTAAAAAATAGGCAGCAATTAAATACACCCAAATTTGCACAACTTATGTTATTGTCGGGGTTTTTTTAAGTGTCTTCTTTTTCCCTAGGTTTAAATGTTAACTTTTTATCTCCATTTATATCAAATTTTTTAGTAGCACAAACAACGTTTTGGGGTCCATTTACCTCTTGACATGTGTGCATGTACTTAAACTTGTTTCTGTTGGGTAGAATGCAGCAAGGGGACAATAGACTTCTCAGTTGTTTGTCTCTACCTGCTTTATAAAGACTGATCTAGATAGCCACAGCCTGTATGTGATATTTACCTTCTCTTGTTTCTTTTTTAAATTATTTTAGCTTTAAAAGACTGGGGGTGAAAGCTGCAAAGAGCAGGTATTTCATGCAGTAAAAAAAAAAAAAAATTGTAAATGCGGACTCCTTTTAAATATGAATTTATATATATATGTATTTTTTGTGCATTATAACTAAGCTAGGATTTAATATTGCCAGTATAGCATCTGCAAAATTATGCTGTACAGCACATCTAAATTATGAAGGATGTGACACATTTTTCCAAGTGCTCAAGGCCTTCAAGAGCCCGAGTTAAATCTTTGTTGTAGTTCAGGCATGTATAGAGTCAAATGGATACAATCAAGCCTAAATAAAATAAGGCTTAGTTGTCCTTTATATTTAAATATTCTTCTTGTCTTTTTTATTTCCTTTTTCTTATTTTGCACTGTGTGTAAATGCAATCTCACTAGCACAAAATATTGTTGAAGCTAGTTATTTCTGTTCCACCACTGTAAATGCTATTGAGCTTTGTTCTGTTTTATGTTACCTTGTTAATGGAATTTAGAAAAGCAGTTGTTTCTTTAAATTTATTGTGATATTCTATCTAGCGGCCTTTATATGCAAATAAAATTGCAAGATTTTTAAATATGTGGCTCAAGGCAATTTTGTTGTTTTTTGTGGCATGAATAATTCTGGGGAGTGATGATAAGGGTAAATAAGAAGTTTTCTATTTCTCAGTAAATTGATATCGCAGACCGTTCATCAGATGTCAGTTGGGTCAAAAGACCTCTCAGAGTTTCCCTTCTGTTTCTCTGCCATCCATCTCTCCATTCCTTTTAAACAGGAGGGATTTTGTCTTTAGGTGCTGATCAAGTTTGTGCTGTTCTGCTTGTAGGACACTGTTCCAAATGACAGGAGGAAGAACTGATCAGGCAGTAACCTTTTTTTTTTGGTCATTTGGTCATTTTGGTCATTAGCACTGAGCTGCAGGTGTCTTATGCTCATCCACTCTGGGTTAAGAAATGAATAGTCAATAGGTGAAATGCATCACTTTTTATGTGGATCTCTTGTCAGGTTTGTGGCTACAGTGGGATCCACCACTGGCAGGGGAATCTCAGGGCAGCGTGGCTCCGTGCCTGCCAATGGAATGACAAACACTGCAGGACCTGCTGCTGTTGCTGCATACAGTTATAGAGATAATAACAGGGTCTTGTTCCAAAACAGGAGTTATGGCTGTAAAAATCTGGTTTGAAACATGAGAGAATAAGGCACAGTTTTCATGAATCTGCATCAGCAATACCTGGGGAGACACAGAGTATCCCCATTTATCTTAACAGGATGTTAACTTTTGACATTATTTTGATGCAAAGGTTATAGACAAAACAAATCCAAGGCTCTTACAGCAGAGTACAATTTAGAGGGCCATGTATTTTGATGCAACGTGCGTGACATATATGTGTGGAGTTGGCCAAAATCTTCAGATTTATAAGGCTGCCATACCAAAAAGTCTTTTTTTGGCAAGAAGCTGCTGAATCTCTTAATTCTAGTTCTTGTTCTGTATGTGGAATTTCTTGTCAGGTTTCCTTATGAAATAGACACCTTCACTCCCTAATGAAATCTCACTTTGCTTGCAGTGCTGGTTATTTTATCAATTGAGCCAAAGGAAGAAAAGTCACCAAATATTAGTCCTTATTTTTGGATGTAGATGCAGGATCTGTCTTGTGGGCTTTTTTCAACTAGCAGTGAGAAGATGAGGAAATTAGTTTTGACAACCACAGCTGTCTACTGGCAAAGAACTTTTGAGATGGCTGTCTTTGGAGAAAAGCAATTCTTGGGGCACATAGAAATCGTGTATGTGGCACACCTTAGATTTTTCTGTTTCACTGGTCTCTTGCTTGTTGTCACTGCATCAGGAGGAAATACCCATAGCCTCAGATGCAGTGCCATGAACTTTCAGATGAGCAGAAAATAGCCACTGTGTCTGTGCTGCCTTCTGGAGAGCCTGGCACTTCTTCATTAGCTACAGCACGTACAGTCCATGGCACCAGTCTGTCATGTCTCTGCCTCTTAAAAAAAACTGGGTTATTCCAAAAGCAAAAATTCCTAGCCAACAGCTTCGTTCCAGGATTTGAGCAGGCTTCTGGCAGCAGAATGGGTGGATGGCAGTGGAAGTTCATCCAGGAGCCTGCCTTGGGTTAGACTGGGAGTGGGAACAGACCAGGAGCAGTGCCATGAAAGAGCAAATCTGTAGCAACCTCTGTGATAAACCCTAAACTGGTACCTGTAGCCATAGATGTCCTAAAGGTGTGAGTTTTGGTTTCAGCTCTTTGCCATGTGGCTTTTTTGGCTGTGTGGTGCAGCAGGTGTGTAACTAAGTGGTTCTGCTCTGGGATGCACTGGATTTGTAATGAGGATAAAACTTTCTCCTTCCATTTAGATGCATCAAGGACAGCCAGTTCTTTGTCATCAGTTGATGCTGGTGCTAAATGCAGTTGTTAATTTACAGAAGTCCTCAGGGCTACTTTCTAACCCTGGGTTTTCTCCAGGTATTTTTTTCTCTCAGCTTCACCTTGCTGGTGGTTCAGCACTGAGCGTGTTCTCCGTGTCAGGGTATTTTAACTTTTACTCCTTCAGTTTTCTTTCTTTCAGAAATTGATCTAATTTTCTTCTGAGGAAGTTCTCATTTTGGCTAGCAGCAATTATAAAAAGGCCAGGAAAATATTAGCAGTTTGCCTTTTTTTTTTTCTTTTTGTGCTCCTTAGAGATTTTGAAATGTCTAGGTGTCTGTCTGTGCTGTCACAGGCAGGTAATTTTCCTTTTCTGGATACAAGCCATATCTGACAGTCAGGGTAACTGGGACACAGTATGGTTTGTAGAAATTTGATTTCACAGGGGGCAAAAGTGTGTGATGAATCTGCTTCTTTTCAAGGATCTTTCACTACTAAAAGTAGCTTGATGCAGAATAAACCTTGGGTAATAAGTCTTACTTTGGGGCCTGGCCCAAGCCCACTGCACTCACCAGGAGTCTCTCTATTGACTTCAGCTGGCTCCAGATCAGACCCCTGGCATCTCTCTGGGTTGTGTTTCTGTCTGTTACTCATCCTTCAAGCTGGGGGAGAGATGGGCCTTGGTTCAGATGCAAGGACCTCTTGGCAGGAAGAGGGGCCTACCTATTGTAAGTGCTGCATCCCTCCAAGTGATTGATTAGCAGCAGTGTAGTCGATTAACCTTTCTTCTTGTGAGAGCAGCTTCCATCTCCTCATCTCCATAAGGCTGGGAGCAGTCAAGGCCTTCAGCAGGGGAGGGCTGTGGAGCAGGATGCTCCCCAGAGGGGATTGGTTCCCAATTCTCTCTGCATAGTGAATTTAGTGAATTCAGCAGACCTCGGGGTCAAGCATTTATTAGGCTAAGAGACTGTCAAATCAATCTGCTCTACTCCAGGCAAGTTCCACCAGGAAGATGGCTTTTGCCAAGACTGTGTCTAAGCCATAGATTGATGACTGACTCCTGGTTTAAGCTGCCTTTCTCTTTTCCATTTTCCGTGAATCAGAGTTTTTCCCCTCACTGACACCAATATTTTTTCCTTAGACAAATTTTATTAAGGAAACTCTTGGAAACTATCTGTAGTTTAAGTCACAGGGAAAGTTCCAAGCTCTGTATCCTTCCATTCTGTGTTATATTGACCCTAGGGCCTTCTTTGTGACCTTGTCTTTTGACCACATATGTTTGAATTACATATCTGGAAATTTTTTTTCACCTCTTCTCTCCCCACCCCCCCTTCTTTTTTTCAACTTAATATTCTGTAGCAGTTATTGGCAGGCAGGGATTCTGATTTTTCTCCGCCTAACATCATAACTTCATAATGGAAAGAGAAGTGCATGTAAAAGCAAGTGCATTTTCTTTCCTTTATACTAATCCTAGCTTCCTTGCAGATTCCTCATTTGCTATAACCAGGCTGTTGAGCACTGTCATCAGCTAATTTACTTGAGGTACTCAAATAAAATCATGTTATGGTCAGGCTTGGTCAAGGTTGTCAGCTGCCAGAGGACACCCTCTGCACCCCTGTGGGCAGGTTCCAGCTGTCAGAGCTCTGCCTGATCTGCAGAAGTGCAAGGAAAGGGACTCTAAATGGAAGACTAAAGTCAGGTTTTAACATTTTCATCTTCACTTCCTGCCAGCCTGATCAAGAGAAAATGCAAGAGAAGTCTGAGTGAGCTTAGTGCTCTAAATCAGTTTTCAGTGATCCATATTGATTTGTTTCTTCCCCATCTAGTTATCACTTTCTGTCTCTCCACCTCTGCCAGGAGCCAGCCAGTGCTGCAATGATTCTACTAGGATGTGGCTATAAGGATACATCTCATTTTGTTTTACCTCCTGTTTTCCTCAGGCTCAATTTACTTTTCGTTGATTATGGAATAGAATCAGAGGAGTCTTTCATTTCTTCTGGGCAATATTTCTCTGTAATTCCTACTACACAGTTCAGTCACTTATTTTGTGAAGGTTTACATTCATGAATGGGGGTGTGACAAAAACCTGTGCCTGAGTTTAGGATAACTGAATGAACAGCCCACATTCATCTCCTCAAACCACTGTTTGTAGTTCTTCTTTAGGTAGATGTCAGTGGTACAATAGGACTTGTCAGATTTATGAACTGAGGAGCTGGGACTGCATAAGACCAAGGAGTTTAGATAGATGGCAACATATTCCAAAAATTAGACTAGAAAGCATGGACTTAAAAGTATAAAAGAAAAGATTTTGTCTTCCTCAAATTGCATTAAGATGTATTTTTTTATTACCATTGCTATTGAAGTGGCTCAGAAGTGCCAGTCTGTTGCCAGGGGCCCTCAGTTACTAAAGGAGCACCATCACAAATTTAAGGGGTTCTGCATGCTGTGCTCAAGCATTTTCAACATTCACTGTTGTGTAACGACTGCAGCAAAATATTTTATTTTCTGGTGAGTTGCTGCAATTGGAGCAAGAATGTAAACTTATTTATGAGCACTATCATAGGTTCTTCAAGAGGTCTGAAGCAGGTACAAAACCTGCATTATTGTGAGATACAAACTGCAGCTCTGTCAGTAACACCACACTGTTATTGGATTTGTGTTGGGAGGTATCTAGAGAATTCTGGAGCATCATATTGACACTGCAAGGCTCAGTCCTCACTCTGGCTGGGAGAGGGGCAGTTCCTCAGAGGAGCTAAATTGTATTGATTAAGGTCTAATCAACAGAACAACTTCTTGCACAAAGTGCTATTGAATTTTCTGCAGAGCTGAAACTACAAAATACATAGACTTACTCTTAATCAATTATATTCGATATAAAACTTAGAAATCCAAGAGATGCATCAGCTTAAAATGAAATTCAGGTGGTTTATTTTTGTTTGTGATTTGTGTTCCTGTTATTAAATTGAGGCCAGACTTTCAGCTATGTTTATTTTGCCAGTAAGATGTTACACTTGAACATCCCACCACTTGTTCTATCTGGAAGCACATTTAAAAAATACTCTTTTTTTGGCGTGTCTTATAAAAAAAATCTTACCTGTTCTAAGATTTCTCTGGGGCTACTGTAGGTACCATGCAGACTTTAGCACAGTGGATAGTCAAGAGATTAAATTTACTTTTCTTAGTATAATGCCCTACAGCAAACTGTCAGCTATGTGAATAAAATCTGGAGCTCTCAGCTACACTCCAGGAACACAGAGACTGTCCTGACTTGGTGTTCCTTGTCAAACATGGTCAGAGAGCCCCTTTACTGTGAAGCCCGAGTCAAACAAGAATCAGGGAAAGCAAAAAGCCAGTAACTGTGCTATTTTTACTGTTAGAGCAGCTGTGGGAGGAAAATCAAGTTGATTAGCCACAGTTGCACCAGAGGTCCGTAGCCAAACTAAGGATGGAATCCTTATTTTCTGATCTGCCTTTTTGCTGCTGCTCAGTTCCTCACAACTTTTTATTTAGAAAGATCACACAATGAGAATGAACCAGTTTTCTAATCCTAATTTGGAGAAACAAAATAATTTAAAAGCTCACAAATGATTCCACATTAAAACTATCATTTGAACCAATGATAACCAATAGATAACAAAAAGGGCATTTGAGAGACAAACTGGATTTCCAGGCTCAAATACACAATTGGGAAATGTTAGACAAACAGTATTTTATGACTTGTTTACCATAATCTTCCTTCTTAGGGGTATGTGCCAAAATGCCAGGGCAGGAACAATTCCAAGACTGTCCCACCCCAGATTCTCTTTTGTTTGGAGAGGGAAGGTGGAGTATTGGAGAGTTTTTTTCTGTGTGTGTGAAGTAGTTCCCAAGCCACTATTCCTTAGTAGGAAGTGCTCTTTGTTGAAATCTTTATCCCAGTTTCCTTTTTTTCAGACCAGCCAGTTGGACTTGTACATGTCACACAGTAAGTTTTTTTTTTTCCTGAAAGTGCGTTTTGATAGATTTTGTTCCCAGCTTAAAGCCAAGCCTGAACAATGGGGGCAGGTACACGGCATGGTTGCACTGATGATTTAGAGTTTGCTGGCTTTTATATGGAACAAGAGGAAAGCTGGTCTGGTGTCAGCAGTCATTACCTTCTGTCTGTGATGTGCTTTCCTGACACAGTGGCACTTGAGAGGCTGCTTTGCAACCACGTTACTATGAAAACAGACTTTTCCAAGGAACAAATTATCCTTCCAGAGTGCAGTAACCATATGCAGACAGCCCCAGCTGTAGGTCTGGCTTCCACCAGTATCATTTACAGACCTGAATATTTGTATAAATGCCAATTAAGCTGTGGTAGCACTATTTGTCACAGAAAGCTTGGCCATATAATAAAAATACCTCGGTTTCTGTTGCCAGACAATTTGAAGAGGGCTTCTGCTGCAGTAAATCAGCCTTGCATGGTTACAGAATTGTAAAATGAAGTTTCAGCATTTCTGGGGATCTGATTTTGTGAAGTTGGTGATGCTGCTCGTGTGTGTTAGGGATGCAGGGCTGGCTGCTGTGAAAGGACATACAAAACAGTGAGACCTGACAAGTTGTAAGAACACTTCTATTGGACAGAGCAATCCTAAAGCCAGGAATAGGGCAAAGGAAGAAATACTGCAAGTGTGTCTAGTAGATAATACAAAGTTTACTCCCTTCCTCCAAGCATACATTCAAACACAAACATCTTGCCTGAAGTAAGTTTGACCCTCAGCAATTACAGCACTGATTTTAGAAATTACTGTGAGGGACAGTGCATGTGCCTATGAATCATCTGAATCATCCTGCTTATTGACTTGTGTGTTGAGTCACTGAAATAGCTGTGTAAACTTCCCTCTAAAAATCAGTTTGTATATGTGCTGTGGAGTATCTGTTACTCCACACACAGACTGGCACCATGCTGGTAATTTGATACACGTCTGCAGTATGGTGTACCTGACCTGCCAGCCAGCTCAGCTGGTCTTTTGCCTTTGAGAAAATACAGTAGCTCTTCATGGCAAATGAAGCCTCTCTAATCTTCAACCACTGTCCATTTACACATGAGTAAATAGGTTAAACTGTTCATAAAATGATAGAATCATATGAGGAGCAATACAAAGTGGCAGTAGCAAAACTGAAAAGCAGTCCATTATATTTTGCTCTGGGTTGTACCTGCAAATGTACTGAAGACTAAGCAGAGTTTTTTTATAGCAATCAAGTTATTGGGTAAGGGGAAATGTGGTTGTTCAGAGAAGTTTACTCTTTTTCCTCCTACCAGGAGACAGAAGTGGTCTCAGGTTGGCCCTCCTGTGCTCAGTGCAGACATTCACTACTTTACTGCTAGGACCCTGCCCCAGTGACAGTGGCCAAAAGGAGTAAAATGAGCCCAATGCACTAGAATTGTCTCTCCATACCAGGACAGTGAGTTTCATGACATTAGTTTTCATTTTCCTGCCTTGTGCTCTGGCTAGCTAGTATCCTTGCTATCACCCAGCACTTTTCCTCCTCTTCTACTGAGGATTGCTGCTGCTGGGGAGCTCCACAGGTGTGGACATCCAACTCTGATTTTTCCCAGTCTAGAGGCTTTCTCAGCTCCAGCTCGGACCTTTCCCAGGCTGGGGACTTTTCTCAGAGACAAACAAGAGAAGGGAGAATGGATAACACAGATTAACACCTGGTGTTGATCACAGAGCAGTGCATGTGCTACGTGATGTTTTACAGAAAGCATGTTTTCAAAGAGGTGTTGCCTTCTTGGACCAATGAACCTTTTCTGTTCTGTATTGCACAATCTATCCTATATAAGTGTGGTGGCTTTTCAATAAATCTCCTCTTCTTGCTGCTTTGAAGAGGTTGTGTGTGTGTTGCTGCATTATTCACCATTCCTAACCAGACAGCCACACTCAGGTTCCCCCTGCCAGCACCCACCACCCCACAGGATTTCCCTCCAGCACTGGCAATGCCCTGAAATGGGCAGGAAAGAGAACAAGCAGTAAAATATGTTTGAGAGTGTGTTTGCATTCACAGCAGCACAGCTTTCCTCCAGGATACAAACAAGCATAAAGAATATCAGAATTACAGGAATCATTACCTGAGCTAGGCAGTTTCCCAAGTCCTTCATCATCCCTCACCCTCTAGAAAGTTGCTATGATCCTATAATGATCACTGGGCATTACTATTTCATCTGGGTAGTTTGTCCAATATTATTCAGCCTTCATGGACTTGCAGCTCATCCCTATTGTAATAGGTCACCATATGTTTCACATCTGGTCCTACAAAAGAAGCCATATTACAGATGACAACTGTTTTAGGGCACAGTCTCCAAAGACTGGTAACTGTGACTAGCAGTCATGACAATTTAGCAGTTTCATTAATCAGCATTAAAATCTCATTTTACTATTACAGGCATAATTACTACAAATCCAAATGATGACTAAAATAAGCAATTTCACAAGTTTTGTTATTTAGCAAGCTGATATAGACAATTTTTTTCTAAAATGCAGGCATTTCATAAAAACCCAGCAGCAAGTCCACTGCAGTGTCTCATCCAGAATTGTTGGACCAAACTGACCTCATCCGAGGTAATAGAGCACAAGTGTATTTAATCAGAAAACAAGCAAAGGATGTAGACTCCATATATATGTTTTTCAAAATTCAGATCTTTCATTTGTCATGGAGGAAGGTGCTGCTTTAAAATTGCCTGGAATATCTGAATATTTGCTCTCAGGTGAGTATTTCAGTTTACATTTGGGATTTGACCCTGGCTTTTATTGGTGAGGGGAAGGGAAAAGAAAAAGAAGCCAGTTTACAGACAATTATATGCAGGGAAATTTTGTCTCCTCTTGCCTCACATAACACATCCTGGAACCCACTGGTATTTAAAGTTTGAAACACTTATTTTCTGTATGTTTGCTATAGGGGATTGAAACTTGTTGCAACTTCTTTTCTTGGAATACTTGAAGTTTTCCTAAGAGGATAAAACACAGGAGCCTGGATTACTCACCAAATGCCATGTACAATTCCATGTTTGTGGTTCTTCTCCAGTATCCTGACAGCCTTTTCCTACCACACCATCCACTAAAACATGAAAAAGGGGAGGCTATGCCAGGTGGGCAGGAACATTATTACTCTCAGTAGTTCTTATTGTGAGACAGCTGCCTGCAGAAAGTCAGCCTGAAAAACTGAGATAAATGTCTTTAAAAACAGCCAGGGAAAAATAATTTTGCTCTCTTCAAGTAAAACTCTTTCTTCTTTCCTGTCAAAGAAAAGGTTATTTTCTATTGAATTTACTGAAAATTAGCACTCTAGATTCAGTATAGCAGCAAGCTAAATACACTTCTTTAAACTTCTGCAGGATCAGGGCTAATTTGCAGGTGGTTTGTTATACCTGGAAATGCTCTAAAATCTGGAATTGCAGACATGCCTCTGCTCAGTGTATGTCCTGTGGGCACCTCTGAGAACAAACAATTCCTACAGCACTTCCAGCTGAAATTTCCCCTTTTCCTGCTGAGGGGCAGAAAGTTGTTTAATTCTCCCAACATAAGGGTGACTAAATGCATTTTTGATGAATGGCTTTTAGGTATTATTTATTGCCAGGTTTTAAATTTTAAAATTTTGCCATTTTAAATTAACTATGTTACAGCTGCAAAGCAAGGAAATGCATTTATCCCAGGCACTGTAGTTAAAGTTGGTTTTCTCTAAATCCTACCTTTAAATAAGGTAGCTGTTGGGGTAGATGAGCAGGGATGCTGGCCTGGAGCTGTTCCATGAGGCTCCCTTGAAGGCCACCTGCTGTTTTTCCTGGCTGACTCCCTGCCAGGTTAGACACTGGAGCAGGAGGCACTGGAAATCCCTTGAAAACTGTCATTTTTTCCAGCTGGAAAATACAGGTGATGTACTGGATTCCTTATATGAGCAGCTCTCCAGAGCTGAAATTTGTTTTAAGCTTTGCTTAGTTTTAGAGAGGTTTTTGCTGTTGTTGTCAAATCTATGCTAAAGCAACTACTGACTGTGAGGGTCACCTGGAGTTCAGTATCATTGAGAAACTTGGAGCAGGGCAGTGAATGGCATGAAGTGCTCAGCAGAGGGCCTGACACAGAATCTCTCCCTTAAAGAAACAGAGCAGCTCCCTTCTTGCCCTTCCTGCCTCCTTGCTTTATTTATTTTTTCTTTTTTCAAATGAGGAGCAGATTTAAGCCCTTTTTTTTTTCATTGCATGAAGCCATGCTGTTGAAAAATCCCTCCCCTGCTCCAAGCAGCCAACTCCCCCCAAAAAAAGCAAACCCTGCCATTACTGGGGGCAGCTCCAGCCTCCTTTTGCCTGGCCCCTCAGGGGTTTTGAACAAGCCAAGGTATCATTAGTTTCAGAGCAATCCACCGAGACAAGATCTGTCTTGACACACAGTCCAAAGGGGATGAACCGAGATGTGACAAAGAGCAAACGAAAGCCACAGCAAGAAACAAACATGGCCATCTAAGGGAGCTCCTCAAATGTGCTTTTCCCCCTTGATCAGCTGCTCCTTCCCTGCCCAGCTGGAGGGTTGGGCAGGGAATTGGGCTGTGTGTCACTGCTGAGGAGAGCAAGCACTGCCCCAGGGAGCCTCTGCTGCCTCCATGCAGCTTCATCTCCATGTTTTCTAACTCTCCTTCAGTGCCATGACTTTTACATTTAGATGACTAAAGAGACTGATTTTTCTACTCAGCCCCTTGGCTGGAGAATCACCATGTAATGCAAGGCAGCTGTTCCTGCTTCTGAGCACTCTAACACCAAGAGCTTGCATAAAGAGAGGAACCTGCCCTGGGAGGAGTGGGAAGGACACAGCAGGGATGCTGGGCTGGCTGCTCAGAGGAACCACCAGGACCATTTGATGAGTCTGTGTCAGAGCCCTGTCCATGTCCTCTCCACCACAGGTAAGTGCTACATTCCTGGTGGGAAAGCCACATATTGCTTTTCTCCCTGCCATGGAGAAAGCAGCATTTGTGTGGGGCTGTCCCAAAATGTGTTCTAGCAGTCATGTTCCAGAGAATAGTAGGATGGATGTAACTATTCTTTGAGGGGGAAAGTTGAAAAAAAAAAACCAACCAAACAACATTAATCAGAAAACTGCCTTTTTCTTTTTTTTTTTTGTTTTTTTGAGGGTTGAGGAGTTACACTACTCTATTTATAGCAGCTGCAAGTGGAGGGCTATTTTACACCTGTGTATTTTTATATGTGTGTAAACACAACATCCTGTTTTCATTTTTATATGTGTGTATATACATACCACAAATAAAAACCTGCTGCTGTTTTGTGCATTGACAAACATCCTCAGGTGTTAGGACAGCTGCTTTTGTGGGATACCCACAAACACACACACAGACTTTAAGGACTTTTTTCATTATACCCAGCCATGAGGATTTTAATAGCAGAACTCAAGAAGTTGCAAGAGATTTATTTTCAGCCTCTCTGTCACTCATGAAAATACCTGCTCATAGATAAACCTGTTTATTAACTCAGAGTGGTTATTACAGGCAATCCTCAGGGCACACCTCTCAGACACCATAAAAATGCCACAATTTTCATCACAAGTGGATTTTATAAGTCCTGTGCAACTGCAAATGAGCAGGGAGAGCCCTGACCTCTACTCAGGAGAGCCAGAAGTCCTGCTGTTAACCTCCAAACTGCAGGTAAGCTGCTGGTACTGGTCAGGCACGTGGGTTTTACTTGGTAAGTGAGAACAGAACCAAAATAAGAGTTTTGATACCACTTTTGGTGGAAATATAATACATGTTGTTCTCTGGTCATTATTCCCATATTTAGTAATGAGAAGTGTATCAGGTAAGCACAGCAGGATTAAAATAATTCCCTGGTAAAGAGGCAGAGGCCTTCAGGAAAGGGCCAGGCTTTATTGTCTGTGAGGGTGCTGTCAGCATAAATAATTATCATGAACTTCAAGCAATCAAACTTCATCGTGTTGCAGGAGCCTCATTAAATGCTCAGATTGTTCTTAATTTGATCTGGTGCAGTCAGTTCCTGAGGGAAGCAGAGACTGCAGAAATCAATGTGGCACTGCTGAGTAAGCCAGGGTGTCTTGGTCATGGAGCTGCCTAAGGAGGGAGTTGTCTCATCCAAAATGCTCAGGAGCCCTTGAACCACTTGAACCAGAGGGAAATCAGGCTCAAAACTGTTTCTTCTAAAGCTTGGCTGAGCTGCTGTCCAGCTCCTCTCTCGGGTTTCATTGTTTCTCAGCCAGGTTGATGATGGCATCTGCTCTGCCATGAGGGTGTGTAATGGTTTGAAAGCAAAACCAGTGAGAGACTCCAGGTCAGAAATACAATTTAATAAGAGAAAAAAAAAAAAGAGAGAAAAATAAAATTCACGCAGTAGTACAAAAGAAAAAGCACGGACAGAGAATACTATCTGACACCCCGCTGGTCAGGGTGGTGGCAGCAGCCCAGATGAAGGGCTCTTGTTGAAGCAGTGATCCTGTAGGAAGGTCTGGTAGCT
>JANRGV010000094.1:59520702-59539210 GCA_024734035.1 Alethe castanea
ACTCACTGGCCATGAACAGGAGAGATCTCCTGGAGGGAGGATGGGCTGTGGGAAAGATAAAGATGATTGCCCCAGCTTGTTTTTAAAACATGTCCCATGAACAGAGGATATCTCCCACAGAGATCAGGGTCACTGCCCCACCTGGTTTCAGCAGACAGTGATAGAATACAGACTTTTGGGCACATCTTTACACTGTAACCCAGGACAGGATGCTTTCCCAGCACTCCCTCCATGCAGCTGGCAGGCTGCTGGCGTTCTCACTGCTGCCTCAGCTCTGACTTCTTTTGTCTTCAGAGACATGCAGAGCGTGATGCAGGCTTCAGTGCACTCCTGTTCCCTCTGTTTATAATTGCTCGAGTCAAAACACACTGCTGGTTTCAATTTACTGGTTTTTATGTCTCCACTCACGTTTTCTTTAGAGGAGATAATGCAGTGCTGGACATGAGAGGTGCTCAGCCATCCCCAGGAGAGCTCCATCACATGGAAGGGTTACTTGGGAAGACAAACACCATCACCCCCCTCCCCTCTTTCTTCCCCCAGCTCTGGATGTGAGTGTGATGGTCTGGAATACCCCTGGGGTCAGCTGGGGTCAGCTGTTCTGTCTGTGTCCTCTCTGCACTCCCTGTACAATCTAATTGCTCTTGGGCTGGGGTGAGGGACAGAAAGGGCCTTGACACTCTAAGTGCTGCTCAGCAGGAAGGAAAACATCCCTGTATTATCAACGTTGTTTCCAAAACACAGCCCCACACCAGCTACTGCAGAGAAAATTACCTCTATCCCAGCCAAAACCAGCTCATGTAAAAACACCTCCTCCCTAAATCAGGCCCTTTCACTGTGAGCTTCTGTTGCACTTCTTGTAGCAACAGAGAGCCCAGCAAAGTTGAAACAATTGGCACAAATTTTTGTTAGAACTTCTTTTATGTCTCACGATTTAAAAAGCACACTTTCACTTTGTTGCTATTCTATTAATCAGTGTATTCATATTCAGAAATATTTCTAAATAAAGTTTGTGGTCAGTAGATTATTTTTTCCCCTCCTATTTTGATCGCAGAACCATGGAAAAAAACTTAAAAAGCAGCCTGAAAAATAAATCAGGACAAGGCCATTTATAAAGTAAAATGCCTTTTCATTTGAAAGCTCTCTGTTCCTCCCATTTACAAGCATGGCTCTTGCACGTGTGCATTGAGATTTGTGGGTCCAATTTTTTCACCAAAGGGAGAATATGAGATGATACTTCTGAGTTCTGCCTCAGATAACTAAATGTGCTTTATGTCAGGAATGCTGCAAAGGACACAGATAAAGGTTTTACAAACAGATTTAATAGGTTTTCCCTTTCTGATTGCTGGTTGAATATTGGGAAACTCAACCTAATTCAGAGTAGGAATAACATGCCCTAGTCTTTCAAGTGGGCTTCAGTGAACAAAGAAGCCTTGCTGCAATCCTTGGAGGTAAAGAAAGCAGGCTTTCATATCCTGTTAGCCTTTCCCCCCCAGCAGGTTCAGAGTGCACGCTTAAATCTGCAAAGAGAGCGTGCCCAGCTTTCCCTGGCCTTTGCAAAATAAACCAACAAGACTTTGAGCTTGCTGGTCCCACACAGCCACCTTTTTGTGTGGCTTGTGACTGACTGATGTGGCAGGTGC
Organism: Alethe castanea; assembly: GCA_024734035.1. Lineage (NCBI taxonomy): Eukaryota > Metazoa > Chordata > Aves > Passeriformes > Muscicapidae > Alethe > Alethe castanea. The sequence goes on from JANRGV010000094.1 coordinate 59,522,343, forward strand.
TGCAGGAGCCAAGACAATTCTGCATTTCAGCCCATTGTTGTCACTACCAAAGCCTATTATCTGGGGTAATAAAGTCTAAGATTAGGGGATTCTGCATGTTTGTGCTATTCTCCACAAAACTTATCTCCTAATGGACCAGCTGCTTTATTAGGCTCCCCCATTGTGTGGGGAAGATCCAGTGGCAGGATTTGTCTTCCCAAGATACCATTGTGGGAGCTGGACCCTGCTTTCCTGGGATGGCTGAGCACCTGCCTGCCCAGGGGAACTGGGCACTGAATTCCTTGCTTTGCTCTGCTCACATGTCTGGCTTTTGCTTTCCCTATTAAACTGTCTTTACCTCACTTTCACCCTTCCCATTCTCTCCCCCATCCCTCCAGGGGGAATGAGTGAGTGGCTGCATGGAGCTTAGCTGCCAGCTGGGGTTAAACCTCAGCACCTTGGAAAAAAATGTTAAACATCTGTAGCAGAAAGTACTCGAATGAAACTGCCAAGCATCCATCACAGAGAATTTATGAATGTCTTCCCCCCACATCTTAAACCTTGCATTCACTGAAGGCCACAACATCCAGATATTATTGCCATGTACCTTATGCAAACAGGGACTCAGCTAACCTGAGGTCAGGGAAGTGGGGGAGCATGGAGATGCTGTCACTGTGTCCTCCTCCCATTTTTTTTTTCTCTGGATGTATCCTAGATGCATTTTAATAAGTAGGAGCTGTCAGTATAACATCTTGCCTTCCTCACATCGTATGTGGGAACGTTAAAATAGCATTAGCATTTCATTTTTGTTCCAAAGATCCTGGAGTGTTTTGAGGGACACGAGCACACTGGAGAATGGGATGGGAGCCTGACACAATTCAGCAAGGGAAACACAAGTCCTGCACTCTGGAGGGACTTTGTTGGGGTGAGCACAGCTTGAAGAGGAGGTTATTAAACCCCTGTCCTCAGCATTTGTCACCTACATCACAACCAATATTGTGAGATCTGGGGTCCCTCCTGTAAGGAAGGAGAAGAAACTAGGAACTGCAGAAATTGTTTTATCTGAGTTCTGCACTAGCCCCCAGTTCTGTAATAGGAGTGTCCTTAATAGCCCCCCTGCATTGGGGAGTACAACAGCATTGTCAACCCCAAAATCCCTTCATTCAATGCCCTTGGGATCAGATCTTGCCCTATTTTATAACTTCAAAATAAATACTAGAGCTGGCAGTTTTCATCTTTGGGGATGTCATTACCTTTAATGACTTTAATTAGCAGATAACACTACCCCTAACTGAGAAACTGAGCAGTCTTTGTGACTCACATAGCAAAGCCAGAAAAAAATGTCTTAAGGTTTGAGAGCAGCTTCAAATATCACTTATTTCCATCCCTGATTCAGACACTTTGTCTTCAAATTGGCTCAAGAAAGCAAGCACATCAAAGATCAATATACTTCAGGGAATGTGTGGGAGGAAGGGAAGAAGAGTAATGGTGAGATGATTCCCATATTACTTTGAGGCACATTAATATTTCTTTGGCCACAAAACACAGATCACAGGTGAGCTGAACTCCAAAGCAAGGTAGATTTTGCTGCAGGATGCACAGTACTTGTATGAGTTAGGAGACCTGCAGGTATCTTTAATGGATACTAAACATTTATTGAGAAATAAAAAAAAAAGAGTGCTAATTTAGGACCAAAGCAGTTGGCAGAGGCTCAGTGTATAACACAGCAATGCACTGTAACAAATGTAGGCAATAATGTGCATCATTCTGCACAGTCAGAGCCATAGACTGTAAAGACCAGGTAGGAATTAACCAAATAGCAGGGGAAAAAATTACCAAAGAGGGTATTATCCTTCAGTAATTCATTTTTTTGGGAAAGGACTGACTGGTGTGATTAGGGCTTGAGACCAGGGCACAGAGTGTGCACCCACTGTGGTGGCAGTGCCAGAGTTCACACTTCTGTAAGAGGCTTTATCATAAGGCAACAGCACTTAATTTTGCTCTTAATAAAAAACGCCAGGAGATTAAGAGCAAACTGAAGATTTCTACTGCCATCCTGGGATTTAGAGGTTATGCTGAAATCATTAATACAACCACTATTTGAACTCTTTTGATCAGCAAGTATTAAATTCATCCCTAAGTACATAAATCCTAGGAAGCAGAAAAGCAGAGGTACCAGCATTGCTGGTGCTTTTTCATCTGCTTTTCTCATCATTGCCAGTGGTTGTAATGTCCCTCAATCATCTCCTGAACTGCATAAAGAGCCAATACACCAGTCCCTCCCCATAAAAAGCTCTCCTAAATTATCTTAGAAGACATGTTTTTTTTTTTTTTATTTCAGACTCTCAGAGCATCCATTAAAATCTCAGGTGGTTTTGTTCCCTCCCTGGGGCTCCTGTTCTGATTTGTGCTACCCCAGAGAAGCAGGCTTGGCCCTGCCCCTGCTCTTTCTAGCAAGCAGGTATGTCTCAAAGCAGGGAGCCTTGATGCATTTGCAGCACCCCCAGTTGTGCAGTGTGCTGGAAGAAAGCTTTTTTTTTTTTGTTTTTTTTTTTTTTTTTTAAGGTAAAATGAGTGCCTAATATAAAACCTGTGCTCTAAAGCCAGAAGACCCCAAGCCATTTATTAAACCAAAATCTCCATTGCAAGTAGATGAGTCAGCACAGTAGTCAGGGAACTCTAATAGCAATTTGTTGTTGTTGTTTTAGAAGTTCCTAACAAATATTTCTAAGTCAGAAAAAGGATTATGCTAATAAGCCTTCTGAGCTTTTCCACAACTCTTTAAGACACTGGCCACATTTTCTTCTGAAAGCAACTTTCCCATTAACAGGAAGACTCCAGAACACGTGGTTTCTCACAGAGAAATAATTCCTCTAATTTATTTTCTATTTGACTTCAAGCAGGATTTGAATAAAGCTGTCGCTCCAAAATACTATGGCATTGTTCTTTCTTTTCACATCCTTTTCTGCCTTTGAAATGAAGATTCATATGAAACCCCTACTTGCTCTTGCAGCAAACTGTTGTTCTGTTTGTTGGGTTTTTTCAAGTGCCCCTCACCACAACACTGACAGCTCAGGTGAGATTACAGGGTCTCTTAGGAGGTGAAATGGACTTAGTAAGGCTTTAGACTTTCATTACTCAGCCAGAATGTGGAGTCTATCAATTACAGCTGCATTGACATGCTGGTGAATTAATTGGTGTGTTTGACAAGGACAGCTATTACCCCGTGTTGTTCTGACAGCTGGGTTTGATATCAGGAATTTGTCAACCTTCCCCTTCACATGAGCTGCTGGAGGAGCAGTTGAACAGATCAGGAGAGGACTTTGCAAGATTTCCCCACTACCCACCCCACCCCCAACAATCTCAGCATCTGGTGACAACCTAAACCCTAAATAAAACTCTGGACATTCATAACATCAATAAGCCAGCAGCAATGCCAGACCTGTGCTATAAACAATCTCCTGACTGGGCTGACAAAGCATTCCAGGAGTCACAAAACTAATTCATTATCATCAGAAAAGTTAGCACCTTTCAGAAGTGACTTTCTGTACGTCCTTCAAGTGGCAATGATACTTACTGGGCAGGAGTATTTCAAGTTTGTCTGACTTTGGGGACTGGCTTTTACAAAAGTGTTGATCACTTAAACTTCACCTCACTTAAGATCAGGAGCAAATTCGAGTTGCATTTGGATGTAAACAGCTCTGGGCATGGAACACTATGCTGGGAACCCATGCTGCTCACTGGCTACCACGACAGTTTCTAGAGTCTCATTCTGCATTTTCCATGGCTGCTCTCAAGAGCTTTTTCTGGCCTTTTAAGACCAGATTAGAAAGTGATGTAGGATTTTATTGAAAACAACATGCAGGCATGCTCCTCCCCAGAGCTGGCAGAGATTCACTGGCCTTACAGCCCTTCCTCTAGAGGGAAATACCTGAGCTAGTCCCCAGCTTAGTGAGAGAAGAGCAAAAGCCAAGCTGTGGCTCTGCCCCCTCTGCTCCCCTTGATGCCTTGGGATTTTAGCTTTTATATTTTTCAAATCCTGTACTGCATTAGTGCATAGCTCTAGACTCCATATAAAGTGTAGTTAACTGTCTTCACATTTTGGTTGGACAAAGCAATCCCTCTGGGCCTGTAATCCATGGATATCCCACAGCCTCAGGCCAGGAAAAGTATAAACAAAAGTGAATTGGGAGGGGAAGCTGGGGGAATATGACTTCATCAGCTGAAGCTATAATTGGAGGATTAACCCCTGATGTGTAAACGGACCAAATTTATACCTGTGAAAAGCTCACAGCCATCTTGGGTGCAGCCTCAGAGGCTTTTCATTGCCCAAGGTGTAACTGTATGAAAGCCTTTAATAAATACCCACTTTATTCTCTTAACCTTGTCTAGCCTCTGTTCCAGGTAGCCACTCCAAGGGATCACTTTCTGCTGGGCACAGAGAGGGAGAAATGGCTCAGAAGCAAATCCTGAGGTATGGAGCTCCATTAGGTCTAGAACTTAGCACCAGCCAGGCTTAAAAGTTAATTTGTAAAAACTAGGATATGCTAAAGCTGTTAGAAAGTAAAGACTTACAACAATTCTGTAAAAAGGAGAAAATAAAGACGTCCCAAACTTCCTAATTCCCCAGCTCAGCAAACAAGTCCCAGCTACTTGGCTTTCCCAAGACCACAAGGTAAATTGCACATTTACTCTGGAGGGATTTTTCTTTCCATAAAAGGACATTATTTTTTTTTAAGTCTGGAGGGTTTGTTATCAGCATCCATTGCCCTAAGAATGCCAGCAGGGACAGACTCCATTGGTCTCTGTGTAGGTGATAAATCCTTTATCCTACAGCTGTGGTTCCATTCCCTGAGAAAACGCAGCGAAGAGGAGCTGCTGCCCTTCACCCACCAGCCCTGGGTTAACTGTGGGCCCTGAGACCACACTGTCATTAGCTCTGGGAATTACTGGAGTTAGGTTTTGATTTATGCCTTTCTTGTTTTGCTAGGAAGTGGTACAGAGTAAAGATTCAATCACCCAAGGCTTGGGGAAAAGGTACAGAAGACACACTATTATGGTGCTTATGACTGTTGAGGGGAAATAACTGTGACCAGCTCATTCATTTTCTTTGACCAGGTCATGTGCTTGTGGCCAGCTAAACCATTTTATCCAGTACATGGACATGTGGTTACCACCAAAGTCCTTTAGCAGGTAATCCAAGAAAAGTAAAGTTAAAAAGGTCGTTTGCAACACATTAAAAAACAATCTGGCAAGCTCAGTCCCACGGATTCTTGTAGGAAAAATTAGCCCTGTAGTAGTCATTGTGCTCCTTTCACAGCCAAGAGCTGCTCACCTGGACAAGGGTTTCCAGGGCTGGAAAAAACACTGGGATGCCTGCCTGCCTTGGCTCAGACCACAAAAAATGGATCCCTGGACTCTCGTTCTGCCGTTCATCTGAAATAAAGTTCCCTAAGCTGGAGGAGGAATGCAAGGGGAGCAGCTTTCTTATTGCTTCTACATCTGGCTGCAAAGCTGGAAAGTGATAAATTGCAAAAAACTGGAAATGTGCAATAGACAGAATGTATCCCAGTTTTTGCAGATCTGGTGATATCACCTCCAATTTAAAGGGGTATTTTAAACAGATGGTTCAATCAGCAAGCAGAGAAAGTTGCAAAAATTAAATGCAGTTCAATGGTGAAACATTTCCATTTTTGAGGCACTACCTTGAATTATGCAGCAGTGCATCAAACTAACTTTCAAGTCAAAGTGACCTTTGGTCAAAGTATGTTGAAATAATCTTACTTTATAAAATATTGGTTAGGGGAAATCCCCCCAGAAGCTGGCACACATAGATTTTGCCATTTCAGAAACTTGTCTTACCAAATGAAAAAATGCACCCTTGTAGGTGTTCATTAGCAGCAGAAGTAGCATGGGGATCCATACATACAATTAGTGTGATCAAACTGAAGTGTTAAATTACCTAAGCAAGAACTGCACTGGTAGATTTCTCTTAGAAAAGAAAGTATGGTCAAGTAGACATAGGCAGGAAGATTACCTTTAAAATGTTTTACTGTAGACCTAAAATAGCTATCCAGCTTTGGGAAAAAAAAAATAAATAAAAGAGGGAGAGAAGGGGAGGGGGGAAAGAGAGAGAACATAATTTCCAAACCCTTAGCTTATTTTTAATTTATAGTCCTTGGAAAAAAAATAAGTGGATAGCCCAATCATTTATATGCCTGGGCAAAAGCAATACATCTATATAAAAGTACAGTGATATATTTCTGTTGCTAGTTTAATGTGCTGCTCTGTGCCCTGTGTGTTCTGATTCATTGGAGAGCAGCAATCATGTCGACAGGAGCTGTTCTTCAGTTCCCATCAGCGACAACTAAAGGCCAATTCAAGGTTGTGGTGGGGTCATGAATCTAACACAGTCACTGATAGAACAATTTTCCTTCTGCATGCCACTGTCAGTGGGACACAGAGGGAATATACAGCAAGGACTGCTGCAGGTATGTCTTGTTTCCTCATCCTTCCTCCCCTCTCCCCACCCCCTCCCCTTTTTTTTTTGTTTTGTTTTGTTTTTAATTTTTGGCAATGATGTGTGCTGTTAACAGGCAGCCTCTGGGGAATACAGAATCAGCACCATGGAAAATAAGAAGAGAGGAAACTTCTAAGGGTTTAGGAACCCAGCACACTCCTGTGCAGGGCAGCTCAGCAACACCAGTGTGAAAGCTGGATGCTCTCCAAGACAACATGGGCTGCACATCTAAAGACATGTACAGCCTTATAAAGAAGAGAGCTGCTGCACCAAACTCCACAGTGTTTTCACCTCTGGCCCACCACCCTTTGAGTTAAATAAAAAGGCACTTTTATCTGGCTGTTGCTGTCCTCCTGTGGTGTGAAAACAAGACCTGAATTTTGCCTGACAATATTATTTTCCTGCATGGATCACCTACATCCTAGGTGATTCTTCCAGGGAACTTGGCACAAGCTTTGACCAAGTTGAAAACAAAAAGCCAGCTCCCTCTATTTTTTGTTCTATGTATTGCACTGAGAGAGGTGATCCTGAAGCTGGTGAGGGTTATTTTAGGTTATTTTATCTCATGTCATTACCTGTCAGCACAGGGCTGCTCTGGTCTAAGGCACTGATCTAAAATAACCATCCAGGGCGAGGTGCATGGTTATACTCAAAGCCCTGGATTTCCCACACCTTGAAAGCCAAATTCCTGGGACCTAGTTAGTAGGGATTGATCCATCCAATCTCCCTCCCCTGTGCACTGCACTCATTCACACCTGGAGCAAGGCCACGCTGCACAGGGCTCTGAAAAAGCCACGAGCAAACCCGACCTCAGCAGGGCTCAAACTCCTCCTGGAGGGGGCAGAGCTGTGAGCAGCTGCAGGAACGATGGCTTTTCCTGCTCCCATGGATGCTGCACACAGGGGCATGGCTGGCTGGGCTGCTCACTGCTCTTCTGAGGCAGACACACTGAGCACAGAAGGGAACTGCTGGGGGAGCCCTGAGAGGAGATCTGCTCTCTTGAGGGATCTCCCCAGCTTTCTAGGGGATTTCCTGCCAAAATTAGGGGGTCCCCTCCTTGTTTTGAGCAGGTGAGACCCAGTCTGCCATTTCCCTTCGATGTCCAAGAGAAATTCCATTACAATTGTCATGGACCCATTTAGGTCCTGAACAGGGATTTGTATTTATGAATAGTCAGGAGGGGCTAGAAATGGAAAGAAGAGGGTTTGTGCAGCATTCCTGCTGACATGCAGCCTTCCCCAAGAGCATTCTCCCAATGCTGTTGGCTCTCACTCACCAGCTCTCAGGCCCTGCAGCTGTACACAGCTGTGTCTAACTATCTGATTTTTTTTTACTCTTGTTTATAGTGCTGTAGTTGCTCTTGATCAAACTGACTGCAGATAAGATCCCAGCATGTGCTGAACTCAGAAGCAGAAGTTTGTGTCATCATCCTCTTCCATGTGTGCATGTGTCTGACCCACCACAGGTGGAAAAAATGAAGAGTATAAAACCTTCCAAACCCCAGTCTTTAGCTCTTCGTTGGGCAGAATGTTTTACCATGTTGATTTCATTTGCATTAAAAATGCTTCTCTGGAAATGAAAGACTTGCATCTGTCTCATTATTTTAGATCTGAGCTGGCAACTGAGTTAATATTAAAATGACATATACACACAGATCACATTCTATGTTACAAATAACAGGAGCAAAGTGAATATACCAACATTAATAATTTACCTTTTGAGCTTAGCCCTTCTTTATTTTCCTGAGACTTCCACAAGCAGATTGCCATTTCCTCCAATTTATTCATTATTCAAATTCAGTCAACAGTTTAAAAGAACATGTTTACCTAACAGATAGCTTGCATTTTGCTTCCATTTTCACTGCTCAGTATTTGTAACAAAGTGTGAGTCACAATGGTGTCATCACATAATATAATTCCTTTTCCTCAGCTAAATCAAAATATAATACTTCTGGGGAAAAAGTACTACCAGTGTGTCTATAAAAATCAAATTTCTACAAATAACTTTGTCTGTGTCTGAGTTTCATCTACATTCATTCTGACTAACAACTCGACCACTTGGATGTTTAGCAAATAATCATTAAAACAGGCAGAGCAGCTTTATTTCCTTCCTTCTCTGTAAAGAATGAAGGAAAATACATTTGCTTTCCTTTAGCCATCTTTAGCTTCTTCTGCCACCCAGTCACTCCTTTCCCCCTGGTTAACAACAACAAAAAAGGCTATTTGACAGCAGCTGCCTTTTTAGTTGCCTTTTATTCACTTTTGAGCAGCAGCCTTTAGGGTTTTGCAGATCCATGGCCAAAGTGAAAACCAATAGTAAACTAAAGAAACATCACAAGCACAACAATAAATCTTTCACACTTCCTCTCAATTCTTGTTTAGCTTTCATTTTTCTGACCCAAGAAAAACAAGTTTTTTCCTCCTGTTTTAGTTATTCTTCATTAATTTCAAGTAATATTCCTTATTTATTTGAGGGTTAATCACACAGGAAACCTGTGCATAGAAGCTTAAAAATGCACCAAGCAGATCTTTGCCACTTCTCCCCATCTGATTTTTAGCTGAGCATTCTGGGCAGCCTGTGCCAGAGCCTCACGGTGAAACAAATTCAAACATGAGAGATGCCTTAATTCCACAGAGGATTTCTGCCAACCCGGGCTGAGGTGCTGCTAAATGAATGTAAAATTTTAACACCAGTACACATATACAACTCTCAGAAAGGAGGAAAGGCTTTTCCAAAGAAAAATGGAGTTGCAGGGGATCTCTTCTTCTAAGTCCATTCTGACTTCCAAATGGCAGCACTCTCTCTGCATTTTTGGAGGAGACAGAATAGATTTAGAAAGTGGCTGCTCATTGATTTATTGTCTTTATGCTGGACATGGGTTTTTATTAAAGAAAGCAGATACTCAATAGTGTTAACTAGTAATGGGAATTGACTTTTCACTAATTGCACAGAACCTGCCATTAATACACTTTAATAGAAAATAGGCTTGTGCATTCCAGATCAATCCAAAAGTTTTTTCTGAGTACACTACAGACAAAGGACTCCAACAACAACATGGCTAAGTAAGACACATTTATTTACTTCTTGTTCCTCCAGTTATTGAGATTGGGAAATACCTCCAGGGAATGAGGGAAATGCTTTACCTCAGCTGCTTTTCCACTTTCTGTTTGCTCCATAGGGCTCAGTATTTCCTGGTCTGCTGTTCTTCCCCATTCCCCTAGTTTGTAAGCAGAGGAGCATTTTTGTCTGCCTCAGGTACTGTAGGATTCAGGTAAAATAAATGTCTTAGATGTAAGTATGACATGAGAAATAAAACAATTTATCACTTAATATAAATATGTTATTATTACCATAATTATTATTACTCTCATCATTACTGTTATTGTTATTAATCTTATTAGATGTGTTTAAAATGTTAATGTTATAAAACAAATTCTCTGTATGTTTAGTTTCACCATCTGGCTTCTCATTAGAAGAAGGGGATTAACAGCACCAGGGGCTAAACCCTTTCTGTGTTATCTTGGGTGTGTGGCTCATGGGGCTCAGCTGCCTCCCAAGACAAAATCATGAAACCCCTTTCCTAGGGCCTGGCAGGGGAAAAGCAGTGGGCACAGTAAAAACCACTGCATTTTCACCCAAGTGGTTTGGAATATTTGCTGAAATAAGGCTTGCTCCCATGATGCACTTAACAGGTACTCTGCATTGCCTGTCAGCCACCTCCAGAAAAAGATGAAGGCAAACAAAACAGGATCAAGGCTCGGCCCCTGCCCCACTGAAACCCTTGTAGGAAATGAGCCCGTGTGCTCTCACAGCAAATAGTGGCTCCAAGTGGAGCAAATTGGAGTCCCAACCCTTTTTAGGCACTATTACCAGTCCAATAAAGCAGCTAATCATAAAGGATTGCTGCTTTATTTCCTGCACTTAAATAAAACAGACTGGCAAAACCTTGCTAACCATTTCTGATGCTGAAGCATGACAGCAGCAGCCAGGCTCCTGAAGAAAGGCAGGATTTGCCAGCAGTGCTGGGCTTTTGAAGGATAGAGTCCATGACTTTATCCGAATAAAGTTTGAAGCCCCTTTATAACCACACCTCCCACAGTTATCAGCTGTTTTAGATCCTCTTTAGCCTTCTCTGAGTCAGCTGAAGGAAAAAGCCCCATTGCCCAGGGTACTGGCAGCGACAGAGGGCAACACTTTGTGCTAGTTAGTAATGTATGCTTGTGTCACAGGAAAGTAATTTTTTAGTTGTGTTCCCTTTTTGCTTCTTTATTTTATTGCTGATTATTTATCAAAGCACTGACAACTCAAACTAAGCTCACCAGCTAAGGAAGTGCTACTAGTTTATCATAATTACTATTTAAGTGTGTTATGATGCTGCCTATTAAAAACTACTAATATATTATTAATTAATATCCTATCTTGAAGTGAATGTATGCCACTATCAATCAGTGATAAAGCTGCTTATATTTATCCCCTTTCCTAAAGTGGTAGTTTATGCTGTAAAAGCCTACTCTACTTGTAGTGCCAGACATGTTGCTTCTAAATACCTGCAGAAATGCAGAGTAACTTGCCCCACAGGAATGCTTTATTTAGTCAGACAGCCCTTTGAAGTGAAAGGGTAACCATTTCTGATCATAACCTTGGCTTTGCACTTCAAGTAATTATCCTTTAATTGCATTACTCTATTTGAAATAGAGCTGTAATTGGAAAAAAACAATTTGATGTTCCCTGATGCATACTCTGACATGCATTATTTGTTTTTTATTCAAATATAACTGTTCTCTGTAATTCTATCAAAGAAAAGAGAAAAATAAAACAAAATTGAAATGTCAGTAGCAATTTTGGACACGTGAGAAGCATCAGCAACTAGTGCTGGGTGGGAAAAACAATATTGTGAAATGAGTGATATCAGTGAAAAGAAGAGACATGAAAGGGGAAAGGGCTTCAGCTCTGCTCTTCCAGAAACTCTTGCACATTGTGATATCTAAATATTGATACTGAGCTGGGTACCAGCTGTGTCTGAGTGATGGATGGGCCTTTAAAATTCCATTGAAGCAGAAGATGCAAGTTCCCAGCCTTCCAGCTAACTACTATTAATTACTAAGGCAAATACAAGTCAATGGAGTGCAGGTCCCCTTTCCTCATACCCTGTGGGGCAGAACACACACTTAGGCAGAAAAGTGTTCTTATTTCTTCCTTCTTGGCAGATCAGTGGTAACTTATACCCATGCCACTTGCACCTGGTATTTCTAAAAGCACACATGTGCACACACGTTACTGAGATTTGAGTCAGCCTTGGACCATTTGGAGCACTATGCAGATAAAAATTAAATAAGTTACAGATACAGTGTTAGTGAGCCAGGTTCTGCCACTCTGGAGCAAAACCAGTCCTTTAAACTAAGGAGTCAGGATGTGCTCAGAGGGTAAACAAGGAATACCAGGCTAGCCCAGTCTGGATCAGAGGTGCCTGGCTGGGATGATAGTGGGGCTTTTGTTTGTTTGTGGGTTTGGGGGTGTTTTTTGTGTGCTACAAACTTACAGTAGAAAATGAAGTGAGAAGAAAACTCATTCACACCTGGATTATAAAGCATTCTAATGCAGGATTAATTAGAAAAATAAATAGTGAATTAAGAAAACTTACGTTACTGAAATCTGATAAAATCCTATTTTCTGCCTTTAAGCAAAGTAGTTAGTTATATTAAAAGATTTCTCAGATCACTTGTGAGGCCTTAAAAGCTGTGAACGAAGTAGGATGTTTGAATTCCCAGTGATTTCTCTTTGAGAATTTAAGTTCTGATGTTCCTGGTTACCAGCTCACCCAGGTTGCACAGCTGATGCTTGCTGGTGTATACATATATATATATATACATATATACATATATACATATATACACATATACACATATACACATATATACATATATACATATATACATATATACACATATACACATATACACATATACACATATATACATATATATATACACATATATACATATATACATATACACATATATTCTTTTTAATATGTTAACTAATGTTGTCTATTTCATGGCACTAATTCAGCAGCTAAAACACTCAATTGAAAAGTAGAGCTATCAGCTGAAATGCAAGAAAAAATGGAAGAATAACAAGGAGAAGATGAGGAGATGATAGAAGTGCTTTTACTTCTGGCTGCAGGCTGGAGCTCTGCATGGCCCCACTCTCAGGAGGTTGTAGTAGGTAATGCTGACATCTGTGGGTGAGATGGAGAACTGAGCTTACCACACAAGCTGTTAATACTGTCCTAACTAGAGCTGAGAAAGGCAGGTCAGTGGATGATCCAGATCTAATCTGCTGCAGATGCAAAGGGCTACTGAAGGAAGCTGAGGAATGAAGAGAAGAATTAGAGCAATTTTCTCACCCCTTAATTATGGTAGGAGAGCCAGGGAGTGTGTGGCTCATTTTGCCAATGAGTGCAAGGCCCTGCTATGAGTGCCTTCCTGGCTACCCAATCCTGTATTTCTCAGGCAGTGTTCAGGCAGGACATCTAAACCAAGCTTCCACAGTGAAATGCAAATGTATTTATAAAAGTGTTGCTCTCCTTTTAAAGAACTAGAAATCATTGAGGTGCTTGGGGATTGGGTATGAATCTCTTATAAAGCCTAAAATGAAAATCAGCTTCTCTCAAGTGCAGATCTTGTACCTGAGTCAGCTATATTGCAACATCATGACTGTGGGTAACACTTCCCTTGTCCTGTGCTCGATTTCTGAATGTGCCAATGAATTAATTCCTCTTTGAGGGATCCCCTCATTCTGGGGATGCAGCTCTTGGAGGTGCACCATGGAACTCATGGACAGGTTTGCAGGAAGCTGATGCCCTCTGCTGGGTATGAGGGACTTGACATATGTGAATTCCCTATTTCAGAGTGGGATAATGGCACAAAACTCCTCCAAAGAGTGAACTGGACAGCTTAATGGCAAGGGTTCACACCTTCCTACAATATCATCTTTCTGATGTCTTGAATGGTTAGGGATTCAGAAGTTAGAAATGTTAGTTACTGAAGTAATGAATTTAACTGATTTTAAAAGCCCCAAATTCATGCTGTGTCTAAGGATAAGGTTATAACATACTCCTAAAGACAAATGTCCTTTTGTAGTATAATGCTGAAAAGTTAATGTAAACTTTCTCTTTTTAATTACCTGACTACATTGTACTTTTGTTTGAGTATTTAACACAAAAAAATCCCAAGGGATACTCAACTGGTTTTAAACTTTCAGCTTCACAAAGGGGCACATCCTATCTCTGGCAATTCTCACAGGGCCAACAGAAGAACCCTCACTGACTTTTGAAGATGTTAAAATTTGACCACGTTCTAAACTTAAAGTGAAGTTTGCTCTGTGGGAGAAAGTAGAGTGTTTAGAGTGTTAAGGACTGGCTTGCTATCTTACAAGACCACAATTCTGGAGCTTCTGTTCATTAAACTCAAACTGATTAATGGAATATGCACTCTTCATAAACCAGTCTTTTATTGTCATTGATTTTTGTCTCTTGAACATGCAAAATTTGCCAAGGCACAAATTTTTGCAATTAATACCAAAAGGAAAGTCCCTGCATGCAGAGCTTGAAGTGCTTATGAATTCTGGATTTTATGGAAAGTAGTTGTTTCCTTTGGCTCTATTAAAATAATGTCCTGTTCAGCAGGGTTAGTTGTGAGCAATTCTGGCACAGGCACTCACTTTAGATGATGACAAAATAGCTTGTGTGGTGTTTATAAAAACAGTAAAAAGCAAAATTCATGCTGTAAGCAGTTTCAATCCAGCAAGATGGCAAAGTTTGACTTGTAACAATGTCTTTTAAGAGGAAAATGGTTGTGGGGCACATGGAACTGTATTAAAAACATGCTACTGAACTTAGTAATACATAGAAGCCTTTTATTAACAATGAATACTGCCAATTCTGGTCTAATTACAAAAAACAATAAATGCACATAAATGACACAACTCAAACAGCTTACCCCCTCTCACTCTCCGGGAAGTTACCTGTTTGTATTTTCATCTAATTCAAAAGACTGCTTAAGCTATGAAACAATGAGAGACAACTGACTACAACAACTGTCAATGCTCTGACCAAAAAAAAAAAAAGGGTCTGATTATTTTTATAACAGATTTAATTAAAATGTAGCATCTCAGTGCTTACTCCAGTAGGACCAGCAGATGTCAGCATAACTCAAAGCATAACTTTGGATTTTGGCAATGCAACATTCATGACACTTACCAGAACAGAAAAAAATCTGCTGAGCACACAGCAAGATTATACAACTTCACCAAGTAAGTCTTCAAGAAGTTAACAGTATTACTGAAAAAATGCAACCCAACAAACACGCAGATCTTCCAAGTTATCAAAGAACAGGAAATTTATACAGAACACAGCAAAAATGTAAAGAAAAAAATGTTACTAAGACTTCATTTATAAAATCTTTTCAATAACCTTTGTAAGAGTGTAAAAGTTTAATATTAAAGGACAGATAATGTATCAACCAAAGATACTTCCCATTCATCTGGGTTTTTTTGGTAACAGTCTAGATAACCTTGGTTTGGAAACAGACACTCAAGTTCAATTCAGCTGCATATAAACCTTCAAAACCAGTAAAGTGAAAAAGGTTGAAACAGGTTGAAACAGGCTGTTGAAATACCGGTTCAGTCCAATTACAGACTGATAACAAAGCAAAACTAGCTTAATTTTGTTCTACAGAAACCAACAAAGTAATCACAATGCCTTGACAGGTTAATTTCAGTATTTTAATATCAATTAATATTAAATTAATCGATATGAATTAATATTCTTATGAATTCGTAAGGATAACTTGATCTCAAATCCCAGTAACTGGGATGACATCTGAACACCTAAATGCTTTTGACTCCTTTTAAAGTGAACAGAATTGGATTTATCAGATGTAGCTTCAACACTCTATAGAAGATACAGTATTCACTATTAACACTAGAAAGAGAGCTTTATTAATACTGCATGTAAATTCAATGAGAACTTTCATAGCATTTCACATAAAACAGACTGAGATCCTGAATTTGAGAAGGAGAAATGAGAGATACATGGAGATGGTTCATTCTATAAACCAGTGTATGAAAGAACAGTGAGTGGCTCAGGAGAGTGCACATTAGAATTTAGTATCCTGTACTTGAATACAGTTGCTCAGTGAGATCTCACCTGGATGACTAAGAAGCCTTAGTACAATGCAGACTCAAGTGTGAAAAGACAGCAGTATGGCTGCGTCCCTAAGCACACATTCACCGCGTGGAGGGTGACAAACTCCAGCAGCTGCACGCCGGAAGCGCTGTGTGCCCCCAAAGCAGGAGCACAGAGGCAGGCTGGAGCACTGCCCACACGCTAGCCCACGTGCTTGTTCCTGATGATCTCGCCGCCCTCGATCTCGATCTGCTCGTAGAGCCACTTGCGGTCGCAGCGGCACTCGGTGCCGCACTTGTTGGAGCCGCACTTGGGGCAGGCGTAGAAGCAGCCCAGGCAGTCCTCGTCCAGGCAGTCACACAGGTCCATCCCGCTGAGCAGCAGCAGCCCCTGGCTGTCATACACCTTGCTCTTGGCTGGAATCACCTGCCTGGGCAGCGAGAAACAACTGTTATCCCCCAGGCCAAAACCCGCTTCTTGCTCTGATGCTCAGTGGCTAACGTTTGTGGAGGGACGCTTGCTTTCTTCAGGTGCTCACTTTATCACTGCTCATTTCAGAGATACACACACCTTACTGTATTTGATAACATTTCTCAGTCCTAACTGCACCTCCACTCTGTGCCCAGAGTAAGCAGAAGAAGCAGAGGGAGAGGGAAGGATGTGTACCTGGTGAGCAGCACATTTAGTGTCTGTGTCTGTCTGGTGCAGTTACACTTACGTGGAGCAGGGACAATGCATTTATGTGGTATTTCTTGCATAATTTGCCAAATAGAAAATGCTTTTTTTTTTTAAATCAGCCACATTAGAAGGTTGTAACTTGTTATCCAGTATTATCCAATCTGGATATTAACTTTGTTTTTCCAAAGGAAGGTAAGGTCCTAACGTGCACACTTTGGTTTACCAAGTGTAACTACTGAGTTCACAGAATGACAATAACCAATATTTTAAGCGTAGCCTACCTGACCGTACTATATTCAAATTTATCTTATTATCAATGTTTCAGTTTATGCATGTATTAATAACTACATCTATGGTCTGTGCCTCACAAACACCTTTTTGTGTTTGCCTGAAATAGGAGCTGTAAGCTAATATTTATCTTCTCTTTTATTTATCTCAGGAATGAGAGTGATCTTCAACATCTGTAAAACCAAGAAGCCAATCCATAAACAGACAAACATCCCC
>JANRGV010000094.1:59554647-59575401 GCA_024734035.1 Alethe castanea
ACATTCTTCTGCTGAGGGAGGGGAAGCTAATTTTGTGAGTGAAATATGGTCACTGTGTGCTGTGCCTGGATCAGGGTGAATGCTCTGGAGTTAGGTCAGGCTTGCATTCAATGGTTTGTGCTCAATGTGGTTTTGTGCCTTAGCACTGGTAGTTTTTTTATTTGTTGCTTGTTTTGTGACAATGGAAAGCATCAGAAAATAATGGCGAGCATAAAAAAAATTAGCATAAAGATTTTGTGTTTGGGCTTGGATTATTTATGATGCCAAGTAGGATGGTATTAATTGTTTTGACTTGTCTTTACTCTCCAGATAGTGCCATGACTAACAGAAAAGAGACAATGTTCTCTGTTACAGTCATTTGCATGGAAAAACTGTATAACTATCCAATCCTTCTCAGACACTTGTCTCCCCAAGCACCAAATGATGTCTGAATTCTCATTTTTCAAGGAGTAGCACAAGCAGGCTGATGCCTGTACAGTGCAACCCTGTGGGAAAAGTTCTCGAGCTTTGCAAAATGTTCAGCTCTGAGAAGATGAAGCAGATGTTGGTGCAGAAAGAATTTATGCCAGAACTTAGTAGGATGAACAGAAGGGGAAAAGGTACCAGAGGAAAACAAAATGAGAGACTAGGCTGGACTGGGAATAGAATAAATGGAGGACCATTGAGGACTGACTGAGAACATAACTTAGAGATGAACTGAAAATGCAAGTTAGTAAGGCTCAAGGACTGGGAAAGAAAGGGCTGAAGAAAGATTAAAAGAACAAAAAAGGCAGAAGCAAAATAAATGGAAGTAATGGAGGAATCCAAAGCTCTGAAGTTACAGCTATTCCCCTCCCTCCAGTTAATTTCACTTGATAAAATGACAATGTATGAGAAATCTGGCTTTGGTCCTTCTGGCAGTCTAGGTACACTTGTTTCTCAAAATAGGGAAAATAGCAGGAAGCTAATGTGCTTTAACTTAAGGAACCAAGTATGGGAAAATCCTGTACAAAGGTTGCTTTCTCTTTAGTTTACAAAGTAGGAATTATTTACCAAGAATACAGAATATTCTCCTGGTCAGAAACTTAGTATTTTTTTCCCCTGTGTTTTTTGTCAATTTTATGAACAGTGAGAGCTCAGAACATGGATGAATAAGAGTTTAAATATTAGATAAGACCAGTGGTAGTATCAAACTCTGTATATAGCCATGTTATTTTGTTTAAACAACTACTTTGAGAAAAAAAATGTGGCAAGTGAAAAACAGTTTGGAGATAACTTGTAGAGGCTTTGTAAAGAATAAGCTTACCAGCTTTTGTTTGCCTCACATGCTGAAGCAAACAAGTTTAAAATGATATGTGATAGTAATACATGCCCAGAGCTGGAGTGGGAGGAATAAATTACACTGTCATTGTATTAGCAAAAACAGAGACTGAGCCTTTATTGAGCTTTTCACAGAACTTAATGGAATTTTCAAATAAAATTATGAAATACCCTATTCATATTAAAATATTCCACAATCATAAGATAAGAAATTGTATTTCAATTCTATCCACTGTTTTCCCAAAAGATAACATTTTGGTTATGAAGAAATTAGGATGTGAAGACTCAAGAATAAGGTATGTGCTACTAAATCACTGACTTGATCTTTTGTCTCCAACTGAAGGCTGACTTCATCCTTAAAGGAACCAATTAAGTGTGTCAGTAATCCCATACTGACAGCACATACTGACATCACAGCAATTACATGCTCCATCAGTGTAAGGTGTTGCTTTGTGGTCTCCCAGAGCAGAGTGCTTAGTCTTGACTAGAAGTTGACAAATCATCACAATTTCCTCTCTGCTGATCATGTTTGACACATCTTTTTCCATTCAGCTCTCATCAGTGGTACTCTAAAATTTTCATGCTGTGTCACATTGCAAAACCAAATCATGAGTGCTTACAAACTAGCTTTTGATTTGAAGCTGAGTGTTTAAATTTAAATGAGGGGATGATAGGTTTTAAACTGAGCATGTTTAAAATTTTAAAAAAGTATTTGGTGTCATCAAACAATTCTGTCATTGCACTTTAGATATACAGATAAATTAATGGGGACTACCGCAGCCTTTTTTGTAGTAAAAAGAGAAATGATGGAGTTGAATGGGGGCATAAAAAGGAGAGATCAGATTAAAATTTGTGTCTACCTGGTAGGGAGTACACTGATGTTGTATTTAGACTTAGTTTGTCCTTTTCACAAATTTTACTTCTCCCTTACCAATTTCCCCTTAATATCCTTCTCTTTTTAATCCAGCAAATATCTTCTGCACAGCAAGTTTGTGTTGTATCTTGCAGTTCATGGAAATTCTGCAATCTCTTTGTTAAGATTCCCTTATCTCTGTTCAGTTCAGAAAGTCTTTACAGCTCCTGCTTTTTCACACTGTTGTCTCCTATGTTGTTTTTTTACCATCAGTACTCTTTTGATACTCAGAAAGAGACACACTCGGAGATCAGCTCTTCTGTTAGAATCAGCATTTCAACTGCTACAATGATCCTGAAATGAGATCAGCCTGCAGTGAAGTTCCTGGGATCTTCTGTAACAGGTAAGCAGTGTAAATACACTAGTGAATGCTCCTGTTACACAGATTTTCCTAAACCATTGCTGGTACAAACCTATCTGCTGCACAGAGAAGCATAAAACCAAAAGCATTCCCATAAGAGTAGCAGGTGGAGTGCTGTTAAACATCTGAGTTTGTTTTCAAGAAGGTAATTGGAAAGCCTTCCTCAGTTAAGTCTTGGCCCAGAGCCTGTTGAAAGCAGCAGGCTGAGTTAGACCTGGCCTGGAGTGTTCCAGTGGAACCAACAGTGGGGCAGAAATTGGCATGGGTATTTGTTTTAACAGGATCTCCCATCACTTCATCTCCAGAAAAGAGGTGGAATAGATTAGTTAGTCCTTGTAGTGCTTTTTTTAAGTTGGGAAATGAGAGACATTTCTGGGATGGGTAATTTTATGTTTATTCCATGGCTCTGTGTACCACTGAACGGACAATGACTAAACAAGTGACAGCTTTGTCACAAATCTATTTTAGCTGGAAGTAGTGCCCATAGACTTAGGGACCTGGAATAGTTCTAGCTGCTTAGATTATCTTGCTCAGCCTCTGAGATGTTACAGTTAGTTGATCTTTCTCCTGCTGTACAATTCTGTCTCACCTTTTGCCTGCATCCTTCAAGACTGCTTTCCTGCCAGACCCTCTGAGAAGATGCTGTCCTAGTCCTGGTGTCGTGCTGCCTTGTCTGAAATAGGGCCCTGGAATTTCATAGTGCCATGTTTTTACTGCACAGGTAGTATGCATCAGCTGCACTGGCAATAATTATTGAGAAATGTATATGGCTCTCATGAGAACATAAAATTTTGTGGCTTTTTTTTTTTTTTTCTCTAACCAGGTATGTTTTTTGAATTGCACAGAAAGGCTGAGTCCCTATTTTGGTCCTATGCTAATTTTCACTGTATTTAAATGATACACTTTTTGGGTCAGTCAGTTTGTGTGGAAAACATTTCTACAGCTAGAGAATTGTGTTTGGTAGGAACTGAATAAGCAGCAGTGGTCAGGATGTAATTTAATTAATTCTGCAGTGACAGTGAGCCTAGAGTTTGGTGTATCCCATACATTGCTCACTTGAAGTTTGTTTCTCTATAAAATGTCATCTATGGAGTGAGTACTCTCTATTTTCTAAGAGGAAAAATTGTACTTTTATGTTCTTCATTTTATTGCCTGTATATGTTTTCTCATGTTGCGCCCAAGAACAGAGATAAGGATGTCAGTGTTTTGCATGCTGGCTGTTTACAGAGGGTTTGCTGAGGGCTGAATCCTCCCAGAAATAATCAGGCAAGAGAGGGTGTGCCAGTGCATGTATTCCTCACCTGGAATGTAATGTGTAATGCCATCTTGTGGAGCTGTGTTATATTCATCTAGAGGAAAATGAGTAACAAATTCTGTGGGTTTGGTGGGTGCTTTTCTTTTACCTCAGAGGGACACCTGCATATTTATCTTTAATATACCACAGAGCTCTAAACTTTATCAGGAGGAGTAAATAATTCATGGCTTCAGAATAACACAAAGATACAGACAGGTTGTGAGGGAGATAATTTAATATTCTTGATCAACTTGTTAAGTATCTCTTTTCATACAACACAATATTCTTCTTACTGACATCATAGGAAAGGAGAATTTTAAGGGAAGAGATGAAAAAGAACTAGAAAATGCCTTTCTGGATGTGTCAGCTCTTGAATTGGCGGAAAGTGCCTGTCTAAAAGATTAACAAGAAGATGATGGGAGCTGTCACTATAGCTTGATTGGAGGCCTCTAAATACTTGATGAGAGGTGATGGGTAGGAAGGATCAGTCATAATGAGCTTTAAATGTGATGGCAAATACCTTATGGTTAATGCAATAGAGAAGAGATGGTCAGCAGAAGGTTGCAAAGAGCAAAGAAATATTTGGATTGGCAAGCAAGGCTGATGATGTGTCCAGCAGCATTCATCATAAATCTATTATCTATAAAAAGTGCAAAAACTTGGGAAACTTTGTATTTATACCCATGCTGGATGGTATGCCAAGGATTCTTTGTAAGAGTTGACATTCTTCAGCTGAAAAAGGATGATGTGGCTCATCATAACTGCTAAGACTGAGAGGATTTCAAATACTGAGTTTTTACCACTTTCTTTGGAAATATTCTGAAACAGTCTGGGGATAAAATCACCAGATAAATCAGTTTAGCTTGCTTTCTAGAATTCTGTGAACTGACAAAGAGGCTATATTAATTTATTAATATCCTAGTTTTTTTGTTCTGTTCCAGACACTACTGTAAGATTATTTTCTGAGTGCTGTAAGTATTGAGAGTAATACTTCTAGATAAGGTCTATGGGAATTAAAAGGAAAACTCCTTCTGCTCCAAAATTACATGAAATTTCAGTCTTTCTGTGTCTTCGACAGGATAAAAAATATCAGTGGCAGATTCCTAAGGTAAGATCTCTATCTACTGAAATAAAAGGAAATGAACTCCTTACTGCCAGGGTACATTTTACAGTCAAAGAGTACTTCTGTATCATATGAAAGGAAAATCTTGCCATCCTCAATTAAAGAGTAGCTGGCTCCATTTCATCTCTTCTCAATTTCCTGGAAGGGACATAGCCCAGAGGTGTTCTTAAATTACAGTGGAGTTGAATACATTCTTAAAAAGATGATGGGAAGCCATTCATAGGTGAGTTTTGAACTTTGGTGCGAATAAGTGCTTTAGGTAATTTGAAAGAATCCCTCTCAAAGATATTAGCAAAAACAGATTTAATATAAATGTGCAGAAGCAACACTGTTAACAAAGTTCAGGGCATGGCTTACTCCATTGCTTACTACAGAGGTGAGGTACACAAAGGGAATCTGCTTGGAATCCATCTAGAATGATTTACATGCAGACTGGAGGCACAAAAGGGGTAAGGGTGTAAGAGGGTAAGGGAAACCCTCACACTGAGTTACCAGGTTCACAGTGGGGCTTTTGCTTTCCAGCCTGGTGGAGCCTTGGTGAAGCTGAGCCCAAACTCAGCCCTACACTCCGTCAACAATTTCTTTCTAAAGGATTTAGCAGCACTTAATCATTGACTAACTTAATATTTGCAGAACTATTCATTAGGGTTTATATGAGCTCAAGAGTAATTTTAACTGTGGATCTGAGAAGGCAACATTTACTCTACACTTGTTATGTACACTTGTTATGTATAAAGGTGTGCCTGTTAAGTTCCCCTAGAGTTCAGTGAAATATATTGGTTGCTTTTGCCTCACTGGACAAAGGGTTCAGCTTGAGGAGGGGGGTATCAGCCAAAGCCCTGTTGTCACCTTGTGTTGAAGGTCCTCTGAGTATCTGAAATTTGAGGGCTGGCAAATTCTGGGAGGCTTCCCTTTCAGAGGGAGGTGCCAGCACAGCCCATTGTGGCATTAAACAAAAAGGGGAAGATGTATTGCACTGTTATGGGTTACATTGCACTGAAAAAAATGGTTTGCCTGGGGTTTGTCATATTGGCTTGTGAATAAACTGCTGGACATTATCCCAGGAAAATCAAGGAGGCTTGATTTTTTTACCTTTGTCCATGTGGATTTCCATCCTCCTCTGGTCTGGACCCGAGGGAGGAGGAAAAACCACAGCAATACAAGAGCCCACGGTGCTCCACGAAAGCTCAGAGGGCTTCCCAGGGCTGCTGCTTATGGCTGGCAAGTCACCTGGCTTTAGCCATCTGCCAGTCCCCATCCTGGCCACAAGCCAAGCTGGCAATTCCTGGAATTTTTCCTCAGAAGGAAATAACACTGCACTGGTATTGCCTCAGTCTGGCTGTGGTTCAGGCAAATCATGTTTCAGGGCTTCAAGGTCTTGTTCTGTTTGACAACAGACGTTCCTTAGGCAATAGAAATTTCTGGGAACACACTGATAAGCTCCAGGGAGCTTAATTGCCCAGAAACCATTAATCAAGGCTGGGGCCTAACAAGAATTCCTGAGATTGTCGAGCAGCCTGAAGAAAGGGAAAGGCAGGAGGATGCACCACCAAAAACCTAAGCATAGGAGCTTTGGTTTGCATTAATTCATTGCCATTCTTAATGCTGCACAGGAGAATGAGAATGGGCTCTTGTGCTGAACAGCCTGATTGTGATTTAGAGTTTGTTTTATAAAAGAATTGCCCATTTAGGAAGGACTGTT
Organism: Alethe castanea; assembly: GCA_024734035.1. Taxonomy (NCBI): domain Eukaryota; kingdom Metazoa; phylum Chordata; class Aves; order Passeriformes; family Muscicapidae; genus Alethe; species Alethe castanea. Next base: position 59,561,340 of record JANRGV010000094.1, read on the forward strand.
CGAATGCAGGAAGTCTTACAAGTTAGGTTGAATTTCAGATCTGAATTCAGGCAACTGTTACTTGGACTGTGGCTTATTCTGCTATTCTGCTTTGGTACACATTTTGTGTACTAAAGGCTAAATGAGATTTAGGAAACCTGACTTGTGGAGATTTTAATTTAGATAACTAAAGCTGAGTTCCTGAAAGTATTGCTCACAATGAATTACATGTAATTTGTTTTGGAAACTCACAGGAAAATCTGTCTGGCCTTGGTTTCCCAATGAATTTTACCTAAGTGCAGGTGCCACATAAAGGACATTCTCATTCAGGCAAAGAACAACATTATTGGAAATCAAAACACTGAGCTCAAGAAACACTAAAAGCTGACTGAGCTAAAGAGGCAAAAGGGGAAACGTTATTTTCTTCTACATTGAAAGCAAACTTCGTGAGTGTCACTACTCACATGTTCAATTATGAGTCCACAATATCAATTTAATTCTATTTTTTTGTGTTTTTTTAATCAAACAGTAGTAAAGTAGACTCAGTTTTGTGCTCAGCTGAAGTGAAAAGCCAGCTAAAGCAAGCAACATTTAAAATTACCAGTGATAGCATTTTACAGACTTTACTGTACCTTTTTCTGAGCAGAAGGGACTTACTCCTATAACACAGATTTTTCCAAAGAGAACAAGAGTTGTGAGTTGTTCAGAAGATATTTATGTCATCTTCTTCACTGCAGAATATGAGCATTTCTTGGTTGTGTGGTGTAATAACTAGCTTTTGGTGTATATCCTTTGGCTTAGGACTTTTGAGAAGGACACATGCTGTTGTGCAATTAGGTCCAAGGTATTTTCAAAAACATCCACTCACCATCTTAAGCAGAAGATGAATGATGATGGTTCCTAGTACTGAATGTCACTGCCATTTACCAATTACTAAAAACTTGAATTTCAAGCTTATATGTGGCATTATGAAGTTCCCAAAAGTGAGAATGTGTCCAATTAATGTTAGTGCAAAACTACTAGATAACTGGATATATGCATATGGATATGTTGCATCTGCAAAACTGAAAAATGCTAATTGTGCAATTTGGAAAAGCAGGCATGATTTAGGTGCCTAGAGAAAAGAATGAGAACAGAGTTAAAAACGGACCAGAATTGCTCTTCAGAAGACTTCATGTGAAGCAGATGAGAGTTGCTAGCAATGTCATGGTCAAAAAGTGCAAGAATGCCCCTCTTTCTGCTAGTGGTAAGGACAGGAAAAGGAAAATAAAACCAGCTGTTCTATTAAAACTTACAAATAGAAATTTAAAATACCCCATTAATTTTGGTGGGGTTTTTTTCCATTGTTGTTTTTGACCAGAAGCCTTAAAGACAGTTACATAGCCTGAAATCCTGAGCATTAGTGAAGGGAGCGAAAGGGCAGTGAGATTTGCCAGACTGGTGTAGTATAGTAATATTACCAATTTCATAATTCTTCAAATTGTGTTTTCATGTTGCTTTGCTAGAGCAAGAGGTTGAGAGATTCTGAAGTCTCTGTTATTGATTGCCATATCCTTGGGCAGGTCACTTTCCCTATTTTGAAGGTAATGGTTGTAAGTCAAAAGCAGAGTTGCTTGTTTCTTTCATATGACATACTGAGTTATAAAGAGAAGATCCTTTTTTTGTGCTATCAGTATTACCTAATTAGAGATGTGGCAAATAACCTGAAATAAGATGGCAGAAATTAAGGTAAGAGTGACATTAAAGGGAAATTTTCTAATTTGAGATCTGACACTATTCCAGTCTTCAAAGTGTTTGTGAATATTTAATGGCTCAGATATCTACTGGAAGGATGTAGACTGAATTATTTAAGGGCATCACAATCCCTTGAATATTTAGCCCCTGAAGCATTGAAATTCATATTTAGGGGTTACTAATTATGATATAATGTTCATTTCCAGACTTCCTCTTGTGCTATTTTAAAAAAAAATATTTTATTATTAAAGCAACATTGGTCTACACAGTGCAAGCAAAATTAAATGGCTATCCTAATCTTAAAATAAATATAGTGTTGAATAGATGAAAATAAATATTCTTTGAGTGATTCTCATGTGTCTATTGATCCACTCCAGACAAACACATTTTCCATTAATTACAGTGCTTGTTCTTAGAAGTGGTGACTTGGGCTTGTTTTGGGGCAAACTGAATCTTTGTCAAAGTACTACAGCTTCATTATCTCTATGAATTTATTATCTGGGTATTGGAATTTGATAAGGTAATTTCTACACTCTGCTTAGAGAAATGCTTAATAAAATGGCAGCCCATGTGTTGTACTTGTTGAACAACCAATGCTGACTAACCAGACTCTGCACAGACAGTGATTTGGTTAAGCTTTTACATTGGCCCTGAACTGAGCATCACAGTGTAAAGTGATTTTGAGTTCCAGACATAATAATCCAAGTATATGATACATCCAGATACTTGTAGATCAGGATCTACTTGTCTTAAGGCTGGATTGTGTAAACAAAGCCAGTGAGGTAAAGTTTGTGTCTGTTCACACCCACGGTGCAAATCAGTCTCCCATCTAAGGCATTAGCTCACTTTAGAATTCTCATCAAGATTAAGGTATTTCTCCAAAAGGAGAAATAATGCAGGAAAGAAATTTAATTTATTGGGCCAGATCCATGCTGGGCAGCGCTGTATTGGGTACTTTTTGGAACTGGGAGCGGAATAAATTTCAAGCTGTCTGTGTTATTTCTCAATCACTGGGCTGGATGAAGTGCATACCCTGATTTGTGTTACTTAGCTGTTGGTGATTCTAAATGCCTGTTTGGGGCATAGACCTGATCCATAACCCATTGCCTCACTGTGACGTAAATTTTGACAGAGTCTGAAGCAAAAATTTTCTTGCTAACTTCTGAAGATTTTTCTTTGTTATCATATTATTTTCATTGGTATTTTCCACAGCATTTACAAAAGCATCAATCTTGCCAATATTGTATAATGAAAGAAGGAGATCATGAAAGGGAAGATAATTTTTGAATGAATCTTTAAATGTAAACACATGAAGGAAGAGGAAAACTGGATTGGTTAAGTTGTTCAAAGGTTTGTTTGCAAGCCATTGGATAATGCTAGATTGATTTGTATGTCTTGAATATTTTCATTTTAAGAAGGACATATTTTAGGGCTTAGACTCATATCCCAACTGAATAATACATCTGTCTATAGCATTATTTAGTGAATGCAACTACAGCTGAATGTAATCCAACCATATTAGATGCATAATTTGCTTTACAAATTTCCACACAGAATGTTTATATATAATGCGTTTCACACAGAATAACACAGTGCAAGAAATATATCTGACCCACCTCCCATATTTTTTCAGTGAATTAAGAGGTCTAATGGTTAATGGCTGTGAAGCATAGGTAGTTAATTCTTTGCCTTCCCCACCCACACAGAATGAAACACTGACATTTGATTTCTTGAAAGTATGTCCTTTGTCTAACCCTGCTCCGGTCTCGTTTGCTCTATTTCCCAGACTGTAGCCTTGTGAGCTGCTGTAATGTCTATCAGCATAAGTCATGCTGACAGACCAAGGCTCTGATAGCTGATGTTAATAACATAAATTGAAGAGAAACATGAGAGACCTAGAAAAATTTTATAGATCCCATTGCCTGAGTGGAGGGGAGCCACTCACTAATCCCAAGGCTGCCCTCTCCAAATGAATTTTTCAGATTAGCTGTTTAGCTGTTTTTTTCAGGCTTTTTTTTGTAATTTCAACTAAGATGCCAGTTGTATTTTTTTAAATGAAAATAAAGTATGTGGCTAAATATTGCACACTGACAAAACTGAATGCCCTTGCTGAGTTGGGAAGGTGAAAGAGGAGCATAGCATGTGAACACCACGCTGAACTGCCTTTCCTCTTGCCATTTAAAGAGTCCAAGCTAAGTGCAGCCCCAAGCTGGCATCTGCAAGACAGAGGGCTGACATTCCTGTTTCCCACCATTTGTAATTACCTCTGTTTCAGGCTGCATTTTTCTGAGGATTTGTGAATTACTTGTAGGTTCTTATTCATTCATCAGTTGGGTTAATACAGGAAGAGGACGTTTATATTTCTTTCTTATGGCAAAAAATACAGTGAGCCGAATTATATGGGAAATTTAAAAAGCAAGTGCAAGCCTCTTTTAAGCCAGGAGAAATGATTTATTTTGGCTGGGAATAATAGCTGAGCACTGGCAAGAGTCTGGTGATGCTAATTATGTTGATGCTTTATTAATGGTTTCAAGGTGAGGAATGCATGTTTCCTTGTCTGTCTGTAAAATCAGGCTGTGCTTTCCACATAAAAAGGCATTGGGATTAAGAGGTCATTTCCTTGGGAGGACTCTGAATGCTGCTGCTGCACTCCATGTTCCCATCCTGACATCTGGAGAGCTTCAAGCACGACTGGCACAGGCACTCCTAAGATGAAGGTCAGACTGTCTGCATAATGAATGGCAGAGGGAATTAATTTGCCCACAGATGTGGCAGCCGAGGTGAATGATCTCCGTGCAGTTTAACCATACATCTGGGCATTCTGGGCTTAATTAATTGCAGCACAGAGAATCCTGCAGCAAGTGGCCCTCTCAGATGCCTGCAAGGGACAGTCCAACACTATGTATTGCCTCTGTGCTGTATGCCTTCCCCAGGGGGGTTATAAATTAAAGTTTTCCAGGTCCGCTTCTTTCAGGCTCATGCAAGAAAAGAGAGAGTTTTGCTTAAATAGAAGTAAACAGTTCAGTCCATTTTAATTTTTGCCACTTCTAAGATTAGATTTTGCAGGCTGGTGGGTAAAGTCTGGCATATTCTAAGATCTTTTTGCAGAACATGACATTAAAAATAGAATTTATATGCAGTTTTGGAAAAATTCACTGTTGGCAGGCTGGTTCTGTTCAAGTTGGAAAATATTTTACCTATTGATTACAATTAAAAATATTAGGCCCATGGTAGGAGTTTTCAAAATCTACTTCTGACTGTATTAGAAACATTTCAAAAAGCTTATCCACCAATTTACTTTTTGGAGTAGCATTTCATACTGAGACTTTCACCTTTTGACAGAGTTCCCATTTCTTCATCTTGACAGATCTAGACAACAAGCACAAAAATGACCTCTTAAATATTTTTCTTAAAAGATAATAAGCAGATTTGGATGTCAGACTCTACTGATATTCATGGCTCACGTGTATCTTCATTAAACTTTGCAGAAACACTGATGTAAAAATAAGTTTAATGAAATTATTGGGCAATCAATGGAAATTGATCTTTAAAAAGATAAAGTCTGTCTTACAAACTATCACATGTAGACTAATATATGTTCAAGTCTGGCCAGCCTTCTTTAAGAATTTCTGCATTTCTGTTGCTGAAAAGTACAGACAGTGAAATATTTGCCATCAGTCTGTAGAACAACAGGTAATGGTTGACATGATTTGGAATGGATTTGACTTGAGAGTAGGACACAGGAGTCACCTGATAATGTCTATTATTACAAGCAGGGATTTTGTTTGTGTGAATAATCTCTTTTCTTACACCTCTTCTGATCAATATTGTTACTGTTAATTTTCTTATCTCATTGCTGTTTCCAGTAAATTGTTCTTATCTTGACCTGTGACCTTTGGGAAGACAAACACCATCACCTCAAACATTCTCCCTTTCCTCCTTCCCCTGCTTTCTGTACTGAGCATGACATCCCATGGTCTGGAATCTCCCTCTGGCCACCTGGGGTCACCTGTCCTGGCTGTGTCCCCTCCCCCAGCTCTCTCCCCAGCCTGGCTTTACAAAAAGCACAGAAGGCCTTGGCTCTGTGCAAGCCCTGCTCAGCAACAACAAAAACATCTCTGTGTTATCAACCCTGTGTTCAGCACAAATCCAAACACAGCCCTGCACCAGCCACTGCAGAGAAAATTAACTCTACCCCAGCCAAAACCTGCACACCATGACACCTCAGTACACTTTTGACTCTGCTAGTGGCAGTTTTAGATTGGAGGTTCTGAATAGTTCTGTTTGCAAAATGAAAATGTGTGGTGCATTTGTCTGATGGATGAAATGAGACCTGTATGATTTTTGTTTTCACATGCAATCTAATTTGTGACCGATGTGGACACCCCTGTGGACAGGTTCTAATGTCTATAATTTAAATAAAATGTTAATGATAATTATTATTCTTATCCACACTACTCTGATATTGCAACTGTGTAATATTTCATTATCATGTTACTGGATCAGGCTAAAATATGGTCTTTTTTGGTGTGATTTGGCCATATAATGCCTATATGGCTCTGGTGGGTGTACTAGTTAAATGGGAAAAGACTATGAGAGGAAGAAAAAAACATGCAATTTAAAACATAATAAAGTTGTCAGGTGGACTCTTGAGTTTTAAAGTTAGCTTATTAAGACTCGTAACAGAAGTGCAATAAAATTATTTTTATTTGAAAATACACAAGAGACAGTACAGATCTATTTTGAAAAAGTATTTTTTTACATACTTTTTTATTACAAGCTGCTTTGTTTTGCAATTGTAATTCAAAATTCTGTCATTTAGAAAGGAATAATTGCTGATATTAATAATATGCTTAGTTTTAACTTAAATTTACTCATGTTTAAAACTGAAATGAATGAGACCCAATGTGATTTATCTATTACTTTACCACTTTTAAAGCATCACTAGATCAAAGAAAATGTCCATGCATATAAATCTTGTAAATAAAATCAAGAGAGTTAATACCTTTTGGTAAAAAAGCTAAAAACTACATAAGTTAAAATATCTATTATCTATTACAAGACAGATTCAGAGTAACAGGCAAATTCTCCTTGAATAGACATGTCTGTAAGGGTCACAAAAGCAGTGTCTAGTTATCTGTAGCTTTCAGAAGATTTGCTTGTGACTACTCTGAATCTTTCATCAGTTGTTCTGCTCTCTTTGGACATGGAGAACTGACTGTTCTTTTCTGCCTAACAGTCTTCAAGCATGTAATATTCCCCCTAAGTGTTCCCCTCCCCTAAGCAAAACAACCACATTTATTTAAATCTTTTTCTCCTAAGATTTTTTTTTTAGGCCCCTCTCCATCCTTATTATTCTTCTGTCAATTTTCTCCAGTTTTTCGATGCGCTGAAGTTCTGTCAGAAATAACCACTCAGCCAAGGCCCTGCCATGTAGGACTGAGTGGTGGAGGTAGGTTGTGTCCTGTAGGCTCTGCTCCTTGCATTCCCACTTTCCTGCAGTGCTGGGATGCTTCTGGCTCTTTGCCTGTGCACCACCAAGCCTGCAGTGCCACACTGCTGCTGAATCCAGTTCCCATTCTGTGTCCGTGCAGTGATTTTTCTGATGGAGAATGGAGTATTCTCATTTTCCCCCTAGGATTTCATTCTGTAGGCTTCATATAATTTTCTCAATAATGTGAGGTAATTTCCCATTCTGATTCAGCCAGTCCTCCAGCTCACTTCATGCTGGTGTTTGCAGAGTTAGGTTGCTGCAGAGTTCTGTGAACTTCCATCCTCTGAAGGGATCCTGTGCTCTCAAGGCACATTATCACACCATGTTTGCACTATTGGGGTCAGGTGCCCTAGATTCATCCCTAAATAATTTTTGAGACCCCTATGTTAAATAATGATAAAATTTCTCTTTACCACATTTTGCACTCAGGTGAAAATAGAGAGATGATGATTTCTTCAAGTTAACCAGGTACAAACCAGAGTTCATGTTACTTGTGTTTCTGTGACAACTAGGCTGAACTAACAAGCCTTGCTGAGAAAGTACAAGAATTCAGGTGACATTCAACATTTGAACATAGATTTTGGCTCTTAAATATACATGCTGTTATTATTGGCAGAGCATAATGACAATATGAAACATAATGCAAAGCAAAATCAGTCAGGATCTTAGCTGAGAGAGGTTCACAATCCAGCTAGTAGAACCACAACCAGCAGCAAGGCTTTTTAAAAAAAGTGTATTCTTAGGAGAGATGAAAAGCAAGACATAATAAAGAATTGAATCTTTTGAAAGAACTTTTTGAAAGCACAGAATAGCATAGAATAATCTATGTGAACCAGGCAGTGGAAATGCAGAAATATAAATAATGAAGTTGTGATAAAGAGGAAGAGGGGGGAAGGGCAGAAGAACTTGGAAGCAGCATTTTTTATAGACCTATTAAAATGATTTTAAGGCAACTAATAGGTTAAGTAAGAAAGGCCTAAAGAGGAGTTTAGTCAGTAGCTCTTCATTTTGGCCTTAAAAATCTTTGTTTCAATCTTGGCAGTTTCTAAATACCATAGCCTGGTGTTTTCGATTTAAACCTGAACAGTACCTTTACTTAGCAGGGAGCATTTAAAGCCAAACTGCTGTCTCCAGTTCCCTTCACTGGTTATTTCCGTTCTGGCTGAAGGAACAGTAGGATGGGCCCAGTCCCCTCACAGTGCAGTCAGTGGTGTCAGTGTCACAGGAGTCACAGTGGCATTCTGTAGCTACTGGGTATGAATAAAAAGATTCAGGATGGTCACCACAGCCAGGGATCTTCACTGTTTCATACACAACCTCCTTGAAGGTACAGGTTTGCTGAGCAGTTGATACTGGTGGATATTTATATACTGGATCCTGAAATTAGAAGAAGGAGATAAAAAAAAAATAAAATTTGTTATGGGTTAGATTTCAAATTTTTTATAAAATGGGAAAATCCCACTAAGATCAAAAGCATTGGGTCTGACTCTTCTAATTTCACTTAGATCTTTGAATTTCCCCTTTCAGGAGGACTGATATGGCAAATTTGTGTCATACCATCACCAGACAATCTTTCAGATCAATTGCTTGATTCTTCAAATTATTTGAAAGAACAGAGGAATAATGACTGCTTTATTGTATCTGCTTGCAACCACAAATTGAGCACAAAGCAGAGATCCAGGCTGTAATTCTTCTAAATCTGGTTATACAACATGAACATAATGCATGCAGCCAGTTAATTAACTGAATTTTACTATGATATTTCACCCCTGTGTCTGTGCTTCAGACTGGCTGTGTATGTACAGCAGTTATTCAGCCTGCTCTCTCACAAGGGCTCATCCTGTCTCTGTGCTTGCTAGGGGCTGCAGGAATGGGTTATCCATGCATCTCTGGAAATCCTTAATTCTGGTGCCTGAAATCGAGTCTCACCCTCGTGAAGCAGTATCCTGAGCACCACGTGGCATTCACTGTGATACAGAATTCACATTCTTCTCTTTCCACAGCTATGGTAATATTGGTGAGCTGGCAGCTGTTGCAGCAAATTGCTTTCCAGCAAAGTAACAGCACGTAGCAATTAAGTGTCTTCATCCTGTCTATAAAGAAAAAAAAAATGTATCTCTACTGGAGAAATGCATAGTCATTTTCAACAGGAAATAGAGAAGCAGGGAGAAATTGAGTCTCTGCATTATCCTCAAGTGGTTCCATAACAGCAAGCATTAGGAATCGTCAGTAAGAACAGACATTAGATGGATCCTCCTTATGTTTACTGATAGAGGAGTTTGATTTTCCTAAGCAACTGAAATGGCACGTCAGCAATCTTTGCAGAATGATAATAATAGCAGAATACCATATACCATATAAAAATAAAATATTTTTATCTAAGTTTCTGTAGAGAGAATGTATCCTGTCTGTAAGGACAAAGAAGAAGAAGCAAGAGAGAGAAAGAACAGAGTCTAATGTATTTTTCAGAAGCAATTAATTAAGTGTTTGCAATATTAAAAAAAAATATTTCTACATCAAGATCTGACGAAAACTTACCTGTATTCTCCTTGTCTTCCTAGAAGTAAGAGCTGTAGTGAGAGGAAAGCCCTATGCTTTCCTTTTATACTGCACTGTGTGTAATTTATACCTGGAGGATTTGCAGTGTATTAATGCAGCAGGCATTAGTTGGGGACTTGGTGAAAGCGGATTAATGTTCAGCCAGACAGTGAGATTAAGCCTTGTTGAGAGGAAAAAAGAAAAGCTAAACACAGTCGGGAAGAGATGGTGAAGGTTACTGTCACAGTGTCTCCCTACACCTGCCACTGGATTTGGTTCAGTGGCATTTAGAAATAGCTGAGCCATTTCACAGTTTGAAAGAAGGTTGAGAAGCTTATTTTTGGAAATGAAAGGTTCAGGTGTTTTAAGTGCTCTGTCAGCCCTCAGAGTGATGGGCTTGGGGTGCAGTGGAGGACCCTTCACAATGGGGACAGTGCTATGGTGTTTCTTAGCTAATACCCATTTTCTTGTTTTTTTCAAGGTATTTCTCTGAGTTCTCGTGGTTTTTCTCTGAGTTAGGTCTTACCCAGTGACCTGCATATGGGTTTATTCATTGATCCAATAAAGTAATGTGAATTTTGTTATACCCTCTTTTCTTTGAAGGACTCCTCTCTTCTTTGCCATTCTTTTCCAGCCCAGTATATGCAATCTGCTTCCTATCTGTTGCATGGTCACATTTTTTTACTCATGTGAGGGATGTTTGTGTTGTGGAAAGGGACTATTAGGATGCCATAATGAGGCTCCAGATTTGTGTTTTTATTCAGACGAAATATTTTCATGTTCCAGGCAAAATGCTAATGTTTTTAACATTAGCAACCACGCAAACTCAACTTGAATGTATTCCCTAGTTTTCCATGGTAATGAAAGAGTCTATGGATAGTGTTCCCCTGCTCACTGCCCTTTTCCTGCACTCACAGGTTGGGGATGTGTGCCTTTTCACCAGAATAATGACAGAGAAAGAACTCTGTTGAGCTTCACACACCAAATCTGGGGAAAATGACTCACAGTACCACTGTGTTTACTATTACCTGCCCAGAGCAGCCAGTCTAGCTTTGTTATGACTGTCCTATTATGGTCAGTCTGACTTGTACAGAAATCCATCTGTGAAAGAAAACTAGACAAGGACATACAGTTAAAAACATTTTATCGTGACAAGAAATTCTCACTGGCCTGTTAGTTTCCTGCAGATGGGATACTTTTCAAAGTGGCTTTTACAAATGAGCTCTTTAAGTGTGTCATACCTTCCTGTGGTCCTGCAGACTGGCCATCTGTTTCAGTTTCCCTGCAGTCTGCAGCACCTTCATTTGTAAATGAATTTTGCATGGCACCAAAGTTAGAAAGTGAGCTGAAAAATTTCCTTGGACTTCTCCTGTAATAAAAATTTTGTTTGAATGAGAAAACGGTTCACTTGAATCTATAAAGAAGTAAAAAATTAGACATCTTCCTTTGAACTAATGGAAACTTTATGCTTGTTTGGTAATGTTTGTGTTGTTTAGTGTCAACCCAGTCTGTCTTCTCAGAGGAGGTTCTCAGTTGCTGTAAATCTCTAATTCCAGACGAAAGCTGATTACTTTTGTTATATCCCCACTGAGGGCCTGATCTTTTCTAAGTACTAATTTATGCAAATCAAATAAGACTAAATAAGTTTCATTTGCAGAGGACAATACAGAAAATATCAGCTCTCTCAGTTGCAATGATCTGTTTCATGTTTTAAAGAAGTCACACATGTTCATTAAAACATAGTTTCACAAGCAGACAGTGCAAGTTTAGCCCCTGCCATGTTGCTTCTTCCCTGCCCTAGTTCCTTGCTCTGGCCCACTCAGCCTCCTCACATGTGGAAACACAAGTTAGAGAAATCGTTCTGTTAAAAGGAAAAGCTGTCTTTTACAGCACTGTTGTTAATCCATGCCATTTGTTCCACAGTGACACAAAGAGGTGTAGCAGTGTAAGTGATGGGATTGACTGGGGAGTGGGAATGAGGGGTGAGATCAGCAGAAAATGGGTGTGTGTGATATTGATTTTTTGGTTTTGTTTGGTTTTTTTTCCTTGCAAAAGCATCTAATACAGATCTGAAAGCTTTAATGTTTCTTATACGTTCTTAAATGGAATTTCTTTCTTCAAGTGTGGTGGTGCTAAGACTACCAATTCTGTTACTGCAGGTTTAAGTCTGTCTTGCTTCAAAGAAGGTAGTTTAGATATTTGAGAGAACTTCAGCCTCTGTCAAAGTGCTATTGGAAGACTTGGTTATATGTGTGCAACACAACCACCATGAGTAACAATCTGACTGTCCTGGTAGAAGATGTATTGAATCTTCTAGAGGGGAAAAAACATGTCTGGTACAAAATACCTGTGACTATTCTAGCTGCAGCCTAGCCTTAGCTTCTAATGTATTCTTAAATACTTATGTACTCTTAAACTTAAAGGTGTCAAGGGACATGGTTTTAAGTTTCTTATGTTCATAGCTGTGGTAACATGTTTTAGATCTTGATAAATAGATATGTTACTAAGGGTAATAGCTTCTGCAGATGAAAGCTGTTTTGCATTGAAAGTGTCTCAAGGCCTGTCAAAGGTGCAAAACCTATGGCTTAATTTACTTTCTGTGGGGTTCCACCACATGAGGAGTTTGGAGTTGTGCATTCAGTGCCATCATGCTGAGTATGTGCATTTGCCAAGTTTCTTTGGACACTGCTGGTGTTGACCAAGTGCTCTTCCTCTCCCCTTTTTCTGCTTATCCAAATGTTTTCCTGCACAGTTCCAAATCTAACCTGAGCTCTACTTCTGCTCCCCAGTGATTGACTACATTGATATCCTTGAAGTACAAAGCTTTCAAATTGCTTCTGAATCTGTGCTTAAGGCTGAGCTGCCTCTGTGGGGTTGGTATTTCACAGCACAGCAGCACAGGCCTGTGCTAAATAAATTGACTGGAGTTTGTTTTTTCCCTTTTGTTGCTCTTGTTTTTGTTGTGCTGCTGGTGGGAGATGACTTTTGTCACTGCATTACTTCCCTCTATGCCTTTGGGGTTTTACTGTGGTTTTTATTGAAATCAGTGGGGAGGCTGCCACTGGCTTTAGTGGCACCTGCATTGAGTGGTTGGTCACTGTTGGTCAGTACAATTTTTACTGATATTGTTTTAAGTTGCCAACACTAATGAAGCAGAACTGTGAAGTAGGTCGGGCCTGCTGAGCACATAGATGGTTGAAACTAATTAGTGTCAGCTAAAGACTTAATCATTAATGACAAATTTGTATATGCATTCCTATGAAAGTAGAATATTTGATCCACAGGAGACTAAAGAAAATGCAGAACGGGTTTTAGCAGCACAGGATTTTAGAAATCTCTGGAGATACAAGTTTCCATTACTTGGAGCTAAGGTTATGTATCCCATATTTTCAAATACCTACACCAGCTGTTAGTCTTTCTAAGTCTTGTGGAAATGCTGCTTGCAGTCAACAGCAGCAGATGCTAAAGATTTTGAGAAGTGTTTAATAAACACAGAACAGTGAAACCAAAAATACAGATGCTTATGCTGTCATTCAGTCATCTCTCTTGTAGTTTTTTGTCTCACATGACATAAATTAATTCATGGCTGATTCTTAAGCCACTTTTCTAAATATGTAAACCAGCTGCATTTTCTTATGCCTTTAAATGATGGCATTCTTATAACCTTTATCTGTTTTCTCTTGCAGGACCACAGTGTGATCTTGGCTCCTTATATAAGATCATTTGGTAACTCCATTGGTACCTGTTGGGAAATACGTGTTAAGATTCTGCTCAAGGGTAAACCAAGGATAAAAATTAAATGTTTGCTAAAAATGCTCTCTTCCTATTTCTTCTTTGTCATTCTTTATTTTTTACTAATCAGTTTCAGTAGTTCAATATTCAGGAGTTTCAATATTCAGTAGTTTCTGAATATTTTAATTTTCCAATGAAAAATATTTTTTTTTTCCTTTTTTGTGTGTGAGTAAGTAGAAGTTTGATTCTGTGACTGCCCTGGAGTTTTATTTTAAGCTTTTCTTAGTGTTACAGTGTTTTTCAACAAGAAAGCATCATAATGGATTTAAAATAGATTATTCATATTAGAAAAGTGACAAAGCAAGGGAAAGACCTGATGGACAATATATAAAGTTATACCATACCTGATCAGCTAGGGTTTCCTTTTTGTTACCTGTGCAGTTCTTGGGCCTATATGGCATTGTCATTATGCTGTTGAGAACATCAAAAAGATGATCAAAAAGGAAAGCTAATAAACATATCTAAATATTCACTTGAAAAGTCAAATCCAATTTGAGTTTATTTTTATTATTATTAAACTTTTAT
>JANRGV010000094.1:59581536-59593395 GCA_024734035.1 Alethe castanea
ATTGGTCTAATACTGATACTCAGCTGTGAGGGACAAAAAGACTCTCTAACAATTTAAAGTTAGAAAGTGTGTGTTTATTCATACAGCAGTGGGGTAACCCCCTGAAATCACTGTGAAATCACAGGTGATCACAGAGTCTATTTATTGACAAAAGCTTCAAACACATATTCACAATACCAGCACCTCCCATCCTCTGCTTCCTATGGTAATTAGCTTGAATGGCTATTAAGCCATTGGTTGGCTTCTTGAATTAAGTCTGGGGTTGTTTTTGTGGGGAGGGGTCTTAAAAAGAGGAAGTAAGGCAAGTCTTCCTCACCCTGAACTCTCAGCCTTTTCCATCGAGTCAATACAAATGGCTTCTGGGAAAACTCCCTTCGTGACTTTGAGTAAGTTTCTTGTTGCAATTGTTCATGTTTCTTTGAATCTACTTATTAGTTTCATCTTTTCCCATTGCAAGCACAGCTGAGCAAACATAAAATGGCAGGGAATTAATTATTTAAGTTTCAGACAAAACTATCTCAAGCCCAGTTTCTTCTAAGTCATTTTTAACTTTTACCTAGAATCCTAATTTCTCTAAGATTAGTGTTTCAGCAGCAAGGTACATTTGTTGGCAGGACTATGTTGTGGCAGAGTGCCTGCTTGTTTCCAGGCTCTGGGTCCTGCTTGTGCAGGTGGCTTTCAGATAGCAAGAGGAATAATTGTTATAGCTGGGAGGCTTTCACAGCATTGCTCAGAGTCCCTTCAGCTTCATATCTTTAATTGCAGCTGCATAGAGGCAGAAGAGTGGCAATCTCCCAATCAGACTAATTTTGGGGTTTTTTTTAGTTTGTTTTCTACTGTAATTCAGACAAATGAAGTAATTTTCTTTGCTTTAGAAACAAAGGTTTAGACAGATTTGTTTTTCTAATGGGATATTTACTCTGACTGAAAAACAAGTAACTTGTGAATACCTATCACTTTATCATATGGGAAGAGTAATATTTAAGGAATGTTTGGAGGGGTTTTATGCACTACAGTCTTTGGATCATAAATTTATTTGTTGTTTCAGAAATTTCAGTGAATACACTTTATTTACTGAGGCTGTGTGCATAAGACTATAAAGGCATAAATTTTTCAGTTGTTTTTGGGATATTATGCTTCTAATGTACTTCTGCTGATCTTCCTGCATACATTTATTGTTTCTGATATCCAACAGCAATATCTTGTTCCCTTGAATTCCCCTGTGATAAATCTGCAGACCTCTTGTCATTTTCATTGGTTTTCCTTTGTTGGCAGCCTCCTCATCTTGCCCTTTCATCATTTATGCTGCCCAAACTTAACTCTATTTTGAAATTTACTGTTAAAAAATTTGGTGTGGGATCTGCCTTCACTGTCATAGTTTTCCTCTGAAGAAATTCTGATAAGCTCTTTCTGATAAGAAATTCTGATAATTCTGATGTTCATCTTTACTGATGAACATATCTGGAAATCATGGAAGACATGATTTTTTTTTTTCTTTCCTTCTAAAGTATTTGGTTCCTGTTGCCTAATTTCTATGAGTAAAAAACTGAGGCAATGAAAAGAAGTCTTTGATATCAGAAAGTTGTTTTCCCTGTAGGAGATATATTGGGTTCTCCTGTTAAAACTTGTTTTGAGCAAACAGGGGACATAGATTTGAAGTTAGCTCAGACCTGCCCTGTTACCCATGATTTGCTTCTCTTTTAATTACAGAGCTAAAACTGCACTTGTTGCTGTCCTGCTCTATGTGTAACTCTGATACCCCATGAAACCTCCTTTAGCTAGGAGGAAAAATTAGCAACTGATTTTCTCAAGAAGTTCTTCATGGTAAATTGAGTATATTTCAATTTTATTGCAGCAGTATTTTTCTGTAGCACAAGAATGTCTTGCGTTTGTGGGTAATGCACAATTTGTACTCTTATAATAACTCATAGTAATCCAGTAGGGTTTCTTCTCTATTGAGAAGGCTTGAATTCAAAGGGCTGCAAGGGCACAAAATAATTTAGCAAGCTTGAAGGCAACAACATTATTTTCTTGCTTTGGTTTGTTTTCTTTTTTGTTGTTTGTTTGTTTGTTTTTTGTTTGTTTTTTGGTTTTTTTTTGTTTTGTTTTGTTTTTTTGTTTTTTTTAATGCTTGGGTTGAAGGTTTCTCATCCTCCACATTTCCTAAGCTTTGGAGTGAGATCAGTGTTGAGGTTGGGAATTGTAGACTTCCAGTAGCAAACATTTGGTCCTGAAAACTTGATTTTTCTGTGCTTTCTTAAGGGTAAAAAGAAGAAAGTTGCTTTATGTTCATGGTGGCTCTTAGCAAGTGTTGTTGAGTTTCCAGAGCTTGTGTGTTCCTACTTGAACACTGCCTGAATTGAGGCTTTACTGATATTTGCCAAGGCATCTTAAAGCATCTTCTTAGGGAGAAGCAAACAAAAAAAGCCCAAAATGCTTTGCTCTGTTGTGATTCTCTCTTTATGGTATTACTTAACTGCAAAAATTATTTAAGCTTCTCTATCTGAAAGACTGAAAAAGCAGTTGTTTCATCATTATAGCTGTTTTCATTGCAAAAATATCTTATTTCAGAATATAACTGATAATCTGATTAAAATTTGCATGGATTGAGAGTCTGTTTTTCACATGTAATAAAATCATCCATGGCTTAGGTATGAAAACACTCCAACCTATTTCTCCTCCAATTGCAGTTTAGTGTAAAGTTGATGGAAAGCTGGACACTTTCAATTCAGAAGCTGAAGGAAGGTCCTGTTTTGTGAACAAATAAAGCTTCTGACAGGCCTTTCCCATTTCTAATGGCAGTGTAAAGTAGGTGACATATTTATGCTTTCTTTTGGTTTTTTAGGATTGCTGTTGGGAGTCTGGGAGCCCTAGGGTGCTGTGTTTAATTCAATGCACTCCTAAAAGGAAAGGCTGTTGGTATTGACCTGAATTGGTGAACAAGGGCAGGGCAGCACTGGGTGAGAAGGATCCCCTGCTGGCATCTGTGGCATTGCTGGAGGATTCCTGGCTTCCTGCAGGAGTGGGACCTCACAAATAACACAAAAATATAACACCAATAGCACAAAAATATAACACCAATAGCACAAAACGTCACAAGCACAACGCTGTGGCTGAGAGAATGTGCTGGTATCTTGACAACAGGCACAAGTAAAGGTTTATACCCAGGGAGAAGCTGTTCTCAGCCAGTGGGCTGAGAAAACACCACAGCACTGAGAATTTTTTTAGAGCCCAGAAGTGGGGAGGATTAATTCCCCCAAAGAGCTTTACAGTTCCCATTTTTCTCAAAGAGTCACATGTTGTTGCATTTGCAAATGCTTGCTCCTCTGCTGGCTCATAGTTATTGTCTCACAGAGCCTACAGAGATGTATCAAAATGATCCATTGTCCTTCCCTCACCAAGGAGAAAATTCACCAGTTTCACAAGAGTTTAGGCTGCTTTGGGCTGCAGTACCTAATAAAAAATTGGACAGATATGGGGTGATAAACCAAGACATGCTGCTTCTTCAGCCTTCATCCATTCTCATTTGATACAAAGTAGTTTGATGTTCATTATAGTGGGCAAATGTAAAGGAAGATGCGTGAAATGGAAACGAGCTAAATCTGTGGAATCTAATTTAAAACTCCAGTCTTTTTCTTCATTAATGCAGTGTGTTTTCTTTCTCTTCCTCAAAGTGGCCTTGGAACTTTACAGTCTGTCCTAAAATGTCACTAGAAATGCATATTGCCCATGATTTTGGTGTGAAAAGTTACCAAGCATTGTCAAGGGCCATTTGAAACTGCTGCTGCAATGCCTTAATTATTTAATGGCTGCTAAAGAGCCAGTTCTTTATTAGAGCTCTGATATTTGAAAAATTAAATTCAGATTTACCTGCAGGCTCAAGCATGCTTCTCTCTCATTAAAAAAATAAAAAGCAGAAAATATTAATGGAGAAATAATTAATAAACTCAAAGAAATTTGCCAAGGGAATGTGAGTGCACTGAATTTTGAAGCATGTAAGTAGAAAAAGAGCAGCACTGTACCCAGTGATGGCAAATCTTACATTGACCCCCAAAGAAGCCTCCAGAAGCAATGATGCTCCTGAGCTGTTCTTTACAATGCAATGGAAATGCAATGTTCCCAGAATGGATGCTGTGAGATGAGCCCTCTCCAATAACTGGTGGAAAATATTTGTGAAAGTTCCTCTCAGAAGCCCATCTCTCTACTCTTTGTCATTTAGTTTGTCTTTTTGACTTGTTACTTACAGGGATATTATTTAAGACAAGGTTCTGCCGGAGTCCTGATCTCTGTCCAGATTTAAAAATCTGTTTTCTTTTTTCACAGCTACTGGTGCCACAGTATGAGTAGGAATGCTGATACTAGGTAGGGGAATGTGTAATGGGGAAACTGAAAGTAGTTTTAACTCTTAGTCTTTAGTTGTGGTCTGCCACTCAAATGAAATAATATTCTGCTGCCCCTCCCCATCATTATTTTTTTTTTTTTTGTATCTTGAAGAATTACTTCTAAAACATAAATATAATTGTACAAAATACTCAAAGTACCATTGTGTGAGAAAGTAAAACTTAATGCAGTGTATTTCCCCTATTTGTAGTTTTTCATAGTTATTCCATTGCAGTCTGAGCAAATGCAAATTTTACATCCATTAACAGACCAAAAAAAAAAAAATGCCAATACCTAAGAAACTCCCAGGAAAATGAAGCCAGGATCTTAGCTGAGGTGCATAGTGCTGGGAGTGCTCATGCATGGAAGTGGGAGTGGCTTGGATTAGGTATATATTAAAAAAACCCTGCTTGTGAGATAATTAATCATTGGAACAGGTTTGCCAGGGAGGCTGTGGAGTTTTGGAGATTTTCAAGCCCCAGGCAATCTGGCTTGGTCTCACATCTTAGAGCAGGCAGCTATATCAACTCTTCAACTTCCTCCCAGGGTCATGATTCTCTGATTAACAAAACCTCCTGTGTTGCCTAATAATTTTCATGTTAGAATATTCTGCAAAAACTACCTTGTATATTGAGGAGTCAAAAGGATTGGTTAAATTAACTGTGAAATTTTCACTGTAATAGTTTAACCTAGTTCTCCTCCCAGCTGCAGAATACGAAATCAGACCAAAGATTGCAAGTGAAGAACATGGCTCTATATGGGCATAAAATAATTTGCTTTAGAAAGAAACTAAAATTTTTACTTTTTAGGATTTTCAGCTTTCCTGTCTAATCTGATAGTTTTTAATAATGAAACTTTTTTTTTTCCTTAGAAAGACAAAGAATAATATCAATTATCTTTTTGTGAGTTCCCTTTTTCTAATGAATTTTCCATGGAAAGTGAGGGTGAGTACCTGACTGAGTTTCATTGTGGGTAACAAAACCGTAGAGTTGCATGAAATTTCTTTCAGTTTTGAAATGTGCTCTCTGTAGTCATAGTTCCCATAATGAGTCTTTCTGGTTGACTTTCTGAGACAATTTAGTCTGATAAATTGCATCCCTTGTTTCAGTTTGTTCTGTTGTGCTGTGAATTCAAGAGGGCAGACAGCTCAGTGCAGCCCCTGATACTGATCTAGAAAAGGCAATCAATGGTTGCCTTTGAGGCTGTTGTGATATTTTCTGCATAATAGGCTCATATTTTACTGCTGCTGTAGAGGCATGGGCATTTACACGTAATTCTGGGTAATTCACTGTAATGACTATTTCATTTTCCTTTGCTCTATTTTTATTTTTTTTTTTAATTATTGAGCCAAGAATCATTCCAGCCCTTCAAGGCAGAACTTGTCCAAAAATCTTGGTTAACTTTTTCATCAAACAATGCAATAATAGTGGACTTATGGGCCTGACATTTCCAAATTTTGCCATGGAAAATCAGACACACTATCTTTCACTAGAATCTTTCACTATCTTTCAGTAGAATCATATACATAGAGTGTTTTGTGATTCTGAGATATTAATCCAGAATTATATCCAGGACAACTGTTCATCAACATCCAAAAGCAGCCATAAATAACAAGAATATCAAGATGTGTTTTTGCTCCCATTGCTCAGAAAAAGGTGGATTTTTCTATGTCTGTGAATGAAATGAGAAACATTTTATCTGTAAAGCAGTCTATTCTCATGATTGCACAGCCTCCCACAGTTAAAGAAATTGTGCTAAGGCAGTTGCTGAATCTGGGATCCAGCACAGCATAACCTGATTCCTTATTTTGCATTGTTTAATAGTCCACTGATTGTATATCATCTGTACCACTTGTGAAGCTTTAGACCATGATTTCACACAATGTGAGGCACCTTTTTTTTTTATTTTTAATAGTAATAGCAGGAAGAAATGATTAGACATGACCCATATAACTATCCAACCCTGAGTGTGGATTATTTCTGGGGAGCTCTCAGCATCAAAGGCTATTTTTTATGGTACTTATTCTCTAGAAGAAAAGATTAAATGTGTTCTATTTGCTGTTGCTTTCTGCATTGCATTCTCTTGCTCCAGTTTTTTTGGCCATGAGTTCTAATGTTGCCAGGCATTGGGAATTTTATGGAAGCATCTGCTGTCAGCAGATTGAGAATTTGGCTCCATAGTCACACAGTTCTAGAGCACTCTGACTCAATGTTGATGGTCTGTAGCCAAAATAGCTGCATCAATTTGCACAGAATCAGAAATACCTGTGCTGGAGCCTGGTGGGACACCAAGAAACAGATTCACTTTCCATCAGTTGCAGGTCATCCCACAGGCTATGTGCCACACTGTAAGGGAGAATTACAACTAGAAAAGAAACTGTTGTTTCAGATTACTTTCCAAGATTTCCAAGGCTTTCTTGCTTAAAAAATGTGGTAATAAAGGAATGTGATAAAATAGTCTCTTCTAGCAGATTTCCCAATTAATCAGTATAAACAAGCCTAGCTTGTATGCAAATATTGAAGACTGGTATGTGCCCCTATTCAGATTAGGAGTATGAAATACAAGCTTTACTCTGTTCAAGTAAACATTTAATTTAGTGCTTAAAAGATCTAAAACTTAGATAGTAAAATGTGAATCCAAACAAATATATCTGAGGCCAGGCTATGCTTGTAGGATTCTGGATTCTAATCTGACTCTCACTCTTTCATGATTAATGTTCATTAAAACTCAAAAATTCTATCAAAAGAGGTGTGAGGTCTTGAAAGATAGCACTGAGCAATTAAAAAGATTTTATCATTAACTTTTCCACTATTTCTATTAAAACCCTCCACATTCAGTCCAGGGATTTAGAAAAGAAAATATTTGGTAAGGAACTGCAAGGACATGAGCAAACATAAAAATAGTTGTGGTCTATGCAACTTTCATTCACATCCCAAGCTGTGGGTCAGGCAATCATCCTTCGAGTGCTTAGGCAGAGTTTTGATTGGAGTACTGTGAATATTTCCTAGATGGTTTTCTTTTAATGGATGTACTATTAATCTTTATAAATTATGATAACCTCAGTTAGATGCATGATTCTGAAACAGACAAGAATTCCAAAGAAGAAACCAAATTACTTGAACATATGGGTTTAAATCATTTACTTCAAAAATGACACAATCATCCTTTCCTTGGAAGGAAACCTTTCCATTACTTCTGATTGTCATTTTTTTACTGATAAATCAATATTTGATGTAAGAAGATTTAAAACCAAGTCTTATTCTTCAGAGGCATGTGCCCAATGCCAAAATGGAAAATTAGACTTATATGCTATCACTTTTTGGTTTCCACAAAAATTGTAAGACAGGGAGAGCAGAGGAAGCTTTCATTAATGATATGAACCCATGAGCTGAATTTATTATGCTGTTCCTGAGCATTGCTTTTCAATTGCTGTTTGTTCCACATAGTGTTGAATAATCTGGGTATAATAAAAGAGTACTGCAAAACTTAAGTAGAAAAAGAGGCATATGTAAAAAAAATAAATCTACTGTGTTATGTAATTTCAAAGCTTCCAGTAAGTAAGCAGAAGAGTAAATCACAAATTTTGCCAATTCAGTAGCTGCCAAGCCAAATTGTAGTGGTTATGGGGGAAGTAGCAGGATTTTCCTTTACAAGAACTACAAGATTTCCCAGTTTTGTAAATTTAAATTTTTTGTCTGTCACTGCATATATATCTCAGTGAAAAGGAATTGTAAATCAAGTGAATAATCAAAGTTGTAGGTACTTGGGAATTCTGAATCCACATCACTGCTATCCAGCACAAACGGCATTTGAAAATGCTTGGAGGTCAGCATTTGCAATATCTGGTTTAGAGTCCATGAAATAAATAATCAGGATTATAACAAGGTATGAGTTCAGCACTTGTTACTTCTTCCTTATGCTTAGTAAAGCAACAATCTGAGAATAAATCAGATGAATATAGAATGTTTTGTTATGTGATTGGAGTTCAAAAGGAAGAAGCCTGATTATAAATGAATTAAATATAAACAGACACCTCAAAACCCATGTGAAATATTTATTTTTATTACGGGATTTCTAATTTAAAGATATTATTACTGAAATCCAGGGAGGTTTTACCAGTGAAGTGGAAAAAGACTTGACTGACACAACACAACCTGAAAATTCATCACTCCATACACAACCTGAAAATTCATCACTCCATACACAACCTGAAAATTTGGTGTATTTTGAGGACAGATTAGGAATGGTATAATTTTTAGATTTTACCAGTTGTTTATACATCATATACATCCAAGCTATGGAGCCCATTATCTTTAAAATTACATTATTTTTTCAGTTTCAGCTTTAGTCATCTCTTAGGTTGTCTTTCAAGTAAAATGAAAATATAGGACAAAATAGTCTTACCTTACAGAAGAAATTGTCCTTACATAGGCAGTAGTGGACCTTAAGAGCTATGTAGGCCTTGTGCTGACATTTATTCTTGGGGTAAATTTCATAATATACAAGTCATCTTTTAACTCTGGTTCACAGATACCTAAGTATGGGAGAAATCACTTCTCTTGTAACTTATTTGTGTGAATAAATGCAAATACCTGCAATTACACCCCCCATGATTCTGAATTTCAATTGCCTCAAAGATTCATGTCAGTAAAACTGAAATGCATGAATCTTTGTAGAGAGAAAAGCCAAAAAGAATTTGTGTATACCCAGAAAACTTCAGTGGATATCAGAGTGAATATATTGGATTGTTTCTCAGTAGCTTTTTCTTATAACCTGATTATGTTTTGTATTTTGTTTTTTGTTTGGTTTTTTTTTTAAACACTGAGCCACTGTGATGCAAAAAAAAAGGATACTGTGGCTCTAAAATCATGTGAGAGATATATATATGCACACATACATATATGTATATATATGTACATTCTGAGCATGTATCAAAACATAACTCTGCCAAAAAGGAGTTTTGTGAGCTTAAAGAATATGTGACATCTGACAGGCTGAATTGAAAGGATTAAGGTGTAGAGAAACAGAGGCAGCATGAGAGACATCTTTGATTTATCCATTGCTTTGTAATGCGACAGTATGAGTGAAGTAAGCAAGCAATTTTGGAAGTAATAAGTAAACAATTTCTATTTTAAAAAGAAGATTAAATACTGGGTTTTATTAAGGATTTGCCCCTGCTACCTACCTCTCCAGTGAAATTTTTAATCTTTTTTTTACATTGGCTTTGCAGTGGAAACTAATCAGTCCTCAGTTCATCTCAGGAGACAGAGCCCAATCTTGAATCCTGTGCCCATTTTTGATGTGTTGTGTGGTAATCCAATTAGATTCCTGCCTCTACTTACTGAATTTAAGCCTTATCAGTGTTGCAACTGCTGAAAAGAAATCTTGACATATTTACCAATTTGTATGACCATTTTTACTGGCTAGCTCTCAAATGGTTCTGTCTTTATGTGAGAGTTCAAATGGAATGTTTTAGTTAATCCTTTGGAAAAAGCCTCGATGCACTGCAGCTCACTTTGTTATTGGTTTTTGGGTTGATTGAAATAGTCACACATTTTCCTGAGTGAACCATGCTGCTATCTTTGCCTTCACAGGCTCATTTCTTCATCTTCATTTATTGGCCATGTAGCCATCATTACTTTCTTTTTTCCAAAGATCATGGAGTATGTTATAAAAAGCTTCTGAAGAAAGGCCCAGAGCTCCACAGTAAGCTGTGGCTGTAAACAGAAATAAGTGTTTTCTGCAGTGTTTGACTTTGTGCTAACCTAATGTATAAATCAGATTTCCTCTTTATTGAATTGCTGAAGATAGATAAGGATCTCACCTTGAAAATAACCTAAATTATTATTCCACTCAGAGAAAAACAAAAAAAAAGAGTATACTTTGAATTATAATCTATATCTTGAGCACTTAATTCCTTTTGTATCTTGTGATGATGTGTACTCTATTACCAAAACATGTTGTCTAACATTGATGAAGGATTAATTAATCTACAGATATAAAACACAGTAAAATTAACTTGTGAACCCCAGGTAATTGCATTCCTTTCATGATACATTTGTGAACATTGATTCAGCATCACTGCAATAATGATATCTAATGAATTCAACTCTTTAACAAAATAACTTTACTTAGAAATTTTAATTAAAATAATTAAAAAATAAATTTACTTAGAAACACAGATTTGTACAACTAATTTCAAGGGATCTGCTTTAGCAAATGTTATATACATCTGCAGCCACTCTACATTTTCCCAAATTAATTTGTAATGTATGGATTATCTGTGGCTACAAACTGAGTTCTTTTGTCAAAAAAGGACTTGTTGTTGCCTTTTTTAACATTGTGGAAGGGTGTGACATAATCTTAAACAGATGAAAGGAAATAGCATTTAATATGCTTTATTAAATTTTACAATCCTAAGGCTCGTGGGGAAAATCTGCTAATGACTGGGCAGCTTGTATCCTCTAATGTTTCCAAATTAATTGTTTTCTTATTGTTGTTTGGTATGTCCATTTTCTCTTCCAGATCTATTCTGTCCACCTGGCACTGTTTTTGCAATTACATTGCCCTTGTGAGCCCTTTGTGGTGTGATCCATCATTTTTCATTTCTCTTCCAGTGCCTGATAGTCAAAGTAGGCTGTGAGATGGTTGTGTAATATAAAATGTTTTATTTTGTTATGGTTCTTATTGCACAAAAAATTCTGGAAACTCCTCATTTTTTTAGAGCTCACATGTGTTCTATCATCTCAATTCATGTATATTGCAGTGGGCCTGGAGGGGGAACCAGTCACACACTAGTGCTAGTCTAGAAACAAATATATCATAAAAACCAGTCCTACATGAGACTTACAGTGTCCAGTGGGCTGTATGAAAACTGTCTAGACAATCACAGGATGGCAGGAAAAGCACATATGTATGTGGTGAGAGAGATAAAGTTTCATTGGAGAAGGGAACATTTTCCCATAGCAGGAATGTTGACAAAGTGTTTACGTAGAAATGGAAACATTTCTTTCTCAAAGAACAATTTGGCATGTTTTTGCTCTCTAAGGACACGTGTCTTGAATGTTTTGGAATATTCTGAATGTATTTTCCCCTTTCATATGAGGAGAAAATTCCCTCTGAACCCAAAGGTTTCTCTGCTGCTGCTGCAGTGCCAGGTGAATTTTGGTGAATTTTGGTGTGAGGCTGTTTCACAGCTATTCCTGGACAAGCAGGTGTCTTGTTACCCTGCCACTCAAGGGCTGGATCTGTGCTGCCATGGCAGAAAGTTGGACTGATGGTGCATTTTTGTTGCATAAACACTTTCCTCCATGGCACACACGTTTGTACGCTCATTTGTTCTTCTGAGACTTTGCTTCTGAACAAGAATGCAAACCTTTCTTTGATGTTACACAAGGCATTGCATGGTTCACTGGGATGAACTCATATCACCAAAATCCTGCATAAAACAGATTAAAAATGGTCTTGCTCTTGGATTGT
>JANRGV010000094.1:59593495-59606101 GCA_024734035.1 Alethe castanea
CATGGTTCACTGGGATGAACTCATATCACCAAAATCCTGCATAAAACAGATTAAAAATGGTCTTGCTCTTGGATTGTGCAGCATTAGGCTCTGATGGTAAGCACAGTGGTAACTTTGTCATAGATTAAGATCAAGACACAATCAAATAAACATAAAAAAATAGTACTTAGCTACTCATCTGTAGCAACACATCCATAGCATGATAAGCTGCTTCTCTTTTGTGTCTTTTGCTTGGACTGCTACATGAGCCTGTGATTTTACAGTGCAAATTCAGAAAGAGCAGGAAGTGAAGCTCATTCCCAGCATATTGTAGGCTTCCAAAAAACCCACCCTGTACTGCATCAAATGCAGCTGTTAGGGAGGTGGAATTGCATGTGGCACTGTAGGCTCCTTCTTGCCCTATGCTGAAAAAGCTGTTAGTGTTACTACAGAAACATACAGAAACAGTAAGCACTTTTATTTTTCCAATGCAATTTTTGAGCTGTATCATAAAACAAAAGTAAGAGTCTCTTTTATGTTCTAAAAGTGAAAATACACATGAATTGGCAACTTGGTTGGTAGGCAGGGTGTTATGAAAACTCAGAAAAGTTGTTCTCCATGAGAATGCTGTCTGTTGGTTTTTGGGTTTTGAATAAAAAGCTTTATAACTGCTGAACACAGTGCAAAGAAGAAGGTACAGTCTGGCTAAAACTGAGGTTTGAACCTATTTGCTACCTGAATCATAAACAATGGTATTCCTGCAATTAGTGCCAAATTAATTACTAAGCAAGGGTAGGAGAGCATTGAAGTGGTTAATCCCACTCCACCTGCTTGCCTGCCATATCTGATTCCTGACATGGAGGAATGGGATCCAGACCACCAACCTCCAGGTCTCTCTTCACACAACCAGAGAGAAAGGATGGCTCTTTGCATGTTTTTAACACAGACTCTCTTCTTCCTTTCCTGTCTGTAAGGGACTGATTACAAGACCAGAGGAAGTAATTTTGGAAGTCAGATAGCTTTTCTTCAGAGCTGAATAAATGTTTGAGTAGCATAATGGTCTGAGAAAATGACTGCAGTGTGCTCATTCTACCCCAGGTAGTTTCTTCATGATTATTTTTTTTCCTTCAAATCAAAAAAGAGGCTATTGTCCTTTAAATCATTTGTACTACATTGCATTATCCCATATGGGGCACATACAAAAAATGGCTTGATCTACAGTCTTTGAAAGCCAGCACCCAGAGGCTGAATTTGTCACTTTAATTCAGCTGCATTTTGGTCTTCATTCCACAGAAACATTTCAGTGCATTCAGACTTTAGGAGCTTACTTTTGCAAGATTAGAAGCTGAGGAGAACTGCTAATCCTGTTTTTCTCCTCACAGTCATAAACTATGACTGGGTTAAAGTCCAAGTGTTGTTCATATTCCTGTTGCACATCAAATTTGGGCTCCCTACCATGAGGAACTGAAGCAGGTGAATGGCTGGGGCACTGCCATACTAATGAGAGATAAGAGTTCTGATTGAAGTCTGTGTTGTTACAACTGCATTCATTTTTAGAAATTATGTTCTTCTAAATTTTGTGGATTTATATGATTTTTTTTTATTATAGCACAGCATTCTAGGTATTCAGAAAAATAGTGAAGGAGGATTTCTGTAAGAATAACTTTACAGAATGAATCTCTTTCTGACACTACTCAGTCTGTTGAAATCTGAGTTTTGCATTTGTGATTCACTAAAATTCTCCAGCCAACAGTGGAGTTACAGTGATGCAAAGACTTCAGAACTGGAATTTGATTCTTTCCCAATATTTGTAAAATCAGAGTGAGGGTCTGGATAGAAATAATATCCCTGATCCTTATTCCACTATATCTGGAAGCTACAATCTGTTTTCTGAACCCATTTTTATCTATAACATGCTTCCTTACTTCTTATCTTTCAAAGACTAAAATAAACAAGAATTCTGGAGATTCCACTATTAATACAGTAAAAATTGCCCTTGAACGTGTTCATTTGAACTAAGATGTGCTTCTTGTAGCCCCAGCTAGGTCATAATGGTGCCTCATGGTTGTGCTTGTGTTGATTAAAATTGTATTGCCAATTGCTGCCAGGTTGCACTAAATGCATCACTGAAAACCAGATTTCTGTTCATTTTTTGTTGTACTTGGCACAGACTCAAAATTTCTGATTATTTCTTTTTTTTTTTTCTCCAGTCATACTTGGCCCAGACATTCCTCATTTAATACATAGAGTTGTCCATTGTGAATTCCCTTCTTCCAGCTGTATTTCTCAATATATCACCTTTGCAATCATTGCTTCTCTCCTTTTTGTACTGGTTCATTCTCAACAGCCATCTGTATTTTCATTCCTTGTGTTCATGACCACAGTCAGAATTTATTTCTGTGGCATCTTCATCAATGTTTTTTTTTTTTTTTTTTTTTTGAAAAAACATTCACCACATCATATTTTCACTGCGGCACTTTAGTGTTTTTGGTTTAGTCTGTACAGCTTTATTTTACTTCCTCATGATTTGCTGTTGTGTGGAGTAAATGTATTTTGCAAATAGAGATCTCAAGGGTATCCTTAGGCTGAGTATGAGCTTCATCAGATAAAAAAAAAATAAATGTTCATCTGTTTTTGTTATATGCTCTTTTTAGTTACTGTTCATTGAGGGCTATTGGAATGTCAAAGATACATGGGACAGCTCCTTGTGACTTATTCCAGATAAGTTAACCATAAAGAGTTTACAAAAAAATGAACATTAATTTGGTGTTTCTCTTTGCTTGAGCGTCATGCTTAACTACTGTACTGCCAAGAGAGTAACAGGATCTTTGATTTTAATAAAAAAGTGAAGTGTTACCTGTGCTTGTCATGACCTGTCAACACATTGCCAAAATAGTGCAATCAAAGAGGCCATGGGAGTCAAATTGAGGTTTCCAGTGTTTCCCACATCCCTGACACAACACCAGTGGAACTCGAGTTATGGGTGGTATGGAATGAAGACTTACCATTAAAAACTGCTTTAGTGGGAGGCTGACCTGAGGCAAGGGAAACTTTCTTGTAGCTGAGGAAGAATTCAAGGATGACAGGTAAGAGTGGAAAGAGTCCAACCATTGCACCACTCATATCCCTGGGGAATTACATTTTCCCAGAGAAATGAAAAGAGAGTTCAATTATGAAAATTAGGCAGTGGGCAGTAGTTAAATGCTGGTCATTTTAGAAAAGAAAAGAAGTTATTTCTAAAATAACTGTATGATTATGCAAAACAGGAGCCTCTTTCCCTACTTGCAAGGTGAAAATCTCAGCATATGTATTAAGGAAGAATTTCTTCCCAGGACTTTCTGATCCATGTCATTAGAAAAACAGGGCACTTTTGTTTTCATTCAGTGCCTCATTTGGAAGATGTTGATTCTAAATCCTGCCGTTTGGGCTGTGTGAGGCATTGTTTTACCATAAATTTCACAGAACTTATTTCTACAGACTTTTTCATGAGTAGACTCCAGCCTGGGAAATATTTCTCACTTCTGCCAGAATAGTCAGGTACAGAGAATTACACCTGAGAGTTATTCAAAGCTCTTGGTAACGTAAATACGGAGAATTAGTTTGTGTCTTTTACTGATTTTTTTGGTGTGATATATTTGGCATGATATATTACATTTTTCATATTTTTTTATCTTTATGCTGTCCTTGAAAAGCATAGGATGGAAGGTACTAAAGGTCCAAAGAGAAATTCCTTGAAAATGAGGGAAGCTGCTGAAAATCAGATAATGGTCCTTTCAAAAGAAGTGACAAAATTCATAGCTTAATTACAATGGCAAGATTTAATAAATGTTAGTTTCTTAGCACAAACTGCAGAAAACAGAAAATTGCAGATAACTAATGACATATTTTGATGCTAAATGTAAACCAGAAAATAGGTATCATTGTCATGTCACTTTTACACGTTTTCAAAGCAATGATTTCTTTAAAGATCAACATTTTTCTCATCATCATCAAAAAGTAGCAAGGTGAAATCAGGGGCAGAACTCTGGGTTGAACACAAGACTGGAAGAAACAATCCCACTGGGACAAAGCCTCACCAAATTCCATTTCGTGTATTCTGGAATTTGCTATTTGGGCTATGCTTGTGCAAATAACACGGCTATGGAAAAGCATGGTAGGAATGATGTTAGCTACATCAAATTGCATAAGAACAGTTACAAATTCTCATTGTGTAAGAGAGAGAACAAAAGGAAGATATTAAGATATGCTGAGAGTTAGTTATAGCACAGCTCAGCTCAGCAAGGAGCATCAGGAGTGCAACAAAAGGCAATGTAATAATCACTTCCTTTCAGCAAGATACATTTTGTTTATGTTGTTGAACCAGAGCACAGAAAGTACTGAAATGCCACAAACAAAATGTGCAAATCTCAGTAGAATGCATTAAGGGGTGTCGTAAATATCCTTTAAAGGTTGGCTTTCTTGTCACTTGTAAACAAAAATTCAGCCTTTTATGTGTGCAGTAGGTCCTTAGTCTGTTTGCATCTTGATTGTTACAGTCAGGATATAATCACTACTCTGTGAACTTGCAATTATCTGCCTTGTTCCTTTGGATATTTTAAGAAGGAAAGCTGATATGAAAGCCAAGTATGAGTTCCCTTGATAATGGACATTCTTCTACCAGAATTTCTTAAACTACTTTGACAGGGTGCATTGTTAATATAAGGAAAATTCTAGAAATGCATAAAACCCTCTGATCTGTCAGATATTTTCTCAAATGTAAAATACCATAAGTTTAGAACTCCTACTCTGCAGAACCAAGGCTTTATAAATAACCCCATAAAGCTGGTAGTTGCTCATTTATCTGTCTTCCTAAGGAAGATCCTAAAGATAGGTAATGGACTCTGACATAAATGAGCAATGCAAAAAAAGTTCTTTTATTTGTGAATAAAACAGGAAATTTGTTTTGACTGTATGCAGAGAAAGCTTTTGTCAGGATTCATTCACCTTCTCATCATTAAAATGCTAATTCTTACCTTTATTATTCTAGGTATATACTGGGCTATTTTATCCACTTTTAGATGAATATTTCAGTTAAATATTGTATTTCCCTTTGCCACACTGCCAACAAAGAAATGTGCAAATTAGGAATTTATGTTTCACAGAAATAATTTTTATTGTTTTGATTTTAAATAATAATTGGAATCCTTTTTCACTTCTTTACATGTGTGTAAAAGAAAGTAGGGATTATTTAAGACTGGATTTATTTTTCTGACTTACATTTTTTCTTCCATAGATGATTCAGATCCTATTTTTTGTCGTTTAACAACCACATGGATACACAAAGGAAACCCTCAGATAACTGAGAATTGTGTAGATTATGCCCCTGCAGATGTGTGTTCATACTTCTGCACATACATGGGCAGTAGAAATGTTCTAATTCCACTTTGCAGAAAAGACATTGGTAGACATTTCTTGAAATAGTTAAACTTTTTTTTTTTTTAATGTAAATCACTTTGTACCAATATGGTATTAGTCTAAAATTCAGCTCCAGGTGTTATGCACACACATCTACATTGTTCAGATGCCTCAGCTGAGTTTAATTTTTAATTATTGCTTAATATAAACCATCCATTTTGTTAGAACAAAAATTGTAGGCCACCCTCAACACCTTCCATTGGAAGATTCTTGGTGGTGTTAAATTAGTAAACCTTGTGGTTTTGATAATTGTTTGTGTTGATAAACAATGAATATTTGTATGTTCAAATTATGTAATTATGACAAAACCCTGAGCTGATCTTTGTGTTAGAGAGATTCACTTGGGTCCTTCTTACCCTGGTAAAAAAAATTTTGCTTAAAATGGAGCTTGAACTTACTGAAGTGGATGAATCTGGGCAGATTTTGAGCTCCTGATGTTAATGACTCACAAGAAAATCAGCTTATAAACAAAGTAGGTTCATTTTCTTTACTGAGTTTCAGTACTATCAGCAATGGCAGCATTTGGGAATGCAGTTCTCTTACTGAAGGGCTAAGGGAGCTGTACAAGCACATTGTTGTTCACCTGAGGATACAGGAAGTAATTGCAGAACCTTCTCACCTAACAGGTCACTACAGAGACATAAAAGTGCCCAGAAATAAAAATTAATGCTTTTTACATTGTTTGACTATGGCTAAAGAGAGAACCTTGGTCTCTCGTGCACCCTCATCAGCACTACACTCACTCTCCAATGTTCCTTCTCTGGGTTAGGGTATGTGTCTGGAAAAACTTAACATTCCTTGTTTTTCTTCAGGAAAGGAAAAAATGAGAGATACTGCTTTCTGAAATTTCCCCAAGAGTATCTGAAGCTGACTTCCTGAAATGTGCATGGCAGAATGGATGAAAAGCCTGTCCAGGTAAAAAGATGTACTGGATTTTTATACATTAGTTCTCTTGACTTTTGCCTTGTTAAAGCTCCCAGTGAACATTCCTGAACATGAGTTTGCCTTGTAAAGGTAATTTCAATCAGAAGGGGGTCTTTTCCTGCTATTTATTTGTTTATTTATTTTGTTGCTATTATGAACTAAAATTATTTTACCTCAGAGAGCATGTTGAACAGATTTTAGAAGGATCACAGCCAACAGACTGTGAGTTCGGTGCCTTTTATAGAGATCCACATGGGGAGTGTGATGAGCCATTCCTAAACACAGAGCAAGTTATCTGCTGGCTACTGAAAGTTCCAGTTCCAACTAATCAGCCTTGAAAAATTCACTGAAGCTTTTGACTTCAATAGAGGAAAGGAATTAATCCATGTTAGCCTGGAAGATCTGAAGAACCTGGACCATTAGGTCCACTTAACTCTGGGTTTAACAACACCCTTCAGTAAGGCTTTCAACCTGGGGCTTCCATGCCGAGATTAACTCTTGGGCTGTAATTTCCACATTCTAATTTCTGACACGGGGTTTTGACACAGGTAAAATGCCCAGTTTTTAAAGTAGTTAAGTTTAATTCAGTTCTCAGGATCTCATAAAAATGATGGTTGCATTCCTAAGCTACAAATGGTTTGGCTTTTGATCTCTATATGAAAACTCCTGTCCCTGCTTGTATTCAACAATAGTTAAGCAATTCCCAAAGGCACATAATAACAGAGTGAGAGCTCTGATAGATGTGAGGAAATTTGCTATAGTATGCTGCAGCTGAAACCCACAAGATTTCTCTAAATTTAGAGGTTGATGTGGAGGTTTTAGTGACCTGGGATAGAAATAGGGTAGAACTGAGCTAATATTAACTAGGGGGTTTTCAGGAGTTACTCTGTCACCAGTGTACAAAAGAACATCAGCTCTCTACAGGTAATTTCTGCACATACAAATTATTTATTTGGACGACTTTTGGGCCATCTCTGTTGGGATGGGTGAAACGACATTAGGCTATTAGGTCATAGCCTAATGAGGCAAATATCTCACAGCTTTACCTGCCTTGTGCACAGACAGACAAAGGGTGCTTCTGGCTGCAAATCCTCCCCTGCTTGTGGCAGCTCTGTGTGAATGTGAGGAAAGGCAGCATGTGATTTCCAGAGCAGTATTTCCTGTTCCCTCTGGAGAAAAGGCTGGATGCTTCATTCAACATACAGAATTTAATATTTTCTTGTGTTAACTGCACCTTAGCCATCCCAAGCATTACTGTAAATGATCCTCAATGTTCTGAAATGCAGGTCTTCTTCTAAAGGGTAATTTTAAAAGTATTTTTAGAAACTCCATTTATGCATCAGTATTAAAGCAATTTTTATATTGCCTTTGTGCTACCTATTTTAACTTCTTGTTTCCTAGCTAGTCCCTGGATCCCAGACCAATGACAATACTCTAGAAAGGGCACTTCCATTCTGGAAAGGTTTTCCTCAGTAAATGTCACACTGAAAAAAACCCCATAACTATTTGTTTCCCTCACACCAAAATAAAGGCTATTATTGGATTCTTTCTACACTGTTTGCCGGTTCAAAATTGGCCACAAAAATATTTATTTCATTCAATAATATAAATAATTAATTTTTCCTTCAACTTTGTATGGTAGTAAGGGTTGCAGCCTGCTAAAGTTGGTTAATTCTATGTGTTTATTCAAGATGGGAAAAGTGTTAACTCTGTGCTTAATACACCCCTGAGATCATACAACAGTATCTCCAAAATAAAGATGTTTAATAAGGTAGATGAGAGTATAATTTATTTGAGAACAGTTTGTTTGGCTCAATAAACATGGCACTTAAAACTTGCAGACATCCAGCTCCCATGTAAATCTCATTTTGAAGCCATTAGGAATAGGATTTAATAGATTCTCATTTTTGTCAATGAGTCCTCCTTATTAAAAATTTCTTATATTTTCTCAGATATGCAATGCTATCAAGACTCATCCATGTCTTCTATTCATAACCATTTCTTACATAGGAATCATAAAAACTTATTTACTGGAAATTTAACATCATCTATCTTCTCAAAGTTCATAGAAACAGCCTTTTTTACCTACAAACATATATGAGAGCTATGTTTGATGCCATCTAACATCTAAATTTCCTTTCTTTACAAGCTTCTTCACATAACAGCTTGCTACTGCATGTTCCTGCAGCATGAGACACCTGAACTTCCAGCTAGCAGCTATTATATATTTTAACAGGCATAGTTTTGAGCTCTTGTCTTACAGATGAATCTTTCCACTTGTTCCTCAAGTAATGGTTAACTCAATAATGCAAATTTACATTAATTACTAGCCTACTACCTGATTTTTCTCCAGAATATTCCTTATAAAATCCCAGGGAGAAATAAGTCTACAGTGCACTCATAATGTTTTCTGATCTGGACAAAAATATATACCAACAGGGATTGAGCATCTCACAGGTTTTATAATCATTATGTTTTCTCTCAGTATAGTGGGAAAATTGCATATTCAGAATAATACATTTATTCTTAAATGCAGAAATAGAGCAAATCCAATGACACAGTAATTTAAGTAATTCTGTGAAACTAATTCATCTCCTTCATGATTTAATTAAAATAACAGTTTCCAGATTGCAGATCCATCCTTCTCACTACTACTTGGCATATCTGTAAGAAGGCACAGTGCATGATCCAGGTTCTTCCATTTCAACTAAAACCAAATTATTAGGAGAGGAAAAAAAAAAGGTGATAAATAACTCTTGTTATACTGGGTAGAAAAAGGATGTCAGAATTATGATTGATGTGGCTGTGGGTATCTGGGAAATCTTGTTCCTCATTTAGAAGTTTTCTCTCCAGGCTACCCTTATTTTTTTTTTCAGCTATTGCCATTTTTCAGAATAGACTTGATATGAGTCTCTGCTCAGAGTGACTGGAGGAATATTCAAGTCTATAAATAGAACCTCTGTGGTATTTTTATCCCTTTTTAAAATAAATTCATACCTTGATACAAGAAATCATTCTCCAAGTAAAAATATCATCAGTTTTTACTGCTATTCATCCTAAAATCAATGGCTGTGGTTTTGCACTTTCCTGAGAAAATATGAAAGGGCTGCTGTTCTCTGGAGCATCAGCTTCTTGGATTATCCTGTTGAAGCACAACTAATGAACAGATGTGCTATTCATACAGGTTGTGTAGAACTGACTGAGGATAGGCTGTATTTTAGTCCGCTGAGTGTCTCATTAAATACTGCCAGTCACATTCAAAAGAAGAGTGCTTGAGCCAGATTCTTTGACAGGGGAGTCTTACAGAGCCTAGTTAGTAAAATATGAATAAAATATGAACTTCCTGAAGTGATACAACCGCTGGGAGAGAAAACTTATTCGTGGAGGCAAGAATTCATTGCTGCTTTGGTAAGGGTCTCTAGCACTGTAAACAACTGAGAAGAGGGGGAAAAGCAAGTTCTGAATCATGTTTCAGCACATCTGAATTGTCTTAGTGACAATATTCTTTTCACTTGATTATTCCAAGTTCCCACTGCTGCAACATTTTGCTTGTTTTGAAAGGAGCCCCTGATCTTACAGGATGTTGGATGTGTTGCCTTGAGAGGTTAATAGAAATAAGAGCGAAGCAAGCATAGGAAAGAGCAGAAGAGCAAAGAGAGAAGGTTAAAAGGGAAGTAGAATAATTCATGGTGTAGAAGTGAAGTATGTACTGAGCTGCAGTTCAGCCTTATTTGCTGCACAGATTACAGCAGGAAGGTGAGTGCTGGACTGAGGCCAGACCCTGCCAGTGTGAATTGCAGCAGCTGGGGAAAAGCAGAAAGTAATAGTGGGCATAGAAACATAAATGAAGCTCTGTAAATCTCATGTTCCCCTTGCATGAAAATGTCTTAAATTGTTGTGCATTTTTTCTGGCACTGTATACATAGCTAAGCAGTAATGCATATTTCTCACCTACATCACTGTAAAGCAGGACAAATCTGTGTGACAGCACACCTTACAGATCCTTTACTATGATACAACATTGCATTACTATCAAAGATAGGGACATGTAGGTATTCTCTCTTTGTTCTACCAATAATATTATCCCTTATCAATGTGAAGGAACAGAGGAAATGTAATAACTCTTAAATTTAAATTGCTCTTTGAATACTATGAAAATATAAAGCTGAATGAAATCCCAGGGAGTATTCAGCTGCAAATACTTAAAGCTTGTTTTTTGCTTTTAAATCAGTTAAATATTGGATCAAGTAAGACCTCTGAGCTAGATTGAATTGCATGTAGTTACGTGATCCCTATTACATTAGAAAGGATTTTAAAAGGCACAAAAAAGCTATTCTGCTTCTCCCATTGCCAGTTATCTGTGTATTATGTGTGCATAGAATCATACACCACAGTTTATTTATCTTTGCTCAAGAACATGATTTAGCTATTAAAACCAAAAAGAATAAGAGTGCTCAAAAAGGAATATCAAAGTTATTGGTCTGTTTCTACTTTCTACCTTTTTACTCAGATGACAACTGAATTTTTCATTTTAACAGTCACAAGACAATGCATCTGAAATTTTGGAAGAGAAGCAAAAGCTAAGTAAGCCATTATCTTTTCCCCCAAATCCTTGAAACATCTCAAAAAATAAGAGGGTGGTCAAATCCTACTGATAAAAAGCAACATAAGGTTTGTTAGAGAAAGAAGTGACTGAACTCTGGAAAATGCCCCTAGAATTAAACTTTACTGATGTAACTCTGGAAAATGCCCCTAGAATTAAACTTTACTGATGTAGGAGTATGTCTAGGTGCTCCTAATGATTCAATCAGTTTACCTATGATAACTCTGGTATTTTTCTGGCTTCATGTTTGTCCTTGTGCTTAAGTGATGGTTTGATCCATGAGTTTGGTATGCTCCTGTGCCAGGTCGCAGAAGAATCTGGGATTTGGTATTGGAAATGAATTTATGGAATGTTTTAACTGCATCCAAGAGCACCCAAATTTTGGACTGCTTTTGTGCTGACAGAAGACATCATATTTTAATGGCATTTGGGATGACATTAGTGATCTATGTTTTTCGCTTTATATTAACTATGGAACTTGAAGCATTGTGATTGTTGAAAAAGCAGCCATTTATATGTTTCACAGTACTGTTGGCAAGACTCGATGCCTGATATTCAGTATGTTTATTTGGCTGATCCTCCACACTCCCCTACGTAGCCACAGGTCATCTGGTGACATGAGTGGGATTACAGATATGGGCAGTAAGTGATGTAGGCAGGAGAGGCACACAAATGGGATAATGTGGGTTGTTCTGCTGGGGATCTAAAGGGAAATAGTCACCAGGCTCTCTTGGTTTCTCTGTGCAGGAGCACCTAGGCAATGAAACAAACGTCCAACCCACTTGCTGCTCATGTTGAATTTGTCTCCAGCTGCAAACGCCTTGAGGCAAAGTGTCTGGAGTGAGTGTTACCTTTGATTTCTTCTCGATTCAGCCTTTTCTTTTTCCATGAGGGGAAACAGGAGTGCCTACAGTTTGTACTGAGATGTTAGAGTTGGAGGTGTAGTGTCAAATGTGGCAAGCTGCGTTTTCATGGCCATACCTTATGGAGAGTGGAATGTGCCACAGCTTCAATTTTCTAGATGCAAAAGAAATAAGCAGTTTATACCCCGCTCGTGTTACAGCAGGAAGAGTGAGTTTGCTGCAGCGATTTGAGGTGTTAAGTCTGACAAATACACAACGGTATCCTCTAGTCATGAACTAAGACCTACTTTCTGCTTAGGTACAGAATTACTAGGGAAAGTTAATTTGGCTTCATTTTGGAGATGGCTGCAGGAGCCTGGGCGTGCCGGGCAGGAGCAGAGGGAATGTTTTTTCACACTGCTGGGTGGATCGGTGCCAAGTGAGGCAGCGGCGTGGATGTGCCGATGTGCCGACAGCTCTTTTTTTTTTTTTTTTTTTTACTTTTTTCTGGGAAATTTGTTGCGCGCTCGGGTTTGGAAATTCTCTGAGCGACCTCAGCGAAGCTTTTCGCTTCCTTAAGGGCGGGCAAAGGCAGCATCGCTCAGTTTGGTCGGGCATCAGCCAGCGCGGGAATATCTGTCTGGCGGGAATATCTGGCGGGAATATCTGTCTGGCGGGAATATCTGGCGGGAATATCTGTCTGGCGGGAATATCTGGCGGGAATATCTATCTGGCGGGAGCGCGGTCGCTGGGGCGCTCGCAGGGCGCGGAAGCGGCGGGCAACAGGTCTACCCGGCGGGAGGC
>JANRGV010000094.1:59614503-59633505 GCA_024734035.1 Alethe castanea
AGAGTTTGGGATCAGGCCATAACCTTGATAAAGGATCTTAGAGTGTAACTCCTCACATGGAAGATTCCTGTCAAGTTTGCTTTCAGGTGTTGAGAGTCATTTGACTTGGGATGTGAAAATTCACTGCTGAGCTGCCAAGAACATGAGGTACTTCATATTTGCATAAGTATAGGATAAATGCACTATGGAAAACCAGCAAAATATCAGAAAGTCTCTTCCATTTGTAGTTTCTGGTCATCCTGGATGCATACAACTAATTCTGAATACCAATTAATTTTTAACATAATCATTAAATTTTATAGATAATCCTCATATTAAATATAATCTGCCCATTGTGTCACTGACTTCCTCTATTTTTTACTGGCTCTTTATTACTTTTTACTGTCATTGCACTGAGTTATAAATGCATAAGTAAATAATTTTAAAATTTTAATTAATTGACATTAGAGAGTAAGAAATAAAAACAAATATTAAAAACTCCCCAACTATAGTATCCAGTATATAAGTTCCATACTTTTCTTATCATTAAATAATCGAAATAACAGAATAACTTCTGTAGATGAGGCAGGGTGTACACTTTGCTCTTGCTATAACTGCATGATCAAATGCTTCAGATTTTGCAGTGAGTAAGATCCAGTTAACAGATTTATCATATTTTTGCACCTCCATTTGAAACAATTGCTTGTAGAAAAATTGGCACTTTTGTAAAAATGAACATCCCTTCTTTCTACAGAGACCATCTAATGTGGACAAAGTGATTGACAGGTTAATTCTGGGTTAAGGTGCATAAATGTTTTGTACCTGACACCCAGGTACTCTGCATATTGCTGCCATGCTTTGTGTGTGTGTTCAGAATTCTGACAAAATTAATTCTGAAGGAAAACTCATTAAAGCATTATGTACTGAGATGGTTGAATTAATTCTTATTTTTAATCCTTTTCTGTACAATTACAATGTGCCTTGAGACCTTTTTCTGCAACAGGGCCTTTGGAAAATAAATACATAACAAGTAAAGAAGAGAAACTTAACTCATAAAATATGCTAATAGAGGGAAAGTAGGTAAGTAAAAACTTATTTCCCTAATTTGTGCATTGATGGTGCTGCCAGTATAAAACCAAACTGGGGGCAAACTGGTTGAACTGATCAGAGTGCTTCATGCATTGTTTCTCTTGCAGGTACCCCGTGGTGCAGCTGGGAAGATGCTCCTTGTGCTGGGCAGCACCAGGTGGGGTGGGACAGGGTGCTGGAGGTTTTTACCCTGCTTCTGCCACAGGAATCCTGCTGAGTGCAAAAATTGATGATTATTTGCTTGGTAATACCATTCAACCTTCCCAGAGAGGGGAGATTCCAACCTACCAGTTCCTAAGGTGTGAAGGGTCTCAGGTGTGCATTCACAAAATGTTCTTTTCAATACCTGAATTCTGTTCATTTCATAAGGAACTGGGCTGTAAAATGCTTCCTGAATTGAGGAACAAGAAATTTGTTTAAGGTCAAAAGGGACACTGTGGAGGAGCAGGTTTCCCAGATGTTACAGTTGTTACATGAAGGAGTGTAGGAAGGGACAGCACATATTCAAGAGAGATTTTGGTCTCTTGGTCTCTCTTTGTTTTTAATCTCTTGCTGAAATGTTCCTGGGGCATTTGTGTTCAGAGTAAGGGAGGAGGATGGATGGAGTCAGTGAGATATGTCAAAGGCATCTTTACTTACAGATACATGCTTTTTTCCTATTTTTAGCAGTCAGAATAAACTAAGTTTGGGTGTTTTTTTCTTTTTTTTTTTTTGTTTGTTTAGGTTTTGGTTTGTTTTTTCTTTTTTTTTTTTAAACATTGTTATTAGTTACTTAGTCTTAACACTAATTTTAAAGGCCATTTCAGTGGGACAATACACACTGAATCGGAAACTATCATCCTGGACATGAATGGTAGCTTTCCATTCAGAAAATCAACTGAGATATATTCAGTATCACTCCTGTCCCTCTATTTCATGTGTGCTGGCGTTTGGTCCAATGCTCTTGCACTGAATTCTTGCAAAGTTTCTTGTGTCAGTAGTAGGCACAAGTACAACTACCTGGCCCTGCTGTGTAGGAGAAAAATTGCTTTCCTTGTTTGTATTTATGTTTGACTTATGCTTTTATTTATGTTTGTGTTTCTGTTTGTATTTCTGTTTGTATTTCTGTTTGTGTTTCTGTTTGTGTTTCTGTTTGTGTTTCTGTTTGTGTTTCTGTTTGTATTTCTGTTTGTATTTCTGTTTGTATTTCTGTTTGTATTTCTGTTTGTATTTCTGTTTGTATTTCTGATTGTATTTATGTTTGTGTTTATGTTTGTATTTCTGCTTGTATTTATGTTTGTGTTTATGTTTGTATTTCTGTTTGTGTTTATGTTTGTGTTTATGTTTGTATTTCTGTTTGTATTAACGTTGGTATGATTTTGATGCAGAATTTTGCTGTAGAGGAGGGATGCTCCAGGGTGCTTCACTGTGTGTTTATCCTCATTGCAAGGGGAGCAACACCCCATGATATGCTTTGGAAAGAGCTCCAACCACATGCACAGGGAGACTGCATCCTGTTTTCTGCTGTGCCTTGTGCAGTCAGAGGACACTGTTGAGTATCCCCTGGATGGATTCAACCATGCTGCTGATCCACTGAGATCACTGGAGGTTTGGTTTTCAGTGATGTCTGTCCCTGTTGTGGATCATCCACTGTATGAATGAACTTCAGGTTCTGCCTGCTGTTGTCTCCCTGCTGGCACAGCTTTGTAATGAGTTCAGGGTGTCATTCAGTGGCAGTTTCTCCTTGCACAGAGGAGCCTGAATAGCACAGAAAGCCTGAATGCAGAAAGCTGCAGAGGACTGTTGATTCTGATGAAAGGTGCCTCTTGTTTTTCTATCCAAAAGTATATTTGTATCACAAGCCACACATTCCACAAACTCTGCATTTCAGGTTAAATACCTTCTGTTTGTACTGGGTTTGTACTTTAAAGATGCCCTCAATTTGCCCTGAATTCCTCAGGAATATAAGACATTGCCTGTTTTTCAGGTCGCAAGCATGAAGGAAGATGATCCCTCTTTGCATTCAAAATGGCAAGGCATTATTTTAAAACAGAAATCTTGAATATTTTCAGGTTAAGAAGCTAAGGAATAATATTTTATTTTGTATAGTCTGTCTTAAATATTAGCTGCAGGCACACATACCAAAGGAAAATATGGTTTCATCACAGGGAAGAAATAGAGAATATTTTTAATTCAGTGTTTAAAAGGCATCATTGTATTTTTTCCTGTGCCAGATGACGAGCTCAGATAAATGTTACTTTAGCAAGAATCTTTCCTACTGCAGAGAGTGCAATAGAGGAATTGTATAGCAATTTATACTCCAGCATTTATTTCTGTTTATGTTTATTTCTGTTAGCTATTCATATGCAATGTTATTTATTTGGGACTCATAGACCTCAAAATTAAGGAAAAAATTGTTATAAGGATCTGAGTAAATGAAAGGAACAAGGTTTAATGCTTCTGAGAATCTACAAGAAGAAATTGATATTTTGGTGCCATTTTACTTGTGAACATCTCCTCTAATAACTGATAGGATGATTCCATAAGTTAGAGGATAAAACCGTTTTCGCTGGTTAGTAAAATATTTTCTGTTACTCAGAGTTTAATGGAGGATTAGCATTTTTACATCTTTGAAATATGTAAAGAATGTGAGAAGACAAGAAAATAGACGTACTAATTTCCTGCTCTATGATCTATTTTACAAGAAAATATTTCCAAATTGATTAGTGATAGTGGACATCTCAGTTCCTAATCGAAATGGAGTGGCTGTTAAAGAGATTTGCTTTTGACTTGATGCAGAAATAGTGCTTTTTAAGCTGTCTCATTTTTTGGGCACTCAGAAATAAAGACATTTGGACCACTACCTATTTCTGAAAATTTCTGAAGTTTTGGCTGATTTGTCTCTTTTGAGAGGAGAAAACAAATCATATTTTCAGCTGTTTTTTTGTTTTCTGTGATTTTCTGTAGTTTTGAATTCCACCTAATAGAAGCAAGCAGAGAACCCACAAGGTTTTCAAGCACAGTCTCAGTTGCACTGCCACATGAAACAACAGATGTGATTTAACAGGTTCACCTAATTAGTTGGGCCTCTCACACTATTGGATTGCCCAAAGAAATGCTCCTAATACTTTTGACCTCTGTTCTATGCTTTAGAAGGTTCTCCTGATGCCAGGCAAATACATACCAGGAATGGCAATTTGAGGTGGTGAAAGAAATGTGTTTGGGAGCAGCCAGGGCTGGCTCCTTTCCCTTTTGTAAAGGGCAGGAGCTGAGCATGACCCCACAGCCGTGGGCTCTGGGACCTCACCAGGTCCTGCAGCACCAGCCTTAAGTACTGACCAACTGTAAACCTTTTTGCTACTCTTGTTCTTTGTTCCTGAGCCATCCATACTTGATGATTCTCGTTTCTTCAGTGTTTAACTGCTGCCAATACGTCTATGATTGTTTCTCCTAAGCAGTGCTACCAGCAGCTTTTTTTAGACAGCTTCCTTTTGCTGATAGGCCAGAACATCTCCATGGATTTTCAAAAGCAAGGCTGTTTCTCAGCTGTTGGGTGTCCAAAGAAGGTGCTGGGAAGCTGGGAAGTAATTAATGATGTTCTGATTGGGACTGACACCCAGAAAGGTGCTAGAGCACGATGTGTAGTATTTCTTAATCTTTTCATTGAGATGATATGGAGTTTTCTTTGCTGTTCTTGCAGCTTTGGCGTTGTTGGAACTGGAGCAGATGTTAGTATTAAGTAAACACACTCATAGGAAATGACTGCATGTCTAAATTTGTGTCTTATGTGTATTAGAAAGTATCTGAGCTCTGTACCATCATTTTATAATGGTTGAAATATTTGAGATGTCTAAAAATTAGCCTGATATGAACTAAATTAATGAAAAAAATGCTGGAGTGATGCCTTCCATATGGCCTGTTTGCTAAAGGTGGGAGGTGAGCTATGTGGCTTATACTGAAGTTCTGAAAGTGGAATGTATTGCTAAAATGGTGATTGGACCTGGAATGTCATTATTTCAAAGAAAGCCAGAGCAGTTTTTTCTAAAATTTATTCTCACAGATGGGAAACTGAACATATTTGAGAAGTAGAATGTCCAAGCTGTTTTCATGGGACCATCCGTGTCTGCAGACTGAAACATGATGGAAAATTCCAGAGCACCTGTCAGCCCAAACACCAAGGCTTGGGTTCTGAGGATCACAAAGCACAACTCCATCTCTTTCCTAGGGCTTGCTTCTTCACAGAGACCTCAACCACCCTCATCTCCTCTATAGCCCACTGGCAATCCCAGAAAGGAGCAGTCATAAGCAATGAAAATACAAAGGTGAAGGAGAATATCCATCCCAAAATTGTGCAGAATAAAGGCCTTAAACGAAAAATGCAGTCTATATGCTGCAGTTTTCTGAACACCCAGTGTTAGGTGCAGTGCTGTGAGCATTCTCTGGACCCTTTTTCTGTGATGAACACTTAGGTTTTGTGGCTCTCTGGTGTTAATGAGTCCAAGCAGATTCAGGAACTGAATCCAAATTCCAGAAAACTTCATAAATTCAGTGAGCAAAGTTAAGAGGTTTTTGTTGTTATTTTCAGTAACTGCTGGTAAGAATGTTATGTTAATTAAAGAGGTTGACCACTGCTTCCAAAGGCAGATTCATTATTACATCCTCTCCAGTTTTCAAACTGTTGAATCTTGAACCTTCCTCTTTCTAAGGACTGATATTTCCATTGTGAAGGATTCAAAGCTTTTTTTTTTTTTCCCATTTGGAGCTGTGTTTTTTTTTGACAAGGTAGCTCACATCCTGTGGGTGCCTGCTGTGAAGGCAGGGCTGTAGTTGTCTGTATGTCAGTGATGCACAGGCCCTAGGAGAAGGAAGATAGTAGTCTTGCCTGAAACCACTTGAGGTTCATGGTCTTTTTTTAACTAGATGTTATTGCCCAGATAAATACTTAGGACAGAATTGTTCAAAATGGTGTTGTCATCCCCACTCCTTACAGGCTTTCCATGCTAGAAAAAGAGAAATGTAAAAAATTATTCAACTGCAAAAATTATATTGTATATGCACAGGCTCCAAGCAGGGCATCACATTCTGCAGGATGAAGATGCCTGTT
The DNA here is from genome assembly GCA_024734035.1 of Alethe castanea. NCBI lineage: Eukaryota > Metazoa > Chordata > Aves > Passeriformes > Muscicapidae > Alethe > Alethe castanea. Next base: position 59,620,655 of record JANRGV010000094.1, read on the forward strand.
TATGAAGACATGAAAATCTGCAGTATTTTGCAGAGCCTGATCCTGAAAAATCAGAACCAGAGATGTGGAGGATTCTTGTTTTGGAGTTTGGCCTCATTCCTGTTCCTGCCACTGACCTGGATTTTGGGCTATACTAAAGTAACCTTTGTATTTGGGAGAAAGAGGTGGTCAGTAATGCAGAAGTTATAATGGGTGTATTAATGTGACACAGCTCGAGCAGGACATGGCACAGTGCTCTGGTGTTTGAGCCAGTTCTGAACAAATTTGCTCTGGACTTGGAACAGCCCTGCCTAGAATGCAGGGAGGGGTATTTGTGTGATCACTAAACGTTCCTTTTGATCTAATATAAGCAAAGAATAGAGATCTATTTTTAGTGTCCAGTGCAACTCTCTTCAAACCCTCCCCATTTAGATTAATTTTCATTTTCATTTGGATTCACTTTTTGTTTTCTTACTGTTGTTGAGAATGCTGCAGAGAACAAGGTTTCATACCCAATGACACTGAGAAGGGAATAGACTTTGCTCTACAGACATTATTCTGCAGAATAAGGTGTGCAGCACAGCTCATGGGCAGATTTATTAGTGCTGTGCATATATAAAATGCCTCTAAGCAATGAAAGATTTGGGCTGCTCGGTCAGATCTTTGGATGATAAATGGATTTACTCAACAGCAGTCATCTGTGTGGTTGGACATTACCTGAGTCCATCTTGTCTGTGAACACAAGGAGCTGAAGGAAATTGAGTTTTACCAGTCCTGGGAAATCGCATCTAATTGCACACTGATTTATTTTCTGTTCTGGAGAGCTGATGCAGTTGATATTGCAGGATGGTTGAATTTTACTGATGTGAGGCTGCTTGCTATGAAAGGGAACATCGCGCTCCTGTTCCACTGCAATTTTTTGTTTCATGAAAATATTTTTGTATCTTTCGTATCAGATGTGATATTATTTCCCCACCAGATGTCACGCAAACAAGCCCCAATTATGCAGGGAAGCTGCTCAATGGCTGACTAATATTACTTGCAGAATACTGTACTGGTATAAATACAGCATTTACTTGCTCCAAGCCACCTACAGGATACTTATGTTTTGGATTTATATAATCAGTAATATTTTATGTTTCCAGCCTATACAAAGATGGTATTGTATTAAATGAAAAAAGTGCTTCTTTTGCTATAGTTAAGGCTCCACGGTTCCTCATCTTACTTTCTAACTCCTTTTGGTCTTGTTAAATTCATGATGAATTTTTCAATTTATTTTATAAATGCAGAGTTTGTTTTTAGAGCTTTAATTCTTATAAATAAGTGATCTGATCTTCATTTTGAGACTTAAGTATTTCAATGCAACATTTCGGTACGTTGCAATTCACTGAGAACCTCCTGGTGGACTGGCCATCATCAACATAAAATATTAAATGGTACTGGATGTCAAATTATTAAAAAACAGTGATTTAGATAATATCCAGGAGGCTCCATTCGTAATCTCTCTCTTGTTATCACATAAAGAATACTGTATATTATGTACACTCATTGAAGAGGACATGGGGCTGCTTTTAAATGTAATGGGCCCAGAATAGCCACGAGTGATAAAGCCATGCATTTCTGCCAAGGGTCTGGTGCTCCTTCCAGAAGGAAGCAAGAAGGAAAGTACAGAGTCCCTGAATGATGATCCAGATGTGTCATCTTCCCTTTTCCTCTAGCTAGAACTTTCTCTTCCTAATCCAAAATTATTATTGGTTACAACCACCCCTGTTTCTTGAGGGATGCTTCTATTTCCATCTGTACCACTGTGAATTTTTAACTGAGTTGCCCTTGGTAGCTGAGAGGTGATCATGGGAGAGACATTCCTGAATGTTAGGGTTTATTCTGATACTTGGCCTTGACCAGGGAGAGGCAACGTTCTGATATCAGTAACATGAATTAGTGGCATATCACTGTCCTTAAGTATACGTGACCTAATAAGAAAACTCAGTAACTAACCCTGAAAGAGTAATTTTAGCAGAGAACAAATTACATTGGGTATATTTAGTTTCTTTTACTTTAAACCATTGAGAATATCATTACTAATCTTTTTTCAGGTGTCTTTTATTTAACTGCATAGCAAAATCTGTAGTCAAAGAATATAAATAGATTCAAGAGGAATTGTGAAAAGCAATCTGAAATGAATAGCTGAAATTGGATTTGGAAAACGACTGTGATATGAAAATGAATTCAGTATCTTGCTAATTTTTTTCTAGCTAGAAAGCTTCTTTCTACTTTTGTACATTTTTTTTTTGGTTCTCATGTTAAGATGCCATTCTTGAGAGGACTCCAAAGAAATACAAATACACAAGAAAAATTACATCCATGAGAAGTGAGGAAAAAATCCCACGAGGTTTTGGGATTTTTGTTGTTGAAATATTTGTAATTTTGTGTTTTAAATACTTGGCCTAAAAGGACTGACAAAATAATTCTAATTATGAAAAACATGTTCAAGCTGTAGCATATTCTAATTAGTGTGATCACTCACTAATGTGTTCTGCTTGGGAACTGATGATGTAAGATGGCTTAAATGTGTAGTTCATTATTATTATGGATGGTTTCTAAATTTACTGAATTGCTTCACCCAGTGCTGGAAAATAGAAAATTATATTCCCTATAGCAGTGTTTTGTGCTGAAGTTTATCTAGCTATAAGAATTTATGTGTTGAAATAACTTGCAAAAGAAAAGGATTGCTGTTTCTAAACAGAAAGCTAATAAGAATAATAGTTGTTTAACACAATTTTCTGTTAAATAGCTTAAAACATCCTCAAATGTAGAGACAAACAGTCAGTAATAAAGCACTGAGTGCAGCTCTCTGGTTGAGGTAATTGTTCTTTTTTAGCTTCTGCTGATGCCACTTTGCTGAACTCACCGTTGATGAGTTTCATGGACACAGATGGTGGTGTCTGATTCTCCCAGGCAGGAAGGGTTGATCCACTTCAGCAGAGTTCTGGGTGAAAGAACCACTGGCATGTGGGAATATCAATGGGAATGTGCTGCAGTGTGGTTTCCTTGTGCTTGATGTCCCTATGGACACCACGGGAGAGGCAGCTGGTCATCATGAGTTAGCGTTTGCCATCACATTAATTAAAATCAGAGACTGCATTTTATGGCTTAGATACTGAGTTTCCTATTAATACAGGCGCACAGGCAGTGTATATATTGTAGACTAAAACTTAGTTACAGAAAATGCTAATAGTGTAAATGGAACCCGTGATTAAAGACTGTGAGATAAGAATAGATACTGGAAAAAATTCTGGATGGATTCAAGAAAATTTCTGTTCTCCATTTTTCATACGGAAAAAGTGTCTTCTAATAATCAAGCACTAGTTTGTTAATACAGTTCTGACTTAGTAGCTGAAGTATTTAGTTACTTTTGGAATTGTTAGAATAATGACCAGTTGATAATAACAGATATTTTATAGTTGGTCAATAGCTTCTCAGTCAGAACTGTGGCTTCTCTTTGCCTCTCTGAAAAATTAGTTTCATTTAATGGAAGTAGTGCTGCAGCACTTGATGGATTTTCAATTAGTTTCTGTATGTAAAATACATAATATTTTTTAAATGGTGTTATATTCATGTATTTCCATGCATCATAGAGATTACTTTAGTCACTTTCTATCATAACATGCACTTTAGAAGACTTCTTATTTAAAAACAAAAATCTATGCATTAACATTAATTCATAGATATTTGGAAATGTGGACTGCAGTTTGTCTTCCAACCCTTTTTAATGTGGCATCTTTTTGGCAAAGAAAGAGTATTAAATGCAATAGGAATCAATAGGCTTTATTTTTGCACACTTGTAGAGTAGGAAATACCAGCAATTATCTGTGGGGTGAAACTGGCAGCATAAGGAGGAGTGACCCCAGAAGCAAGAAATTCAGAAACTGGTGTGAACTTGCTGAAAAGTGCTGCTTAAATGGCATTGTGAAGGAAAATGCATGGGTGATAAAAGAGCAATTCACTCTGGTCAGCCACAGAGTAACCTCTGCTCTGAAATGTGTGCAAGTCAGAGAGGGTAACAATTCAAAGTACTGCTAGAGCACAATGGCTCTTGATTGTTCTTGGTTGCTAAAGAGCTGCTTTAGTAAGTTTGTTTCGTGGAGGTACCTGCCTTAAATTATTGGTGAGTCTGGGTTAGGCAGTACAGGCTAAACAGAAAGAAATATGTTTACTTAAATTGAACTGTGTCATCTTTTGACAATTGGTTTAAATATGGCAAGCTCTGCATTTACAGTGAGAAATGTTATTATTTTATAAGGTACAAGAGCTGGACTTTATTAATTATATATACTTTAGGTTATTATTACAAACACCATTGAGCTCTATCAGTCATTTCCTTAACTGAGAACTTAATGCTGAGGACTAGTTCATGTGGGGCTGGATGTTGCTGGGAGATTGCAGAGTCTTCCTCCTCTTTTCTGCACCTTTTCATTCCATTTGGTGAGTTGATTTTCCCAACCTAAGCCAGAGCTTGTTGGCATTCCAGTGCTGGCCTTCACCAGCAGTTGGTGAAGCAGTGGTTCTTCTTTAGGGCTTTGTGTTTGAATGACCACTGTCTGGCAAGCTTATCTCTGTCATCCTTTCCTGCAGCAATCACACTAATTATGGCTTTTCAGGACACTGGGAGCTCATGTCTGGGCAGCTTCCAGTGCTCTCAGTAGCACTGTGGGCTATTTAAAATGAAAATTTGCCCTGATATTTGGAAATGCCATTTGGAGGACTGCTGGGCATCCATGTGAGGGGGCACATTCATGGCTTCTCCCAGTCTACTCCAGCACTACACCCAGGTGATTTATAAGGATTCAAGGTGGCTGTAGCACATGCTGTGTCAGCCAGCAAAGGCAGTCGAGGGAAAATTAAACTTTAAAAGTTTCCTCCAGGTTTGAACATCAAAGGTGTTTTGAAAGGAGCTCTGGTGATTCAGCAAAACCTTTTAAATTCAGAGGAATGTTTTGAGGCTCACAGTTGTAGACTGTAACACTGTAGAGAGTTAGTGTTGAATTGTTATTCTTAAATGGCTCTAAAAGTGAATGAGAATTTTTGGCATCTCAGTAAAAGTTAAGGTGAGATCGTTTCTATGTGTTTCTGGTCATGTTCATGTCTAAGGTGGTAAAAATAGGATGTTGAAGAGTGTCAGAGGTCAACTTCTTAATTTAGACCAAATCAGGAAATTCTTGGGTAGAAGATTAGTGACGTAGTAGAATGAGTGAAAGAATGAATGAATGCTTGTGATACCAATTTACAACAGAAAGATTGATTTTAGAATTATTTATGCGTGCTCCCTGAGCTCATTTAAAATGGATGAACAAAGATTTCAGTAATTGAAAAGAGCTGAGAGCAGTGCTGAGGAATGACTTGAGAAAAAAGAAAAAGGTGTGCAGTATTGAAGAACTTAAAGAAAAGTACAGAATAAACTTGTGGAGAGCTAGTGAATTTGGACCAAAGGATGGGCCTGCTGTAGCAGTGAAGGAGCCACAGAACATGGATGGAGCCAGAAGATGTGAAGTCTCTGACTTTCCAATTTTACAGGATTTATGCATGTGAATTGTTTGTCACCTTAACTTGAACTTCTCTCTTGCCTCTCCTGCTTCCTCTTTTACATCTTTCTCTGTGTGCTCCAGTGGCTTTAAGAGATGGTTGCTGTTTACTGCACAGTCTGGCAGAAATCTGATTGTAATTTATGGGGTTAAAATTTTAATTTATTCCTTACAAACACCTTGCTGTTCCTCCCTTGGGAATGTCCCAGGAGTGTGACTGCAGCTGAGGCAATATGCCACCAAAAAATGCCAATATTTACTTACTTGAATCTTTAAGCAGTCTTTGATGGTTTGTCCCCTTGATTTTCCTGACAAAGTTGATACTCAGTTTTAACATGTCCTTTTCCTTTGAACTGATTATTTTTAAGAAGTGCCATGGTTTTTTATGCTGCAGAAGCACAGTGAAGTGGGTACAGTTTGAATTCACAGAACTGGGCCCAGTTAGTTAATGTCTGGCTCTAAGGCCCTTTCCTTCTTTGGCACAGTATAATAATTCAGAGAGTTTGCATTCTCCATTCCAAGTGAGGCTCCTGCCTCCCCTAGCAGACACCTGTCTTTCAAACCAAGACAGCTACACATTTGCTTTTGAAAAAGGCCACCCTGTCCAGAAAGTGCTAACACAGTTTTGTTCTACGGTTGTTTGTTGTCAGTGTTTTTAGCCAGCCATCTATAAATGCTTTTTGTTTTGCAAGCACCTTCAGCCCAGTATTAAATCATATAGTGGCTGGTGATACCCACTGGTTGTTATTTATTGTTGTCTACCAGGTCCAATAACTCTTTTCCTGGGCTGTCTGCAGCACGGGTGTAGTTTATATGGGAGCTGTAAAATGGCTAAAAAAATTGGCTGGCTTTTGGTGTGGTAGTTGTTAATGTCCAGTCCTAGTGAGTCTGTGCTGGGCTGTTAGGATGAGTGAGAACATGCTGTTCTCATATTTCTGTGTATTGTCCCGAGATCTCTGAAGGATACAAGCTTGGCTCTGTGCCTGTTTGCACAGTTTGGTGCAGTTTGCCACGCTGAGATTTTGCAGTGTTTTGCTGTCAGTGCTGTGGAACTGAGCTCTCACACCTGCTGTGAATCTCACTGTTCTTGGTCTGTCTTTATATGGAGAATTACATCCCCAGTGTACTTGAAAGCATTTTTCTGACAGGCAAAAATGTGCTGGATAGCACAGCATTCCACTTTATTAAGCAAAATAAATTGATATTTAGTAGAGCCCTTTTAATAAAGGATCACAGCCCTGAAATATCAGCTGGCATAATTTTGTGATTCCCTGTTTAATTAAATGGAGTTAAATGAGTTCATACTGTCCTACCTGGGGTAAGGATCAAGCAAAGACTGAGTGTGTCATAATGAAACAAAGACAAATGAATCTGAGAGCTATGATTTCTGCCATTTGTGTCTTTGAAAGGGACCATAATGTTACACAAAGATTCAACTTCTGGTTTTTCTGGTTGGGACTTCAGCAGTACCAGCAGTTTCAGCACTGCTGAAGTCTGATCTTTAAAGCTGCTCCAGCATGATCTTCTGCACCGTCCTGCCCAACTGCAAATACTATGGTTTTGTAAAACTTGCAGATGCCTAAGTTTTATTCAGGTGATGTGATTATATGGACTTTTGGATCTAATAAATCCGTGTAAATGCTGCAGCTGTCCAAGAAGAAATTGTGGTTCTACAAGAGCACTGACATAACAGTATTATTGCACAATATGTGTTCCAGCATTATGTGCAGTGAAAACAAATAAAAGTCCCTTCAGCAGCAACAGGTGTTTTGGTCTAGCACAGAAATAATAATCGTTAATGGTTATTTCCTTTCTTCTCATTGAAGATGCAATAATTGTTCCCTGAGTATTCGGTGGTGAGGGGAATTTCTTGCTGTTTATTTTAATAATAACCTAGCACCAGTAGATAATGCCTAATACCCCCAATGTTAATAATTTTCCGGCTATTTTCTTCCATCTCATTCTTAAATTCGGGCTTGGGCTAGCTTGTTTTATGTTGTAATTGGGATAAGCTAAGAGTGTACATTTAATAAGTTATAACAGATCATCTCTCAGTCATAAACAGGTAAACTACTCTATCCTGATTTTGCTGCATTAATACATTTCAGAAGCAATTCTATTAAAGTCAGTGGAGTTGTATATCTGGTTAAATGTGATGCTAGATGTGAAACATGAGGTGTGAGTATTGTCCATTTGAATGGTGGCTTTGTATGATGGAGAAATACTTTCCAAGTAAGCTGTGCTGAATTGGGTCACATGTGAAAGAACATAAACTTAAATGTAACATGCTGTAGATTCTTTCACAGCTATCTAAAACGTAGCTGTGCAAAGCTTGCAGTTACCTGGAACTCCCAGGAATTAGGACAGTGCTCTGTGTGTGAACAGCCATCTTTGGGAATTGTCTGTATCTGAGTGTCTTTAGTGCCTGGGAAAGCCTGAGATTTTATGTTAATGCCTGAATTGAGTGCAGTGCCTCCTGCTCAAGTCCAGCTGTGCCAACAGCACTGATGTGACTGAGGAGGTCACTGTTTGGTGAGAAAAAGTGGAGGTGATTAGAATCGTGGCATGGGTTACTAAAACAGACACTTTTTGTATTTCAAGCTGTCAGTGGATGGGTTCTGGATGGTTGTATCTTGGCCTGAAGGGAGCTGTGCAGGGAGTTCAGGCATGGCTGGTCATACAATGCTCAGCAAAATCTGGAAGGCAGGAAGCCACTTCCAGGGTGTGAAGCTAAACTAACATTCAAAAATAAATCTGACTGTGTTTTCAAGGTCAGCTTTTTTAAACTTCACAGTCTGGAAAGTCAAGTTCTCAATACAAACTGAAAGGGAAAAAAAAAAAACCCCATGTTTAAGAACAAACATAAGCAAGCCCCTTGCATTAAATCAATGCATTTTAATAACCAGCTGTGATTCTTCTTCCCACTAATTTACAAGTTTGGTATGCAAGCTTAATTCAAGACTGTGCTGGCATGCAGCCCCTGTCCTAGCAATTTCATATGCAGTTTATTTTGGGGCACAGTATTTTTCACCATATTAGCTATCTGTCTACAATAGCCATGGCAAAATAAGCAAGCTGTGCTCTGTGATATATAATGTGGCATGACTGGCACAGTGTAAAGCAGAATTGCCTTATCCAGCAAGGAACCCATAAAAAAAGATAGCAGCTATGGAGGAACAAGTAACAGAATGCTGTGCTTCAAACTTTGACTCACCAGTTAGAAGGAAATAAACCAGTGATGGCTGGTAGAAAAGAAATACTGTGCAAAAAGAGGGAGAGTATGCCCTCATAGCTGTTTTTCATGAAGAAATAGGAGGTTTAAATTTTTACCACTGTTTCTCTGGCAACTTGCAGAGTTTTACTCTGGCTAAGAAGCAGGTATTCAGCTCCTTCTCTGTCAGCTCTGACTGTGAGGCATGGCACTTGTTACCTTCTAGTGCTTGCCACTGAACAGCTTGAAACAGGAGCACTGGAGTGAGCTTTGTCCTCAGTTGTCACAAAGTGATGTAACCATCAAAGGCAAATTAGGTCAGCAGATCTGACTGCTTTAACGAGGAACGCCACGCCGAAAACTTTCAACAGTCCCGTTGCCCCTGAGGAGTGCCCATCTTTTCTAGCAGCAGAGACAATACAAGCACAGTTCAGACCAGATTTTACTTTTATTTACACCACAGAATAGCCTGGTGGAATTGATTAACTGAACACACCCATATCTTAATGTGCACTAGATTGTATTTAGCTTTATGCAAATAGGTACTAGAGTGGATAACTGGATGTTTTTCACCTCTCATTGCATTTTTATCAATGAAGGCAAATCAATACTACATTTCAGTGCACTTTTTTTCTAACTTAGATTAAAAAACCTCAGAATTTTTTTTTTTTTAAATTTCATATTTGTTCCTGCATGAAACATCCTGGTACTGCATCCATACATAAGACCTAATTAATTTAAGCTGCCCTGGCTAATTAAAAGAAAATGGGAAAAAAAAACTTTAATCAAATCAGTTCAGTTAGAGGCATAAATTAAGATGGTCCATGTATTTCATCAAGTGAAAAATGTTCTTTTCTGTCTATAACTGCCACTTCCAGAAGCCTTCTATATCTCAGCAGCTCAGTGGTCTGGAATGACTTGGTGAAAGAAGCCAGTTCTAGAGATCAGGATTAAGTTAATGAAATAGTGGACTGAGCATAATCCCATATTTAAAGTCAATTGTGCCTCTGGATTCTGTTTGCTTGAGAGATCTTAACTGTGAATCTGCTGGCAGGAATAAAATGCATTGTGTAACTACTCTTGCAGTGGACCAGCACTAATTCACTTCCCTGGACAGTGTTTCGTTGTTTTCATAAATAAATTTTCTATATTAAATAATTAAGACCGGTATTGTGTGAAATGCTAATAGTCATTAGAGTTAACAGTATCTAAACAGTGAAAACCAGCATCACCTTTACTGTTGTGCCTGACTGGTTTCATGAATATAATTCTTATACATTTCACTCCATGCTGGAAGAACAGAAGTAAACTTTCAAAGTTTCAATGAGTTGGTCTCCTTTTCTGAATTTGGAATGGCTTTTAAATTTGAATCCTGCTTTTGTGAATAAAAGGGATTTTTTGTAGCCTTGGTATTTAGTTTTCCAATGAAGTTAAAGCTTCCTCACAAGACAATCTGGCTGGAATTTATTTGGAGCAGCCAGCCAGCAGATTGTTATTTGCTGCTTTTGCCACCTTGGGAGGCAATATCTTTCTGATGTGCCCAGAACATTTAAGACATCCAGTTCTTCATTTAAGTGAACAGCAGGCTGATTTTAAGAGGAGTAACACATCTCAGTAAAAGTTGAAGAGACTAAGGAGATCTAGGCTGAAGGAATCTATCCATCTATCAGACCATGAGCCTCAAAGATGGCTTTAAAGGGAGCAATATTTTTGTTGTTATACTTCATATAATGACAAGGATGTCAGCATAGCAGAAAGTAACCATTAATGCCAAGAAGCTTCAGAGAAGAATCTCACTCTGATCTGAAAGGATACTTTTCTCAATCTGGTCCAAACCTTTAATTTATTTTTTCTGTCTATTTTAGTTTTTTATTAATAGTTTTAATTTCTTCAGGCTGGATTGTAAAATCAAAGGTCCCCCTATTGCTTTTACTGCTGCAGTCCATATTGCCCTTGCAAGTGGGATTTCCTGTCACTGCCATGTGAGTGTAGAGAAATGTTGGCCATCCCCATGGTTTTCAGTTCTCAGACCATTGCTGAGGGGCTTCATCATAAAGAAATTCAGCTCTTGCTGGGCTGCTGGGCAAAAGTGAACCCAAATTCACACAGTTCTTTCAAACTTTTGTGTTTCTGTTTGTGAAGTCAGTCCTTTGATCCTAATTTTATTTGAATTATAATTCAGTGAGTGACCTTCAGTGTTGCTGAGAGCAGTAAGAGCTGTGAGGACCCCCCAGCCCAGGCCCTTGAACTCCACTGGTTTCCCAATCTCAGGTTTGAAAGGAATCTTTGCTTCTGTCCAACACTCTGTAATAGTGTTTGTTTTAACTATTCCTTAAATCCTATAAAGTACACACTTGTTCCCCCCAAATTTTAGTTCAATGTAACAAAAACGACATCTGTAATGCCACCCTTAGTACAGCACTACAGTTCCTTCACTGTGTAATGTTAAAGGTATTTATTTTATTTTTTTCTTTTTCATATTTCCTGTATGTGTGTTTTGCCTCAGTAGGACAGTAAATACATATGTTTTTAAATTTTAAAATCAATCTACCAGTGATTATTAGAGTTGCAGTGGAAAACTGTTTTCTGAATTGAGCAAGTTAATGATTTGCAATGGGCATACACTCCATAGGGTGAGGACTGGAATATTCTTAATTGAATAACTGGTTCTAATTATTTCTAATTCTGGGGAAAGCAACATTTTTCATTGAGCAATTTGTCATGTACTTGAGGAAATATTAATTCGTGTGCTGCCATTGCTGTGAATGTGTTATTCCATAAAACCACTATGTTCTTCATGCAAGTCTAAGACTATAAATGTTATGTTTTTCATTTTAAATAGTTTTCTCCTCAAGTAAATGATAATTTTTTGTATAGTAGTGCTGTTCTATTATTTTCCTGCCTGTAGATTATCATTCCTTCTTTGTGTTTTCTGTGGCCTGTCAACACTGAGCTAGGTTTAGATCATGGTTATGCATTGGAATTTTCTAATACTTCCAATATTAAAAAATCCTATGAATAAGTAATTAGCCCAACAGATGTGTGCAGGTAAGGAGCTGCTTCCCATGAAATTTTGCTTAATCATGACTGTCCAAGTGTGTTGTATTATAAAACCTGAGTAGTCCCTTGTAAGCATTTTGTACCACTGCCTCTTTGTCTATATAGTGGCTTGACACTTTTTAATTTAATAGAAAATGCATTAATAGAACCTAGATACAGAAATTACAAATCCCCCTTTGCTAGCACTATGTGAACCTTCCTGCTGAGTGTAATATAAAGAAGGAAAATGTCTGTTGTCTCAGATTAAGAAAAACACATTCTCAGATTGATGCATGTATGCAAAAAGTAGGAATACAGATTTTGTTTCTGGCAGATCATAACTTGTGGGTCAACACTTAGATCAACCTTACTGTGGCTGCACAGCAGCTCTGTCAAAAGCTGAATATGTAACAGGGAGTCTGTTCCAGTTTTTGGACGTGCCCATCATTTCAAAAGGCTTGATTTTCTCAGTGTGTCAACTGGTTTTTAATCAAGAAAAGACAATCCCATATTGTTCAATAGGATTGTTTAGTTCTTAAGCATGTGTTCTACCTATTTTTGCTCTTAGTACTCTTTGTTCTAGATACTCAGCTGATGCATGCCAATTTGCTATTAACCATTCCTGGGTTTTTTAGAGTTAGTATTTTCAGATAGAATTTTAGTAGATCATTTCTTTTCACAGCAATAGTCAATGGAATGTCTCTGCATTTATGTCTGTGTGACAGAAGTCAGGGTTCAGACTTCACAATTCCCTGTGACACCCTTCATGATTGTATTCTTCAGAAAAAGAATTGTCAGTTCTCTGCAGCATCAGAGACATCAGAAGGACACTCTTCCTGCTCTTATCCAGAGGGCCTTGGGTACACATTTCATGGATCTTCAAGGTTCTGGCTTTCTGCAAACCATAGTTTTCCCATATTTATTTCTGTTTTCTATTTTCTGTTTTCTATTTTCTGTTTTCTGTTTTCTATTTTCTATTTTCTATTTTCTATTTTCTATTTTCTATTTTCTATTTTCTATTTTCTATTTTCTATTTTCTA
>JANRGV010000094.1:59636761-59654358 GCA_024734035.1 Alethe castanea
TTGTACCCTTAGGAGAGCAGCTGAATATTTACAGTGTTATTTTCAATGTTATGATTATTTTCTGTAGTACGTGAATGTTTTGGAAAATGTACCAAACTGAACAAAAAGAGCAGCTCCAATTTATTATATAAAAGGTTTTACTTTTCAGAGAAAGTCTTTGCTTATGGCAGTGTGGTGGTAAAATATAAGTTGCTTAATTGGAAGGTAGATAAAGTTCATGCTGTGCAAGAGTGATGTTGAGTGAGGAAGGAAAAGAATGGAAGGAAGCAGAACTAGATCTGTCTATGTAGATTGAGATGTTAGTGCCTCTTACTAGATACTCATCAGGGCCAAAGACAAGGCTGAAGGTGGTGTGATATGCCTTGCACAAATACAGCAGCAGCACTGGAGGCTGCAATAAGAATCTAACAAAATCACCTTGTTGCATAATTTGTGGTGATGCAAAAAGGTAAACGGTTTTGCCATTAATTTATAATGCAACTATTTTACTAAAAAGTGATGTTACATACATACATACATACAAATGATGTTGCATTTGTGAAATATTTCAAACATTTTTTTGAAAAGTCATGTCAGGCAAAATATTTCAGTGCCGTGGAACATTATAAATCAAACATAACAAATATACAGATACTTAGAAAAATTGTACAGCACACAACCATTGTGGTGACCTGTACATTGATTTCTGAATGCCAGAAACAGCTAATGCCTAGCTGGTTCCAGTGATGGCTTGGAGCCAGAGATAAGTTTAAGTAGTAACCTCTTTTTGCTTTTTTCAGTTCTGTCTTTTTCAGGAGACAATGTTGTTTCAAAGTTGTGTGTCCTGCTTCCCTTCTAAGGTGGCCTAGGCAATCAGGCAGTAACTTCTTCCTCTTAGGAAGGGTTTTGAACTTCATTTGACACTGTACCAGTTCAAGGAGAAATGTTCAGGTTTTAGTTTTGTGGTTCATGAGAGACAGTCAGGTTTCACTTTTGCTCTTCAGCAAATGCAGAAATTTTTCCCTACTTAGGTAGAAGGTGAGTTAAGCTAAAATCTAGAGAAGCATCTGATGAAGGAAAATGGCTGACATTTCAGGGAAACCTGTAACTCTTGCATGCATGCAGTAAGTGACAAGAAATAATATGTAGCATTTAGGGTGATCTTTAGAATCATCAGGGCATTAAGCCTCTAACACATCTGCAAGAGTTTCTTACAGATCAAGAAGGGAGTGAAGCTTCACAGGGCCACCATGGAAATAGAATGGCTTAACTTACACATATTGATGCCAATATCCTATTTAATATAAAATTTCAGCACTTCAGCTGAAGCAGAAAAACCTCCTCTTGGCTCTTGAGATTACCCTTCAAAGCATCCTACACTAAATGCCAACACTGCATAGAGAAACAACTGTTGCTATACAACGCACCTCTCTGCACACCTACAGTAGCCTTGTGATGACAATGAAATGAGAGTGGATTATTATACTTGTACAGAGCATGGGTGATTTTTTTGAGCAGATAATGACACATACTCCTACTGTTTCAAATTATGAGGAGGAGTCAACATGGAGAGGTATGTGAAAGTAAACCTTATGTTTGCTCCCCTTACAAAGTGAGCCTACAGAACATCATCTGCTACAGTAAGGATTTTGAAATACTGGCTTTCATAAGCAGCAACTTTTACAGGTTTTATATCAGTATCGAGACACAGCATCAGCTTCTTGTTCGCTTTTCTGTGCAAGTCAGGCAATGAATGCCTCAAAGCCTTACATGGTTTAGCCCAGGAAGTTTTGCACTTTTTCAACTCCTTTCCTCCTGTTGTGATAGCTAAGACAGTGTTACAGATTTTGTGGTAAAAGGCTGAGGGGGAAGACTGTACTGATATATTTGGGTCTCTTTTTACTTCAACAGAAAGCAGTATTGCAGAAGACACAGGTGCTACAACACTGGTGCCATTATACATTATTCTTTTTTCCAAGTTTATATGTAATCATGCAAATTTTTCAGGGACATTTTACAGATTATGCATCACGCCATTTGTCTGTAATGAGAAATATCTCTGTTATGTGACATTAAATTTCTTCATTATTTTAGGAGACACTGAATAAAGGTTATCTCAAAACTAGGTAATACCCATATGTGGACACTGCTGAAGGCTCAAGGAAAAATCCAACTTGGATCTTTCCCAGGCTGGGGATTTTTCTCAGAGACAAACAAGAGAAGGAAGAATGGGTAACACAGATTAACACCTGGTGTTGATCACAGAGCAGTGCATGTGCCATGTGATGTTTTACAGAAAGCATGTTTTCAAGAGGTGTTGCCTTCTTGGACCAATGAACCTTTTCTGCTCTGTATTGCACGATCTATCCTATATGAGTGTGGTGGCCTTTCAATAAACCTCCTCTTCTTGCTGCTTTTGAAGAGGTTGTGTGTGTGTTGCTGCATTATTCACCATTCCTAACCAGACAGTGACACACATAGTATAGAATATAGGAGACACCATGTACAGTGAAAGTGCAGTACAGAGCTGTGTTTTGGATTCAGTATGAGAACACCACGCTGATACCACGCTGATGTTTTGGTTGTTGCTATGCTGGGTTTGCCCTAAATCCAGGACTTTTCAATGTCTCATGCCCTGGCAGTGAGCAGGTGCACAAGAGACTGGGAGGGGGCATGGCTGGGACAGGTGACCTGAACTATCCAAAGGGATATCCATCCACAGAAGGTGGAGTCCATATAGAAAGTGGAAGTTGGTCAGGAGGGGCTGGTCACAGCTCAGGGAATGGCTGGGCACTGGCCAGCTGGTGATGAGCAGTGGAATTGTGCATCACTTTTTTGTTGCCCATCCCCCTTTGGCTTTGTTGTTACCTCTCTTTTTGTAACCCCCCTCTTCTTTACAATTATTATTCTGTTTTGAGTGTTTCAATTATGAAGCTGTTCTTAACTCGTTGATGAAAATAGCTCAGCTGGTCAGAGCATGATGAAAATAAAACCAGCATGGTGGGTTCAGCCCCTGCATGGGCCATTCACCTAAGAGTTGGACTTGATGATCCTTATGGGTCCCTTCCAACTCAGAATAGTCTGAGACCTGAAAATGAACCTTCTTCTCCCCATCCTGCTGTATGGTACTTGGTTGCTGGTTGGGGATGAAACCACGAGTCTGCATTTCAGCTGGAACCATATTATGTTAGAGGAAAACCTTGTATAAGTTTATCCACTGAAAAGACTGAGAATCTGTCAGAGCTCTTGACAAACTGCAGTGGATAGTTAAATTTTCTCTTACAAATGAGCACCTTACTGAATTTCTCTAGGGTCAGTATTGATACTGACCTTTTCCACTTAGCTTTTTTGGGAAAGGTATTATATTCCCCCAAATTATCTCAATGATAATATTACTGCTATGAGGCTCACAGTGCAGTGCTTTGTAGGCATGTTTTAAGCTCTACATTATTGGCATCATTTTAAAAGCAAACCAGTATATTAAGCTTTCGGTCTTAGAAGATTTTCTTTGAATTATTCAAAAGTCATTGAGCTAATATATGCTATCTATAGATGTGATTTCCTCTGGCTCTTTGGCTGCTTCAGAGTAACTTCTTATCACTGTAAAACTGCTCACAGTTATTACTTGTCTCACATTGGTATAGAAATTAAAATACTTGAAGTGTATTACTACATGGAATAATATACATGTAAAATCCAAGTTCTTACTTTTTCTTAATTATGCTTTTCTGTACTGTGATAAATTATGTTTTTTCTTGTTTTTGCAAAAATATCTATTAAAAATTTACAACAGGCTCAAAGCCTGTATTAAATGGTAATAAACAAGTACCTAGCTTTATCGCTGTACTGATACAAATTAATAAATAGCATTTTGTGTTGCTTTTTATTGAAGTTAATGGATCAAAACTGAAGTTGTTGGTGTCAGTGAGACTGCAACTTTACTTTTGTAGGACTTGGCTCAAGACCTGTGTTTCTTGATTCAAGTTGCTCTTTATTTTTCTTTGGAAGACAGTAGTTAGTGATGGTGTTGGCGGAGGTGTAATAATAACTGTGCTTGTTGAAACACTTTTTCAGCTTCCAAGAGAGTCTGCTGTCCTGTTTTGGAAGGAATAAATGCAAACTGTCTTAACTGTACTTAGAACATGTTCCAGTTGTGTTTCAAGGTAATTTGTTGAGCTCATGCTTAAATACAAGAGGCTTCTGGCAAGATCCCCAGCTCATAGTTTACTTTATTCTTCACCCCTGTGTTTACTGAATGATTTATTTTAAAGTTTCCCCAGGTTCAAAGAAGTTAAAATACAGCCTTGTTAACTCTGATCATCTTTGCTAAATTCAAATACTTTCTCATCCAACACCTTGAACTTTATTTATTTATTTATCTTTTATTCTAGGTTTTTATTATATTGTTATCATCATCATTATCTTTTCCTAATTGTTAATGTACAGTTTCAGACCCTGTTCATTCAAGCGTCCTGCACATTGTAATTGCAGTTCTTGAATGACTGAAATTCACTTGTTCATACATGAAAAAGCTTTGGTAATAATGAATAATTTTAAAG
The DNA here is from genome assembly GCA_024734035.1 of Alethe castanea. NCBI lineage: Eukaryota > Metazoa > Chordata > Aves > Passeriformes > Muscicapidae > Alethe > Alethe castanea. The sequence continues at coordinate 59,641,300 of JANRGV010000094.1, forward strand.
AGTTTTGACAGGGGCTCTGTGTGTAGTACCTATGATGAAGAAACATTTGACAGTCAAAATATTGGTCTACACAGGATTTTCCAGACTGCCAAGTGAGGGATATAGGGGTAGGTGGGTGCACACATGGAATGCATGGGCTCCTCCTGTAGATTGAGTTCTTATAATTGTGGCCTGAATATACAGTTAAATTGCTGCAAATTTGTTTGTGTTGCTGGTAGGTTAAATTCCTGTACAAATTACCCTATAAGCAGAATGAAAATATTTATGTCAAGGGTTGTATCCACCAGAATTTACAGAAGAAGGGTCTTTGTAGAATGGATGGAAAACATTTTCTTTGCCTTTGGGACTGCAGAAGTTGTGAAGCATATAGAAGAAAATGGCATTGAAAAGATATCTGTTTCAATCTTGCAAAAATATTGGAGGACTTGCAAGAACATAGCATGCCGAGAAAGGGAGAGGATTTTATAGAACAGGTTATAGCGTGATTGGGTTTTTTTTGGTTTGTGCAGAAAGTTGATCACAAGGTTTGTATGAAGAACAGGGTATACATAAATAGTGCTCTTAAGATAGTTTTGTCATGGCTGGTGTGTCAGGGATTTCAAAACCTGAGTGTCTGAAGGATTAAATGTTTAGAACCAAGTACTGCAACAGCTGCTTGGCACAGAGAATAACATTAGCAAACTTTCATATTTTCTATTTTTATAATCACATCTTTGCACTAATATCCAGTTAGAGGAAAAATCTTGAAAAAAAACTGAATGATAAAAGATATGAAACATGACCAGGAAGAAATGTGGATTCTACAAGAACTGTATCTGTAATACTACATTAGGAGTAACAATTATACATGTACAGAAGACTTTAACATGCATTGAAAACCATATTTTCTCTTCTCTAAAGATCTTAAAAATCTATGAAAAGCCAGGTAAAGTATGCCAATCTCTAAAAGAGAGTTAAGGTTTTGTAAGGTACAGAGAACAGAAACAGATTGTTTCAAATCCAAGAAAAGTTTAAGAAGGAAGGAAGAAGCTTTTGTGATAGAGAAAGATGAACACAGGAGATGGAAAGAAAGGTTCAGAGGTGAAATAAGAAAGAGAACAGAAGCTGGAGCAGATAGGCTGGATTTGCTCTGCTGTGGAAACACAAAGCTATAAAAAGCTGTTAAGGTGGAAATTAACGTAATTTATGCAGAAATGACATTCAGGCCAACCACAGATGGTGAGTGATGCTAGATGTGGACAAATGCAGATATTACAGTAGTGTAGCTAATTGAGTTTTTTTCAAATGCTTGATCCTGTTTTATTTGCCTCTCAGAGGGAAAGATACTGTTCTACCCTAGATTCACACTATAAACACCCCATGATAGTTAATAAAACTGTTCCTTTAATTTAATTTTAGCAAAGCAGATTCTTCAACTGGTAACTAAATAAAAATGTTGCATTCTGAGCATGTGAAACGGGGGTTTAGTTTCTCTTTGGAGAAATAAAATTTAACAGCTCCGAAGCTTCTGTGTGTAGGCAGAGGGTAGACTTCACTTTAGGTCAGAATTATGAATGTCTTTTTTTATATATACTTGTGGTATTTTGTGCACTTATAATTCATTCATTTGTGTTTAAGAACAGTAAGGACTTATGTCTTCTGGGTTTTTTGTGGAGTTGATACAAACTGAAAACCAGAATTTTGACAGGTATGTCCCAAAAGTAACATCTTCCATCTAACCACTGCATACTGGTTTCATATTGCAATTGAGCTAGTTAATTTTGGCCTGTCTATCCTCAAATGTCCTTAAAAGTTCTCATTTCTGTTCTTTTTCTTCTGTTCGTTTTGTTTTCTAATGCAAAAAAATCTGGGAATTATTTTTAGTTCTAGGTTTACTTGCAGGCTTGTCATTTTAATGGGGAAGTTTTGATTATTTTTTTTCTTCTTTATTTTTTTTTAATGTTGGCTTTTAGTTTATTTTTATGAAGATGAGGTAGCAAGTGTGTATCAGTAGAGGCAGGATTGTAATAACAGTATTTTTCATGGTCATCCTTAACACTTCCACAACAAATAGCACTTATGTTGGGAACTGAGAGGCTCAGAAAATGAAGGTACAGCTCAGTGAATGTGACCTTGCACAGTGCTTGACAAAATGAAAATGGCTGAGTGAGTCTTAAGCTTGTCTTGAGTTATGATGTGGCTACCATGGAATATTGGTGGGCAGTACTGGTGCTGGTAAAACTCTTTTCCTCACTCTGGAGGACTTCAGTTAAGTCAAAGAGAACATGAATAAAATTCTGTACAGAAATAAAATTATACTGTTAACTGCACATTTTATTTTAATTTTGACATATGACTACAATGAATTTAGCAAACAAGCATGTTGGTATAATCTGTCCTTTATATAATTGCAGCACCTACACAATTGCCTTAGGATGAGGTGGGGTCTTCTTTGTGAAAGGCTGCTTTCAAAAGGGAGAGGAGGAAAAGATGTACTTGCACCACAGGATTTCCTTACCATGGTTCAAAGCTGGGATGGATAACATGGTATAAAGGTTTTCTTACTTATTTCTGTGCACAATGAATTATACATTTTTTTTTCCCATTACCAGGGTGCAATGCCACTCTTTCACTACTGCTAGACCAAGGCTCAGAATCCACACATCTGTCAAGCTTCCTTTCAAAACTCTGGCATCTGAAGTCATCAATTTTAGGTTCTGTTGATGAGAGGAAAGAAATGCTTCCTTTTCCACTCCACTTTTCCAGCTGCCCATGGATTCTGCATTCAGGAAGCTGCAACATGCTTGCCACAGAAAACCAGGTGAGGTGCTAATGAAAACAACCAGTATCACAAACAAACTCAAACCAGTATCAAATAGTGCAGGAGGCTCATGTGAGAGTCCAAAGCCTTTTCTTTCTGCTCAGGAGCCAGAGGTAGCAATTTTCTGAGTGGGCTTTCACACCTGTACAGAAGTGTGTGTTTCCTTTTCTTCTAGTCAGTAGTTTGTTTGATAAATTGCAGTATTTTTACAGCAACTGAAGTGTCAATAGCTGGCTGATAGTCCCTAAATTTGTTCTGCACCTACACCCTCCTCTTCATTTAAAACTATAGACTATATTACTTTTTTTTTTTTCCAGATTCAAAGCTCTTATGTTTTCAGGCAATCTACCAAAACAATTCCAGAGCCAAATTTTAAATCTGGAGAACCCTTTGTCCATAAAAGCACATATTTTTATCCTTTCTTGACTAGACTGCTGGAGCACTTTAACTGCTGGTGTTGGTAGAATGTGTGGCAAAGGCCTTTCTTCATCAAAGTAATATTTCTTTTAACACTGGAAACAAAATGTTCAGTGAGGAAAAAAGACTTGGAAAAATGTCTTTTTTCTAGCAGGCCTGCAAGCCTACCTAACCATAAATCTCACCGTGCACAGATGATGGCTTTGGCAGGTGAAGCTTTTTTAATGGTCTCATTAGGATTCTATATGTGAATCCTACTCCCAGAAAGAGCCACTGCTTCTCTTTGCTGCTTTGGTGTGCTTCAGGTCTTTGGGAATCTTCTTTCTCAAGGGTCTCTACACAAAAGGAGCTTTGTAGGCTGGCTATAAATGAGAGTTCTCAGCGTGTTCCTTAAGAGCATGGAGATGCCTGCCTTGGAACGGGCATTTTCTTCCTGTCTGCTTCTCCAGACAGAGCCTCCCTGAATTTATTCAGACCATTCATCTTCCCTGTAGCAGGTCGACATGAAGCATTAATGGATTATTTCAAGGCAGCTGCTAATCCATCACAACAAGGGAGAGGATGTGGGAAGAGGGGAATGGAAAAATTTGTGTGATGTCCTCAAGGTCATCACCAGAGCAGGAGATGGGAACTGGGTGCTCTGGGTTGCAGGTGGCTTGAGTCATGTTTCTCATCAAACACTCTTGCAGCAAATGAAACAACTAAACACAAACCAATAAAAAACCCTCATATTTTTATTTAATTAATGCTTCTTTTAAAATCCACTATTATGGTTGACATTCAATATGTTAAGTAACTGGATTTGTAGCTTCTGCTTTCCTTGAGAATTTTTCAACTGTAAAAGTATATTTAATGTCTTATTAAGGCCTATTTTTCTCTTTTGTGATTTTCAGATTTAAGCACCCTGTTTTAAATGATACTGAAGAGGCAGAAAAAAGTTAAACTGAAGAAAGACTTAAAAAATAAAATAATAATAAAATTAAGAGTGTAAAAATGCCAGACAGAAAATGAAAGCAAAATTTACAGTAAATACATGTTGCTTCAGTTATCCTTTAGTGATGAAGTGAAAAATCTGATCATGATAAAACTGAATATAATGTTGAGAACAAATCTTCAGGAGGGAATAATGAGATTCCATCATTGTTAACAGAGTGTAAATCCTGCTGGGCAACTGACATATGTCTTTGCTTCTGACTCCATTAGGAAGAGATGCCATTTTCATCTAGCAAATTTAGGAACAACTTGGACTGAAAGTGCAAATAAAATGTTTGAAACGTCCTGAATTGGAATGTGCCAAACACAGAATGTCATGTCTCAGGTTATCTTGTGGACCATCCCTGTTCTCTCAGCACTGCAGATTATTTTGCTTCTACTCTGTCACTATAACCTTTTTCACAAGTGCTAATGCTCTGGTGTTACTCCTCATTTTCTCCACAATAGGTATATTAAAGAGGGGAGAGTAAAAGCAGCTTAATTACATCTTTTTGATCCAAGGAATCTAAATGACAATTAAACTTGCTTAGGTGAAAAAGAGCATTATAGTCATGCCTTTATTCTCAGAGCTCTGTTCCAGTTGAAATTATTAATGTATCATCTTATTTTATGGCATCCACCAGCAGACTTCTTCAAAAATTCCTCTTTTTGGAGCATGCAGTGAACAACATTTTCCCATTGTAGTTTTTCCCTCCTGGAACTGTTCCTTATAATTCTAAAAAGAGCATCATTCTTAAATTCAGAAAGATGGTACAAAGAGTCTTCAGCAAAGGGTTCTATTTTCTTCTGCAAGTCAATGGAATAAAATGCAGAACAGTAGTTTGAACGAAAATGCAGGGTGCTTTCATTATAATTTTCTTGCAGAAAACTGAAAAGCTTGATTTTCTTCATTGCATATAGTTATAGTGAAGTGACAAGAAAATCTCTTGTACTACAGGTAGCCTAGATTTGTCATAATTCCCAATGGCACAGTGGCATATACTTTATTCACTTTTCCTTCTGCAAAGGGGAAGTAAAAAGAATAATTATAAGTAGGTAGCAGAAAAAAAAAAAAGTACCGACCTCAGACATTTTTTAAATTAGAATTTCAGAGCTATGCATGAATAGGTGGAAGAAAAACAGTGAAATAATTTAAATTAAAATTATATTCATAAAGAAGTTATTCAGTGATGAACCTAGAGGAACGGGTTCCTGTGAGTCTTCAGATGAGCAGAGAGGAGATGGAGAATCTTTCAGACCTTGAATGCCAGCATTACCTGTAACAGCAGTCAGGTGTTTCTGTAAGCAAGTCCTCCATTTCCAGTGAAAAACTCTAATAGTGTCTTTTGTTAACAGATCTTAAAGTGCATTAGCACAGTCAGTTATTCGTTCTCATCACCATTTGATGGAACAGAAAAGTGGATGTTAAATGTATTTATCTCTAAGTGTTGCCATTTAAAAATCTTTCTCTAAATATCTATTCTGTTTTCATGAGATCCTTACTTCTAAGCATTTTAATCACTAAAATGCAGATTTGTGGGAATGTCAAGATGCTTACTTTTAATCCATAAATTGATTAAGTAAATTCTTGTCCAACATGAGTATCCTATTAATCTTTGAGAAGCTATGTTGTGTGATGATGGTCAGGATTTGATGCATAAATTGATTTCACATCCATGACTGATAAGAATGGATGAATGTTCAAGTCAAAAATTATTTCAAAGTATTTTGATTAAGAGTGCTTATGATGAGAATTTTTTTGCAAGGCAGCAGAGCTGCTGCAAATGTGCCTGCACAGTGCAAGGCACAGCTCTGTGCCTGTGTGTATGAACAGCAGGAACCCCACAGGCTCACTGGGCTACTCCAGCATCTGAAACTGAGCAGCTGTGTAAGAAACTAATTCAAGGAGGGATTTGTATACTGCATGTTACTCTATGTGTTTTCATGAGTGTGCTCCCTTTTCTGTATTGCTGTTCCATTGTTCTTTACAGCTGGTTGTATGCTGCCCGATATTTTATACTTCATCTTTTCTCTGTTTATAGGGTAATTCAAACTCAATAAAGATGAAGCAAGCCACACTTGGAGAGCAAGCCTTTTAAAACCTACATGTTTATCTCCACTTCTGGCTTCCTGAAGTAGGTAGTGTCCCTTTATGTAAAGTGCTAAGTAAAATCCATCCAGCATTGCAATAATATTCAAAATGATGCTGCCCTCATTCAATGCCTATTGAAACCAATGGAAATCTCTGACTAATTCCAGTGAGTTTTGATCAAATCTTTCAAGCCAGTGTGTCTATAGGTACCTCTTCAGATGTGTTAAAAGTTGTCTGGGCTGGCATTGCAGAATGACCAAAAATAATTGCTGAATTTTCAGAAGATGGAACAGCATCTCCGGTCTTGTATCTGCATTAAGGGTGAGCAGATCTTATGACTATGTGGCATCTCAAAATCTACTTCTATCTTTGGAAGGGTTGCAAAAATAGTTCTGGTTTGCAAAACCTTATCCATGTTTTAATTTATTCCCTTTCCAAAGTGGTTATGAACAAAATTATGGAAAAAAATATGTAAAAAGGACCCACCAAAAGGAGTAGAGGTGCACACAAACCCTGGAAGCTGCTGACCTACATGCACTGTTCTGCATTTTTTCCCTGAAATAGATTGTGCCTTTTTGCTGCACATCTTCGTTTTTTGGGGGTTTTTCTTAATAACATTCTTGGGTTTTTTCCACTTGGACGACTCTCTTTTCACCCTGTTTGTTCATTGCATAATTTTTTTTAAACTTCTTTTTAATCTGAATTGCTTAAGATACAATATTTCAAATGGGCAAAAATAATTGGGAGTTATCTTGTTTAGATATCATGTCAAATGCTGATTCATTAGCTATAGCTAGACTGCATAAAGGTATGAGAGAGTAATAAGGGATATGTGGAGCTAGAAAAAAATGATGGAAAGAAAAAGGTTTTTTCAATATTTTTTTACATTAAAGGGACAGCCAAAGTATTTGGCTGTTCATTGTTCCTGTATCATGGGATAATAACATGTTGAGATATTTTATCTCAGCATGTTAACACCTGGTACAGGGTCTCTCTCTTGTGTTCTTGGGAATCCCTATCATTATTAGCACAATTCAACCCTGTAGTATGTGATTTGTATTCATTTCATTCCTGGAGGCTACAAAAGATCAGGAAACAAACCTTTCTACATAGGTAAGATCAGCACAGGTACTGATTTTAGAACATGTTTCTAATGAGAATGAGTGGTGCAGACAGTATGAGTGAAAGCTGGGGAAGAGGAAATTACTTCTGTTCAATTAGGTCATAGATTAAAAGCTGTAAACCCGAGTAAATTCTCAGATGCAAAATACAATACCATAATCCTATAATCACTTTAAGCAAATAGTAGATTCTTGTGCCAGGGGAAACCGTCAGGAATGTTAAATTGGATCTCCTGTGCAGCAAAGAGCTACACTTTTCTCTGAACTGGGCTATGTCTTCTGGTGTCCAGAATCTGGAAACAATACTTTAATTTGGGATTTAGTTGAGGCCAAATTTATATTGAATATCCCAGACATTCCACATGAGTTGAAAGTAAAGCCTTTCATTCCTGTACATGAGTTGATCAAATTGTTGTGAATGTAGATAATAAAATGACTTTCATCATCTTCTCAGGGCCAAAAAAAGCAATTAGCCACTGTGCTATATGCAAACAAAAGAACCATGAAATCCTCTAACTTACAATCACATAAATAATTAGAAGTTTTCTTATTAAGTTATATAAAATAGAAAACAAATTTCTTTGTAGGAATAGCTAAAAAGCCATTGACAGGATCCCATTTCACCATTGACTAAAAGGATCACAGATGTGTAGACTCCATTAACAAATGGTCTCTAACCAGAAGAACAAAATTACTGCCTTGTGTCTCAAAGGAGACTAATTTCACTGGCTTGATAGTTATGGTATTCATGTACAAATGCATATCTGAATTGCCCTCTTACAAAAAAAGCAACAAAACAAAACAGTAAGATGCTTAGAATGTCAGTGATCAATGAGATGCCTAAGAAATCTAGGTGAACAGAAAGGACAGCATGGGTCAGGACAGTGTCTGCTCTCCCACTCAAAGTACAGACCATGGCTGGGCAATTTCCATGGCAGTTTCCTGCCTCTGCACCACCCTGCTCCCAAAACTCAACCCCAAACTTGCTGTGGAAGCTTGGCTGGGGCTTAAAGTGTTCTTGGGGCACACCACCTCACCTTTGAGTAATCATCTGGTTCAGAACACCTTTAATTAGAGTTTTGATGCATCCTTCAATTAGTAAAGAATAAGACTTCTTGTTGCTTATTCCTTTTGTGGTGGTGTAGAAATATGCTGTAGGGATACAATGGATTGATGGATGGTTTTTCTTCGCTCTTATGAGCTTTTCTGAGATGTGGGTTAAATTATTCACTTTTTTCCCTGAATGTATAATTAACTATGACTTATACTGAGATTTCATTGCATGGTAACATAATGCCAGTTATTTTTATGTCAAACATATGTTTTTCATAGTGGTTTAGATAGTTGTGGGCTGCAGTTAGATTTTTACCATGCAGTTATTTCTTAGATTTATGTAATAGCTTGCGCAGATTTTTTTTTTTCAACTTAAGCTCTGTCAGAAGAGATAAAGCCTGAATTGCAGGTATTACAATTCTTTAGGGAAATCTAGTCCCTGTTGTTCTTCCTCTTGATTTTATTACCCTTTAGTGTAAATGTAATTTATGTTAAAAAATACAATTTATACATTAATTCCTAGATTTTTTTTTTTTTTAGTGTCCAGATATTTGTAGGTAAAAAACAGGTAGCAGTAAAACTTCAGCAGAAGCACAGTGTCACTCTTCCATTTTAAAGCTTTTATAATAAAATGGAACTTCAGATTTCTATCCCAGGGAAAAGGTGACCTTTTAAAAACCGAAGTAGGTAAATAGATCTCATGCTAGCTGGAATGAAGAAAATAAAATGGAGCAGAAATCAGTGGCACTGTGGGTATATAAGGCCAGACTTTTGCAAGTGCTTTATGTTTGTGTGCTCTTTGCTTCCTTGTCTGACTGAATGCAGTGAGTGTTCTGTGGCCAGCTGACCACTGGATATCCTTCTGCTTTTCCATGAGTCATGAATGCACAGCCCTGCCTTTTGGGAGGGGGCATTAGGAGTCTGTGAATATGTGAGAAACTGGGGAAATTGCAGAGAAGGGAAAAACCCAGTGGCAGAATGGGAGGGCACAGCTATTGTGATGAAATGTCAGAAATGGTAAACTCTTGTCTCACACACACACGTGGATGTTAATTTCAGCTGTAAGTCTATTACCCAGCACATCAATTTATAATCTTATTTCCCTATAAACCCACTTAATTAGCTGAGCATCTGGGCCCTGGTGTTGCTCTGACCATTTATGCAGTCAAAAAAAAAAAAGGCTTTGTGAGGCTTTTAATGAAATCCTGGTGGTTTTCATATGTATTACATTTGGTTACCACTAGACTGAGTTTGGCTCAGAATCTGCAGCTAAAATTGTTTTCAGTTCCTTTTAATTCAGACATAATAGTTCCCTTAGCCTTTAATTTATGGTGAAAGTTTTACACAGCAAAATATTTTTAATTATTTTGTAGATAGAGAGGCTGCAACCAGAGAGTTCCAAGTGATTTGCCTGAAGCAAGATGATGACTGTCATAGCTAGGACTAGAATGCAGAGGAGCACAGCTCCCATTCTCATGCTTCATCTACTGTATGCAGTGACCCATGTGCATTTTTTAGCACGTTTTTCTTCTATGTAGCAGAGGAAGAATTACAATATATTTAATGGATATGAATGCACTAAAATATGCTTTAGTTTTTAAGTCTTAATAATCTCTCAATACTGCAGTGTAACAAAGCATGTTGTTATCATTTCAGTTTCATGCAAAGACGTGATGTGAAGTCCTGTCTGCTTGAAGAACTGAAAAATATGTGTTTTCTGACTGGAAAATGTGCTTTGATCAGGGAAGACCCACTGTCAGAAAGTCAGTTTTATTCTTCTGTCATGGTGAGGCTATTACAGATGGAAACACCATCTCACTGGTGAAAGTTCTCCAAATAGAATATCACAAAAATGTCTCAGGAATGAATAATCATGCATTGGTTTTAAATGGTGTTATTCTCACACAGTTAAGAACTCAGCTATGCTATGAAATATTGGTCCTTTTCCCAGGTAAGGTGATTTCAAAACACAGACTGCATGTTTTGCCCAGAATCAACCAGCAATAGAAAATTTCTAGTGATTTTCTGTGGAATGATCAATGTTTTATTTCCTTATTCAGTTCCAAAATGAGCTGAAATAAGACACACCCTCAGCCCAAAAAAAATCAAAACAAACTATCCCAATATAAACCCACAAGAAACCCCAAACAACAAACAAACAAAAAACCCCAAAACAAACCAAACAAAGCGAGATAAATGGATAAATGGAATATTGTTAGGAACAGGACAATATCTAGAACATCTGTGAGAGATTAATACACAAGTAATGACAAAGGTGTAACAAAAATACAGGAAGGTTTATTCTCTATTAGAAAATGATGTGCATGACTGCAGTTTGGAAGTTTAGCACTAATGCAGAGTTTTTTGTGTTGGGAAAATGTCCTTTTTGTTAGCCTTACCCACTAATGTGCAATGTCACCTGCTCCTCAAGAAGCTGTTTTTCCCTGGATGGTTACAAAACAGTGAGAAACAGACCAACAGTGTATAGTGCAGTGGAGATTGCAAAGTTCAAGGATTGGAATGAAACTGCTGAATCACCAAGCCATCATATTTTTGCTCTGAGATGCAATCTGGAACACAGACACAACATGAAAGGGGTGAAGGCTTAGTAGGCTATTTGGAGCTTCAGGAGTGTTTCCAGGCCTGGGGTAGATAATGTCTGAAATAATTAATCATTCATTTCAGGTGCAGAAAGCAAAGAGCATCAGCTCTCACTGCTCGTTCTTCTGGCAGGCATTTGGCTGAGTAGATCTGAGAGAAGGGAAAGTCCCCAAAGCACTATGAAGGCAGCATAAAGAAGCTGCAGTATAGAATGATCAGGTTCAAGAAGCAGTGAAAAGAGCTGCCAGCTCCCATATGACTGATGATTTTTTCCCCCTTCAGTCTCCTCTCTGAGCCCTGTGCTTGTCACTCAGAGGAGCCCAGCCTGCTCCTCTCAGGTGTGTGCAGGAGGTGAGGGGTGCTGAGCTCGCAGGGCAGGGCTCAGTGGCAGCTCTCTTCTGCTCCTCAGTCTGTCTGCCTGGCTCACTGAAGCTGTGATTGGCTTAATGCCCATTCATATTCCTGCTTAAGAAAATAGTTAGTGGTTTTTATGTTATTTTTTTTTTTATTATCGTTGCTGCGTGCTGTAAGTGTGCCAAAAGAGGTTGTTGTTGATTTTTGTTTGCCACTGTGATAAATCACTGCTTGCAGTAGCTGTGGCTCATTTTGTAGCCCCTGGTGTCAGTCTACCTTGCACAATTTCCTATCTGTTTACAGTGTCCTGTTTCCATTTCCTGTGTTTACAGTTTGTAATAAATACTCGTTTCAGGGCACTTAACCAAACTGTGTCTGTAATGCCCAAATGTGGAACAATGTCAGTACAACAGAAGACTGGAATATCAGATCTGGATGCTCTAAGAAATTCTCTTGGTAGAACTTGGACAAAATACAACAGATGGTGTATAGACAAGCTTTTGGAAACTAATCACACGGGTTTTTCTTTGAAAGCTCCAACTTCCTCATTAGGAAAAGGACTGAAGCATATTAATTTCTTGCCGAGTTGCCCTCTTTAACTTTTTTTAGCTTAAAAAAAATATAAAAAATCCAAGAATGCCTTAAAACAGGTATTTCCATCTGAGATGGATAGAATTTAATTGTGGTTAAAATTTAATTGTGGTAAAAATCACTAGGAAGATTTTACTTGGAGTGCTGTTGGATAGGGAGGAGTATGTAGTGAAAAGTCCATCTGGGGTCAACAGAGTATTTAATATAAGTGAAATCTAAAAGAGTTTGGAGTTTCAGCAGATTGGAAGCCCCAAGGGCCTATGGTTGCACTGTCTGATTTCTTTGAACAAGGAAGGAAATTTGCTCCTTCATTAAAGGCTGATATAGAAACAAAAATGTATAGCCTAGTCTTGGATGAATTTAAAGTGGAAATTAGAAGGTCTACTTCTGAGCAATGAAAAGAGTTTAGGATGGAAGTTGGTTATTTTAATACCATAACCTGATGACATGTATGTGATTTTTGTGGGCATAAGAGCTGCTGTGTCCCAGTTGGCACTCAGTGAGCAGAAAATGTCTTTAGGTCACCAAGGTCTAATGTTCTTGAACCTTTGCAGGGAAGAAATAAAAATTGAAGACCAATACAGTGCTCATTCCTAATTTCATCCTTTAGGAACAGCATGAAGTGCTTCTGCATGGGACCTGTTAAGGAATATAATATATGCTGTGAAACTGTATCCTCGCTACTCTTGAGAGGATTTTCCATCATATGACACTAAAAATATCTCTGAATCCACAGTTGATGAGTTTAATTACTCACCAGCTCTTTACATTACAATTCATTACCCTGAGGTAATAAAGACAAAATAAAGCATTTAGATGCTGTTGTGCCATTGTTATAGTGTGTTCAGCAGATTGTCTCTAATCAGTGCTGCTTGTGTTTATGCAGCATAATTAATAGAAACATGAGAGCACTGTCCTGAACAAACCAATTTTAACAGGTGCCTGAGCTGCTGCTTGCCTTTCATTTCCTCCTACTTTTGTGTTTTTGTTACAGGCTTTAATGAATTATATTTGTTGGTCTTACGTTTGAAAGTCACTTCAATTTTTACTTGTGGTTA
>JANRGV010000094.1:59654387-59669786 GCA_024734035.1 Alethe castanea
ATGCCCCTAAACCACAATAGTTCTGGCAATCATTCATTCTGTACAATGCTTGATACTAAAATTTTGGCAGAAATTATATTTTAGATGATAAAGCTCTAAACAAATCAGCATTATATTACAAGGAGTGAGTGATATATTTCATTATATTTTACATATCTAAAAGAGTTTGTTATTGGCAAAGTTATTTTGAGTGTTTGTGACACCTGTGTGGTGTCACACAGCTGAAGTGAAAGTGCTTGTATAAATGATAACCCCAAATATTTCTTGATTACTACTAGACTTTGACTCTTTACTCAAAACCACAGATGACTGTAGTCTATAAATTAGTTATTTTCAGCCCCATGGCCATCACCCAACACATGGAAGTTGCACACCAGCTGCCAAGGAAGCCTAGCACAAAACTGCCTTTGTGATGTGGGCCATGGAGCCTGTAAAGCCATTACCCAGAATGATTTCATCCTATTTAGCCCAAAACACCATTTTTGATCCTTGGCCCTCATTTTCAGAGCAATCAATAAGTCCAATCTCAAATCTATAGAGGACAAACATCAATTTGGAAAGTGCCACAGCATTTAGGGACGTCTGGGGGAAAGACCAGTATAAAATATATGAGAACTGGAAACAGGACCATTTATTCCATCATGTTTATCCCAAACATCTATTTTGTGAGGGAAAGATTAAGAATTTTTTTCCTTTGTGAAAAACAAAATTAAAAAATCAAATGCAGACCAGCAGTACCTGATGGCCAAGGATTTAATACTGTCTAAATAATCTCCTTTAGAAAATAATTTAGACTAACTTTCTTGGTTGTGCATGAAAGAGAAAAATATTTTAAACTATAATAATAACATAGCATATATTATTAACTTTTATTATTAATTGTATTATTATTTATTAATTCTTTTCATTCAGGAGATCACTTCTTAGAGGTTAACTTCTTTGTCATTAAAAAGTCTTCATTTTTTTTAGGGCAGTGCTCTCGCTGTTGCTCTCAGAAAGCATGTGCTTACCAATTAAAGACTGACCTGGTCTGCCCTTCTTGCTGTTTCATGCACATTTGTTATTATATAGCATTTATTCTGTCGCTTTCAGCACTGCAATCAATAGCTGTGATCACAGCCAAGGATGTTACATGACTATATGACCCAGATGTACAAGTCTAGGACAAAAAAAGCCCTGGCAGTTTGGAGAGCCTCCTATTTTCATTTAGTTTGCTCTAAGAAAAAAATACCTTCTGGAACAAGTTGAAGGCTTTGTAACTTCCCTGTGAGGTCATGGGATAGTTTTTCTAATCCAGGCTTCCATCTCCCTGCACGGTGAGTGCGTGCACATGTATGGGTTTCATTAAAACAAAGAGTCCTCTTTGAAACAGACCAGAGAAATCCCTAAGAAATCTATTTTTCAGGTTCTTGCAGCATGGCTCAAGGCATTACTGATGCTTGCTATGGAAAACCCTGGACCCAGAAGGGAGCTGACCCTTATGTGTGCTGCTGAGTTTGAAAATGAAGGGGATGCGTGACCAGTGTGCATGTACTCAGCACTGCAGATAAAGAATTTATTATCAAACATTATTAATCTCTTCCTGATCCTAGCCTGTCTCACTTGTGTATTGTAAGCTGTGCTCTTTCATTGAGGATTTTCACTGTAAACAAGAGATAAGTAGTTATTTTGGGTTACACAAAAGGTGGTGACAGGAGTCTTTGCCTGTGCCTGCCTCTGTAATGTACTCACTCTGAAAGGCCATTATTCCAAGGTCTGAAGCATTGCAGCACATGGAGAAAATCTGGAATATACTTTATGTGGCTGACAAACAAGTGCTGTTTTGGGGCATTGTTATCGTTTAATTCATGTAATTTAATTTATTTAATGAAGTCAATATGCTGACTTATCTAAACTGGTGCTCAAAGAGCTCAGGTGGGCACTGGAAGTTCCTGGGGTCACACAAACTGAAGGGAATCTTCCTCTCCAACTGCCCACCTTTCAGCTTAGTCAAGTTCAATCATTTGGGTATTTCTGTAGGACACCAAAATTTTGCCATCAACCATTTACTGCCCTTTGCACAAACGACTATTTCTTATCCCCAGGATAATTCTACCATGGTCCAAGTCACAATTGCAAAGGGTTTAAAGTGTGGGGATCCTTCAATTTCTAGTTCAGCATGCTCCAGACTTTGCTATTTCAGTTGTCTGCCCTACTTCTTTGCCTAAGCAGTATTATATGTGTTAAAGTAAATTTATGCAGTCACTGTAGGAAAAAAGTTTTAGAGCATGATGAAATGCTAGGATTTCATATACTGGCCACTAATATTTTCAGGAATAGGATTAAGCACTAGTGAAACTCCTGAGTTTGTTCCAAGTGGTTTCAAATACATGCAGAACTGGGTACAAAGGACATAATTTCTTATTTAAGAGCAGTATCTAGAGTGAATTATTTCAGTTTGGAAGTGAAGTATTGCACAAACAGTGCCTCCAGAATGTAAGGACTTAAGTTTTTTTGGTGCAAAGATCAGGATAAATGCAATGCTTTCAAATTATCAGTGAGCTCAGTAGATCATAAGTTTTGTTTTCTACAAGGGTGAGATTCTCAGGCTTAACAATTATTGGCAAACAATAAATGTGGTTACATTGAATTATTCTGTCCTCACCAATTGAAGCAACAGTACATGTCAAATCTCTTTCATCCAAAGAAAATCCATAGACCCTCCAGCCTAATAAGATAGCTACCTGGAGAAAGGAGGGGAACCACACTGTGAATTTAAACTATGATTTGGGGAAGTAATTTCTGTAAGTAATTCTATTAGCTTTTTTCCCCCTAGCAATAATTTTATTAATGTAAAATATTTTTTGTTCCAAATTAAAATACATTACAGGGTTTTCTATTTTTGTTTTATGGCCTCTCAAAGGCCTTCAGCAATCAAGATGTGCATCATGCAGTCCAAGCACTCAGGTTGTTGAGACATGGGGACAAAACTGTGGATACAACAAATATTTCAAGTTTTATTTTCTTTTATGATTAGAGGATGCAAATTATAAAATTATTAATATGAGAGAGCTACATGTGGCTAATACAGTTTCATTCCTTCATATCTGAATGAATTTTGGATGTGCAGAAAGGTATCCAGAGGTCTAATGCAGGAAAATAGATTATTCTGGGACAGGGGAAAGAACTCTGCACCTGAAAATAAAGTCTGCTATATTTGTTCATGTGAGTGTGATATGAAAAGGTGAAGGTGAAAAATGTTATTTTTCTTCTTCTGTTTGAACTTTCTGCTGTAGGAAAAAAGCCCCAAACAACAACTTAAAGAATAAGCCCAGTGTTCCTATGTCTAGCATTGTTTTTGTAGTAGAAATTCTTGATTTGTTGATATCTTGAGATTAGTATCCTCCTGACTGCAAAAGAGGATGGTGTTTCAATACAGCTGCTCCTTTGAGCAAGAACAGGCACATTATTGAAGAGCTAAATGGAGGAGGAGCTCCTCAGCAAAAGAGCAAATTAATGCTAAATGCTAAAATCTCTATGAAACTGGTACAAATTAGCTAATATTAGATTGTACAATCACACTTTCATTTTCATTGCTGTAATGTTACAGTAGAAATGCTTCAGGCCATGGGCATAATGCAAAGCCTCTTCTGTAAATTCATTTTAGGTGACAGTGTTTTTAGCGAGTGACAGTTCTAAATATAGCCTGATGAGTAAAAAGACATTGCCCTTAGGATGGGCTGATCACATTGCCACAGCTTTTTTTCCTCTTCTCTATTACTGTTTCAAATACCAAAAATAAAACTTAAAAGAACCCAAAAAACCCAAAACCAAACAAAATAAACAAAAAATACTAAACCAAAAAAAAAAAAAAAACCCCACAACAAACCCACCCCCCCAAAAACCAAAAATAAATGAAAGGCTCTTTCTGTTGAGGGCTTCTCTTGTAGATAGTGGTGAAGCCTTATGTGAGGGTGACATGGTTTTGTTTCAGGTTATTTTTGCTCAATTTAGTGTTAATCTTTGGAAGTATGGCTGGATAGGAAGGACACAGTACACACCCCGGTGCTGTACTGGTGATCAAATGCACACCCTCACAGTGCCCATGTGTTTGCTGTGTACCTGATGAAGGGAGGAGGACACAGAAATGAATGTACTGCAGCCCTCTGAACAGCATGGGCTTTAATATGAATAGGCTTTAAGGGAAAGATTTACAGAAAGGATGTTTCTAACCATGCAATTCATTTCAGCTCGACAAAAGTGAACAGAACAGCAGTCCCAGTATGCTGGGAGTTGGAGAATCTTCAAGACACAGTGTATTGTTATCTTATTTTGGGAAAATACATTTGGACTTCATAGTCCTTGTAAGTCCCTTCCAATTCAGAATATTCTGTGATATTGTGAAAAGAAAACAAGAAAACTAATGTGATTAGTGAGAAAATCTCTACTTTTTTTTTCTTGTAACAATTGACAATTCTAAAAATTAACATTTAATATAAGTGGAAAAATAGAAGAAACTCATGTTATTTGCAAAGACACGTGAGTATCTTTTCACATTAATTGTTTGTTATTTTGTAATTATTGTAATATTATTTGCAATTTTTTGTTATTTTTTGTAGCTCATATTGCTTCCCTGCCCTATCCCACCACTGATCCTTGACATTTCTGCAGAGCCAGTGACTGAACAATGGGGCTGTGTGTATGTTAGGATCAACTAAATGACTTTCCTAAGATTGGCACTTTCCCTTTTTATGTCAGATGTACCTTGTGACTTGATGTGTTAATATGTAGGCTTGGGGTTTGCCATGTTTGGAAAGTGGAGCTGGACTGGTGTTTAATCTCCAAGGGGTATGTGTGCTCTGGTTTGCAATTTGAACAGCTGCATTTCAAAACTATTTCCCATTTAATTGTATTCCAGCATTTAACTATAATCCTCTAAAGAGGATTGTCAGAAGACAGATTTTTAATGAAAGATAAAAAAAACCCCTCCTTTGTATATTCATGGGTGTGAGCATATGATGCAATCTGGCCTCCACCAGTCTGCCTTCTAATTATGTGTCCATGCAGCTCAGAGATGATGCCAGAAATAGCAGTAATGATAAACTATTCCAAGTTCATCATCCTAAGAGCAGGAATTTGGGAGCTGTCACAGTACATTTTTTATTAAGCACCCAGATTAGCCCAGTGAACTGTAAGAGATGCTCTGAGGAGAGACTCTGCCATTCCCTGACACGTCTGAAACGTGGCCATTCCCTCCAAGAGCCCCTCAGAGGTGTCTGTGTGGATATGCAGGCTCATTTCCACGTTCATTTGGGGTCTGTGCCTCCTGAATTGCAGCCCCATACGAGGATGTTGATGTGTGGCTCACAGAAGAGGGACATCAGCAGCTCCTGGGCTGGCAGGGTTGTTCAAAAGGAGCCTGGCCATCCCATGGGAGGTGATTCTCCCCCTCTGTTCTCTCTTGCCAGACCCCCCCTGGAATTCTGTGTGCATTTCTGGGATCCCCAGCATAAGCAAGACATGGAACTGTTGGAGCAAGTCCAGAGGAGGATCATGAAGTTGGTAAGGGGACTAAGAGGACTTCAGCTCTGAGGACAGGCTGAGAGAACTGCAGCTGCACAGCCTGGAGAAGAAAAGGCTGCATGGAGACCTCTTAGCAGCCTTTCAGTGTGTGGAGGGGCTTACAGAGAAGCTGAAAGGCTTCTCCTCAGGAACTGCAGTAGCAGGACAAGGAGTAATGCTTTCAGTCTGAAAGAGAGGAAATTTAGGTTAGATATCTGGGAGAAATCCTTGGCTGTGAGTATGGTGAGGCACTGAACCAGGTTGCCCAGAGAAGTTGTGCATATATCATCCCTAAAAGTGTTCAGAGCCAGGTTGGATGGGGCTCCTGGTCTAGTGAAAGGTGTTGCTGGGCCTGGCAGGGGTGTTAGAACTCAAGGATTTACAAGATCCCTTCCAACCCAAAGGATTCTGTGATTCCCACCAGCAGCAGGGCTTCCACAGCTGCCAGGGTTTGGCCAGGATGTGGAGTTTGATTCACCTGGGAAGGAGCCTGTCCTCAGCTCAGGGTTCCTGCTGGGTTGTGGTTGTGGTGACACATCCCACACTGTCCCCTCACAGTGCCTGTGGGGAAAATTAACCCACAAACACCAGAGGTTTATGTCCAAAAAGAGACAGAGGAGTCCTTTATGCTTTGTTACAATAAAGGGACGGACCATGGGGCATTCCCCTGGGATCTCTCCAGTTTTTGGAGGATGCAGCCTCCTTTTTATCCTTTTTTCCTGGCCACTTTTCCCTCTCTGTTTCCCCATGGGCTGAGGTACTTGAGAGGCACAGACTTCCCAAACACCTGACACCTGAGATTCCCCTCTAATGCATAACCCTTCCTTTTAATTTTTAATTCTTATAGAATTCGTAGATCCCCCCCACCTGCCCCCCATTGCTTCTTTCATCTTCCCTTACCCAATTTCATTTATCAGCAAACCTACAGTTTGTTTGTAAAGACAAATCTCTTTTCCCATTCATCCATCAGTTTAATCCCTCCCATTATTTCTTTTATTTCTTGGTGCTGATTGTATCTACCAGCAATCTACAGCTGGTTTGTAAAGACAAATGCTACATTCCTCTCAGTTTGGTTCACTGGCACCCTCTGCCATCACTGCTAAAGGCACCATCTACAAACCAAGCTAAGAAAAACAGACCTGTCTCATGTGCATCTAAAGGCCTCTGGATAGGCAGTGCCTGTGATTTGCATGCCCCAGGCCTGAGGGGAAAATCAAGTCCCAATTCTTAAGGTAAAGCATTCAGTATTAAAAAAACCCTAAACCACAAAAGGAGCTGGCTAAAATCTTCCTCTCTTCTCTGCTTGTTTTATGCTCTCACATGGACTGACCAGAAAGGCAAGCAGGCCTGCATCATGAAGCAGATAATTAAGTCATCCTGCATTATTTCAGGTATGATATTGACCATCCACAAATATAATTGGCAGCTAATGGTGAATTAGTGCTGCCAAGTCATCTTCTCTCTATTTTTCTCAAATAATTTTCCCTGGAGATGTACTAGAGAGGAGACATTCCAAACCCTTTAATAGGAGTTTATTCAATATAGTCACTGACTTTCAAATGAAGTAATAGAAAAGGACAAAGCAGAGACAGTGACTTAATTCCCTGAATTAACTTCATAGCCTAGAAAATGGATTTGTTCTCACATCAAGTGAAAAAGCACTTGATGGTCTCAAGAAAGCCTTCCTGGGTTTGTTCAGGTCACAACCTCACTTACAATGAAAAAAGAAAGCCCAGAGCTATTATAGATGCAAATTTCAGACAACTCACACAGGGGCACAAACTCATTTCATGCACCATGAGCCAGCCCTGCCCCACAGCTACCATGGGCACAGCCCCCCAAAAACAGGCCCCCAAAGCAGCCCTCCCAGGGAAGAACAAAGCAGGGTCTTGTCCCTCATAAATGAAGCCACTGTTGGTATTTCCACATTTCAGAGAGTTTGCAGTGAGTCACTTGAGTTTCTTCATCAGTTTCTGTATTTATGAAGGGTGGTCAGATCTGTAGTGTACACACAGTCCTCCCTACTATCGGAGTACTGTTACAGATCACTACGAGCAAAAAAGTGCAGGTCATTCATGAGAGGACTATTTGGTACATATTTTACAGTGCTGGTTACAAATGGGCTCATTGATTTACCTCCAGCCGTGCACACACCCCTGCAGGGCCAGACACCATCCATTTTTGCAACACTTTCCATTGTCTTCAAGTAGGACAGTGTCCTAATACCTAAACGCATCTGTAGAGTGAGTAAATTTCTCTATTCCCATTACTCATTGACTTTTCATTCAATGTCCTGCAAGTCCCAAACATCCTGAAATCACCATTGACTTCTAAAATAAACCTATTATTAGAGCGTGGCAGGAGCCTAAAACCATGAGGATGTGCTTTCAAAACCCTTTGCTTTGATTCTGCATTTGCTATGCAGAAATGAACTTTCCAATCCAGACAGTGGGGAGTTCTGGCAAACAGGCAGAAGTAAGAGAGATGGCATTATCTGATATCAATTCCTTTTCTTGGAGTCAGTTCTTCTATCTCAGAATTTTTACCAGGACAGCATTGCAGTTCTACCTATTTCCTTACTGGTGTCTGGGATAGCATGATCCATCACAGCATGCCTTCAGCAAAAGTGGAACACAAAAGGCATATATATTTAAATATTAATAACTTTTGCTGCTCTAAAACATTAGAAACAGCTCTGCTCACTACACGCTAGAGAGCTGATCCCAGGACTAGAGGTATAACCCATCATTATTTTCCTAATGTGGGCAACATATTGATTTTTGCTCTTTTTATTCATGCCTCAAGGCTCTCAGTGAGTGCACGTGCACATCCGTGTATTTGAGTGTGTGGAGCAAAGAGCAGAGATGGATGATATTCCTTGGAGATTTCAATCCATGTCTCTGGACACAATAGCTTTTGCCCTAACATTTTCCATTTTCCTGCTCCTTCCTGTAGGAGCTGTTGTTTCTGCGCTCACCCTGCAGCTCTGGGATGAGTGTGAGCTGTGTCTCAGCTGAGAGCAAGCACTCAAGCACGATACAAAACGCACCTTCCCTCCTCTCTGCAGGCAGAGATGTTACTTTTACACGGCTTCCAGCCTCGGCTGTGCTGAAAGGACAGACTCATTCCTGACCCTGCAGCCAGTGCAGGACGTTGTACAGTGCACACATTGAACCACATCAGAACTAGAAAAGCAGGAGAAATAGAGAGGGGAGCTAAATAAACTCTCAGCAAAGTAAACTCACAAGCCTGTACCTTATCACTCACTAGTAGAATTTCTTCCTGTTAAAAACAAAAAAAAAAATTAGAAGTGTGTAGCAATTGTTGCGGTTCTCCTGGTATTTTACTGTTGTTGAAAAAGGAAGAAACTGCCTGACACTCCTTATTCCCTGCTGGCCAGGGACCAAGCCTACATTTCAGAATAAACTCTTTTTCACAAAGGTAGAACTGGCCTCAAGCCCCAGGGCACATATGGACCCTTGACGTATCCACAGTTCCTCTTGCAAAAGAACAAGATTTTTCCTAAGGGGAAAGGCAGAAACCCCTGAATGTTCCAGAACGCTGTTTTTGGGTAAGTCTGAGCATTTGTTTGAAAGATACTGTTGCAATGACAGGACACACGAGGTGTGAGTGGGAGCACCAGGGCTCACCTGAGGTCTGCCTGCACATTCCAGCCTGCTGTATTTCAGGAAAGATATAAATAGCACTTAGCATGCTGGCAAACTGAGCTGTGACAAAGTGCTGGGCTTACGTGGCATCCTGAAGGAATCAGCATTTTTTTGGGATGCTACTTTAAATCTTAATAATTGGAATAGATTGAAAAGATCAAGTGTGCCAAATACACTGATTCTAGTTCAGAGCAAAATTGTAAATACACAAAAATCAGGGGCATAGAAGGAAAATTCCCTCTAGAAATAGTCTCTTTTCCTCTTACTTATCTAATCTAAAGGGATTTAGCCTAGTACTTAATGTACACACTGGCTAGAGAAAACAATCTATCCAGCATTAAGTGCCTTCCATGGCATCTGCTGCAGAAATCCAGTGTCCCAGAATACTCCCAACATACCCATGCTGGTTTGGAGTGAGCTCATGGACAAAGGCAAGAGGAAGAAATGAATACAGACAGATTGGACAGAAAATCCATTTCCAGAAAATTCAGTCTCATCTTTTCACTGACCTCAGGGAGACTATGACAGAGATAATTCTGCTCCAAGGCTAGCATGGTGATGACTTTCAAAGGCTGTGCCAGCTGGCAGGAGAAACAGAGAAGAGTCTAACAAGGAGGGGTGCTTGGAGCATGTACAAGCCCAGAAAGGTTTCCCTGACTTTGTCCTGTTAGAACATGGAAAGTAAAGAAAAACCAAACCACCCCTTCCCTAGAAGCTTGGCTGGACTCACTTCCAGCCATAATTCCTGTTTACCTAGGCCTTGCCAAGAGCTGCTTAAGTAAAACCAAGGTGACTTCCCCAGCCACCTCACTCTCCCACGTACACAGCAGGATCATGTATTCCTCTAAACTCCCCAAGAATAACCTCACTGGCTGGTAAAAAGCCAAAGTATTTTTTTTTATTGTACACCTCTCTGAGACCCTAACATAAAGACACTATGTGATGAACTTCCCAACAAGGGAGGCTCTAAAACATCATTCCAGGGACTTAGATAAACAAAAGGATGGTCTTGTCCAGACTTCCTATGAAGCTCTGCCTCCAAAGGAGGCAGCCTGGGACTTCAGGCACTGAATGCTCCTGCTCAGACTGAGGAGGACTCAGCTGGAGCTGCCCCTGCTGTACCCACCTACACAAGCCTATTGAGCACAGAAAAAGGAGTGGAGGCTAAAATGTCCTCCTTTCCTAGGTCTGAAATCAATAACTATTTGCCAGGATGTTTGCATCTAGGTATTACTCAGAGGTCATGATGTTCAGTGTGAGCTCGACTGCCTTATTATGCTGGTAATGAGCTCATAAATGTCTGCAGAGGACATGCAGTGAATGTCACTTCGAATTTCTGTAGAGGCCAGTGGATTATCCTGGCCCAAATAGAGTAAGGTGCTACTTGACCTACTAAGAGGCTGACTGCATGAAGATTCAGGCTCAGGAGCCTCTGTGCATAGATGCACTTTTCATGCTCTGTATACTGCAACTTACTGGGTATTTTTGCCTTACTAGAATTAATTATCTCTCTTTTCTGTCAGTTTAGTTCAATCTCATAGAGCAAAATAATTGGCCTTTACAAAAGCAGGCTTCCAAAAATATAATTGAAAGGTATACTGTCCAGAATTCAGACTTTCCCCCCATTCCTCTGCCTGTATTTGTGAATTTTTCTGTTAAAAAACCATCACACTGTGACAGAACAGATTCAAAAAAAGGATGCAAAATCTTCTCTCCATAAACCCAGTGGGACTGGGAGTTGGAATTTCTATTCTCCTCAAATACAAAACATCTTAGTTTTTACCCCATTGGTTTGATATTCAAGCTGCTGCAAATAGCTCTTTTTGGTCTTAAGAAAGTGTTGTTTGCATAAACCTAGCCTAAAGCAGACACCACTAGAGCAATTTTTAGAAACAATTCTAAAGCGACTGAATATCCTGGGTGAAGTGAAGCTCAACTGGCACAAGAATCAAGCTGAATGGGTAAAATTCACATTAAGACATTATATAATGCACATATATCATCCCTGTTAACACAGGATTTAACAGCTTTGTAAGTCACTTATCCTCTCAACATCCCAGTGAGGAAGCAGAGAGAAGCTAAGGGACTTTTCCAGCACTCAGAAATCGTGGAGAAGAATGAGGAATGGATCCAACCTAGACAAACAGGGTACAGAGCTCTGTGTGCAGAGCCTGGTCTGTTTGTGCCACAGAGCCAATCCCCCTGCTGAATTCTCCATGCAGAAAGGAAAGCCATGAGGGGAACCACAGGAAACATCACACAAGAACCTGTATCTTGGGCAAAAGCAACATTTCTGTCCATGGCTCTCCTCCCTGTCTGCTGGCTGCCTGATCCAGTGATTCCACCAAGGCTCAGGCTTACTCCAAATGCTCTTAATGAGAGACCAAGGAACCATCTGAACCAACTCTATTCTCTGTTGCATTCAGTTATAATGAATTTTTATGTGTCTAGGGCAAAACTCCAGGATATAGAAAAAAATAATTAAGAACCATCTCACATTTTGGTTGCTACATCCTCCTGCTAATTAGATGACTTATTAAGTAAATTATCAGAAATAAAACCTAGCCAGTTCATCATCCTTTAAAATGGTAGATTACTTTGACTTTTTAATTGCTGCAAGATTAAAAACAAAACTCCCAAATTAATGTGCACACTCATGAGCCAAACAGGAGAAGCTCACTGTATGCCTCCCCCAGAAGGCACACAGTTCCTCTGTAGAAGACACACACCTGGCTGGGCTCAGGAGCTGTGCTATTTGTTACTTGCCTGACAAAAGTAATCAACTATTGCTATGCTGCAGTCACCAGAAAATTCCCCCTGCAGGAGCCCAGTGACGGACCCAAATGGTTCTCTAAGTGGTGAGAGAAGTAAAAATAAAACACAACTTCTCTTTTTAAAATTATTTAAACTAATAATGCTTGCAATACATACTGATCCAGCAATCAGGAATTCCAGTATCTCACTGCCAGACTTAGAGCACACATTTTGCATCCCACCTGACTAAGGTGACACTGATGGTACACAGGTTAGGATCTGGGTCTGCAGGGATGGCATCACTGATCTCAGAGAGAGAAAAAATTGCTGATAGTAAAGCAAAAGTAAAATTCAGCCTTCCTCATGTGGAAAGCTACGAGTTGCTGCAGCTGCTGCTTTCTGAACCCAGCCTCCTTCCTCCTTTACAAGAGCACTTGTAAAACTACAGGTGAGTAATAAAAGGGAAAAGCTCCCACAGAACATTTCCCTGCAATTCCATGCCAGCACAACATGACAGATGATCACCCTTAGCTCCACTACCCCTCCTGTCTACCCAGTGTGCACAAAACCAGCTCGAGGGCTGCTCTCAGAGTCATGACAGAAAGGAGCCAGCTGATGCACAGAAAGCACTGGGTGGTTTGGATCTCACAGTAACATGAAGTTCAATGAAATTAAACTGTATCTGGCTTACCAGCATTTAGTTCTCCAGCTGGGTTCTGGCAAACATAGCAAGAACCATCAGTGAAGTGGTTTCATGCATTTGCCAACTTGCTGGTCCCCCAGTGCTGTGATAAAATTGGAGGTAGAACCAGCTGATGTGCTAAGCAAAAGAGGAGGAGGTGGAGAAAGTCAAGGAAGGAGTAAGAGGGTGCAAAGAGTCAAGTCAGAGAAGGAAAAAATGTCTCAAGAAACTCAACAGTAAAAGGTGTCTTGTGGGTAGGTAATTCACAAAAGCATTGGGAACAACAAATTGTGAGAGATTTAAAGAAGCAAAATCAGAGAGGCTGGGAAAATAAGATTCCATGTAACTACCATCCTAATGTGAAAAAACACCTCAAGAGTGAAAAGCAAATAAAACAAGGAAAAACCAATCTCCTTAACTCCTGTGGGTAGTGACTTTATGCCTTATATTTGCAGCCTTGTTTCCTAGTAAAACAAGAGCTCTTATTGACGTCACATTGTAGGAATACAGTTAGAGAGCAGGACTGGGAGCACTGCTCAGCTTGTAAAAACCAAGAGGGATGTGTTAGCCATAGCAGGCCACAAGCCTTGGCAAGAGAAAGCAGGATTCTGAAGGAATGTAAGAGAGAAGAGAGTGCTTGGTACGAGGTGCTTAGTGTGCAGTTCTGTGGGGAATCATGCCAATACCGTCCATATCTGGTTTGCCTGGAACCAGACATTGCTCAAGCAATGTTACTGAGTTACAATAAAGCAATACAGCCCAGTTACACGGATTTTATTGGTGTGCTATTTTTAGCTATGGCTGAACAGGTATATAAACTCAGCTGTGTGTATCAATAGTGGGTTTAGTCTTCACCATGCTGGAGACCCCATCTCTTTATCACCCTGCTGTCAAACAGTGCCCTGTGTGAGGAATGCCACAACCTGCCCAGGATCCTGTAGAGTGAAACTCCTCCAAGAGGAAGCACAACCCTCTGGCCAGAGACCACTAACCCCTCTGGAAAAGAGGTGAGCTACAGGGGCTGGTTCCCCTGAATTCAAATTTGCCACAGGGAATATGGGACAGGCAATGTCCAGATGGGAAAGAGACATTTTTGAACTTATGCAAAAGCTGTTACAACAGCATGGCAAACCTCTGCCTCGGCATGATTTAAAGATCTTATTGAAATGGATAGCACTTAAACTGCCAGGAGTCTCCCAGTCCACAATCTTTACGACAGATTTGTGAGACAAAGTGGGAATGAAACTTTGGAATGCTGTAACCAAGGGAGACAAAGCGGTTGTAGATATGCTTCCCTCTTGGAGGGCTGTCTTTGAAGTTTTAAAAGCCCAAGAAAAATCTCACGCTAAAGATAAGGGGGATGCTCCGTGCCCCCCTCCACGGCAGAGGCTCAGAGCTCTTCACAATCTGAAGACACAGAAGAGACTTTCTCATCCCTCTCAGCACTCCCCACGGCCCCCCTGCTTAAAAGTAAAGGGGGGGGGCCCCTCACAATCTCTGGGAGCTTTCTCTGCTGGCTACTGTCCAGAGGAAAGTGAGGAAGGAGGAGAGGAGGATCCCTCTGATCCTGGGTCTGTTCATCTTGACGAAAAGCCAAATTTATTTCCCCCCAACCCTCACGACAACTGGGTCTGCTTAAAACAACAGGTGTTAAGGGAGGGGGACCTGGACATTGCTGAAAGAATTGTCACTCTGGTCATATACTTGGAAGAAATCAGGGAGCTCCAGCAGGCAATCACAGACCATGGCATTAGATCTCCGTTTTTTAAGAGCATTCTGGATTCTGTGTTTGCTGCTCACACAATGACGCCGCATGATTTAAGATCGTTTGCTCGGTTGCTACTCACACCTTCTCAATTTGCTTTATGGGAAAAGGAGTGGGAAAAAGGTGTGCAGAATTTGCTCGTATCTTTTGTGGGTCATACTGACATGGCCCTAGCAAATCTCACAATTATACAACTCATGGGAATGGGGCCATACACAGATCCTGCTATCCAAGCCTGAGAGTGCCCGAGAGAAGGCTGAGATGGAACTCGGGAAGCAGCTCGGCAGGCATTCCTTAAGGTCCCTGATGCTCAGAAACCTCAAAAGGCTTTCACATCCGTCATTCAGGAAACAAAAGGGCCGACATGCATTTCATTGACCGCCTTAAGCAAGCACTCGAGTGCCAAATTGATAACCCAGAGGCCTGTGAAATTTTACTTTTGAAACTCGCTGTTGAAAATGCCAACACAGGCTGTAAAAAGCTTCCTAAGTCCCTGCCAAACCCAAACCCGACCCTGACAGAAATAGTTGAAGGGTGTAACCGCATTGGGAGACAGAACATCAGTATGAGGCTCTGGCCGCAGCTCTCGCAGCCATAAAAGGTCCCTCTGAGTCTGCAGAAGTCTGCTATGGCTGTGGCAAACCTGGCCACCTCAAAAGGGACTGCTTGGCTCTGAAAGGGGACACGCCTAAAGCCCCCACTTTGTGCCCACGGTGCCGTAAGGGACGGCACTTTGCTAACAAATGTCACTCTAAGTACGATTCCGAAGGTGGCCTGATCCCGGTTAGCCGGCCCCGGAGCGCCGGGCGCCGCCGCGCTCCCACACAGATACCTCAGTCACCTCCACAGATGGCATCACAAGTGCCACCACCACAGGTGTCCCACGCTGTGTCTCCTCAAGCCTTCACCCAGCAGCTACAGGCAGTGCCAGAATGGACTTGGCAACCTCAGCCACAGAAACGTTGCTTGATTCTCCTGTTCATTTATTC
>JANRGV010000094.1:59677306-59713143 GCA_024734035.1 Alethe castanea
TTTTTTCCTTTGGGGAGGCCTTCACATTTGCAAGTGTTTTTAAGAGATGTAGTTGTTTCTTAGTGTCTGGGAGAACTGTCAGTTGAACAAATCATATTTGTTGATTAGGCCTCTTAGAGTAAATACAGGGATAAATGTACTGTGAGAGAAAATGGAATATTAGTAAAATACTACTGGCTACTCTTAAATCCAAGTATAATCCCATGCAAGATTTAATAGTACATAAGTGATAATTATTCATACTAATGACCTATCAGATCCTCTTATAGTAATAGCAATGTAATACAAATGAAGACCCCTAGAACATTAACCAAAGGAGACCTCAAAAGTATAAATTGAATATTGTATTTGGTAGCCTTAAATAGCAATACCCATGAAAGATATTGAGGCAGATTTCATTTAATTAAAAGAAGTAGTCTGCATAGTTTAGAAATCTGTGCATGTTGTTTTGCAAGCAACAGAGATGATCATGTAACTCCAAGATTATAGCAATACTGGATTAATACTGTCAAAATTTATACTGGCACAATATCTGTGCAGCAGACTGTCAGATGAGGTAAGGATGTTAATATCCTGCCTTACCTTTTGCTCAAAAACCCAAGAAATGCTTCTTCTCTAGCCAAAACAAGCAACACCATATATGCTCAGACTCTTTCTCCTCACTCTTTTTAGCCAGGCTGTAATTGTGACAGTGCTCCTGGAAAGAGGAATAGAGCAAGGAGAAACCAAATATTGTTACTCGTGTCTTTTAGTGGAATTTGAGATAATTAAGTAAGAGATGTGGTGTAAGAGGATGTGCATGAAATAAATGAAATAATGAATAATGCAAGGGCTGTTTACAGTAAACAAAGCCACTTAAGAAATCAGCTTAAAGCTTCTGTACCTTTTTGAGTACAAACACTCTTGACCTAAGACATTCTCCCTAGACTAGAAGGTTTCCCTTGAGAGCCACTATGAATCAGTTTTACTGTTTCATATTGCACTCATTTAACTTAAAATTGAGTGGACTTCCTACATGAAATGTAAGATGAATTTATGGGTGTTGGACAGCAGGTGTTCATGCTTACCAGAGCTGTGTCACAAGTCTAAGGAGACTGAGTTACCTGTAAAAATATAAACAGCTTCTGAAGTGTGGAAATGCAAAACATTTTTTCTCAGCCTGTGAGCAGAAATAACTTTTTCCTCTCACACTGACCCAGGACTAACACATATACTAATGCCACTCAGGAATCTTTTTTAATTATAATAGTCAAGATATCAATTAGTATTCATTCATTCATTCATAGAGATGTCAAATTTTCCTTTGTCCATTTATTCAACTCTTAGGGCAGTAAAAAACTTATACAAACCAAAAATATATTAGGGAGCAGAAAGCATTATGGTTACATCTATGAAAGCATACTTTGCTCTGTGTGTGCATGTGTGAGTTTATATATACCTATATATTCCCACTGGAGATTTTTACATTTTTCTCTGTCAATCTATGGATCAAGCAGTGAGGAAAGAAAATAGCATGTAATGCCATCATTAACCATATTATTTCAGTCTTTCTAGTCTCTGTCCTTAGATGTTTTCAAGAGCTGAGTGGATCAAGCCCTGAATAATCTGGTCTGATCTCAGCTCACCTTGATTTCAGCAAGACATTGGACTCTTGAGGTTCTCTCCAACTTGAGTTGTCCTAGTATTCTATTATTATATAATGATAAACTATGTAGAGAGAGACCTTTTGTATCTGGTTCAGTCACCAGCAGTTGAAAATGTCTGTGTCATGAACTAATTGGATACTTATTAAGCAAAAAACCCCCACTCATAAACTACAGAATAGCTCAAAAAGACCCAGAAAATCTCACATAGTTGTGGGAGGAATTCACACACTGTTTCTTATTTTCAGCCTAAATGATGCAGTCTGTTTATGCTATTTTCCACAGCTTTTTCCACCATTGTTATAGTGTTCAGCTTCATTGAAAGCAGGAGAGGGTTATTTAAGAGCTGAAAAAAAGAGTTCACATCATATGCTTCTGGTGCTAGGAATCTGCCTGCCATTAACTGTTACAAAGGGAAAAATCCAACAAGTTTTCTGGAAGGAGATAATGAGAAAAAAAACCCCCTTACTTCCACTGACTGTTTAAAATATTAAGTCACTAATTAAGTGACTAATGATATACCTTCTTCTCCTTCTTATGCATTTAGCAAAGCCTTCTTAGTAAGAAGGGTGTTAATTGACCACATTTTAGGACTAGAAAACATGATCAGAAATTATCAGGTTGGACCATAAATATAAAAATAAGGGCGAAATTTGCATTCTCATTTGATGAACAGAAGATGAAAACAGAATTAGAATATTTTATCTTAATCTGTACACCCCTGTTTACCTTCTGGTGCTTTTTGAAGTCGTGTACTCTGATTCTTCTGAACTGATAGATTATGTGATATTTTAAGCATTTAATATGCAAACTACATGAGATAGATTGACCTCCTTGTGTTGAGTTTTCTCAGGATAAAAAGTACAGCCTTTATAAGCTCTGTCTCCTTCTCTTTCCACCCCCAGGATAACGTTCAGAGTTTCAACTTACTCCAACCCACTGCCTGAAACACAGAACACTTGCTATTACATAAGACATTCAATTTGATGTGATATCTCTGTTCATGTTGTTTTTCATATTAATTTTCACTGCTTTTAGATGATCTTTTGCTGAAAGTAAGAGAAGAAGAAGATATCAGGGGGATGGGGTCTCTGTGTGCTCTTGCAGTGACATTTGCAACAGGTGATGCAGGTCTGTGCAGCACATTTCCAAGATGAATTTGGGGTAGCACTCAGTTCGTGTAAATAAAATTATCTACATCTTTTCTCTTTTAAGGGGGACTGTGAAAAGATGGACATGATGGTCATACTAAGAGCAAAATAAATGCTTCATTTAAAGGCATTCTTTGAGAAGCAAGTGAATGGTATCTGTTGATGTAAATGTAAGTAACTGTGATTTATGTTATCTTTTTAAGTCTCAAAAGGCTTTTCATAACCAAGCAAGGATTTAAGAACCAGCTAAGCTGTAAATGACTACAGACTTTCCATTAGATAGTAAAATTTTAATTTAATAAATGTAGAGGACATTTCTTGTCTCTGCAGCTAATACACACTAAAATGCTGTGTTAAAATGTGATTCTTATTCCCTGTTGGGTTGATACCCACAGCTTTTGTCCTTGCCCCTACAGTTGCACATGCTCCTGACATTGATCCTGGAAATGATGATTTTTGCAGCTTCCAGCACAGAACTATTACAGTAAAACAAATGGACACTGTATTTTAGATATCCTCATTCTCCAGTGTGTTCACAATATAAAAGTAGAGTATAAAAATTATGCAGAATAATGCAGGTTTTGCCACAGGGTGGGGCCTAAACCCAGTGGCTTTTAGACCATCCTTGAAAAGTCCTCCTTTCTGGTTCTGCCACCAGTCCTAACACCACAGCTGAGGCAGCAGCTATGCTGTAATTACCTGCATAGTCTGCAGTTGCAGAGAAAAGAAAATTCACAGAGCATGCTAAGAATGCTTCACATAGGATTAACCTTACTTGTTTTGAATGATTTTAATTAGAAAAGAACCAAAAACCAGAGAAAATGGCAGTCTAGGAAAAACATTTTTATTCCTCTTTTTTTTTTTCTTGAGATGGAATATACTCCTCCCTTTTATAGAATTATGCTTGAAAAAATACGAACTCTGGCAGTAGCACTTTTATTACTCCTTTTCTTTTCCTATTCATCTACCTCTTTACAGCTTCCTCATTTTGCATTTCAGTGGTGAGCAAGCAGGCTTAGTGGGAGATGGTCTGCAGCTCTTCAGGCAGCAGTGGCTTCCATGGCACCTCAGTGTGTGTGATGTGACACAGATGGACAGGGTGACAGCACACCTGTGTGAGGAAAAGGGGAGGCAAAAGCTGCACTTAGACTGCAGAGGAGCCTTCTCCATGCCTGTTTTTACCTGAGTCAATAATTCAAGGGTGGCTCCCTGTAGGAGCAATTTTCATGCCCAGGATCTCTAGAGACAGGAGCTTCTTTAACAATAGCATTAAAACAAGAATCCAAGAGAGGCTTAAACTTTGTTATAAATATTATAGAATAAAATCTGAGCAAGATCTATTCCAATAAATGACAGGAAAGCATGTGGTTAGTCAACAGCCAAAAAAAAGCGTGATAAACTTTCTCTAAATGCGGATTAGAATAACCTGGTTATTTAATAAATGAAGAATGCCTCTTGTAATGCTTTAACTTGCATGAGTGAAGTAGTTCAGACCAGGCTTATGTGGACTCACAGCTGGTCATCTCTTGTATGTTTTCATTATTTTTTTACACAATCATATTTTCTGGAACTACTGTTTTCCTGTTTTTATCATCCTGGGGATGATGCAGGGTTTTAAAGTGGGAAAGCAGATGCTGGGGGAGTGCAAAACAAATACTCTTGAAATCATTGGACTACCTTCATTGTAAAGGCCCCTACTGATGCAGATGTATGACTGCCTAACACCAGATATTTACAAGGGAACATAAAAACTTTAAGCAGATGTGTGGTAATTAGCACAGCTGAGGAAAGCAGAAAACATTTGGACACTCTCTTATATGTAAAGGAAGTGGGAAGATGCATTGCTTTTTTTCATGGCATTCTGATGCCATGAAAATAAATAAGTTGATAAAATTCCTTGCTTTCTTTTCCTTGGCTTAGTGATTTTTAGGACTTGTTTCACTGTGAAATGAAAAACTGATGATGTCAAAGTGCCAGGCTTTGATTTAAGGCATGTGGAAAGATATTCTGCTGCTTTTTATGCATGCATTTTATGATTTTTCTGTACTTAGATGTCCCATTAAGTGACCTCAAGAAAAAAACATGTTCCTTTCTGACAGGTGGTGGTTTTGGCATTTGTTTCTGTGTCTTGAATACCTCTTTTGGAGTGTGATGGGGTCACACTCCTGAAGGAAAACCAGATGATGCAGAAATGTCAGTCTTTTTCAGCTGAGCTTTGACACAGCTGAACACATGAACATGTTCTTTGTGTGTTTCTCTTCTCTCACAGCCCTTCCTGACCTCCTTAGCATCACTCCAGTTTCCTTTGGCCTACAACAATTCTGCATTTTTCTCTCTAAAGGCACTAATGCAGACAATGGGAATACCTGTTTCCTCCTCTGATTTTTCCTTCTTGAAACTCCAGTTTTTCATCTTTGCCTCTCCTGCATCAAATGCAGTTTAACTTCACATCCATGCCTGCAGTATCACTACACATTTCTCCTGCACACCTAAAAGCAAAAATGTATCTTTCAAGTAAATTAAATTTAATCTAGGTGCCTCAAATGGAAAACCAAATATTTCACTTATAGTTTGGCAGGAAAAATAGATGAGCTTGAATGATTCTGTGCATACATATCTCTGAATACTGGAGGAGAACCCTTGAGAATTCCACTGCTATTATTAACTAATCCATCAGGGCTTGGATCTATCCCTTTCCCTTGTTGGAGCTGATTCTGTAGTACAGATCACCTCTAGCTGTACTAATGAGTTTCTTACTTTCCTGCATGGCTCTTAATGTAGCTCTCATGTTTAAATTCCAGTTTTCTTGCTGCAGTGGAGCAGGCAATTCTACTTCATCTTTCCCAGCTGCATTATTTTCCTTTTCTAAACTTCATTGCTTGACTTTATTGTGCAATACTGAGACACTGGCCATCTATCCCACAACATAAATTACTTTCTATGTTTTTGGCTGGCTTTTGGGGAGAAGGAAAATGCCATCCACTAAGGGCAAATTAGCTAAAAATTCTACCTTTCTGAGATGCACTGAAAAACTCCTCATCATCTGTCACACAGATCTAGGACCACACACAGAGAAAGAAGTAAAGTAGCAAGCAAGAATATAATTACAGCTTGGAGGTTGCTACTGATACTTTACATCTGGAAATTTAACTGGAGATTCTGGTTTCGTTTTGTTCTTTATTTAGAAGTCTACTGTGACAAAAGGTTCCAATTTCTTTCTAGCTTTCTCAATTATTTAAACATATAAAGGAGCAAAAACTTTAGAGAAGAAATATGCCATGTTTTTCAATCTGTCATTAGGGTATAAACATATCCCTTGATCTTTACAGACCAACAATTGTTGGCTGACTTAACATTCATGTAACTTCTTCTAATATACCTTAGCCTTACCTCTGCTTCTCTTCCAAGTCCTTGGCTACATTCTGCCTTTTGTCTGCCAACTTTTCTTTGTATCTGTGTACACTGGTATTAATCATACCCTTGGCTTTTTTTATTCGTTTATTGCACATCAGACCCAGATTTGTTTGGGTTTTTTTGGTTTTTTTCTTCTTTTTTTGCTCTGAAGTATCAGCCCATCACACAAAATGAGCTCTCTCTTCAGCAATTTCTGTGACCTTTTTACTGACTCAGTGTTGGTTTGGTATCTTCAAGTACTGCCATTTTGTTGTATGTGAATGACAGGTTTGGCTTTTCCAAACTTCTCCTGTCACTTGTATCCTCTGACATATTTCTTTACTGAGCAGTTGTTGATTTCTAAGTGTATTTCTTATTAGTCTTATTATCCTTGTTATTCTTGTTATTCATTCTTGTTATTCTTGTTGTTGATTATTGTTATTCTTATTATTCTTATTCTGTATTTCTTATAATTCTTAAAACTCTTGCAAGCAGCTGCCAGATAAACTAATTCACCATGGAATAGTCAGAACTAGCATGAGTTCTTCTGTTCCCACAGTTTTATGCAAAATGGTTCCAAGAACTTTAAAATAACAAATCCTGTAAAATAAGGGGGGTTGTGGCTCTTTTAATTTCTTCTTCACAGAGCTGATGCGCTTTTCTTGTGTTTTGTTTTGTTTTAAATCTTGTGAGAAAGCACAGTTACACCTAAAATTCATGTAAATGAAATCAAGACCTGGAGCCACTGAGATGAGTGATGACTTGAACAGAGTACTTCACTTTGCATGATCAAGGGCCTCTGAAATCACTTCTTGTGTTTACCAATGATGCTTTCTGTGTGTTAGTAAAATGAAGAGGCCTCAGAGAAGCCAAGGGCTGTGTGTGCTGAACAATCTTAGAGCAGTTTTGTACCATGCATAGTGCAAGTTAGCAGGAACATAAACACCTGAAAGATGTAGGCTTGTTCAAGATTACAGTTTGATAGCAGAGATGAGAACAGAGCATCCTGATTTCAAATCCTAACCCACTCTGTTGTGTCAGCATATGGCTTCTAAATGCAATTGTTTTCAACTGTAGCTTCTTTTGAATTCAAGTAGATCTATGTCCAGTACAGTTTAATTATTGTTTTTACTTTTTGATTGCTCACCCAGATTTGCACTGTTACACTACCTGTGCAGAATATTCATCCATGTTCTGAGGTGGAATATTAAATCCTTACTAACACTTTAGTGAAATTCTTACTTGATACTTTCTTATACCTTTTTTCTTAAATTCTTGTTGAAACTGTAGTTTCTGGTTCATCTGGTTCATCACACCTAAGTGTTAAAGCAATTAATTTATCTTTTTTGAGTCATGCTGTGCCTGGAACCTACAGCTGAGTTTTTTCTTCAATACCACTAGACAGTGTTATTTCCCTTGTGACTCTTTTAAAAGCACATAGTCTGCCTGCTGATCAAAAAGAAAAACTTTGAGATTGTTTTACTTGTATATTCATTGTCTTAATGCAGATTTAGCTCTAAGCTGCTGTGAACTCCTTAAGATATACAGAAGTCTCTCTTAATGATGCAGTTAAAGAGTACACACAGCATTTGTAGAAAGGTGAGCTAGTGACATCTGAAAAAGCTGGCATTTGACATGCTGAACATGTGTGAAGAGAAACATGAACAAACATGTGTTTTCTCAGATATCTCTTGTTTGCCTGATTTTTTATCAAATCCCCATGGTAATAGGAAGGACTATCTGTCCCTTATTAACCTCCAGGAAATCTCTAATACTCTATGTTATGCTCTCACCCAAAGACATTATTTGGGGTTCTGGTTTCTCTGTATTGATATTTACAAGCAGAGATGACTGATTTTTAGCTTATAGCTCCATATTTTGTGTTAAAAGGAAGGGCGGCTGCATTTAAGCATTCAGAAAAGTGAGCAGGGGTTGCTTTAATAAAATCATGTTCTGTTGCTTTGTTACAGCTTTTGACTGACTCTGCCAGCAGTAGAGGAGGAAGGAAGGAGGCAAAAAGGCAAGAAGCAGAGCTGCAATTCCTCATCTACCAATCATTCTGATAAATACTCTAACACACTATATATTCAGAATTGATGCCTGGTATGTACCTGTTGATTTCCTTATGCCATATTTTCTGTGTGGCAAAAGCATATTTTCTCAATTTGAAGAGATTTTATATTACCTTTTTTTCCATTCCTCTGAAATTTGTGCATGAAATCATGCTCGATTTTAGGGAACTCATTTTCAGGCTAGCTTATTTTCTTATGATTTTGCTTGTAATGGTTGTTAGAAAGAGTTTGAACTATTGATTTTTCATGACAAGCTTCATTTTGGTGTTCAAAAGGCCTGATGATTGTGCAATGGTATCAAAATTGAGTAAAGTTGGAGTCAAATAAGTTAATCTAGCTTTCAGCTCCAAGTAAATTCATTCCATGTTCCTCTATTTTATTTCATCTATTTTATTCTATTTTATATAATCAGCTCTTCAGTGTGTTAGTCATGAAACTCTGATTGATATTGTCATAAACTGAAGTGGTGTTTGCTTTTTTTCCAGATCAGTAAAGCCGATTTAAAAAAAGCTGATACAGTAATTTCAGATCCACTGCCAGTTATGGTTCGTTGGTCACAAAGGTGAGCAAATGTGATGGGCTGGCAGGAGAGAACGAGCTCTTACAAAGGCACATTTTCACTGCACATAAAAGTAGAGCAGCCTGCCACCCCACAAAAAAGAGGAAACCCAGCCCAGTGCCAGAACAAAACAATGAAGGCTCCACGTGCCAGTAACTATCATTTCAGTTTCTAAGAATAACAGCTTTTATGTTAACGCTTTCAAACTTGAATGTGGTCAAAATTTTGATCCAAATCAAAGCACAGTGGTTTGCAAAAGCCTCTTGCCCTTTTTTTCCCCACATACATTTTCTTTGATGTGAGAATTTTATTGTACACATGAGTTACTTAAGTCGAAAATTATTCCATTTCAGGAATAATCTAATTTTCTAATCACATGATCAGTTCTACATTTTGAGCTCTAAATTTTCTCAGTGGATACATGGGATATTGAGTCATAGCCTTCCAGATACCTGAAAGACCTATGAAACACTTTATATAGACAAGCTTGCAAGAATAACTAACTATATAAATATCCAGAATATTTGTCTCATTTGAAAATTTTTACTTGCATATAAACCATGGCTTATATTATGCTAGTGGCAAAGTACAGCTTGCCACAAGCCAATTTTGGTATTTTATCAGTAATCAGTTAACACTTCCTCAGAAACATGCCTTCCCTCAGAACCTCTATTAAAAAGTGTGAGGGGTTTTAATACTGATTGTGAGTCATAAGGTGTCTCTTTCTTAATGAAGCCCTAGTGTTGGCTTTTATGGGCTGAGCTGTTCCTAAGCACTCCCTGCCTGCTCCTGCCACAGGGCTCTTTGTGTACAGTCCATGGTACCCAACCATGAGATAATAGCAGAACTAGCAGTACTGAACACAGTGTGTATTCTCCTTTTCCTCTGGTCAAGCTAAGGTCTTTGGCAAAGTTTTTTTTTTTTTTTGGTCTCTGTAATATGGTATGAGAGTTGAAAAATCAATGGAAAGAAGCATCAATTATTGATAATTGCTCCACAGAACTTTCTGTAGTTAATTTCCTGCCTTAATGTAGCCATGCTGCAATGTGCACTAAAGGGTCCCTCAATATCCTTGGTAAAACCATGGCCCATGCAAATCAAGAGATAGTTTCCATGGGTTTAATAGGATCATGGATTCATTTTGCTCAAGGGAGTTTTCATAATTACACCCTAAAATAGGAGATGTAGGGCTGTGCAAGCCTCTAGCGACTTCAGTTCTTGTGGCTTCCCCCCTCACTTTCTTTAATTTTTATTTCTGTACTTCTAAAAAGGGAAATCTGGCATGTGACTTTACACAATCTGTCATGTGGGGCTTATAGCTTCCCTCAAGCATTCTTTTTTTAGCATGGTATAGGTACATGCACTCACATATAGCATGATATAGCAGTATTTTCTTTTTTTCTGTTATTCTCTATTGCAGAAATAGAATATGTCAGGCATATGTGCTTTTGATAACTTCAGCATCGGTGTGTTCTTAATGAGCAATACATAAACCCTATTTTTTGGGTCAGTGAGAAACTCCTTTCTGAAATTCTTCTGCTGGTAGTTTTTAAAATCTTTTACCTTGTATGTGTATGTTCCTTGGGGAAGGGCCCAATTTTTTCTTGTCCTGTTTTTTTTTTTTTTTTTTTTACAACTAGAGTGCATCAAGCACACTGATTAACACTTGTAATTGCTAAGGACACACACAAAATCAGCAATAACCTCATGCTTGTGAAGGGGATATGTTGTCAGAATATGAACACTGATTTGAAATTGAAGGATATACATACTTTATTTCATTTTA
Source organism: Alethe castanea (assembly GCA_024734035.1). Classification (NCBI taxonomy): domain Eukaryota; kingdom Metazoa; phylum Chordata; class Aves; order Passeriformes; family Muscicapidae; genus Alethe; species Alethe castanea. Next base: position 59,687,911 of record JANRGV010000094.1, read on the forward strand.
TTCCTGCCTGCAAAGAGGTCTTTTCTACACTTGAAATTCCTGTTACAGGCCATAAAGCATTCCTTGTTGCCCATTAGACTCCACAAAGTTTTCCTGAGATATTTGCAATGGAAGATACTGATGTACTTTTTCTTGTTGTAGTTTTTATCTGGCAAGTAGTGAAGTGCTACCTGAATTGATACATTTTTTTATGCACTAGAGAAGATATAACAAGGAGAAACAAGGAGAAGCAGAATGAGAGATAAAGTCTGATGAGCAACTTTATGTGTTTATTTATTTCATAAACATTCATTTTTCATTTGAAAGGTGGTGGTTCCCATTTTTCATTTTAGGAAGAAATGATTCTCCTTGTTTTTCATCCCAACACAGTTCAGGATCTCTGAGAACTTTGCATTTGCAAGTACAGATTTGGAGGTGTTTCTCTACTCCACTTGTTTAGAAGCCTCAAGTATTTTGCAGTCTGTACTTTAAAGAAATCATAATCTTCAAAAAAGTTAAGTGCAGTTTCCCAGGAGCTTTGGAGCTAGCAGCTGGCATGCATCTTTCTTGGGACATTATTCTATCTAAAACTGTTTATTTTTCAGGCAGCAGATACATAAGGACACAAAAGTGTTATTCTTCAAGTTCTGAATGTATTTTGAAAGAACTGTGACTGGTAAGGAAAGATTTTACAGGTTTTCATGTCCCACATCAATTTAATTAAATACTGTTCACATTTGCTTTTGGAGTCCTTAAAGTCTGTGAGGGTGTCCACTATGGTTTTGAATTATGTAGCAATTGGAAAACTGACCTATATGTATCCAAACTTGAAAACTTTTAAAATTATACATAATTTTCATCACACTTACCATATTTACATGGATGAACTTTGTCTTGAGAAGAAAAGCCTGTCTAAAAGGTACATGCAACTTGTAATTTAAATCAAGACCAGCAGAAGGTCTAAAAATAGATATCTTGACACTTTCATTTTAGTCAGAATTTTAGTTCACTTGAATCAAGATTCATTTGGAAAAGAAAAAAAAGCTGTTTACTTTGGAAAATAAAGATAGCAATTAACTAATGCAAAGGGGTTGGTAAATCATAAATGCACTTACAGTGTTTACAAAGCCTATCTTTTTCTGCTGTGTAACTGTAGAATGCACTTATTTGTATCAGCCTGCTTGGCTTACCTCTGATGCTGTCTTCATGAATAGTTTTTATTTCTCATGATTGTAACCCAAGACTGCCATCAGACAATGTCTTAGCTCTCATTTCCCTTCACCATGCTGAACAGTTTTTGTTGCTGATCAGGCTGTGTTTCCCACAGCAGTGTCCCACAGGGGTTCAGGGCACCCAGTGAGTTTGCCAACAAGGCAGCAAGCTGACAGGTGTAAAATGTCTGCATGGAAACTGTGAAACCAAGCACTTAGCTTCAGTGTGTCATTTTATTCTTCCTACATAAGTATTTTTAAGTGGTGTCTGTGCTATGTATATTGGGAACTCTTACGCAGGTTTTTGCTGTTTGTGTTGTAGCATTGTGTTTAGTATTTTGGTATTCTCTCCACTAGATCCTTTTGCAAGCCTTGGTATTTCTAATAATTTATGTCTATACAAAGAAATAAATATTTTATAATGAGGATGATTTTCCAGAGTAAGGTATGCAGCTGGCAAGTAACTGCTATACTTTTCATACACATAGTGGGTACCTAATAGGTCTAGATGTTTAGTCTTCTTGTGGATATGCTAAATAATTTATGGATAAAAAGTGGATCTGTGGTACTACAGCTCATTATCATGCCTCTCAGGTATGCATTTCTCCTTAATAAACACTTATATTGTGAAAGAGTCCACAGCTACAACAGACAGAGGTAAGAGAGGCTGCCTTCTGAATGGGCCTCTTCAATTTTAATGACTTGGAGGTCATCAACCTGCAAGCACACAAGTGGTTGTTGTGATAAGCCACATTGAATTCATGTCCAAAACCACAAAGAAACCTTTTATAGGTTTTGTATTTCCTTTTAAAAGTCATTTTAATTTTATTCTCTGACTATATGAGAGGCAATAAGTGAAGTCTGTAAATACTTTGTTAAAGGAGGCATTAATGCTCACAACTTACCAACTGAAGATCAAATACTGTGACACACAAGTTTGTAGGCTACAAAGCCTGGCCAGTGTTGGTGATAGAGAAATTGTTATTATACAAAACATATTTTTTTCATTTTGGAAGGATTCACTTATGACATGATTCCAGACAGATGATGACTGGACAAAAAGGTGTCGCATATGAACATTTGATCTTCAGCAGAGAAAAAGCACAAGAAGAAACTAAAGAACAGAAACCTTTAATACCAGTATCATCTATGTGTTCTTTTAAAATATGAAACTTATTTTTGGTTGGTTTTTTTTTGTCTTTTTTTTTTTTTTTTCAATATTCTTTTCATCCCAAGCTCTGAGACTGGGCTTTTTAACCAGGTGTCTCCAACAGTTAGCAAAAATTCCCAAGGGAGATTTTCCTGAGGATACAATGCAACCAGAAACAATGTCAGAGATGCAGGCAGCTCCTTCAAAAACAAGACAGCATTTGTTAGTCAACTGGAATCCAAAGTGAGAAGCCTCTAGGGCAGTGTCACTGTGTCAGTCGTGAGGAGATGTGTGCAGTGGTGTTGGCACACCTGCTAAATGCAGAACAGTGCATCTCTGGTAGAAAGATCCAGGAATACACAGAAACTATTTCTACAACTTGTTTTTTGCCCTGAAGACATAGTCCACATTCAGGTGATGAAATACTGTCAGATTTCTAAAGAAGGAAGGATTTTTAAGCTGATAGTGTGTGATCTGAATGTAGTGCCTATAAAAACATCCATGGAATGCAGTCCAGCTAAATGGCACTTTTGAGTTAGACAACTCCAGCTTGCTGTCTGTGAGACCAGAACACCCTACGTGCATAGAGGAAAGATGAATTAAGAAAAATCTTTTCTTCAAGTAGCACGATATCATTATTGTGCCCTGGGTGAATGATATCTAGCAGGCAGCAGGCAGCTTGGGATTGAAGTGTCCTGCAAGTTTCTGAACCTCTCCTACTCATGCTCTTCCTTGTTTACAAAAGATTGTACTGCTGCTGATACTGTTAGAAAGCACAGTATTGTTAGTACTGAGACACTACCTTTGAATGAAGAGCAGAGAGGATGGATTTAATGTATTTACACGTATCAGAATATGAGGGTGATCCTGTATCAATATTTTGCTCAACCAGTTTAGTATATCTACATGCAAAACCCCAATGGATTTAGTGCCTAACAGTGTTTTAAGTGCTATCAGACTTTACTATTTCTGCAAATAGTGGTTGCTTTGATGTACAGTTGTGTAGTGCAAACGTCTTTTAATCTGAAATTTACATACAATTTGTGATATTTCATTTTGAGAAGTGTTTTCTACAGAGCTGTTCACAGAGAAGATTTGTATCTTTTCTATTGGCAAAATGTTAAACAGAAGTGTGATGACAAAAGGGTAGTAACAACTGCAAATACAGTCTCACATTTTCCAGGACCAAATATAGAGGGGAAAAAGGCTAACAAGAAAGTGTGCTGTTCTGATAGGTCACATCACTTTTCTTCTCAGCTACATGATTCAGGACCATTACCAGAAGTGCCATTGTTCTACAATATTCTAGGTATCCATGACATCCAGCAGAGCAGTGGAGGGACTCTGTTTAACACGACAGAATCCCTTCTTGCAAACTGATTAACCCAAACTCCTTATCTCTGTGTATTCCTTGTTCCAGCATTGCTGTTTCTCAGACACTGTTGTCAAATCCTGGCTGCATCTAAGTATCTGCTCTATGCAAATTGATAATGTTTTGGGCTTTGTATCTGAATTCCTTCCAAAGGTGTAGCTGGAACCAGGAAAGCCCTCTTTCTCATCAGCATTATGCTGAACCACATGGCCAACTCTAGCATATTGTTACTCTGCCAATTGATGTGGACAAGAATAAATTCCTGCATAAGCACATTGACTGCAATGTGATTTCCTCAAGTTGCTTACTAATAATATACAAACGAGTACAGCATGAAAGTGTACTGTTAAAACTGCCAAGTGAAAGCATACTTCTGACTTTCAAGCCCTACATGCATTCTGCCCTAAAGGCATGCTTCTCTAAATTCAAGGGCCCAGCATTAAACGCTGCCAGCAAGACTTTTTGTAACCAGTAATTATTTCTGACTTTAGGCAGCTTTGTATGGGCTTGTTAACTGTTAGTTCTATCATGATGTATTTCAGGATATTTTAGCTTTTGTATATTTGCTTTTTGATTACTGTTTTGGATGCAAAGCTCTTGCTGTGTTATGCCTATGAAATACAAAGTACTGAGCATGAAGTTTAGCTGGTGGGGCTTTTTTCTTAGTGTTTGTTGGGGTTTTTTCCCTCCCCCTTTCTGATCTTAGCTCTTTTTGTTTCTAATTCAAGAGATTCTAGTACAGTTCTAGTCACCCAATTTTTGTTCAGAACCACTTTTCTTAAGACTGATTGCAAATCTAGAAAACATCACCAGCATAGATTTAACAAAGGGATTACTTTGAAAGACTATGAACAAAAATTATTTGGCATTCTGAACTGCATTTTTGTGAAGCTCTGGAAATAAATTTTTTCCTCTCCCCACTCATGTGAAGTGCTAGTAATAGCTGTTACTGGATCTATCAAGGCCTTTGGGAAAAGGCTAAACATGTCTAATTTCAGAAATTTTTGATATGATCTAGTTAGACTTTCCCTTGCTTCTTAAATATTCCCCCGAGATATTTCTCAAATGTATTCCTCTTGTAAAAATGGCTATGAAAGCCATTCTAGACAGCACAGCATTCTAGACTTGCCTCAGAATGGCTGGAATGGTGATTTTTCAAACTATGATTAGAGCTCGTAAATAAATAATCACTGATGTGGGTTGTGGGAGCTCTGCATAAAAATTGTCATAAAGAGGCATTCCACTTCATCATACCCTCAACACAGAGCACAGTGGTCAGTTGTTCTGTGAGAACAGAATGATTTTACAGCAAGTGGAGGAAAGACTGATGGGATTAATGCAGTATTGTGGACGTGTGTGGTTGTGTTATGGTTATATACTGCAGTACAAGGACACTAGATACCACTGTGATAAAAGGAAGTAGGCAACAGAACAATTGCATTAAAAATTGGCTCAAGAACACCTCCTTAAAACTGTAGCACAAAACACAGTGTGCAGAGATGTATTTTAGATAGATAATGTAACTTTCAATTTTCTGTCAATAGTGCATTTTCTTCAGGGGCATGATTCTGTTAAATTCAGCTGTATCAGCCTTTGTCCTTTTGATTTAAGTTGCATTCATTTTCAGAACTGTAGAACCAGGAACAGAAAGGTTGACAAAACTACAAAAATTCATGTTTTTAAACATTTAATAATAATAATAATTTAGTAATACAGTCTCATTATAACATAGAGATGTAATTCTTTGCTATGCTGTCCTCCACTATTGAAACTCATTCATTTTTCCTCTTACTCAGCTGAAGCCTTACAGCATTCAAACTCTTGGATGCTGTGATGGCAGTATTCACCTGACCTAGCCTACTATTGAGAATATCACCAGCTCTTATATGTAAAACAAACCTTTCCTGGCCTCCTTTGTCTCCTCATGCCTGAAATAGAATTGGTTCATGAAGCCTAAGAACAAATTTAACTGCCATATTATTATTAAAAATTCAAACAATGCTGTCAAGAGCAAAAGCCAGACCTGGTGTAAATCAGATTACTCTTACTTAAATCAGTAAGCCTCCTTTAAAATTGGTCCATTTCTGCTAATTGAAGCATATGTGTGAATTTTAGGATACCAGCAATTTGCTACAAGAGTGAAAATAAAAGAAATAGGAAGATTTACTCTTGAGCAAGTGCCTGGCTATAGCATAGAGATGTACTATGGATATGATGGCTGAGTTGATTATATACATAAATACAATAAATTCTAAGTTTAGCAAAACTTTTTTCTCATGCTAAGTATTGCAATAGAGTACTGAATATAAATGGATAATTTGTGTGCTTGGCACTTATCTAGAGGTTATAAACTATGAACTATTGCTGAAACATATCTGCTCTGATCTGTCTGTCTAGCATAAGCAGTGATTGCATTTTTGTTTTATACTGAGATTTTTGTCTCCTTCAGAGAACGTTCCACCAACTTGCTTGGACTGCTATAATTCATTTTCACTGGAAATATATAGTCAGGATATTTAAGTTTGATACACTTAGTAATGCTATTGAAAATTATTTTGGGTTCATATGAAGCTTTCTGAACAGGTAATTTAATTTTTTTTTTCTGTACTACATTTTCTACACCTCATACTGTAACCACATCAGATTGAAAGGTATGAAAGTAAAAGCTGTTATGGTCAAGAGGTATAAAAATTCCTTTTTTCTCCCAAGGATTAGAGATATCTGTTGGCAGAAGAAGCTGTGCATATCTGTTTGGATCAGGTTCTGAGAAATTATAATACACATACACAGTCAAAAATCCCTAGGAGAAACATATTTTGAATTCTGAAAACACAAGGTTCATTCTTGTTTGTTAAATGCCTGTTAAAGTACATCTTCTGTCAAGTCCACTTTTCCCCTGAAACTTCCATGCCTCGAGGGACTTGGTTTTGTTGCTGTCTCATTGCAGTGCCTTCATTATTTGATGGATGCACCCCAAGACAGAGTGTGGTCACCTAAGGTTGTACTGCAGTACTACAGCCATTTTACACTATATATATATATATATATGTATGTATGTATGTATCTGGGACAATAAACATAGAAGCTGCTTGAGTATGCAAATATGTATGTTTAGATACAGTTAAAAGTGGGCAATATTGGACCTGTGGGCCCTCAAGAGAATACAGGCCAAAAGAATTAATACAAACAAGTATTATGAATGCTAATTCAAGCAAAATATTATGTGTTTAGGGTGACAATAGATTTTATGTTTCCTACTAGATTTCAGTGTACTCTGTGAAAATTTATTTTTTAAAGTGTTGCTTTCTCTGAAGGTTGAGGATTTGCATGTTGTAGGAAATCCACATTCCACTCTCTACATAATATTCAGGTGGTTGCCTAAGCCCTTTGTATTGCTTACTCAAATTTTTGGCTGAGGCAAGGGAATGAAGATGCTAAAAAATGAAGGAGAAAAGAGATTTAAAGTGTAACAGTATGACATGTAAACTCATGGGTGTAAAGGTTAGATAAATATAAGAATGTGAACAGGAAGGATTGATCCTTATTTCTGAATGCTTCTTGTGGATGAGTGGGTACATTGCTGTACATGGTTTTATTTAAGCAAAAAGTACAGAGATTGCTTAAGTTTATTCAGTCTCCAGTTCAGTGACATGACTGTTGGCCATCTTCCTAAAGTACTGAAAGATATGTGAAGAAAATCAGTGTCAAGAAAGAGATGAGAACACTAAAACAGAGAGGAGAGGAAAAGATCTGAAAGCTTCTGAAATCAGAGACAAAAGGTCTGTTAACTCAGGATTGGAAGAAAAGAGGAGAACTCAAAATGCATCAAAAGAGGAAAATTGAGGAAGAAGGTGCAGAGTAGAGAAAAAGGAATAGAAAAATATAAAGAAAAGTTAATGAGGAGAAAGCAACCTAGCAAAACCAATAGGGATAGGAAAAAATAACACCATACACACAGAAAGGTGAATCTACTCACAGCCAAGGGGACACAAAGAGCTAAAGAATGGTGTTGATACCAGGAATTTGCCTAATTTGAGGTTAAAGATGAAGTATATGTAAAGTTTTTCTCTTAAAGTTAGAAATTTCAAACATTATACCTGCTGAGACTAGTGCACCCAGAAGAAACTTTCATTCTGCATAATGTTGTGGCAGACTGTAGGATTGTGGAAAATACATTGTCACACAGTAAAGGGTGGGAAGATGGTAAACTGGTGGTACTGGAAATGGAACCAAGGCTTTTTGTTGGACAGGACAGGTAGTTGCTGTACAAAGCCATGTGAAATTGGCTGGTGGATTTGGATTTATTTCTCATAAGACTCTGTTTATATCCCAAAAACCACTACCACAGGTTGCACTAGTGAATAACAGCAGTGAGCAGGAGAAATGCCAATATTGAGGAAATATTAACACTGGAAAGGTGTTGATAAATGAAGCTATTCCACATCAGAGGAAAAATAAATGGCATCAAGAAATCTTTTCAGATAACCTAAGTGAATGTAGTAGGTTTACTTATTCACTTGCAGCTATGTATGTGCATGTGTACAGGTCACACAAAAACTATAAGCAAAACTTTTTCTGTTGTTAATAAGAAAGAAATTAAAAACTACTATGCATGATAGAAAATACCTTACAAAGTAATTGTTAAAAGTAATTGTTTTTTTCAAGGATTTAACAGTTATATTAATTTTTAATAATAATTTACACCATTGTGAAAACCTTAATGGATTCTGTGGGTGCATAATTACATTTCACATTGGATAGCACTTACATGAGGGATTGCAGTTAAAATAATGCTGTTACTACAAGAGATGAGTGCTGTCCCCCAGGAATCAAGGAATATCCCTAAATGAAAAGTAAAGAACTGAAAAAAAGAAGTGTTAAGATTTTCACCACTCTGGAGTAAGTCAGATTTGGGGCTCATGAAGATGAAAAAAATATTGCATGATGAAATGGATTTCTGCAGTGTCTCAGTTTCTTCAGAGGTATCTGCTGCAAATATTGGCTTAAGCTGTCTCTTTAGGTTTGTGTGACATGATTACATTTCAGGATAAAATTAATATTGGTACTTATGTTAAATAAAATAAAAACCAGAGCTGTCTTATTGTGATCATATACTTGCTACATTAGACTTTATGGTCAGGCTGCACTCAGGCTAAAATTCACTCCTTAGACTTGCACAGAGCTGTTCAGTTTATGAGGAACCTAAGCTACCCTCAAAAGCTGCAATTAGCCTTTTTTGGAAGCAGAGTAACACTCTGGATGTATTATTTCCTTGTTCTGATATGGCAGTTCTGGTTTTGCATTCAACAGCACTTAATTTGCTCCAACGTCATTCTTGCCTAGAGTTTGCTTTTTCCACTAAAGCTTGTGTGTAAATCTTTTGTGGTTGGAAAATAGCAAGTAACTTATGAAGAGTTTTCCATGAGAAAAGATGGGTGCTATGTTTATCTTGTCTTTGCCAGTGTGTTAGTGAGCAGCTTTTTGTCCTGTCCAGAAACCTTTCAGTGAGTGGAGTGTCAATGATTTCAGTGCTGGCAATGTCTTTAATGTCACACAATGCATCTTGGGCCAACTCAGAGCAGTTGTCACTTGCACAGGGCGAGCTTGCGACATGGTAATTTGTGAGGACAAGTGGAAAAATTATCAGATAATGTCTCCAAGGCTGTGATCTAACTGCTCCTCTCTAACCCTCTTCTCTGAAAAGAGCACTCTGCCAAAGCTCACCCCTTGACACCACCTATACAGCCTTCAAGTGAGTTTATTTCCATTTATGTACAATTCCTGACAACTTATAAAATGGACATCCCTCTGTAAAGCTCTTTCTATTAAGATTTCAATTTGGATCAAAAGGAAAATCTCATAATTTTTCATGCTTCTAATGCTTTGGTTCATGTTGTGGAGTGATTTCAGTATGCATGAACTTGTTTGTTGATTGTCTCAAATGAAGCTGAACTGAAGGAAACAAACAGGAACACATCTAATGCACTCCAGCTGCAGGTAATAATTCATACAGGTTACCAGACCATAACTCATTGAAATAAAACCCTTTTAAACACGTACAATGTGGAAACTGGCTCTTCAGCATCAGCTGCTTCTCTATGTAGATATGTTTTATTGGTTCTCATTGCTTGTTAATTTAGATGTAAGCAGTTAAAAAAAAACGATTTTTAATATGGAAGAAAAGACTAAAAGTTGATCCATGTGAAGCTGGGAGTCTGATCCTCAACTGAATGAGAAACAGAAAAGACAATGTTTGGAAAATCTATCTATACAGATGAGAAAGGTGGCTGCTGTGCATGTTGAGTTCTTGTAGACACTTGATCCTCTTTTATATCTGCTGTTGTGTGTGTTGAGTTTGGAGTTCTCCATTGAAAAGGTGTTTCCTATAGGGGAGGGCAGGATCAAATTCTAAATCTGAAGGCTCAATGAAAACATAAATATAATATTTTTTTATTGTTATTGTCATCTACGCCCTTTTATTCTGTTTTAACAAACTACATGTTTAGGTCCATAATCTGCTGAAATTAATAAGGTTCTAGTTTGAAACTCAAGAGTATTAAAAATTAACAAACCAGAAACAAGAGAAAACCATCATAGCACTGGATAGTTCTGTGTTTAGTGGGGATCTCTGCTTGTGAGTTACTGAAATTCTCTTGGATGGACTTGTCAGCAACTGTGAGCATTTCATCAGTTGCAGTTTAATTGTTTTTCACCAGTTACTGGTTTTCATTTTTTTTTTATTTTCTCCAATGGGCAAGGCAGATTGCATAATGGCATCTGCACTGTACATGCTGATTGTCACGGGTATTTGTTTCTACCTCAAGTTTGCACTTTTCTCCTTGTTCTGTTGTACATGCCTAACACTTATATACAAAACCTATATTGATTTATAGAGAATTGTTTAGACTTTAGATGCAAGGAACTGCAATTTTTCAGAAGGAAGTTCATGACTAGTAGCGAGAATTAAGTTTCTGAATTACTTTACCTTTTGAAAATTCACTTTCAATACAACCCCATTGGTTTAAGGAATTAAGTGCCTCCAATTAAGCCCTGAGGTTTGAGTTTGTAAGTTCTGGACATCAATAGATGGATTTTTATAAAAGCAATTTCAAGTTCTCAGTATATTTCAAACCAAACAATTATATTCTTACTGCATTATTGAGTATATATTGTACAATGCTCTTGAAAAATCGGTATATAAGCAATGAAACACATGAGAAGATATGGGAGTTTTCTCTCTGAGACAGGTTTTTATTGGGTTGTGTAATATGCATCCATGTAGACAGTATTAAAATAAACAAAGCTGGAATCAAATATCAGTTACTTAATGGGCATTAAGATGAATCAAAAAGCCCAGAATTAAATTTTTGACTCCCATATCTGTATGGGAAATCTAAGATGATGTATTTACTAGAAATTGCTAGAGATTACTAGTGAATTGCTAGAAAAATCTTGATTGCATTGTGCAAAAAATAATGGTTATGTGTACTATGCAATGCTCTCCAGTCTAATTTATTCATGTTTATTCCTTATTTTTAATATTTAAATCTATCCACCACCTGAACTGAAAAATGGCTATGTTCAAGATGAAGGAAAATCTCCTGTAAAGGTGCAGCATTACATTCCATCTATTCAATGTAGGTTAGAACTTTAGGAGTAGAGATCTAATCTTGACTTTTCTCTACAGTGTTCTCAGGGGTTTAGATAAAAATGTTCTCATCTTCAGTGGAAGATTAACTTCAAAATATTCCTCACATAAAATAATTACAAATAACAGTTTTTGAGCTCCTCCTGTCCTCTCATGACTCCATGTCACATCTGTGTACTGTCGTGCCTTGGTTCTGTGCAAGCCCTGCCCAGCATTAACAAAAAATATCTCCATATTATTTTTGAGCACAAACCCAAAACACAGCCCCACACCAACCACTGCAAAGAAAACCAACCCTACACTGGAAAAAGCAAGCACAGCACAAACATCAAAATGAAGTCATAGATTGGGGTTACATCAAAGAATGTTTCTTGAAAACTGCTTGTATGCTTGGAATGTTGTGATAGATGTAAATTGTTCAGAAATTCTATGAAAGTGTAAATAGTATTAGAGTGCACTTGCCATTACCCTAAATGGTTAATAATATTAAACAATATAGTATATACAGTATAATATTAAGAAGTAAATCACTATTCCTCTTCTGTTGATTGTACCAAAATTTAAAAAAAAAAATCTAGGTTTTCAATCAGTATTTGCAATTAATATTCCAAGAAATGTTTTCCCTGTTATTTTGCATCTGTGAAGAAATACTAGGGTATGACCTATTATTAGGAGCAGGTTTCTAGTCCATTTCCTTTTTTGTGGTATTGTTTTTTGTGGTTTCAGACACTGTGATGGAAAACCTTTCCAAGTTCTTTCAAAAGTCTATGTGGTTATTTGTGGTCTCATAGTGTTGCAGAGCTGGGTTTGGGGAATTTATTGTGTGGATGGTCCCATTTCTGTTGAGTCCTTCCTGAAGGAAGGCAAAGAGTTCTGTAGAAAACTTTTCCCTTATGGACTTTGGAGTGTGTGAAAATCTCAGAGCACAGACTTCACATTCTCCCCCATCTCAAGGACTAAAGTGACACACAGTAATTTTTGCCTGAACAAAGTAATAATCACTATGTGGGGTGTTCTGAAGTACTCTGGAGCATTTTTCAGGATTTGCTGCTGTGAGAAAAAATAAAAATATATATTGGTGTGTTGTTTTGGGTTTCAGCTCGAGCTAGAACTTATGATTTGTCCTGGAATTTTAAAGGAAAAACAAACAAGATTTTATTCCAATGCCTGCTGAACAAATTTGAGGCTGCCATTATTCTTAAATTTAAAAAAAAGCTAAATTAATTTCTAGTTGTTCTTTTATCCAAGAGAAACACATGACTGGTAATTAAAACTAATTCAAACACACAGTGATTATTCTTCCAATATGGCCATGCTGTTCTGAGACCAGGGAGACAGAAAATCTCATCCTAATCGATTAAAAAAAAAAAAGAACTAAGATTGGCCTATTTAAACATAATTTTTTTTCTTATCGTAGAGGAAAAAGGATTTTTTAATATATTGACAATTTTCTTTGAGTATACTGTAGGTAGACAATTTGGTTTACTGGGTTTTTAAAAAAATTTTAAGCAGTTTTCTAATATACCATGTTTGTTATGATAGAGATTTGGTTTAGTTTAAGGGATAATCCCACAGAAACAGACACATTGTTGGCTACACTGTTTCAACTCTAGATACACAAGTTATTGAATACTCATTAAAAAATTTGCCATTTTTACTGCAGGAAAAGCATGGCATGATTTGCCAAGGGCCAGCTTCACCTTGGTCAATTTAGGGACATAGGGACTTACACTGGCTTTATCCAGTGGGTCCACACTGGAGGAAGAAGATCCTCACCACAAAGTTGTTTCTTTTCAAGTTTGTTTTCAAAGTTTGTATCCCTCCCTCTAGTGTTTGGAAAGCGAGGGCTCAGATATAATATAATCTTCTTTAGGGATTCTCTGGACAAGCAATGATATAAGATCCTGCTGCATCTAATTCTACATCTGGATTTCCTTGCTGGGAGGATGGTCACATACTGAGAGCCTTCAGCAGTGTTGTATCACTGTCCTTTTCTCCCTTCCCTTGTCTTTCCCTTTGAAAGGTTTTACTAAGTGAGTGGTGCAGGCAGAATTTCAATTACTCATCGATGGTGGGGCAACTGCGGTCATCCCAGTACATGGAAAAAGTAGTCAGCTTTCATATTTATAGTGAAAGTGTCTTTTTTTTTTTTTTTTTTTGTGAATGACTCACTGAAAGTGGAGGCTGGCTGTAACAAAAATACATATGGTTCCCATGGCTCATTCAGGCAAAAGTGTGAATTAATTTTACTAAAAATGTTGTTTATAACTGTACTATACTTCTAAACAACAGTTCTGTGAAATCCACTTTGCTGTTATGTGTAGGCAAAGCAGACAAGAGAAACTTCTGCTGTGCTAGATGACAGAATAACCTTTCCCCTGAATTAATTTCAGAAATCTGGCATTAGTTTTATTGCCTAACATTTCTCTCACATTTAAACTTTAAAAATTGAAATTCTTTATGTCTGTTTGGTAACTGAATAGCCAGAGCAGATTGGGTGAGTGATGGCATGGCACTTACAGGACAACCAAAAGATCAGACCCAGCCAGCAGGGCTTTAGGAAGGGCAGGTCCTGCCTGGCCAGCCTGATCTTTTATGACCAGATAACCTGCCCAGGGGATGAGGGCAGGCTGTGGATGTTGTGTACTGCACTTCAGCAAGGCCTTTGTCTCCCACAGCATTCCCTGGAAAAGCTGGCAGCCCATGGCTTGGACAGGAGCACTCTTTGCTGGGTTAAGAGCTGGCTGGATGCCCCAGGGAGTGGTGGATGGTGCCAAACCCAGCTGTGGATCAGCCACCAGCACTGTCACCCAGGGATTTGTGTGGGGCCAGGCCTGTTTGACATCTCTATTGACTATAGCCAAAATGCAACAAGTCAGCACGCACCCAGGTGGCCAAGAAGGCCAAGAAGAAATGGTGTGGCCAGCAGGATCAGGACAGTGACTCTTCCCCTGTGCCTCAGTCCTGTGTCCAGTTCTGGCCCCCTTAATTCAGGAACATGGGGGGGCTGGAGTGGGTCTAGACAAGGGCAGCAAAGCCCATGTCTAAGTCCTGTCTACACCTGTGGGCTTGGAGCCTCTACTGAAGATATCAGTGTGTTTCAACCTTCACTAGACCACTCACTGCTGCTGTGGCATTTGAAACCTTCCACTTACTAACAGCATTAGAACTCACCCTAAAACTTATTCAATCCCTGCACTCTGATTCCTCTCTGAAGAATTCAGAGAGACCCCTGACTCACTGACTCCAACAGTGCTCCTGTAAATACAGCATTCACAAAAACTGAGAAAGCCTGTGTTTCCCAGAATGTAAATTCGGTAAGTTCAAGGTTTATTTCTGTAACTGCAGCACTTAGCATACTGCTAAAATCGGCAATTTTTCTCATGATTTTTCAATATTTTCATCCTTCTTTTTAAGGAAAAGAAATGTTTATTGACAATGTTGTGCTGAAGTCTCCATTTATGAACAATATGTTTTGCTTTCTGTCTATCCTTTGTAATTAAAATGGCGTTGTACTGTCCCTCTCATGTGGTAATACAAAGATATTTTATAAATGTAGATATGTTCAGCTGTAAGAAGATATCATTTTACAGAAGAAGAGAATGAATTAAGACACTTCCACCACTGGAACCCCCTCATTTTTTACTCTAAAGAGAGATAAATCTTCTTACCTGTTGTTTATTCATGTCATCCATTTCGTGGGAGAATAAAGTTGCTAAGTGCAAAAAGCCGTTCAGTTAGTCTAATACTTCAAAATGCATGCTGCTAGGATGCACAATGGCAGATGCACATGCATTTCACAGATCATTCAGCACTCCCCATTTCTTAGACTTTAAGAACACTGCATTTTGTTTGAGTAGCAAAAAGTGGTACTGAAGGAAAAGTTGAAAATGTTAATTTTCTGATAAATGACATGTATGTGTATGAATGTATTGGACGCTAAGGATGAAAATCAGGTGATGATTGGTCTCACTTTTATATGGCATCTCACTAAAGCATTTTCAGAAAAATATTTTTGAGTGGAGGAATTGATTCCATAACTACATATTGTGAACTACAGTTGAGAATTTCCTAAATTCAGTTATACAGACATGGATAAAATTTTAAAAGTGAGATAAGTAAGAAGAGTTACTCATCTGAGTCGTTAGAAGTGTTCTGTAAGCTAGTTTTCATTAATAAGATTATGCTGTTGGGTAAATTATCGTCTGTTTAATATTGCTGAAGTTAATATTTTTGAAGTTCTCTGTACAGAGAATGTTGGTTTCCCAAAGAAATACATATCTGAGGTGATGGTAGATGTGAGCTTCAGGTTTAATAGATCTCAGTGATCTGTTGGAAAGAATTTTATGCTGATTGAGTGGGTTTATACATATTTAGTAAGAAAAAAAATAAAAAAAGGAAAATAATTCAGAGTAGTTCATCAGCTAAGTGTAATGAAGTGACTGAAAGACTGAAAACAAATGAGCTCATGCTTTAGACAGTTTTTCTGGAAATCATTGTCCTCACTTAAACCCTTGGGTGAATTCTAACCTTTCTGGACGTGTTTATATTTGAGGTGGGTATGTTTTAAAGTGACCTTTATGCAAGATAAAACAGTAAAAGAATGTGGGTTTTTCATCTGTGTAGTAGCATGCACTAAATACTTGTCTGGGTAGGATGCTGGGACAATTTAATAAATTCTGCCAAGCAAATACTCTGTGATGCAGTTATAGGAACAAGGAGATGAGCATGGAATTTCATGATATCTATTAACCATTGGGACCACACTCCTCAGTGGGACCTTTGTCCAGCTCCAGTGATCCTGAGCTGAAACTAACTTAGGAGCAGGTAAGGGGAAATTTTTTTGTTTTATGAACTCTGCCACATTTCCTGGCCCAGCCACAGCTGGTGGCCAGCTGTTGTGTGGATCAGAAAATGTTGTGCAAGGTAAAGTGTCTGACCAAAGCACATTTCAAAATAATGACTTCCTTGAAGAAGTGGAACCTTCTACTATTTAAGAACAGCAGAAAAAAAGCACCTTTGTTTCTAAATGATGTGTATCACAGCATGAAGTTTAATTTCATGTGGAAGTTTAATCAGTCAATTCTTTTGTTCCAGGGCTGGTGGGTATCTAAGTTTGAAAACAACTTTTCCTTGAATTATTGGGCATGTTTTGCTTTCAATTTTGAGAGTTGGAAATTGATATGCTACAGCAAGTCTGTGATGTGCCAATATAAAATTCAGCATAAAGATGCAGTGTGATGGTAGTTTGCAGATCTCCAGAATCTAATGTAAAGTGACAAAGAAGAGCAAATTTTTACCTCTTACCTGTCGTGAGCAAATATATTTTCAATAACCTATGGAAGCCTTAGATGGACTGAAGTATTTTTAATTTTCTGTCTAGAAGACTTCTTGTAGTTTTTTAAATGTTACCAAAATGTTAATTCATTCCTTGGTTCTTTTGTTGCTCTTTGGAAGAAACTGCCACACTTTCTAGTTACCCCTGCAAGCAATTTGAAGTTAATGGCTTCTGTGTGATCTTTCTTAATTTTCCTGCTAATTAAATGAGATGCACAGTGCTGTAAATACAGCCAGTGTAAATGGCATGCCATTATGTACAGCTTTGGAAATGCTCTGACAGTGCATTTAGTTTGGTTCATTGAGAAAAAAATTAAAGATTTTTTTGAATGTATACTAAGACTGAAATTTTTTCAAAGGAATGGAGACAGAAGAGAGCATATTTTCAAAAGGCTCTGCAACACAGATTCACAAAAAATAGGTCAGATGTCTGCTCCTTGAATTCTGTCTTGCTCTACAAGTCAAAAGTACTTTGGATTCAACGTTTGTTTAGGGTGAATCTGGCAAGCTGTAGTGAGACTGCTGGAAGAAAGGCCAACAGAGAATGTGAAATTAATAAAATTGTTTGATGTAGGATAGTGTTCTAGGAGGCTGTAAAGCTCTCCTGAAATGTCCCTTGAACTTTTATTTCTTGCACATAGAGCATTATAGGAGTACAAAATCCTGTATATTTAGCAGAGGCACCAGTCAGACAGACAAGATGCTGTTCTGCAAATCATGTTGATGAAGAAATATTCTGTTATTTCTCTGTAACAATTAAAACATTTCCTTTTTCTTAGTTTCTTTCTCATAATAGGTCATACTCTCTATTTGTCATAAAGGTCTTTAATGATTTTAAATATTGCATTTGCTAAGCTCATCTAAGAAAAGTAATTAATACCTATGTTCTGCAAGTACTGAAACCAGCCAAAAATATTTGTACTTGTTGATGCATTGTGCTGTTTGCACTATGTCACTCAAGGCAGGTAAAACTCAGAAATTAGGTCCAGCATTGACATTGAAGATGATAGGAACAATAAATTTGATACAATCAGTATTTTATATATCTTCTATTGCCATCTCTTGCAAACACTAAGAGCAATGAGGACTAAAATTTTACCAAAGAAAGGGTAATTCTTTCAAGGTAATATTCTGATATAACCAGAAGGAGATACATGCAGTGAGGGTTCCTGGTTATTAGGACAATCCTTCTATTGGTCTGCAAAATAATAAATCTAGGAAGGAAATTATATATACATATTCATGGGTGCCAGCTTTGAACTACATGCAATCATTATTAGTCCACAATGCAAATATTTCTACTTTTTGATGTAGTTTCTGAATATCTGAACATGAACTTCTGAATAGCTTTTATGTAGTTCCACTAGAATTGAAGATTTGGAAATGCAAATTACTTAAATGGATGAACAGGGTTTTTTGTTTTTTTTATTTCTTTGTCCTGAAGTGTCGTGTGCAATTTGTTCTGTCTCACTATATATGCATAGTTGAAGTCTTTCACTGCCACTTTGATTTCTTTTTTTTCCTTTTTTTCCAACAGTTTTGTGGGCATACAGATGCAACTGTCTTCTTTCATTTGACAGCCATTAAATTATGTGCATAATCTATAAATAAAGCTGGTCCCATCAGCTTTATTGCCTCTTTGGTCCAGACTAAACACAGAAGGGCAATATTGGTAGAAGAATTAATAGCAATTTCTGCAGCCCACCTCCCTTAATTAATTATGTCAAAAGCTGCAGTAAGAACTCTGAAGACCATTCATGCTTGAAGCCTCTTGTGTTAAAAAAAGTTTATATTTTGTGATGCTTAGGGCGCTGAAGTGTTGCTCAGTTTAGCTCTTTAGATAAACTGACACTAATTTTGCCAGACTGATAGTCAAGTTTTCACAAGTTCTGTCCTTCTTGCAAAGCAAAATCAAAATTCTTATAATGTGCAAAGCAAAATGTCATATTACAAGGTCGTAGCTGGGTCTATTTTAATTCATGAAGAAAATATTTTTTCTTTTTGTTAGAAGCCTTAGGAGAATATTAGTGTTCAAGACCAAACAGCAGAATAACCCCAAGCAAGTACTGACCTCTCTCCTCTTGAGTAATGAGCAAAATTAATCTCTGCAGTCTTGTTCAACAGTTATTTATCATCACTGTGTATTATCTAAATCATTAAAACTATTTTTGCACTGCAGTTCTGATACTGGTCCAGAATTTCTTGGGTCACAGGGCATATTTTGATTCTGGAAATTCAGTAATAGAGTCATGATGATACTATTATTTTTTCTAAGATCATTTATTGTGCATTCAATTTTTTATAGTTGTAAAAGTGAAACAGAAAATCCCTTGCTAAAGAACTGCATCTGAATTATAAAGATACACAGTGGAAATTGCCTCAAGTCTGTGGATTCCTGAACTTTGTCTTTGTTTCACTGTGACATGGTTTTTTTAAGTCTCAATCTCTGGTGTTGTTCTAACATGTAATCTTCTTGTCTTTTATATAAAACCAGGCCCATGCAGCCACCATTCCACTGTGCCTGAGTTTGAAATGTGCAATATGCTGTGCTTGACATGATCTTAGGTAAGGAATTTTTTTCTGGAGTGCACCTGTACATATTTCTTTCTTTTATATTCCTGTATTCTAGTTTCTTTTCTTTATAGTTCTTGATAGGTTATAAAATGTACACTATAAAACCCAATGCACTGGCCAATAAAAACTGGAATTTTTTGATGATATCACTCAGGCTGATTTTCCTGAGTCTTACACCACTCTTGCTTCAGTCTACCCAAGGCATTTAGACAACTCCTTCCATTCTGGTTTTTACCTGTATCAAGCCTGTAACTGTTCCCCACATTTAAGGATAACACTGCTCAGTTCAATCTGAATCATGGTGGGGATTAATGATATTTGATAATATTTGAGTATAAATTAAATGCACCAAAGAATAATGTATATTTAATGCTCTCCATGACAAATATGAAACTGGCCTTATTGATGAAAGAAATGCAAAATTTGAAGTCTATCAAATTTAACAGTAATTAAAGCATCTCATTTCAGCAGTCTTTTATCAGTTATGGAGCACAGGAATATATCCACTAGCTTTCAGCAATGTGTTATTTTAAGCAGTACTTCCTGTATTTTATTTAAATCCCTGAAAGAAAACCCCTTTGGCAGTTTTGAATTAAGATTTCTGAGGGTAACTGTACCTTCCTCAAATCTTGTTCTGAGTTATGCAACCTAAAAAGAGAAAATAAGTTGTTCTCTTGTGTGGAGGCTGGATTGACAGTTCTTAAACTGGCCATATTGAAAGTCTTGCCATATTGAAAATATTGTAAGTCCCATGCCCTGCAGTCTCATGGTTTGTAGGATACCAGCAAGATTTTTTTTAGAGTAGGTTCCCTTTTCATGGGCTTCAGTGAAAACTTGAAACTATGGCCGAGTGTAGGTAAAAAAAATAATAATAAAAAAAAGAAAACACAAGCTTTTTCTGTATTTGAGAAGCCCCAATAATACAAAACATGATCCACAGTAGAAGAAGCTTGATTTTTGCCTTTTTCATGGATGGGATGGCACTGGATATCACTCAGAGAGTCAGGCTTTTCCTGCCTTTGTGCAATGCTGCTTTTAAAACCTTGCTGTTGGGCATTGCAGAGGTAATTTCAGCTACCATGTTGTTGTGCTTTGATGGTTAAAATGTGAGATACTCTTATTTTTATTGCTTCAATGAGATTGTTCCAGATGAAAGTCATGTGAATATCATGGTCTGCCTCAAAGCAGAGATCCTGCAAGAGCAGAGACATTACAGCTCCAGCATTAAAATGTCCTGGGTCTTAATGATTGTTTAGAGCAGCTGGATGAATATGCAAAAGGAAGAAAAAAGGGGAAAAAAAGCAAGGGACATTAATTTGGTTTATAAGTTTAGACAAATTGCATATTTATATTATTAGCTGGTTTGCTAGCAAATAATAGAGTAGTGGTCAAGTGTCTTTTGGTACACCACATATTAGATGCTGTGTTTCATGTGGTCTGTTAACAGGGAGTAAGTGTTATATTTATATGGTCATATTTGTACTTATAAACACTTGTACTGCCAATCTGGTACAGCACAGTAGAGAGATTTTATGCTCTTTCTGTAGCAAACAGACTGATTTTAAGCCAGTGAAAATTCACTGTAAAACTTACAGACATGTTATGAACTAAGAACTATTGACCTGCTGTATTCTATGAATAATTATAAATAATAGTATGTCAGGGGAAATGACCATTGTATGGGGAATGCTTTTAAAATAGACATCAAGTTGTTTATAATTCATTGAGAGCTGATTTACAGTCTCTAAGAAACAGTGTGTTCAACACAGTAATGATGTTCATTATGTGATGTATATGAAGAGGGAATGTCATATCTTAGCTACACATGTCAGGTTCATGCTTACATTCAAGACAATTTACAATTTTGGATCATGAGGCCATTAGAATGTATCTGATTCATTGTAGTCCACTCTTACCCCTTAAGAAATATTCTCTGTGAGTACACTCTGTAGAGAAATAGTCTCTATTACAGTTAACCCTTCAAATTATTCGATTTCTGTATTTGCTGCCTGGTTTGGACACGACAACAATCCACATATTCTTGCCGTTCATGTTGAGCTGAATTTTTATTTGTACTCAAACAGTTGATTGCAAGTAACAAATGCCAAAAGCATTTTGTATGATTTCAGGTTTCTGCCAACAGAGGCTGGCCTTGTTTAGTTCTCTGGAAATGGCTGCAGGGTGTAATTGAATGTTTGCAGACAGTTGAGTCAGCGTGCTGGAAAAACAGTCTAAGGAAGGTAGAGAACACTGGAAAGTGAAATATTTCCGACAGGATTGCACTATCAATTATACTAATCTTTATTCCAACATATCGTGGTCAAGCTAGGTTTTTTTTCACCTATTTACTTATTTTTACATGATGTAAGAAATTTTCTGTCATTTGTAGGCTGAGGGGCTTGGTAAGTAATAAAGGGAAAGCCTATCACCAAGCACACTGGTTAGCCACTCTTTTCTTGAAGAAAAGATATTACTGAGCTATGTGTGATCTTTTGCTGTTTTTTAATGATCACTCTACTCTCAGCTGGGTTTACAGGACACAAGAAATTATCTGAAAGATTTTTCCTCTTTATGTAGAACTGAAGTTGGACTTAGAGTAGTCCAGCAAAGTAATATATATCCAGATCTTGTCACAAATTATTTTTCTTTATTTCATCTCAAAATTGCCTTTTTCTTTTCCTTTTTATTTTTTTCAATTTTTATTTTCTTTTGCTTTTTTTGTTTTTTATTAAAAAAAATATTTCCTTTTACTGCCTATTTCCTCATTTAATTCCTTCAAACATCCTCTAGCTTTACTTTCTTTAATTCTCTCCAGGTTAACACTGTCCAACCTTCCTATTGAAAAAATAAGGTGACAGTAATTAACAGTATATGATGATATCACCTTTACAGTGTTAATTCTACTTGATCTGCTTTCTGTCCCCCTTGTTTTCATGTTCAGTTTATTTTTTTTTTTTTGTCATTGTTAGTTCTTTGGATTCTTATTGTCTTTTGTTGCACTAAAATACAATACACTACAATATACACTAAAAAATAATGTATACACTACAATAATTCTCCAGTTGAATTAGTCAAGAACAGCATTAAAAAATAATAATATACTCTATCAGGAATAAGATATTAGGGACAAATTACTGCTCATCCTCAATTATTCACCTGCCAAACAGTAAATTGGAGAAATTTAAGACAATGAGGAGAGTATACTGCAACACTTCCTAGATAGTTTTCTAGATATTTCCCTGATTTTTTTAGTGTATTTCAGAACTATTTGCTTACTGTTGAAAAATTGGTTTCTTTTTGCTGAAATAAGTTTGCTCCTCTTCCTCATTATTTTTTTTTCCTTTTATTTTTCCTCAATTTTTTAAATCATTGTAGAAATAGGATTTGTTTTCTCTACTTTTGAGGAAAATTGAGGCTCAGATACATCTCATTTGAAGGCATTGCAGGAGTTGAGAAGTATCTATATCCCTATGGAACAAATACATATATCAGAGTGCAGTGTTACTGGAATTAATTTGTTTTAACATAGAACTAGAAAACTTGAAATGATGTTTGAGAGAGCTTTCCAAGTCATATGATAAGTAAAAGAACTTTCTATAAATTCTGTTACTTCTGATAAAATAAGTGAGAGATACAGATGCTCTTTCTGAAGAAAATCAGCCTAATCTTCATGGACATTTGTCATTTTACTCTTTAAAGAGAAGTTTGGTGGATTTATATTCTTGGAGATCTTAAAATTGAATTTATTCCCAAACTTCCACTGGTTCCATTGAAATTCCAGCCTGAGAAAACAATCTCCCACCAGCAGAAGACAGAATGGAGCCAAATTTAGTCCACTCTACATTGGCTTAAAGAGGAGATAACCATATGACTTTATTGTCTACTCGTGATACCATAGAATCACAGTTAAGAGAATCCTTTCTGACTAAAGAAACTACTATTATTTTGTTTTTCGTTGCAAAATACTGTGTTAGTTGCCAGTTTGAACTTTCTAAAGATTTATGGTAAAACCACGTTTCTATGCTTCCACCATTCAATGAAATGAAACTACTGCCGTTTGCTTTTCTAGCTCATGCTTACAAACACAAATAATATTTAGCAATCAGAGCTGCAGAAAGGTTTTTTCAGCTTTAAGCCCTGTTGACAGGTAGATATATCAATTGCAGCTCAGGGCTGTGATGATGTGGCTCTGTTGTTTTCGTGCTGGGGCTGGCTCATGCTCTGGCACGTCTCAGCTGGGGCAGAGTGCACATGAAGCTGTCTGCACCCTATTTTGTATTAGGAGAAAATACTTAAACTGATTCTTAAGTGCCAAGCCAAGCATAAAAGTGACCTTAAAAGTTTGAAAGTGACTCGCAGAGAATAAGAAACTGCAGTGCTGGAACTTTTTTATTGCTGCACATCAAGCAAGGCTGTCCTTTTCTCATGTGTAATTTGCTGTTTTGTGAGAGCAGTAACAAGAAAGACATGTATTTCTAAGCAAATGTACTTTGATACGTTTCACAGTTTTGGAAATATATTCAAGAGATTTTTTTAAAATTAGTTTTAAGTTTGTTTATCATATGTTACAGAGATGTACCATTTTGGACCTATTTCCATGAATAATTAGTAAGAAAAGAACCAGGCTTTAAAAAGATTTTGCTGTTGGTTAAAAGTGCTGATTGTTCATCACTACTTTTTTTCCTGTATATCTAGGAGTTTTAGAAGTATATGTTGCTGATGAATATTCTTTTCTTGACATATTTCCCTTTATTAAACTAAAAAATATGAAGTGTTAAAATTCACCAGCCATTTCTAGAAATAGTGAGGATTTTTCTTTTGTTGCAAAGTATTCCCAACATTAATGCCATTTAATCTGCATTGTGCCATTCTGTGGATCCACAGAAATTCACAATTCTGTGAAATTCATAAAGAATGAGTCTCAATGAAATCAGTGAAATGATGTATGACCTTCTATTTCCCATGACTCAACACACTAATGCCTTCATGAAAGGAAATAAAAAAATGAAATGAAGGCTAGGAATAGATTTTTACCTGCTCTTCCTGTGTATCACAGGCAGCTTTCACTGAGGTTTTGTTCCCCCATATGACTGTTCTTGCTGCACCCTTGACATGACCATTATATTCTGCAGCATTTCAAATTGTCATGAAAACTCATTCAAGCAGAAAATTTACCATTAGAGACACATGCCTTGGTTTATTTTAGGAAAAAGTATGAATAGTTCTAGGACTACATGTAAATTTTTTGTCTAGAGGCCATTTTTAGACTCAAGGTGTAATAAAGACTCCAAATAGATCAGAAAATATGATGTCAGCTTGCTTTTACTCTTTCTGCTGCAGGATCTGTTGGCAATCAGGCATACCAACTTAACATTTCTTTGAATGAGTGATAGTGAATTCAGGCCTGCTTTAAACAGTGAGCTGTGACCTACTGACAGGTAAGATGTGTGGACTACATTTTTTCCTAGGTCTCCTTTCCTTTCCATTTATATTTTTCCTTCTTTTGCTCACCTTGGGCGAACTAACAAAAATATTTTAGCACGAGATAATGCCTCAAAATGGGAAGAAAGGCATTTTTATTATCTATTTTGAATGTTTTACATTCCTGCCTTGCCCTCAAGACTACTTAAAATAAACCAAACATGACAATATGGCCTCATCTTCTGTCCCAGAAGATGCAGAATAAAAAGTAGGGAAGCTATGAGTCATCCTTGAAATGGAACTTAGTGATAATCTGAAAAATCACTAATAATATAATAATTAAATGTAAATTACTGATTAAATTTTATGCATGTAAAGTTGGAATGGACCAAGGTTTTGTATGTAAATTCCTGCCTCTCCCAGGGCAACAACATACATGTCTTTGTTGTATCAGATTTTTGTGTAACATCTCCCTAAAGCTCTCCAATAATTAAAGCCTTCCAATAAATGTTACAGTCCTCACAACAATTCATTTGTGTTT
>JANRGV010000094.1:59720434-59743141 GCA_024734035.1 Alethe castanea
TTTTTTTTCATTAGTGCAAATGTCATGGATCAAATTTTTCAGATACATGGAATTACAAATAAAAAAAATTCCTAAAATCATTGTTTTTATAAAGAAAAATCTTCAACTGAAAGCTAACAAAAAACACATGATCATTTCAAAAAGCAATCAATCTTTCAAGAATTAATTCCTCTATGAAATTGTTTTTTTCAGGATGATGTGCAAAACCTAGAACTCATGTTGTAGAATAAACAAGCATGATTAAATATGAAAATAAACAAACATTTCTTTCTTATCTATCGGGATCAAACTTTTGGTAAGAGAGAGAGAGAGAGAAAAAGCTAGAACATTGTTTAGAATTGAACTAGAACATTGTTTTGAATTATAATCAAGCATTCTTTTCATTTGTTTTTCCAAGAAAAAGGAGATGCTTGTATAATGGTTAATTCAGACAGCCTATTCATAAAACTCTTCATTGAAATTTGTTCCTTTTTCTTTTTTTCTCCCCATGATAATTTAGCTCAATATTTGTTGATAAAACAGCTTGCTTCCCCCCAGATGGTAGTGCTGAAGCTACCCAAGAGCAGATGAGAAATTACACAAATGTAGGTCTACCTCTTTTTAGGGGAAAAAAAAATTGCACGAAACATATGCTGACTATTTGTTGCCCTAAACCCTGCTTCATTCACTCATAGAATTAATGACTTGAAAATATAAATAATGAACTCAATTTATTTGGAAGAGGAAGGATATCTTCACTGTGGGCTATTGGATTCTAAACAGTAGGCCTGAAAAGATATATGAATGCATAAATCTTAGGTTTTAAAAAATTTAAACCCAGAAAATGTCTGTTTAGATCTAAGAAAATAAATTAAAAAACAAAATGAAAGCAAAAACAAAAACAAATGTTTTTTCTTTTCAGTAGATAATAAATATGTTTTCACTATTTTTATATCTCATCACTGAACATGGAGCTTCATTTAAACATTCTACCACAATTCTATGTATTCTGGAAAAACAAAAGTGGTTCTATAAACATCTAAAAGATTTATAATGTTCATCAAGCAAATCAGGGTTTGGAAAGATTCTAAAACTCTATCTCAGGTTTCTGTAGTATTTGAACTCTATTTAATTTTATCATTGCATTTTTTTGTGTAAATAGCAGTGGTATAAAGCCAACAGTTTTCTGTTTATTCCAGTTGTTTACTACTGCCTGTTATTATGAACAAGATAATTAATTTCAAAATTGTAATAATAATTTGGAGGGAGGGGGTTTACATTCTCCATTTCAAAGAGAAGCTCCTGCCTTTCTTGGCAGACACCTGTCCTTCAAACCAGGACAGTGATGCAGGCTGAACAGCTATTAAGACCCAGGTTAATTTCACGTTTTCCCACAGAAAGAATTAGTGCAGAATATTTACATTTTACAAATTATAGATTGCCAGGAAAATAATTCCCAAAGCAAACAAGCCTTGATTCCTCCAAACCCTGGTGGGGTTCACCTCTCTCCAGACAAGCCCCTGGCACTCTGCCTGCTGCTGGCTTCCCAGCCTGCTTCCCAAAAAATGGAATTTGTCTGTCTGCCAAACCAGCGGCACCTGGAACAGCTTGGCCAGAAGCAGATTGTAGAAAAGGTGTGAGACATTCTAGACGTTTCAGATGGCAAAGAAGACACCTTCCTACAGAAAATTTCTTATCTCTACAGTGTTTAGGTTTAGGTGAAATGTAGATTTCATTAGCTAGAATGTTTATTTCACTTTATTGAACAAAGGAACCCCAAATTTTCTTTAGCTTGTACTCTTTGTTTGCTCAGGTTAGTGCTACTCTGGAGTTCCAGAAGAAATGTAGTCATTATTGTTACTATTTTAAAAAAAAAAAATATTATCAGAAATTTTAATACTTGAGAAAGAAAAACCTTGTTCAGCTCTAAGTATTATGAAAAGTTCTGCTGGGTCCCATACCAGTAGAAGAAATGAGAAAAATAAATTTGCTAAAACTGGCTCTCATACGTTCACAGTAATGCCTTTTTTATTTGAAATTAAAATGAATACTGTTTACTGTGCTTTCCACAGAAATTATTAGAAATGCACACAAGAGCAGCGAAGCCAAAAGGTTAGGTTGTGTTGTTTAGATGTTCAGATCAGAGCAGTAACAAAAGTTTAAATTCACACTTTTGCACTGGGGATGAAACACTAAGACTTGATTTCAATTCCTCAGTATAAAAGCACTTG
Source organism: Alethe castanea (assembly GCA_024734035.1). Lineage (NCBI taxonomy): Eukaryota > Metazoa > Chordata > Aves > Passeriformes > Muscicapidae > Alethe > Alethe castanea. Next base: position 59,722,645 of record JANRGV010000094.1, read on the forward strand.
TGATAGTGTTTCTTTCTTCCTCCCATTCTCCTTCTGACAGTTTCCACAGGAACTGTTCTGAGAGGGTGACATCTCTGAGGTCCTTTTACAGGATAATTTAAGACCATTAACATAATTTTTCTTAGTGTGTAGCTTGACCTACTGCAATTTGTCTTTGAGATTCATGACTACCAAAATTTACCAAATTTAATTTAAAACAATGGAATATATTTCCATTTATTTAGCAATGAGAAACAACTGCAATAAACACAGAGGAAATCTAAATGGAAGAAATGGATTGTGTAATCATGCATATGCCATTGCCAGCCTGATCTCCTCAGGCTGTGTGTGCTTTTCTGCTGTATCAGTCAATCAAATATTAGTATATTGGAAAAGCTTCCAGGGATATGAAGCAATTCATTTTTAATGATTTTTTTTATGACTTTCACACATGCAGAGAGGGCCAATGCAGCTCTACCAAGTTCTGTCAATTTTAATAAGTGCACATTCTTGCAATAGGCCCTACCAGTCACAGCATGAAGATCTTAACAGTTCAGCCCCCCCAGCACCAAATTGCAGGCTCCCCTGGGATTCTGTTTTCCCTTTGCCTACACCATTCAGTATTGTCACTCTCACTTTGTAGTCAGTGAGTATCACAGACTCTCAGACCAGATCCTGAATTCCACCAAAACAACAGAAGTGTACAGTGCCACTCGGGATTTATGTTGGGCTCTGCACATGGGACATTATCCTTAATTTCAGACAGTTATTTAATTAAATTAATTTAATTTCAGGCAGCTCTTCAGGCTGTTTTTTATCACCTGACTGCTGAAAGGTTGTGTGGTGCACTTTGCACTTGGAAGTCGAGTTAGGAGGTGCTGCACTTTCATGTGACACAGCTCTCAGTCTGGAATTCAGATGGGATAACCTGACTGTGTAAAAGGGATTGTATAAATATGGGTGCAGTTTTTGAAGTCTGACTTCTATATCTGTTCTTCTCTATCTATATCAGCAGGGAGCCAGTTGTGGTCTTTCTTGCATCTGCAAGTCATTCTCCTGACTTTACTCTGAAACTGGTGACCCTGTCACCTTTAGGTTTTGACAGTAACTCTTCTAATTATAACTTCTAATAAAAGTCAATCAGCAAATTTCTTTATCAGCCTTGTGAAGCATAGTTAGTGAATAGTATGTGCAAACTGCCTGGGTCAGGGTATGGGTCAGAGTATGTGTGTCAGATTTGCTGCTGGTTTCTAGAGAGTTCAGTTTGGATCAAATTTTGTTGCAATTTCACTTGGCAGGTGTTAGGGTTGGTTTGGGTTTTTGTACTGGTAGGTTGTTTTAGTGTTTTTTCACCACCCAAAGGCTGAGACCACTTCCAGTTCATACACAGAATATTCTTGGTAATTAGCAGCTACATATTTTTCCCTAACATCATTCTCATAAAAGGTGGAACTCCCTGAACTTTCTTTTTACACTTCCTCAAAAGGAGAGACCAAACCTGGGAGGTGTTAACCTGGGAAATGAAAATGTGAAAATTCAACAAAATTCTAGGCAACAGAAAACTGTTGTATGCACAACTGCCACCCTCAGCAATTGTTCTGTAGAAATAAACTCTTCAAATATAGGGAACAGCATCCTCTACGTGAGACATAGTGTCCCAGCTGGCTCATGTTAAGCATATTAATTCATTTTAAAAGTGCAGAGACATTTGGGAGATTTTGAAGTGTGGATACAAGTTGGAATCTTAAACTTGTACTCCAGATGAAGGAATGTGTTCCCTATTTCATGTGCACTGTGTACTCTGCTCCTAAAAATAATCCCCGTCTGCTAACTGAATAAAATAAGGCATCCTTTCATTACTTAAAAATACCTGTATTTTACAGCAATGCATTCCTCAAGTGTATTTAAGTGATTGAGATTTAATCAATTTAAAATGTAAGTAGATAGTACCTTTATAAAAGACAGTTTTATATATATAAAAAAATATTATTTGAGTACTTTTCTGAAGTCTCTAGCTAAGGACAGAATTTATATGATTTCTAAGCTGCATCCTTGGTAGTCAGTGAAGCGAAGACATAATAATAGATATTTTCCTGAACTGAATTGAGAATTTGAGTGTAGAGCTCTGGGGTAAGTAATGTTAGATGCAACTAAAACATGTTAATGGAGATTAATTAATTTTGAAAAGACTGAGTAACAGACAAGGCTTACTGTTAAAAGAAAATAGCATACAACCAATTACAGTAGGATCAAAAGAGTAATAGGATAGTTGTTCTTGATGCTAGAGTGAAATAATGCTGAAGGAAATAATGGACATGTCTTTGGAAAATTGTGTTTTGTTTTTCCATAGCAATAAGAGATTTGACAGAGAAAAATACGATCACTGTCTTAGGCTCTTATCCCAAATAGGAAAGGCTGAATTTCTGCCTATGTGTCAATATATTGAACAGTAGATGTTTGATCAAAACCAGGAAGGAGCGTTTCAGATTCCTTCAATCTCCATCATTAGACTTTTTTTCCTACCCAACTCAGGTTTAGACCTTGCCTGCCTACAAACCATGCCATTAACAGCAGCTGCTGATGCATAGGCAGTCTTATGCAGGGAACTGCTGCTGGAAAACATGCCAGAATCACAAACAAGAAACTCTGACTGGGCACAGTTCCATGTAGCTTGTGATCATTCTGTGCATGATCAGAAGCTGGTGCTTCCTTTGGCTAGGTAAAAAAGTCATAAGTAGATGTTGAGGAAAAAATAGGAAAAAAGAGGCTCCCGCCATACTCTTTCAAAATTGTAATAAAATGCATTCAGAATTAACGTTTTACAATTACTTGTCCATTTTGAGCACACCAAAATTAGTATATAGCTGTAATGGAAACCTTATTTTCTTAAAAATTTTTATAGAAGCAAAAAGAAGAAAAATGATATTTCTTGGATTTTTATTTTCTAACTCTCCTTTTTCTCTCCCTATTTGTGTGCTAGAGTTGAGTTTGTATTGGAACATGACTGAATCCCTAATGGCCACCACTATTTTTTTTTTCCCTGAGATGTTAAAAGAAATGCTGTAAAGGTCACACTCAGGAGCCTGAATTCTCCTTTCACTTGCCTTGTTTTTCCTCTGGTACTATTCCACTGCCTTTTGTGCTTACTTCAGATATAAAATTCGGTATGAGGAAATTGAAGCCTTACAACAGAATGCAAGAAGTGAGGCAGCACACTTTGGAACTCAGGCCTTCTCTGCAACTAGCTTCTGCTCCCAGGCATTTCTATTTTTTCTTCTGTGTGCACCAAATTTCTGGTAGCTAATAACGTAGCCAGAATGCAAACACAACAGTGTGCATTAATTTTTAGTCACAACAAATATTCTATTAAACAGGTCGCTGATAATGATGATTATATGGCTCATGAGGATTTAACAAGTGTGTCTAAAGCCAGGCATGCCAGTAATCCTGCTATTCTGATTTTTCAGATATGACAGCAAGTATGGGATCGCAATGCAGCAGAATGTAGAATTATCTGTAGTATCAGAATTATCTCAGGTCCTGCAAACACCTGAGTGCAAGGTGCCTTGTCTGATTTCATCAGCTGAGAAGTTAATTTGAGCTTTTAAAGTTTCTGCCTTTGCTTACCTTTATTCTGTAGCAACAGGTCTCAGAAGCATCTCCTGCATTTCTATGAGCTCAGTGGAAAGAACCCCAACCTTTGTATGGAGAAAACCAACTTTGTTTATGTCTCCTTTGCTCTACCCAAAGCTTAGCCATTTTCTATAGTGATATTTAATATTCCCCTTTGCATTCTTTGACATTATCTAGCAATTCAGTCTGAACACAAAAATATAGGTGTTTAAAAGATTAAGTAATTACCACTCCACTACTAGGATGCAGAAATATCCCCCCTCCACCACATAAAAACAAAAACAAAAACCCAAACCAAAGCCCAAAAGCAATAAGAAATGCAAACCTTAAAGAAGAGATATTAAGACATGCATTTAGAAGTCAGTGTTAGAGCTACAAACAGACCTCAAGGTTGAATGGAAAATGAATTCCATGCAATAATCTAGTGTGCAGTAGCACACTACCCCAGTGAGCAGTGATGCTGTGCAGGACAAAGCCCTCCCTGGACAGTAAGGGATGCAAACTCTTTAACTGCACACTTCCATCCCAGTAACTGCATTCAGCTGTTTGAAAGATTTTTAGGGAGAGAGGGCATACAAAGAATGATTCTGGTAATTTCCATGCCCATAAAGTTAGAAAGTCATATTTGAGCAGTATTTCTAAATGCATTTACTTCTCAAAGGTTTTATAAGGAATGGTAAGTTGGATAATTTAATTACTATACACATGTATGTGGCAACAGGTATTTGGGCTGTTTCATTTTTTATTTAACATTTATTAAATTTATTTCTCATTTCCAATGATGGCAGTAAATGAGTATTACACTGTTTATGCATTTGGAGAATTATTATTAATTAGGCTTTGCCCATATTGTTGTACATGGTGAAAGTGGTTTCCAAGAGCAAACTTTCATTCTTCCTGCTTCTAGAGTCTATTTGTATGAAAGGTTTTCCTATAGTCAACTTGTCTAATAACTAAATACCTTCTGAAGTTTGTTGGGGTCAGTAGAAGGGCTGGAACTGCCACACATATGCAAAAATGAGCAAGGTAGAGCATCTGGAGTAACTTGGCTGGGAGAATAAAAGTATTTATAAAATTATTTAGGAGAAGAACCCAAGAAAATTGAAAGAAGCCTGTGTGGCTGAAAGAACACACAGTATTCTTTTAGGCTGCTATAGACCTTGTTCACATAAATTTTTTTGAACTCAAGAATTCAGGCCCTGCTATCAGTAATATCAATGCATGTTTGGGATGTAATAAATCCACGTTCACAGTCTTACTCTCCATTCAGCAGGGCAGTAACTGCACTGGAAGAGTCTGCCTTCAGATGATGCATTAAGTTCTGCTGGCATGATTCCAATATCTGGAAACGTTATAGTTTTATTTTAGTATTAAAAAGTGCCAAACACTCATTTTCTTTATTTATCTTTCCAACCTATTTTGTAGAACAGATTCATGTTTATCCTAAAAGGTTGTGTTATCAGTTAAATTATGCTTCATGCTGATAAATATCAAACCAATCTGATGGTTTAAGTAAAAATAAATTACCTGTTTGGTCTGGCAAAAAGTAGTGATGACAAGGCTTAAATAGCTCTGGACCTCTAAATAAGCACTTGCTCCCAAACAAGGCTCCTCTGTAACTAGGTTAAAACACAAATAATCTGCTGCATTTTGCCTGTGTTGGTCAGGAATAAGCTGACCAGTAATCTGTTTATAGGAAAATGCACATAAATCAAAGGAGATACGTGAATTGAGGTTTTATGAATTGAGGTTTTATTCTATTTTTGAAGCAAATAGAGGGGTTTTCCCCCTAAAGCACACACATATTTTCTTTTAAAAAGGCAACACTATCAATAATATTCAGGAAATATTTCTTGCTCCCCAGGAACACTCTGTTCCCTCCCCTTCCTTGTTTTCCCCACTCTTTATAGCTTAAAATACATGAGACTATTACATAGAACTGTCCGATTTTCTAGGTTATTTCCTTATGTGGAACTGTTTCCCTCCAATCCCAGAGCTGTTGGTACCCAGGCATGTCAGAGGCTTCTGCTCCTTGCTCCAGGACTGCAGCCCAAAAGGCAGCTCTGACATCAGCAGCCAGTGTGTCCTTGGGGATAATTGAATCCCATCAATTACCTGGACCACATGCTGCATGGAGGAGGGGGCTTTTCCCTTAGTGTTGGTGGCTGCAGTAATTTTGGACAAGGTAATACTGTCCTGGTATATTGAATGCCTGTTACAGTAACACTTTATCCAAATTAGTGTAGAATTATCCTTATGGATATGGAACATTTCTAACTAGCTGAGGTTGATGAAATGATGCTCGATTTCCATTTGAAGTTTATTATGTTTTAACAGGGGAACAAAATCCCTCATGCTTTGAGCAGACCCTGCTTTTTCCTTGCTTTTATATCTGTGCCTCACTATTTTTACTGCTGGATTTTTTTTTTTCAATATCTTGCCTGAATCTTGCCATCTTGCCGAGCACAAAAGTATCCTGCTCACTCAGAACACAGAGAACAGACTATTCTAAAATAGCAAAAAATCTAAAATAGCAAAAAAAGGAAGCTGTAAACTCAGACTTTGAGAAGGAGAACACATGGGACTAAGCAAGATAAATTAGTGAGTAGCAGATGACACCTGGGGAGAGATTTTGAGAGGAGAAGCTGACAAAATGTACTAGCCTGTAGAGAAATAGGTTACCCACCTGCCTTGTAACTGAAGAATCCCTAAGATTATTTTCACTGTTTGCAGTAAGAAACAGCTTAATAGAAGGCTAATTCTAGGGGAAAAAAAAAAAAAAAAGAAAAAAAAGCTGATGGTTGCATCTAAGGAAAGAGAAATAACATATTGCTGCCAGTCCTGCAATATGGTACCAGCTACAGCACAAAGAGAAGCAGAATTTTGTTACAGGTTGCAAATTTTCTTTCTGTGTCCTTGAAAATTTTCACAGGAGTGCAAGCATCACTCTTCATTTGCAAATTGTTAAAGTTGTTATCATTCTGGTGCTACCTTATCCTAATTTCCTCAGCTTGTAATAGCTGCAGCCTATTTACTTTTGAGGTCTAAATCATCTTGGTTTAGCAGAGCCATGGCTACCTGGGGCAGTTTCTATTCCCTCCAGAGGCATGCTTTCATGATTGGGATGTTTATGAGCCTTGAGCGAATGGCTGGGAGGACAACACAGCACTGAACTCCTGATGGCCCAGTTTTAAGCTACTAAAATGATTCTTTTCTCTTTTTCTTTTCCTTTTTTTTTTTTTTTTTTTACAAATATTTATTTTTTTATTTCCACAAAGTCCATTTCTTACTACAAGCTAATTTTCTGTGATTTTAACTTTTCACCAAGCTATTCCATGGGCTGCTTCACTTACTATGTCTCCTTCTTGGAATGACTTTTAAAGACATTGAAATATCTCATTTGTCTTCTGAAACATAGAGCTGGGTAAACTGTTAAACCTTAAAGTCTCTCACATTTGAAAGCTATGAGAACCATGCTAGGCTATTTGGAAATCAAAGTAATTATCAAAATAAAATGATCCAAAATCAAAGATGAAAGTGATCAAACATCAACTTATATTTTGTATGCTTCATCATGGTTAGACATTGTCCTGACTTCATCATGGCTGGACAAACCTTCTTTGCTTATGGAATTCTGCCATTTTATGGGTGGTGTAGTTAAAACTAGAGACTTCAGCTTTTGAAGAGGTTGGTATTTTTTCTTCAGTTAATTTTAACATTTCATTTGAATCTCAGCATAGTTGCAGTCCACTTGCAGCACAAAGATATTGAAAGCCAGTCACAATCCTTGCTGGCACAAGAGCACTGTTTTACAAGGTATTTTCTGTGCACTTTCTCTGATATTTTCTGATATTTTTGTCTGCAATTGACACAGAATAGATCTCAAATTGATCAGAGCCAAGTTTAAGGCCCTTTGTATTTTTTCATTGACTTCTTATTCAGGATGGTTTTGATTACTCAAGTTGTTTTCTTTATTAAACTCTGATTTGGACAATATAGTCTTGGAACATTTAAAACTTTTTTCTTTTTGTTGTTTTCTGAATACCATGCTTTAGAATGGATTTGTCCTTTACTAAAAAAATTAAAGTTTGTCAAACCATTTTGAGGAAAGGGTCACAGGCCATTGCTCAAAGAAGTCACCTGCTAAATGATTTGAGGTGGGAGAGAACCCATCAATTTACTGTAAGCTCACCTCTCTTTCTACCTGCTTCAAATAGATGACACTATGCATAAGAAATCAGTCAATATTTTCAATGGAAACATCTGTAATATTTTTGTGGAGACCATACAGTGTTTCAGACCAGACTCTTGGTCATACTCAGTGATTGTTCATGACTGTAGTGTTCACGTTCATTACGCAGCTTCAGTAACAAAATATGTCAGATAAGGAAGATGTTAAGGAAGTGATAGATATTAAAGATGAATTTACTTCTAACACAGTTCCAAACAGAAGATGAATCAGACATAACATTCTGAAATCATAATTTCTCTTTTTTGTGTTTATAGGTGCACGTGAGATGCCATTTCTCATGGGACAAGAATAAAGAAAAAATAAATGTAATGGAAAAGGACCTGAATTAAGTGATCTGAGTTCTTCATATGTTTACAGAGAATGAAAGCAAGAGGTTTGAAAACCTGTCCCTGGCAGCACAGTAACTTTGCACTGTCAGGAGACCCAGCATGGTCCTCCAAGGCATCTAGCACTAGCCACTGTCACCAAAAGCCCTTGGCCCAGATGGAGATATCCTTATTTTGGAATGCTTCTTTATTTCTCCATGCAGAGGCATGCATTACAAGTTGATTGAACAGGCATGTTTATGTTAGCATCAGGCTCACTGTGGAGTGCTGAGATGAGAAGGGACAGATACACTTATGTAAGGAATGCAAGTTCAGCTTGCTTTTATTTTGATACTTGGAGACAACATCATGTTTTCTACAATCACGACAAAAGCTGTGAGGGTGCTCACAGAAACAACTGCGAATATTAGTAAGTGAAATACAACGTTGGCGAGTTCTGCTTGGAGATAGAAGTGAAAAGAAAAGCAAAATTAAAAATATTTTCATATTTTTCCACTGTATATGTGGGCAAAATACTATTAAGTATCTTAATAGTATTAATAGTTCTTAAGAATAGCAAGGAGCATAAACAATGGGATGATTTTGGTGAAATTGCATTTTAGTGGTTGGCACACTATTATCAGGTTAAATTCAATGCATTCCAGGTATGGGTTTCCATGACCAGTTTTGTTATTATCCAAGGCTTTATTTTAGGCATTTTTCTCAGTGAATATTCTGGCAACTCATCCTTTGCCATAAAAAAGGTGTATAAGAACAGCTGTTTTTTGTTTTTGTTTTTTTTTTCTTCTGTGGAGCCTGATTCCATAGACAAACTCTGAGAACATCTGTTGTGAAGAGCCTTGCAGGTGAGACAGGCAAATAAAAGGTTGTGTTTTGAATCCCAAAGTAAATTTTCACAAAGGAAAGTGTCCATGTCCTTTGGTCCTATCAAGCTGGGTACACAGTTAGTGCTCAATAACCAAAAATATAGATGCCTAGGAAGTTCTGATATTTCTAACTGGAGTTTGGTCAAAACCAAGTATTCAAATATTTGAAAAGTTGCTTGAAATTCAGCTCTTATCTTGACATGCAGACCTGAATGGAGCCTTTAGAATTCACATTTTTATCTGGAATGCCTAATATGATCAAGAGGTACTTAAAATTCAAGTTCTTCTGGAGCTCAAAGTCTGATAATGAAGATGTTTCTTGGCTGTATCAATGTCTTGGCTTTACTGTCCAAAGCCATATCATGCTGGCAGTTCACAATTTCACACTGTACCTCCGTGGACTGGGCTCTTAAGAAGATGTACTGACACCAATATAAACAGAATTCTCCAGAACTCCTGACCACATGCAAATCTTTCCAATTACAAAATTTTGCCAGTCTTTACCTCCCATCATGGTCTAAAATTATGCTTTTTTTTTTTTTTTTGAGATGAGTATATTTAATCTGACAGGAATTTAGCCACCCTGACTGAATTCTTAGTGCTCTGGGCTCTTGGGAAGGCCAGAGTGTTTGAGGCCAGTTCTCAGGTCTCAATACACAAAGAACCCCTGATGAACATTGGTAAAAAAATTCTGCTGCTGATTCTGGTTTACTGAGTGTGTCAGTTTGGAGTTTTTACAGTCTGACGTGAGTGAGTAGCTCTGTTTTCTCATATGATTATTTTTCCCTAGGGGATTTGAGAACAATATAATTTTTTACCAATGTTTTTATAAAACATAATACTCCTGGGAGGATTATGCTGCCAGGTGCTGGATGATCCTGAATCTCTAGAAGTGAGGCTGAAAACATCTGTAGCTGCATGTTTGAGATTCAAACTTTGATTCTTGGTAATATTCTAAGACATCAGCACTGAGTTTCTTCAAACAGTAGCTTCATCTGCTCAAAATAAGTTCCAGGCATTTGCTGATGGAATTTAGTTATCTATTCCAAATTTTGGAAAAAGGATAAAAGTGCCTGCAAGTAGCCTGTGTTTTCAAAAGAGAGTGTAATCCTTCATTCAGAAACTGAGCTCCTTGCTGACTTGATGAGATTTGGATGATGAACATAAGTGCCAGAATATATTCCATTTTCTCCATAGGCCTCCTGTGTCTGACACATCTGAATGACATCCACAGGACAGGGATCCTGCAGTGGTTGGATTCTCTGAGACTCCTTTTCTGGGGCTGTATCTTATTTTCAATGTCATGGCATGAGGACATTGTGACTTCTACACATTGTAGAAAATTCCTTTAAGGTGGCTTTCAAGAGGTGATTTTTTAGAATCTAAGTGACATTTAAGTGGATTTAAGGTACCTTTGGAAAAATATGAATTAATTCAGCAGAAGAAGTTTGGCTTTCACTGCAAAACCAGTGTGAGATTGCAAGGCAAAGTGAATGATTTGCAGCTCTCCAGAGCATTTTAGGAGCTATTACTGCATGGCTGTTCAACAGCAGAGCAATTCCTAGAGGTCAGCACAAGCTGTCAGATCTGCTTGCAGTTGCCTTGTGCCAGTTAGTCTCCTCTAATTGCAGACAGGACTTGTACACTATAGAAAAATCTCATACCCTGTTCTGATAGGAAAATAGAATCTATCAGAACATGGTTATTTATTTTCTTATTTTTTATTGTTTTAACGCACACCAACCAAAAATTTGCACTTAAAAGGACGCCTGTATTTTATATTATGACACATAGATTATCGTTTACTTGTGTAGTTCTTTCAGCTAAATTTAGAAAGACAGTTTTAGGTCATGAAGTCTAGAGAAACATTTCAAAAAGAGAAAAAAAGAATATGTACCATTAATATGCCATGTATCAATTTATGTGGATAACACTTGAAATGGAGATAGTTCATCATTCTCCATCCTAGCAGATTTTATTACAGTGGAGTCTGACTGGAATGTTACATGCATACATGCACAAATGCTCACACAGAGCACTTCAGCTATTCAAAAAGACAGGCCATTCTGTAGTGTTTAGGATGGATTTAGTTAATTGAGTACTGATTTAAAGAACTTGGAATAAACTGTCCTAACTTTTTGGTTAGGACACTTCTATGGCATCTGTGTTGTACAAGCATCAGTTAGGATGCTCTCAGTCATTGTGGCTGGAAATGGAGAGAATAGGCTAGAGGAGAATGACCTGAATTGAGAGTGGGATCAGTGTTGGTATCCACACTGGATTGACAGTGGAGTGAGAAATGCAGAGATCAAGGACTGTGGAGTGAAATATTCTGCCCAGTAAAATCTGCAAGTAGCAAAACCATATAAATTAGCTGAATAAAGTCTGAGAGCTATATAATCTCCACTGAAGATAAAGTTTATTTTAATTCACAAGAGGGATGCAATAATTTCACAAACCCAGCAGTACTACTTAGCATATTTATATCTAGTTCAGAATAGTTATTTGGAAATAATTGCTCATTTTCTTTCCCATCAATGTATTATTACCATTTTATTTAGGTTTGTCAGCACCCTCTCTTCATTGTGGAGAATATGCACTATCTTTTACAACTGCACAAATATATAATCTTCTATGTCCATGGGAGCATACATGTGTATGTATATACAAGTATACCCAAATGCACTTAAGACCTTCATATTTTTCAGGAGAGAATTTTTCATTACCTTGTTATATCATACTAAGACCTGAAGAGCCTTTTGTGTCAGTTGTAAAGATATTAAGTTCTACTAATAAAAGACTTGGACATAAGCATGGGCATAAAAAATTCTAGGAAGAAAAAAAATTGCTGCAATTATGTAATCCCTGAATTTTATCAAATCAGCAAATTAAAATCAATAGAAAATAGTAGTGGGAAAATATGTCTTTCAGGTTTCAAGTTCCAAAATTACTCATCTTCTCATAGAAAGCTTTAGGACAGAAATCCTCTTGCCCTCCTGTGTGCTCTCAACTGACTCTCATATATGTGGCCATAAGATGGATGTTACTGTCTTGCCCCAGATGTTTAGGAGAAAACTGGAGTAAAAACTACCTTCAGCTAACTTATTCTGGCAAAATTTTAGGAAGTATTTTCTGTGTTTTGTCTATTTTCAGAGCTTAAGTGAATCGCATGGCTTTGAAATTTGTTTTTAAAAATGCACAAGCTCCAGAAAGCAAAGTATTGTAGAAGACAACATTTTCCACACTTTCAATATCTAACAGTGTAAGGAAATCTCCCACATTCATATTCTTAGAGTACTGATGTTGAGTCATGAAGGAGAATCATGCAAAGGCATGCTGTAATTAATGGTTTCTTTATTCTAATAAATTGCAGTTCTCATGTGCATGACTGCCTGTCAGTCTATTTACTCAACCTTTCAGCTGTTTATAGTGGAAATATGATGAGTTTGAGCTTACCAGTTCACATGACCCACCAAATCTCCTTGTCACTACCAATTATGAGTGTTTAGTGCTGCACTCAGACCTGTGTCTCTGTTTCCCTCTGCTGTTCTGCTGAGACATTGCTTGTTTTTCCAGTCTAAGCCACACTAAGCTCACTTTAAAGCCAAATCCTGTTACTTGCTTGTCTATAAACATCTGCCAGAAGGCCTCCAAAGCAATTAGAATCCATGGTTTGTGCTGTGTCCACAAGACACAAAAACACCAGGATGCAGATGTATAAAAACCCCATAGCAGACAAAGTCAGTTTTTGGGGTGGTACAGCCAGCAATGACAACCACAAAAATGCCATGTCCCACTTGTTGGATGAAAATTTCTTTGAAAGTTGAGATGAGATGAGATGAGATGAAAGGAAAGCCCCAGGAGGGAAAGCAGTTTTTCAACCTGTTGCTTTTCCACCTAGGATATCCAGTGGGTTTGTGAAACCCTGAAAGGGCAAAACAGGGTAGGATAAAAAGTAAAATAAAAGAGGGAAACTTCCACATGATTCCCTAGATCTGTTGCTGTGGTGGGAAACTTGCACGTTTTGATTCAGTGGAAAACAGAATTGTATCTGGCCAAAATAAAAATATCTAAAAATATCTCTTAGATTTATTGTCATTTATGAAACACCTGAAGAGAAGACACAAACATTAACAATTACTTTAAATAAGTTTTTCTTTATAAGTGTAAAGCTTATATTGGGCTGGTTGCTAGGGTTTGCCTTATCATGTCTTGACCTGTCCTCTCATTTAAATATTTCTTTCAGGGAAAATATTTCAGCAAAGTTTGCAGTCATCATCCACAGCAGCAAATTTACTCACACTTGTATCTTTTGGTGAGCCAACAAATGCCTGTTGAAGTAGGAAATCTGGTCCTGATTTGTTTACATAAAATAGTATTTATCTTCCTTTAAGATTTCCTAATTCCTGATTTCTCCCCTAATTTAAAAGACTTATGTGGAAGTTCTCCTGTTGTGGTATTTCCACTTCACAGAAGTACATAATTTTAATATTGAAACATTTTATAACACTATGTTATATGATACCTAATAATGAACTTCAATGTAATTTTCAAATCAGCTCAGACATGAAAGGAATGTAATCTTAACTAGAGTAGATTGTGGTAAAAATGCATTTAGATTTTATATTTTTGACAAGCCAGAAGCTAACAGTTCTCTGAAACACAAAGAGCTGCTTCACCCATCTTTAACCAGTCTTTGCTAACTGCATTTTAAATAACAAAATCTGAACCAAAAGGCCTCTGTACTAACAAATATCTAACATATGTGTGCATACTTGCAAGGCAGAAATGTATTTTAACTTTTTTTAAGAGCAATAAAGTTAGGAAAGGCAAAAGAACAATCTGGTTCTGCAGACTCCTTCAAGTAGTCCATTTTAAGCTGTTTGAAGGTGAGGTCTGTGTTATTTAAAAACCTCAGTTCTTCCAAATAAATTACAGCAAATGTTAGCTATTTTGAACAGAAAGAACTGGCAACTGAAAAACAGGGAACAAAAGGCTCATTAAAGTAGATCTGAGGTTCTTTAGGAATATATAAATTTTAAAATGAGCATTATCTTTTGAGCATTACAAAGGAAAGAAGTAAATATAAGTGTGTATACACAGACACATACATGTTTGTATTTGTAGAAGTACAAATGTAAAGCAGAAAGAAGTAATTCAAAAGCACCTGATTTTATTGACATTCAATGAAATCACAGCTATTCTGGGAAGCAAGAAATGTATGAGTTCTTTCAAGGCTGCATGGAAATAAGTGAAACAAAGCAAAAAGGTAATCTTAGGTTGCCTCAGGTATTTCACACAAGCACAGGCAAATATAGGTGCTTATTTTGGCATGGACACCAGGACTCCTCTGCAGCTTGGTTCTCTTACTTGCTGAACACTACCTATTACATTTGATCATGAGATATAACCTAAGGTGATCAACCTTGCTGAGATTTAGCAGAGAAAGAAGTGTAATGTTAGCTGTTCTCATTATAACACAAATGTCAGAAATTGGTGTGCTTGCAAACTTCCTATCCTTGTTAGAAGCAAGGTATAAAATCAATGTTAGTGCATAAACTCTGCCTCTAACCTGCTCATGGGACTCATTGACAGATTTGACTTTGACTTCCTCTTTCTGGAAGTCTTGGTATTTTCCCTCTTGTACAAGAGACCAAGCTTTAGAAAGAATGCAGATATTGGTTATGATGGCTTTATGTCTCTAGTGCTTAAATAGAAAGCATTTAACCTCATGAATTTTTAAATTGTATTAATAGATACAAATATTGGTATCCCACACATTTATAAATTAATAAGAGACTGCAAAGGGGAGCAATAAATAGTGAAAACTAATGAAAGTGAAATCTAGTGCATGTCCTGAAATGTTTCTGACAGATGCAGTACCCATTTTCTTTTGGAATTGTTTTTTTGAACTGTAGCTCTTTTAGAGTTGCATTAAAATTTCATCTGTGCTGAACCAGGTGTTCTTCAAATCTTGTTAGGAAAGAAATTTCTTTCCAGTTCTCCACCGTCCCTGGTATGTATGCTGTATTGTGTATTTTCTTTTTGAGCTTACATATATCTTTTTCAAAACTTGTTGCATCTAAAGTAAATTAGTGTAGCAACCTGACACATCAACAGAACCACTTATGGTAAATGCTGTACAAATACCCAAATAGGCATCATTCTGATTTCAATTCTCTACAATTTTCTTAAAAAGAAGATAAAATGAGCAAGTGGGGCAATCAATAGCTGGGAGCAAGTTGGAATTTTAAAACTCAAGCTAAATTGTGTATAATATTTTGCTAGAACGAGCAGAGGATAAAAGCAAATAGGAATCAAACTTCCTTTAGGAGTGTTTTTGTGCCTCTCTCTAAAGATATCCAGCCTCACTATATTATTCCTGTCAGCTGTCTTACTACTCAATTCTCCTGGCTTTCATCAGGGCCTTAAAGTTGGTGGTTTTACACAGTAGCTAATGCAAAAGAAAAAATGTCTTTCCTTAAAATAAATATCCTTTTGGTTCTCTGGCTGTCTCTGCCTAAGTATCTCTAGAAATGATAGCAAAGACAGGTACTTTCCCTGAAGGCTTCTTTGGGGCATTTTGTTTTCAAGACCTTTTAATGACCTGAGATACCTAACCAGCACATATAAAATAAAGACAAATAATTGATGGAGGCTGCTAGAGCTGTCTGATTTTTGTGCTACAAGCAGCCACGACTTTGGCTGTGACAAATATATAGAAATATGTCCCCGAGAGTGAAAATTGCCATTCAATGATATAAAGTAATCATCATCAAGGCAGATCTCTGCTGAATTACTTGTGCTATTTTACAGTGGCTGGTACAGACCAGACTGGAGAGAGACTCCTCTGGAATGAATGGCAGTTTCATGGCAATTCATGCAAACATTGCTCATATCTTCTGGCAAGGTTATCTAAGGATAAAACTATAAAAAGAAAGTATTTAAATGAGCTTTAATAGATTGCAGGTCTGTACAGAACTCCCCTTGTTTACAACTGCTTTCATACATATATAAATATATATAATATAAAAAAATGGGGTCTTTTTTTGCATTTAGTAGATGAATTAAGAAACAATTATATTACACAGTAAAAAATTAAAGGACTACTGACTTGTGATACTAAATCATTTATTGTACAATATTATACTTGAAGGAATGAGCAGATGTTTAACTGTATTAAAATGTAAAGAAATTTTTCCTAATTACTGAAGTCCATAGGCATTTCTTATTGAGGGGGATAGCTATCAGATTACTCAGTGGGAATGGTCCCAGTAAAATTTCTCTGCAACACTGATGTATTTTATTAACCTGTTTGGTAGACTTTGGACACTGAAAATCACAGATTGCATAGGACTATCAATTTACAGTCAGACTGACCCTGAAAGACTGTGCATAACTGAAGATCTAATAAGTCAAACTTGATATTTTCCCCAGGGAGAAATTAAAAAAAAAATTAAAAAAATCACAGGTTCCTTTGCATGATTGGTATGTCATAGCACATTTAATCTCAAATTTCTTCCTCCTTTGTTTCTGAAAACATTTATGTGGTGGTATAATCAATCCTGCTGACTCCTTTGCATCAGAGGAGACAATAATAAAATGTCAAAATAGCTCTTGTGCTACAGGAGAACTTGTTTTGCCTACTGGTTAATAAATGTAGCATTTTACTCATATCTTTGTGAGTGACAAACACTTGAGAATTCAGAGGTGTTCAGGGACATCCTAATCAGCAAAAGACATTTTAAACACAGGTAATAGGGCAAATCTTGTGGAAAAATTTACTGCAATTGTAAGTTTTGTTAGAACACTTCCCCACTGAACATCTTAGAACTGTCCAAGAGACCTTGGTATGTCAATGAATGAAGAAAAAAGGAAGTAGGAGAGACATTTCAGAATCTGTATTAGAGTTGTCAAACGGTGTGCTGTATATTTGATAAGATTATCTAAGCTCTAGAAAAAAAAAAACAACACAAATCTTCCAATGTGTTGAGTTCTGAGTAGAAATTATAAAAAAATCTTTTGATTTTATTATTTATTTTTTTTCTTTCAGGAGATGAACAAGTCTGTGGGATCTTGATATCTCTACAGAGAAAGACAAGAAAAAATGTTATGGTAAACGTGACTCTTTGCAAAATCTACAACAGTGTTATTTAAACTCAACCTGCTGTATGAAACATTCATGACTGACAGAAAAACTACTGCTAGGGTGGACTAAATAAATATTGCTGCCATGTTTTGACAGTTTTCCTTTTTTTTTTCTTACTGGTTCCATTTTCATAAGAAAAATGAGAAAAATATTTAATACTTCCCAGTCTATATTTTCTACTTATATTCACATTGGTTTATAACCATGAAAATGCTTCTAAGAATATCATTCTTCACCAGATTAAGACACTTTCTGTTGTATTATTCAAAAGTGATTTCAGCAGAAGGTGTAATGAAACTGTGGTAGGTGTATGTGGGAGTACTTTTCTTTCTTGCAACAATTTATATGAGACTCTTGGAAGTTTGAAGCTGAAATATTAAAGCATCTTACTTCTGGCAGAGAAGTTTAAAAGATTTTGAAAAATATAGAAGTTTAAATATTTTGTTATGAAAATGAAGAAAGCTAAGACACTGATTTGCTTCTTTTTTCTCCTCTTCTTGCAACTTCTTTCTGCATTTTTCCTTTGAAAAATAATAACACAGTATATATTGATATATAATAGGTAAATATTAATATGTATATAACTACAACAAAAAAGATAATAGTAATAATTTTAAACCAAATAAAAAGGTAGCACCAGCTTTTTTGCTGCTAACACATAAATCAAAGGAACCCAGGTCAATGACAGGTAACTCTTGTCCCAAGCCACACAAAGTAGCAGTTTCAGAGACCATAATTCTCTTACCTGGTGAGTTCTGTTAGGATTATATAGATATATACATATAATTAGGCTTTGTTATTATTTGACAGAAATTATCATAAAAAGAAGAGTATAGGGCAATTACAGTCATGCCAAAATCGAAGGATTAGGAGTGCTGATTCCCAAACTGATATTTACAGATAACAGGTGGTACAAAATGAATATCCTAACCAAAATCCCTAAGGATGAGGCCCAGAAGGAGTAACTGTCTGCCCAAAAAGGGAACCAGTGACAGAGTTTGCAATTAACTTTAGCTTCTTGGCAGATAATGAAGTTTCATACATTTTTTATTAGGAATTATTAATCCAAACATTAACGTCTATCAGAAGTCACTCTGCTATTAATTTTCATTTTCTTCTAATTTAAATTGTTGTCATCTCATGGAACAGCACAATTTCATGCAATTTTGATGATGAATGACATCCCAACAGGAGGAAAATACTCAGGGAGCTACTTGAAATCAATTCTGGCTTGGGCCTGAGAAGTCCTTGTGGTGTTTAATAATATATATATCTGGAGAAATTGTCATCCTCTAACAAATCATTTATAAATGGAAAAAGAGGGCTGAAGTGATCATAAATATTAACAGCAGAAACCCTCCCAAAGCATTGTATTTTATTCTTTAGACATACGGTGTTCAGCATGGACAGATGAAAATAAGACTTCATTTTCCACTAGGAAAATTTTTCATTGCTTTAATATCAAAATGGAAAGCATCCTGGAGACATCTTAGTATTTAAGGATTCTTAGTGGGGAAAAGAGCAATGAGACAGAGGTGATAGATTTTGTTCAGCCTCAGATTTTGTCCATCTTCCATAGAAATCATCATTTCATACAAGATGACCTAGGGAATGGGGCTTGGTCTGATAGTCATGCACAGGCAAGTGATGATAACTACAAATTAGCAAATTAATCTCTTTTTTTTTTCTTCTTATATGTTGCAGACTTGTTAATTTTACCTTTTTAGAATATATTCACCGTATTTTAGAGTTCTTTTTCTTCCCAGTAGCTGGTGCAGTGCTGAGTTTTGGATTCATTATGAGAATATCATGTTGATACTATGCTGATGTTTTGGTTGTTGCTAAGCAGAGTTTACCCAAAATCCAGGACTTTTCAGTGTCCCGTGCCCTGGCAGTGAGCAGGTGCACAAGAGAGAATTTGATTGCAGGATAAATAGTTATTAATTGGACAGAAACATTGCAGAATTGATGCAAACTCAAACAGCTGAGCTGTGTTTCTGAGTAAGCCAGTCCAAGGTCACCTCTATGATATAAGAATAGACAAGCAGTTAGCCAATTTTCAAAACCATTATTCAGAACTCCCAAACCTTTTACTGCTTGGACACTGTACAATGTAGTTTTTTAAGACCAACAGTCCAGTTAATGAAATTTTCTTCTGAGACCATTGCCAGGAAGTGCTTAGAAAGTGTCTATGCTGATATTTGTGTTGAATCAGTTTATCTAACAAGTAAAGCTTCTCCTAAGGATATAGGAAGTGCATTTCTCATGTTGCACACAAGCTCTTGTTCCTTTGAATCCAAGTGAAATGGCTCAGCATGAGTGTTTGCTGATAAGACAGAGCTGGACCAAGTGATGCAACTCTAATTTTCATCTGTACCTTTTAGAGAAGAAAGCTGCAAAGAAATAATGATATTTAATTGCAAAGTATATCTACTTTTTTTTAACAGGAAATACTATACTGCCTACATCATGGTATTATCAAGATGTTTCCTTGAACTTTTTGTTTATAATCCATTTTACTCTGAAATACCTATTTGTGAACAAGAACTTTGTCAACTTTTTTATCATGAAACTTAGGTAAGTGAATGATGACCATTTTCCCCCTGGAGCTGTATCTCTAGGAGCATGCATGCTTATATATGTATATGGCTTATCAATGAAGATAAGTCACCTTTAGAAATCCATTTCATAATTAACAAGGACTGGCCTATTTGTTGCTGTGCTAGCCAAAATCAGAGATATTCTTAAAATATCTCAGTACCCAGATGACTTGTCATTTTATCATAGTGGGAGGATTTTGTTTCTGAGAAACAGCAAAGCTCCTGCTGAATTTAGAGCTCAGTAGGAGCAGTGAGCAAGGGCTGCCAGGAGATGTTTTTGATCAGTTTTTGATCTCTGGGAGAGATTCCCCAGCAGAATCTTTGTTTCCAGCTGCAGGCTTTAATCATGGCTATATCTACCAAGCCAAGCCTACCCAAAAGTTCTGTCTAAAGCTCAGACCAGACCCCTCAAGTGTTCTGTGACTTCTGCTCCTTCCACATTCCATGATACTGCAAGCTTATGCATGTCAATGGATAGCCTTCAGACAGCAATTATTTAATTTGGCCTAGATACTGTAGATATGTGTCACATTTTAATTAGTGTGAATTAGTCACCCCTTCTACAAACCACTGGCATTAAGATTGCAGACAGCCTTGATTTACAAAAATGTGAGTATTGGTCTAATACTGATACTCAGCTGTGAGGGACAAAAAGACTCTCTAACAATTTAAAGTTAGAAAGTGTGTGTTTA
>JANRGV010000094.1:59751498-59766076 GCA_024734035.1 Alethe castanea
ATAGATAGATAGATAGATAGATAGATAGATAGATAGATAGATAGATATGCAACTGCATATCACACCACTGGTGAAAAGTGAAATTTCCATTAGAAGTATTAAATAGGCTATAAATAGATACTAAACCACTAGAAAAATTAAATGCTAGGGAAGACCCCAGGAAAGTTCATGGAAATATTCACTGGAAAGGGAATATTTTCTGTTCAGAATTCCAAAGAGCTTGAGTTGAGGTGTTTTCAGCAGTGAAGTGGGTTGTGAACTGGTTTAATACAGCATAATCAACAGGTTTGAAGCTTCTCTGGCTTCTATTCAGTCTCTGCAGCCTTTAGAAATCATTCACCAGTGAAATTGCAATTCTTGTGCAATTTAGTGTCATTCTTGACTGACAAGGTAAGTGCTTACTTTATGAGGGGGCAGTCATTAAAACTCATTTCTCCTTGAGAGTGTGTTTTTTTTTTAATATACATTTGATGCATTTGACCTCTTCATAAGTGGATGCTAGCAGCTTTCTCTGACATAGATTTTTTGAAGGTTTCCATTTCACTGACCATGAATTTCATTTTTTTATTCCTCCTTTCCATGTGCACACCATTCTCATGTGGCAGTACTTTCAAAAACGAGAATGGAATCCATAGGTGGCAGAATCTTAAAATGCTTCATTCATGGGAGGCCTCATACTTGTAGCTCAACATATTCTATAAAAGCTTCACTGGGAAGCACATCAACAGGTTTTTAAATGCAGAAATAAAGTTCCATTTGGCAGATATGAAACCGGGCACTAATTCAAAACAAGGTCAACCTCTCCAGCAACTACTTGCAAAACCATTACCATGTGCTATTTCCAAGAAACTAAACTAAGGAACTGCTTCTCTATTATTACCACTTTCTGTGAGTCTTCCTTGACTAGAAAATTGAAAATAGAGATGGCTTCTTTGCTTGCTTTCCTCTACAAAAATCGCTATAGCATAGCAGTAATAGTGTATCTTACCATCCATCTTTTCCCTAGTGGGAAAGATTTGGAAATCAGTAGGTAAAAAGAGATAGAACCCTAATGCAAGAGGCCGTTGGGTGGAGCCCTTTGTGGTTATGAAATACCTGGGCAATTGGATCAGACTTTTAAAAGTGTGAATTGGTGTCCTTGCCATGACTGTGTATAGAACTTTCCCAACAACAGACCCCAAGTCTTAGATGTTATATATGGGATATGGCTATAATATGTAGAAAAAAGAAACACTTTGTCTCTCTTTAAAACAAGCCTAGACTAGGAAAAGTCATTTTGATTTTTTTGCTTTTTCTTCTTTCTTTTTTTTTCTTTCTTTTTTTCTGAACACGTCATTCTTTTGACACCAACTGCACGCTACCTTCTGTTAACCCAGTTCTAATTTAGAAAGAAATATCTGAACCAGGAATTCTGTCTGGTACTTGCAGAAAATGCAATACATTTAATATTCTAAAAATGAACTTAGAATCTCATCAGAACCATTTGACATCCTGGATGCTGTGCCAGATCTTCCTAAATGTGACACTGGAATGAAGTACATGACCCTTAAGGTAGTATACCAGTAATAGAAGAAATGTAACTAGTTGCTTGTTATGTTTGGTAAGATATTTTGAAATACCCAGCAGGATGTAGATAAGGGAGATGTATTGAACTTGTATGTCTAATCTCTATGGGGGAAAAAAAAAATGGAATAAATCCAGAAAAGCCATACTCTGAGGATTAAAAAAGCCCCAAACCCTCAATGTGTGACGTATGAAAAATCAGCTTATTCTTTAAATGCTAATTAAAAATGCTGTCTGAGCACAGAGCTGGCTGCTAGAGAACACTAGGAATGGCAGAGTTAATTTGTTTTTATACTTATTGCCATGCAGAAAATGTTGTTATGGAAACCAAATATATGTTATTTCTTAAATAAATATTCTCTCAAGGTCTCTGGAACAGAGGAAAGGAATTGAAGCTATTAGCGTTATTGTTGCTGTTGGCTGTCTGAAATCCCAAAACTGGGATTCTAATTGAAAATCCAAGGATTTTGGCTTCCTGGTTTTATAGTAAAAAGTGTAGAAAGCCATTGTTATCTCCTTTTAAACACTATTAAAAAATGGGACTGGCTCTCCAAGATGCCTCTGCTGAAAGCATCTCAAGGTTTTTCCTGGTTTGGGAAGCCTGCAAGCCAAGAATAATTTATGTAGAAATTCACCAACTGAGTTTTCCATATAATTTTGGTGTCTCTCAGATGTTTCTTAAACCCAGCTTGATAAAGATTGATGTTAAATAGGTTTTTTGGCTGGATCTGGACCCTCATGCTCATTGAAAGAATCCATGCTTGGTTTGTAGGCTTTTTGCCTTTTATCCTGTGCAAACTGATCAATCTCCAGAATTCAGACCAAACACATAGGACATTTTCTAGGCAAAATTTGCTACTCTAGAAATTTTTCATATGTATCTGTCATGGCACATGAATAGTCATGATGGAAAGGGGAAACTTGAAGGATGTTTCTGACCTTCTGATGTTGTAAGTAGTGGATGAGAACGATATGGTGAAAATCAAGGCTTGGTCTGGGACTTATTTTCAGGCAGTGATGCTGGTGAAGCATGACTGATGATTGAACTTATCACAAAGACTGGGCTTGTCACCTGAAATTGTCAAGGCCAAATTGGTTCGTTCAGAATTCTTTGGTTTATTCATTATGGAGATGGAGAGGCCAGTCAGGATGTATGACTTGCACTAGTCCTTCCTGGGAACTGGTTTTATGGCCTTGAATCTGTTCCATTTGCCTTTTTTTCATGAGCCATAAGCAGCTAAGAATTCCTTATATGGCTATTGTGCACTAGGAAAACTCATTTAGAGAGTGAATGTGTGGGTATCTGTAACATCAGGGAAAAAAAAATCATAATGTATTTTTTATGATGCATAATTTGGTTTTGGATATCCTGCATTCATGGAAACAAAACTCAGAATGAAACTGTCAGGAGCTGTCAATATATTTTGCAGAGTTATATTAAAACCAGCAGCTGTAATCCTTAAATTATTAGAGGAATATCCTTTAGAAGCAAGGAGAAAATACTTCATCTGTATTAGCCCTGCAGTGACAAGAATGTTATTGGAATTCCATCTCTAGTTCCAGACATGAAAAATTAAAGCATTACAAAGGAAAGAGATGTGAAAAATCTGAAAGCTGTGGAAAATACAGCTCCTAATAAATGAATTTTGTTCTGTGACTTTTGGGGGGAAAGATTAAGAGGCAAGTTGAGCTTCATTAAAGTCTCCCTACTGAAAAGGGCTGAAATTTGTCAATGTCTGTTTAATTTATTTAATATTTTTTTAAATTTTACTTTTGAGCTGCAGCCTTAGCTAGGTACTTATAACCTAGTATATTATAGCACATTACTGGAAGTAGTTTAGTCTTTTTAATCAACAATTCTCTGACCCCCTGCCAACAGCAATTCAGTGCCTTATATAATATATTAAGTTTGAGCAGTCTTTAGGCTCTTGGCAAAAAGGTAGAATATTAAGAATATTTTAAGCATAAGAAGCCTGTGTTACTTGCTTCCTTCATTAAAAGTATTTTTTTACCATATGGTAATATTTCAGTAGAATCAGAAGTGTACATAGGCTGTCCAGAATTCATTGCCGGATGTTTTGCATTATCCATTTAAACCTTTGTAGACTTTTCCTTGAAGTGCAATTGTGATGTAAATTATTTTTATCAAACTTGTAGAGTAGTAGGCCAAAACTGTACATTGAAGTGAAGTAATTTTTCTGTTTTTTTCTCACTGATCTAGTCAGCCACAACATGTTCTGCTTTAAAAGTCTCTTTGTATTTGTTCCAATTCCCTTTATATAAGTCTCTGCTGTAATTTTTAGGGATAATGGAAGTGTTGATTATAGGGGTATTTTCAGGTTCAATAAACATTCATATTATTCCACATTTGAAAATCTAATACAAAAATGAAATCCAGTAAACAAAAATGTAAATATGAGAGTGAGCACATGCTTAAAGAGTGTAAGAGTATAAAAGCAAAACCATATAATCTCTGATTTGTCAAGCATAACTGAGTCCCTCAGGGTGATTATGCTTGGCCAGTCAATCTGGTGAATGTGCAGAAATATTGAGAAAAATATCTGAAATACTGGTCTTTTTTGGTAAGGTTTTGGATATTTTTTTTTTTTCTGTTCAGTTTGTTCTGGTAACAATCTATCAAATCTGACTAATTTAAAATTGCAGCTTGTATGATAACAATTTTCCCTTAGCTTTAGGTACCAGACTGCTTATGCTCCTGCCTTAAATTTCTGCAATAATTTTTCTTTTAGTAAATTGCTTTGACTATTACCCATCAGCTTGCAATTTTGCAAAATGGGATGTCACATCTTCAAACAAGCTTCACTCAGTAAAACTGTTTCCAGATTCATATTTTAGAACCTTTTATTCATCTTTAACTCTTGAATGACCTCTGTCAGCTGCCACTGCCAGCCAGGGATCACTGTGCTTGGCAGTCACTGTCAGTTCTGAGAAAATGTAAATTCCTGTGCCATATTTCACAGCCTGAAAGACCCAACATGACCCATCTGTGGAATAAATCAAGGAATAAAAACAACCACCCACATGCACGGTAAATACTATTTCTGCAGAAAATAACTTGCCCTACTTACTATCTAAAATAGTCACAAATATTTAATGTGCTGCAAGATTAAAATAGCTCGGAGTGACATTTGGATGGCATAATAAAAGGGGTGGTGGAAGGTCTGTGTAGTCTGGCCTGATGAGAGATTCTGTGCACAAAAGTATGAGGAGATTGTTGTTGACTGATGGAAGTAACTACTCAGCTTTTTGAGCTTTTTTACACGTTTTCAATGAACCCATCTGGTTTTTAACAGTACTGGTGAGCAATAAAAAGGTTCCTAATACTAAAAGCCAGGTTATTGAAAGAATGGTAAAATCAGATTCATTTTAAGTTAAGAAGTAATACTAGAAAAAGCCATCTGGCTGAATAATGTATTCCTATCCTAAATCATATTTTCTGATTTCTGCAGTGAAATATAATGACTAGTACTCTCTTTGTACTATTTGCCAAGGATTTTTTCACAAATCTGTTGTAATTAAATAGTTTGGACACGTGGTATTGTTATATTAATTGGTGTTAATTGGTGGCTTTAAATAAGTATCTATTGTAATGATATTTGACCAAGAAGTTCAGAGTTCAGTAAATCATCAGTGAAGCAAATTATTTGAGAATAAAGGACAGGACTGATTCAGAATTACATCATTCTCAACTGTTTGTTTTTTTTTTTTTTCCCTCACCTGAAAATGGAGGAAAATATTAGAACCCAAGACAATTCATTGGATTTAACATGGTCATAATTTTTGAAAACTTCTGAAACATGAGAACAGGTTGAATAAGTTGTACTGGTACTTAATTGTAATGAAGGATTTGGGACCCAAGTGTACAGCTTTATTGCTGATCAGAAAACATCAACAGCCAAATCAAATTGTTAACTCTCCTGAAGTGTGTTCATGTTTCTGTGTGCCTGCGTGTCCAAGTATATACACATAAATATGTGGAGAGAAACAAAGAGTTATATTCACATTTGTTCAAGTGATTCATTTAATATATGTATACACACGCACAAATATACCTATTCTGATTTTTTTTTCCCTGAGTTAAGGTTCCCAGGATCATTCAGTTTGTTTCAATGCTGTTAAATCCCTTGTTGGGATTCTCAGGGATGCTGGAAGGCACAGGCAGAGCAGAAGCAGCTCACAGATTCTTTCTTTCTTCATCCTTTTTGTTCTACTTATCATGGAGGAGCAGAATATGAGAGGGAATAATGAGCTGAGCTCTCAACACTTCTCTACACCATTCTGATTTTCTTCTGGTTCTTCAATCTATAGGTTTATTGTGGAATCTTGGGGAATCAGGGATGCACATTGCCACTGATAAAGTGATGAGTTTCATTTTTCATTTTCACAAACCTTTTGGTTTGTGTGTTTGCATAAAAATAAGGACTAATCTTGTAAAAGCTCTTTTCCCATTTAGAGTCAGACAAAAGAGGAAAAACAGCTATTTCTACAGCTTTTCAGGAATGCAGTAAATATAAGTATTAACAAGGGAAGCTTTGTTAAAATTTGATTCACTGGTTTATGAATGGTAACTCCTGAAAGCAAAAAGGAGCTTAAAGTTCCTGACACCAGAACTGAGATTTGACAGCAATTGGAGCTGCTGAGACTGGCAATGAGAAATGGCTGATGCTGATAACCCAACAGGTGACAGCCGAGTGCTAACCTTTGCTTGCATTTTCATCTTCAGCCATGTAGTTTCTACCCAAGGTGTAATCCTAACGTCCTGGATTTCATCTCTTCAATTTCACAACATTTTATATACTTTTTTATTTACTTTTTTCACTAGCTATTGTCTAATTAGCAAATTAAGGTGTCAGTGTTGTATGTGGAGACAAGAGGGAAAGCCTGCTGAAGGAGCTCCTTTTCATTTTCCTTAGAAATAACAAGGAAAACAATTTCATTTCCAAACCTCAAGACACATGATTTTCTATGCAGACACTGTAATTTAGTGACTGGAAGGCTTATTCTGTTTATAGAATCAGAAGTATTGCAAGCTGTGTACAAAATTGAAAATAAGGAGAATAGTCTTTTCTTTCCATGAGATTGTTACCTGGAAGAAATTGGCCCTAAGGTGTGTGGACTGAGGAAAAGATTGACATTTCTTTTTCTGTTTCTCCATCATCACACTGAAATGATAATTTATTCAGCTTTAAGGATGAAACTGTTACAATACTATAATCATAGAATAATTTCTGTTGGAAACCCTCCTGCCATGGTAAATGGTAAAACTTTAATAGGCTGACATTACTGACTAATAAAAAGCTGCTTCTACAGGCCAAGAATACTGAAATATAAGGCCAACTTAATCCCAAATGAGCAATCTTCATGCTAAGGCTATTCTGCCATAAATTCACAGATCTGTTTCTCGTTGATGTCAGTGGAAATTCTCTGGCAAGTTAGAATAGTATCAGTCCCTAAAGAGTTACATGATTTAGATACCAAAGGACAACTAATAAAAGAAACATGTAACAGTTGAAATAAATTAATCATTTCACAAACCTTAAGTACCTTTTGCACTGGTGAAATAGATGTATATTGAATATGATGTAAGTTTTGAAGTAAAAATCATGACAAGATTTTTCAAAGAAACAATCTGCACAATTATATGAACTTAACCAGCAATTAAAACATGGAAATTTAGTTGTGAAAGTGAAACAGATTGCTAACAGTAAGATATACCCAAAAGCAAGGACACAGCCCTTTCTCTTCCCCCACTGAGGTGTCTTTTCCCATTATCTATTTAAAACACCAATGCCTGTGCATTACAACCAAAGTTCTGTCTCCTCCTACCTTTTCCTGATCTGTTTATTATGGCATTGGCAAATTCCCAGCCCTATCCAGCAGTGATAATTCATTATCTGTGTATAGAGCAGGGCAATCTACCAAGCTGTGAGATTAAATCGGTGATGAGAAAGTATTTTAGAATTTGTATCCAAATTGCAAATTCATTTTTACTTAAAGTTCATTTTGAGATGAGGTTTAGACTTAATTTTATCCATCTGAAGTTCAAAGTTGAAAGGGAAATTACCATAAGTGCATTCAAATGCTTTCTCTTTCCATTTTCTCTTTTATTAGCCCTCATAGAGAATTCTTGTATGAACAGAACTTCTTATCAACACTGGTAAGAACAGAAAATTTTTAAATCTCTTTTTGATACATTTCCTATGTTTCTCAGTTTTTAAAAACAGAAAATCTAAACAGGTCGGTTAGGAAAGCACTTTGGAAATCATAAGACATATTCCTTTTTAATAAATTTTGACACTTTTCAAGCTTCCTGAATATTTTTAGAAAAATCCAGACTAGACATTCTTGGAGAAGAAAAAAGAGGAAAAAAAAAAAAAGAAGAAAAAGCCTTATACCTGAAGTGTTTTCTGGTCTTGCAACAATCTGAAAAAAAAAGAAAACAAGCAGAAAATATATCAGGCTAGGATCAATGATGCTACTTATAGCATGATTACTTTGGAAAACATTGAGCTGGAAAAAAATGTATATTACTGGAAAATATCTGCACTGCTGTGAAAGGCAAATGAGAAGCAAAGCTTGAAGTGGAACCCCTTCTTATCTTGATTATAGTAGTAGTGTCACTAGAATAGGATCAGACTTTTATTACTACTGCTTATTTGGAAATCAAAAAAAATCAGTCAGTGTTAAAATCAAACCAAAACCCCCAAAAAACCAAACAAACCAAAACAAGAAAAACTACACAGCAAACAAACTCTATTTACTAGATTTTTATAAAAATTTCCAGCTACTAGACAATGGAAATTTTTTCAAGAAATCACAGAACCCATTCTTGGGTAAAATTCTGAGTTACATTTTTCTACAACAAATATTTAAGTGGCTGCACGCCATTTTGGAATTGACATCCTTTATTATCGTGAGAAATCCTTATTCCACAAAAATATCACAGGATTTCAGCAAAATTCTTGTGGTTTTCTAGTCAGTGGCAATGTGGATATGATTGATTATTTCAATACCCAGTAATTTATGAAATACCTTTTGTAAGAGTAAAGAGCAATTGATTTATACAACAGAAGAGTGGTCAGATGATAAGAAAGGTTGGGTCTCTGTTGGAATAGAGTGTGTGGGCCTTAGTTTTTTCCTAAGGATTCCACAGCCTAGTTGAAGAGTCACTGACCTTTAATTTGTTTAAGTTTCCAAATATTGGACTGAAATTTTCTAGTTGAGCAGGAACTTCATCTTGTATTTAATTTATTATGTTTGTTCAGCTGTAATTGCTGTCCCCAACTCTGCCACCTTCTCATGTGTAAGAGGTTAAAGCAAGCATAAAACCAAATGCTGGCTGCACAGACTCTTTTGAAACCCTCACTAAATGCAATATAAATCTCTTCAAGAAAAGGGTTCTGTTGAACAAGGATGTTATTTCATAACCTATAAAGTACATTAGAAAAATACCTACTGCCACCTGCAAAACTTGGGGATTTGTGGCTTAGAGTGAAAAGACACAATGAAGGTCAATACATTTCAAGTTCTGTGATGAATGCTGTGACATAAACCATGTGTAAATCCTGTGGCACTGCCTGTTATCTGCCTTAGTATCTTTATATATAATATTTGTGCTTTTTGAAGTGATTGCAGTTTCATATAGTCTCCTGTGGCTGTGAAGAAAACCCAGTTTCAAATAGTGCTTTCTCAGCAGTGATTTTTCAGAGGTTAACATTGCCACAACTCTGTAGCATTTCACTAAAGCATCACTTTTTAGTGAATTACTCCAGGTGAAAACACCTCACTGTAAGAAGTGGCTCTGGAGCTTGAGTAAACCAGTTGTGTCACTTGAATCCAAATGCTGGGTGTGGTGATAACAGCAATGGCTGAGTTTCCCTCTTCAGATTAATGGTGTACCCTCCTTGAGGTAACAGCTTTTTTGAGAAGACATGGAGGTTCATAGCTCCTCTCTGAACCAAGCAGCTGTGTGTAGCATAACAGGTTTTCTGCAAGGTAAACAACAGTTTGCAGCATGCTACTAAATTCAATGTACTTGAGTGGTGAAGGTGGTATTTCTAAAATTATTTGACAGTTTCGTGCAATAACACTGGAAGTGAATTCTGATTCAGTCATTGAATTGTCCTTGTGTTTTCCTATATTGCATTAGATTTCTTTTTCAAAGCCTGAAGAAACCATCACACTTTGACAAAGCTACAAGTCTGTGGCAGATGCTGATTAAAATAAATAGACCCTCATAACTAAAGCCTGAACCATTTTTCATAGTAAGGGGCTCTCTGCAGATGCTGATTTATTGGAGACTTAATCATTGTGTTTACAATGGCAAAATTAAGATGTTTGCAATAATGTGGTTAATGAAAATCATCAACTGCATTAAACAGCATTATTTTAAAAATCAGTCATTAGTAAGGTTGTGCATTCAGAGATCTCTTGTTCTGTTACTAACTGGAATGAATCAAGGAAATGTTTATAACAAGCTTTTATCCTTATGGCTATTTCTAAGAACGCTGAAAAGGTTCATAAAGCTTTTGAGGTAAACATTTCAGATGACTCTTTTGAGAGCTATTGTTGAATGTACATCACTTCTGCTGGTTAACCCAAGGCAACTGTCACTGTTTTTCCTTCCAGTTCAGTTGATCACAGGCTGAGATGACTCATGTTTTTGTCCATCTTTAAAATGTGCTTAGTGCTTTGAGAAAGACTTAAGGAAGACCAGATCACACAAGAGAGAAATATATTTTGAACTGTACCATTATATCTCACATATTTTCCTATTCTGAAATCTAAAGAGAAGGATCTAGTAATATAAATTTATTCATGTGTAGTTTTTACCATCTACTGAAGAAATGGCAGCACATGATGAAACTAAAGAGCCACTTCTAATATCCATGTCACCTTGATGATGTGATTCCCTTGCAAGAGAAGTAATTTTTCTACAATAACTGAACTCTTCTGCTTAAGTGCATTTGCTATATACTCCAGTTATTTTTTTTTTAAGCTTCAAACTGCATATTACAACTAAGTGGAGTATCTGAAAGCCTTGTTTAGTACTTATGCAAAACCACAATTCTATCAAATTTTTATCTGTCCTGTGGAATTACAAAAATTTCGAAAATACTTTACAGATTATATTGTATAGTGTATCAGGAAAAGATATCCCAAAAGTTTTCTGCTTGTGGGTAGTGTCTAGAACTAGATGCTTCAAATGAAGCTGAATGGTTGTTTCTGCAGGCAGATGGATAATGTGATCTACATTAGGCAACAGTGAATCTCCAATAAATAAAAATGACTTTGAGTCTAAATCTTAAAATGTGAATATTAATGATTTACTGCAATGTTATTATCAAATTCATGGATGTTTCAGTTTGTTTTTTACAAGCTGTACAGATTCAGCTTGATTTTTATCACAATAATGACCTCTGCAACAGCTAAAGCAAAATCAGTAATTTTCAAGTTTTCTATCTTTTCTTTTTGTTCTGTCATAAAAAACCCCTCAGACCTTAATTTTGCTTCCTCACACCACTTATCTTGATCTGTTTACTATATACCTCCTTTGATCATTTTTATTGGTATTCTCTGAAAACATGGCAGATAATTAATGGGTACATTTTATACCTGACTGAAAAAAAATTCATTTTGTCAGAAAATTCCTTCCAATCATAGTAGTTAAGTTTTCATTGATGTAATAAAAACATGATTATTTATTTCTCCTCTGAAACTTTTCTTTAAAAATATAATGCTAGCAGAGTACTTATTGAAAGATTCAAGGTATGCACTCTATGGTTATAGGGCTGTAAATGTTCCATCCTTGAAAGCTGAATAAGTTGTCATTTTAGTGTGATGATGAAGAAACAGAAAAATGTCCGTCTTTTCCTCAGTCCACACATCTTAGGGCTGATTTCCTCCAGGTAACAATCCTGTGGAAGGAATAGAGTATTCTTATTTTCAGTTTTGTACACAGCTTGCAATATTTCTGGTTCTCTAAACAGAATAAGCCTTCCAGTCACTTAATCACAGTGTCTGCATGGAAAAGCATGTGTCTTGAGGTTTGGAACTGAAATTGTTTTGCCTGTTATTTCTAAGGGAAATGAAAAGTAGTTCCCTCAGATAGCAGGCTCCCCCTCTTGTCTCCACATACAACACAGAAACCTTAATTTGCTAATTAGATAATAGCTTGTGAAAAAAAAAAATTTAAAATATAGTGAAATTGAAGAGAGACATTCAGCACATTACGAATTCTTCTTCAACAATTCTATGACTGGGAATGTTTTAACAAAATCTGAGAAGTCTATGAATAAATGTCCCTTTGTTTATGACTTTAGAATATGTTGAGTGGTCTAATTTAACAAGGATAATCTAAAATATAGAGTAGCTAATGGGTTTTGTGAGATTTGAGCTTATTATGTGGTTAAGCCACAGATTTCAAAGTAGTGTATTCTGTTTAAAATGAGTGCATTTCTATCTCAGAGTGTTGGAGGACTGAAGAGAGCAGAGATATTCTCTTGATACACACTAAAAATATCTAGCTTAGATATGTTGTCTCTGCAAAGGCACATTTTGATTTAAATGGGATTAGTAGTGTGCATGAAGTTAAGCATGTCCATAAATGTCTGCAAGGCTTTAGTTATTCAGTGCACTCATTATCTCAATTTGTTGTTTCATGGAATTAATCCAAGTATCTCATCTAATCAGATTCTCCTGGAGGCACAATATATGCCCACAATACTATGAACTATATATATCTCCCTCTACATTTATGAAAAATCAATGGAACATTTTTATTTCCAGTGAATGTATGTATCTGTGAATTACCCTGCAGGAATTAAAATCCCTCAATTAGATCATGGTGTGAATTCCCATGGGTATGAAGCTGAAGTAGAAGTGCCATTTTTTAGATAAAAGCACTATAATTGATGGCAATATATTAAAAAAAGTATGGCAATGTATTATAAGTAATAAAAAATAGGCATAAATTTATAATTAAAGACTGGTTTAATTAAATTTAAAAATAAACTTGACACTAGAGCTTTTATACTAATCCCAAATATGATCCACAGGTACAGAGAAACACTACCATTATGCTGAATGAAAACCAGCCACGTGCTTTTCATTGAAGATATTTTGCCCAGTCGTAAAAGATGTTTGTTTCAGGTACTTCTGAATGACTAACCTTTGGTATTTAGCTTGAAATGCACTTGGCAAACAGCCCAAATAATTCTGTTCTCAGTAATGCTATTGTAAGTCTGTTGAATTACTTTATGTTATTGAAAGGGGATTAGAATGCAATGAAAGATTATGGCCTATTTCTGCTGACTTTGTTGCTTTCATCTACAAAAGCAGTCACAGGAATCAGTGAAAGTATGTGTGCAGAATTACTCCAAATGTGTAAACACAGCAGAATGTGACTCTTCAGAACTTGAAAATACTCTATAGTATTCCTAACCTACCCACCCAATTTGAATCTGTTTTCAAATAACAGAGCTAAGAAAGCAAATTTTTCCCTAAGGCTGGCTGTAAAATGCCAATATTAATATTACAATTATTAAATGTGTGTCACTATCAGCTAAAGGAATTAAGTATGAATCATTTAAAAAGGAGCTGGCTAGCATTCCAAATCCTTTTTTTTCTAGATATAGAATTCCTTCTTGGCTTTGCCATTCAATGTATTTTCCCAACAGCTGAAAAATTGTTGCTGTAACAATAATCACTGAATATTTTTTGTCTTTAAGATCATATGTCAGTTTTCAATTAACCAGACAGAGTCAGAATAGTTCAGAGGAAAGAATTCAAATAGTAAGATGCTCAAACACTAGAGAATACCAATGAATGAACTTCATATGAACTTAATGTTTCTGAAATGTCAGGTGGAATATTACTGATGATGAAGAGAACTAATATCAATTATGTTGAATTTGAACATTATATTATTTATATAATATGATTAGATAATGCAGATGTTATATTAATAGCCTTTAACGAGATTTCCATTTCTCAGGTGAAAATCAGATTTACTTCCAGATATTCTCAGGTGAAATTAAAGTAGGTTTTTAAGCACTTAGGGAAAAAAAAAAATCCCACTTCAAATAAAATTTTAATTTACTTCTTCACCTCCTATGTGTTTATTTGAACATATTCCTGCTTGTCAACAAGCACAGAAAAGTCTTGAAGTTGCAGAAGAGTTACAGACAACAAGGCTATAAAAAATGACCAGGCGTCATGTTTTTTTAGCTAAAATAGAACAGTGTTTCTTCTCTGCATGCATTCCTAGAGGGGCTGGGAAACCTTAGCTTTTATTTGTTGTTTGAATTTGCTATATACAGAAGTTTCCCAGCTGTACTGGAGGAGCACAACAGAGTATGAGGGATTAGCCCTTTAACATTTTGTATTTTGATATCTTGTTGTACTTCCCAAAATCCAATTCAGTATCAATGAAAGCATAATTGGTTGCCATGACAACAAGTGTCAACCCTTATTTATTTCTTGTGCTTTCCTTTACCTTTTCATTCCTATGGGGGTGCACATGACACTGGAAAAAAAAGTTAAAATTGTTCCATCACCAATTGTTCTGCAATCCAGATAAATCCTGGTCAATAACATTGCTTCCTAGGATTTCATGCCTACTCCACTAAAAATGTAGTATTGAACCCGTAAATTGGAATTATGTGTCCCAAATGTTGGATCTAATTCTCAATAAAATGTCATATTACAATAATAACACTCTAAATTAAGGTTAAGGAGTTTTTTCTTTTACTGATTTTTGGCAACACCCTCACTGATACTCCAACACCACAAGCTGCTCACCTGCTTCCCTTTCCCCCCTCCCTTCCACCCATAGGTGGCTGAAGAGGAGAATTCAAAACATGTGCATGTTCCTGGATTATAGGTGAATCACAATATCAATACATGGTCATACTTTCCCAGATATGCTTACCTAATCTGCAAGCAGCAAGGGCAAAAATCAGACTCCTGCTGTTTCAGTTTCCTGGGATCTGGG
>JANRGV010000094.1:59777044-59787909 GCA_024734035.1 Alethe castanea
TGGGCTGCTGCCACCACCCTGACCAGCAGGGTGCCAGGCTGTATTCTGACTCTGTCAGTGCTTTTTCTTTTGTACTATTGCATGTATTTTATTTTTTATCTTTTTTTTCCTATTAAATTGTATTTCTTGGAGTGTCTCACTGGTTTTGCTTTCAAACCATTAACCCATTAAACAGGTGCATCTTGCAACACCATAAGCAGAGGCCTGGAGTGAAGCCCTTTGACACCCCTGGGGCTCCTGTTCCCCTCTGAGTGGCACACTGCCCAGAGCTCACTGGTAAGTGTTAAATTAGTCAATCATTAAGTGCTGCTAAATCCTTTAAACATAATCTATTGATGAAGCCTGAGGCAAGTTTTCAAGGGGACCCAGTCTGAGTCTCATGACTCAAAGGGATGGTGTCTCTTACCTTTGCACTTTAATTTTTCTGCATCCCTGGTCACCATGTGAGTTATTTTACAGTGATTGTGTAAGCAGTTTCCTTTTGTAAGCTTTATCTATACAGTAAGTAGTAAACATTTCCATTGAACTCTGTTAGTTTGAGCTTTCACAAATTTATATCCAACCTCCATTTGCCAATACTTTTGATGGTGATTCTTTAAACTGCCTAAACCAATAATTCACAACACCATTGCACTAGTTCAAAAATAGTGGTCTAAACTGTACCATTGTTGCAGTCCTTTGCACTGTTGTGATAAACATTCATATTAGGCAGGGCATCAAATCTGTGGGATCTATCTGTAGGCCTTGAAAGAGCTCAAGGATATTAGCCTTTTCAATATAAATATAAAAACTGATTTATTTCAAGGAAATATGTGGTACATTCTGATGCACATTATTATCTGTTCTGTTGAACATTACATAAAGCAGAACTCGAAGTAAAT
This sequence comes from Alethe castanea, assembly GCA_024734035.1. Taxonomy (NCBI): domain Eukaryota; kingdom Metazoa; phylum Chordata; class Aves; order Passeriformes; family Muscicapidae; genus Alethe; species Alethe castanea. The sequence continues at coordinate 59,777,926 of JANRGV010000094.1, forward strand.
AAAAGTGCTTACTGCAAAATTGCAGTTTTCTACATATTCTGATTATTGAAGTTCCATTTTCCTTAAGAGAACACTGATAGTTTTTACAATTTTTTACAATTATTATTCCCACACTTGTCCATCTATTTTTTCTTGGAAGTAAATATTCTAGAACTGGCTGAGTACATTTAGATTTGTTGAAGCTGGGAAAATGTTAAGCGTGTAAAAAAGAAGAGTGAAAAATCCATAAACATTAGTTTCTTTCCTGGTAATTAGTGTTGTATTTTCTTATTTTTAGAATAATCTATGCTCTTAGTCATTGGTTTTAGTCACTCCAATAGGAATGACTAATCTAACTAGAAAATAATGAAGCATCTTCAAAGAGGAGAGAAATGTATTAATCATGAAAATGACAAAATGGGGGTGGAAATTAAGGTGAATGACATATCATTTAAAAATCCTTGTAGATGATACAGTGGTTCCCTGGGACAACTTCCCAGGACAACAGAAGCAGGTAGGTTTGTGACAGACCATGAGCCTTTGGTGTAATATTGTAGCCTAGAGGGTATTTTTTAGTTTTGTTTTATCTGGGATATATTTACAGCTTTCTCTTGAAAATGTATACAGGACTTTGAGGTATGTCAAATAGAATTGAAGCAGTTCAGTGCAGGCTGTAGTGACCTGTGGGGCCCTTTAAGGGCTTTGTAAGGTCAGTGGTAGAAGCATTCACAGTAAGGACCTTGGTAATCTGAGCTTCTATAACTGCAAATTGGATCCAGGAATCTGGCTCTAGGATTTGTTAAATTCTGTTGTAAGGGAAACTGTACTTTTTTATGTTTCAAAATTACTAGTGATAATAAAAGGTATTATCTCAGATCATGTAATTTGTCAGCTAAGAAAACAAACAGAAAAGCCCAAACATGATGAGTAGGGCTTTAGCAGCATGCTGCTAGCTCTTAGCCAGAAACACAGTCCTGTGTGGTTTGTCCATTGGGTTTAGGTGCACAGGGTGTTCTGGAATCTGCAAAAAGAGAGACATGAGATTGGCAACAATCCTCCTGATGCAGCCCAGCACACTATCAACCTGCCCTGCTGCAAAGGCACGTTGATGGCTCATGTTCAACATGTCCAGCAGGACCCCCAAGTCCTTTCCCACGTTCCACCTTCCAGCTGGTCACAGCCATCCTGTCAGGCCACTCCTCCAGGTCATCAAAGTCCTGCTGGATGGCAGCAACACCTCCTGGCATATCATCCACTCTCCAGGCTTGTGCCATCACAAACCTGCTGAGGGTGCACTCTGCCCTGTCATCCAAGCTATGAGAAACTGCCTCAAGCTGACCCAGAGGAGTCTAGATAGGACATTAGGACAAGATAATTCACTGGAAGGATTTTCATGGGTTGAAACAGGCTGTCCAGATGCAGTCATGATGCCTGTAGCTAATTTGAAACTGTGAAGTGGCACTTGGAGACATGGTTTAGTGATGAACTTGGCAGTGCTGGGTTAACAGTTGGACTTAATGATCTCAAGGGTCCTTCCCAACCTAAATGATTCTGTGATTCTGTTTTAAGTAGGACTGGACCCTAAGGTACACCAGTGGTTACTGATCTCTTACTGACTCTGGGCCTGAATTTTCATCCAGTTTTGAATCCACCTCACTGCTCATCCAGCATTATGCCTCATACAATATAAAGTCCCATAATATAGCATAAACATTTATAGTGAGCACAGCTATCAGCACTGAGAGAATACCTTGCTCCCTTCTAAGAATTTTGCATGTGTGTATCTAGAAATCAACAGAGAACCACTGCAGTCCACTGTATTTAGCTTATTATGCTATTTTTAAAAATCCCTGTAAAAGACTTCATGTTCCCTCCATCTTTTATGTGCTGATGTTTTATATTTTTGATCCTGAAAACTGGAAATGTGTCACTTGGAGCAGCAAAAAATGCTGTTTAAAGGCAGTTATTTGAGATACTGTAGAGTGAGGAAGAGTTTTTCTGTAACAGCCACAAATAGCTGGGACAAAGTCCTGACACCCAAAAGCATGGGTGAAAGACACATTTCAAAAACCACTGTTGATGCTTCCCTTCCTCTTGCCTCCTCCAAATTTCCGATCAGGAATACTTTGGGGAATGGTATCAGACAGTTTTCCTCTCTAACAGCTCTCAGTGTGCTCCTGCAAGTGGGGCTAACAGAAAGAGGAGTGTTCTCTACTGAATGTCAGCTGCTGTCTGAAACAGGTAATTCCTCTGAGATCATCCACATGAATATGACCCAATACAAATACAACCCCATTCAACCATCCTGTGTCAACTGCGTGCACAAATCAAGCATGTAAATTTTTATATAATTTTAAAAATTATTTTTAAAATTATTTTTTGATGGGTTGCTTTGTATTTTTTCTTTTCTTTGCAATTAATACCTCATCTGTGTTCTTTGTACTGCTGTAGCAACAGGTTCCTAAATATTTTTGTGAAATCATGAACTGTTAACTCACTGTAAACGCTTCACAGAGAAGTTAGGTCATATATATTGCTATATAAATTCTGTATCAGAAGACAAGTGTGTCAATTATAAATCAGTTCCACAAGAGAAAAAAGCCTTTTTACTTCTCATATCCAGTCAATAATACCAAATTAAAGTGCAGTCAACACAGGGACCAGTAGTTTTTCCCCATAATAAGGCCTCAACCCATGCAACATCTTGTCATTTGTAAGCTGACATACCACTGTACATAGGGCAAAAGTGATGTTTTCTCTGTACAGACACATATCTGAAGTTTAAAACACATTATGTGGGCAAAGTAATTCTTTTTCCTGTTGTAATTAATTTTCTCTTTTAGCTAATTTTGCAGATTATCTTCTTTTCAAGGCTGAAATTTATAATTTGTAGATAGTTTTAAGAAACTCTATGCAATCTATGGATTATTCAGAACTTGTATGTGGAGTAGTCATAAATGCTTTTGCTACAATTTGATGTAGAAAATATGTTCATCTTCTGCCTTCCTCTGGCACTCTTAGGCATAGCAGTGAGAACAGAACTTGAACTCAAGCAGCACAACAGTGGTACATAGCATCAGCCAGCATTTTTGTAAGCCAGCAGCTGCTTCTTGGCATGAATTAAATAGTTGTGTTTAGCAAAAAGCAACTAGAGCACATCTTTTCAGCCTGGGAAAAAAAAAAAAAAGGTAGGCCTTCTAGGAAAGTGATACATAGTTCTGGAAACACAGGAGATTTGATTTGACATCTCTTTTTCATTAGAAGGCTCCCATTATGATTTACTAGACTATATAAAAAATAAAAATTTGCAATGTGAGGCCTTATAACTTTTAATTCTATTCTCCATATAAATTTCACTCTCATTTTTCGTTTTCCAAATATGATTTGAACGTTTTTCTTTTCTTTTATAGTAGTGAGTTTCATCCTTTGCTTTCAAAGAGAAAGGGACAAAATCATCACTTAGATTTTTCTTGTTTATTAAAGGCCCCTGAAATAGTTCACATTATTTATATGCTGGCAAAAATTCCCAACTGCTGAAAGTACAGCATTTTTGCACTTAGACAAAAATAATGTGCTCCTAATTTCATTTTTGTATATAATTCTTAACTCATGTTTGCCTACTTCTTATTTTCCCCTCATTTACATTTTGTGTGATGCATATGCATATACATATATATATATGAAATTAGAAGAAAAAAGAGAAGAGACTAGACAGATTACTGAAATAAAATGAATATTTTTAAACATTATCAATAACTTTTGTGCCATACTTTAAATGGCAACTTGATGACCCTGATGAAATTATCTGTGCTGTACCTGTGCCTCCTTCATCCCTCTCCTCCAAGAGCCCGCCCTTCTCAAATGTGTAAAATTGCATAAGGGAACATGCATGGGAATTAGGAGCATTGGGCTGAAGGCTGGGCTGTGGTTTCGCATGCCTAGAGCTCAGGGGACTATTGCTCTGCCTAGGGTGACATCTGCCTTCTTGTGCAGTGATGAAATATGTACCTGGCACATCAGGCTGGGAAAAGTTCAAACTCTTGGCTGTTTTCAGTTTGAAAGTCAGGTATCTGAAGAGTGACCTCAGAGACCTTAATCACAATTTTGCCACAAGCAGATTTGCCAAGAGCAGAGGGGAAAGCCAGTGCCTAACACAACACAGGTGGTGTTAGCCACTCTCTTAGACCTGAGTATGGGCTCCAAAATAACATAGGGGGATATCACAGTCATGCTATGGGGACACTGCTGGAGGCTCATGGAAAAATCCATTCTGGATTTTTCCCAGGCTGCTGGCTTTCTCAGCTCCAGCTCAGACCTTTCCCAGGCTGGTGATTTTTCTCAGAGGCAAAACAAGAGAAGGAAGAAAAAGCACCACGTTTCTAACACACCCTGCAGGTGCATAATCATTGTTATAGTTTCTTGTCCTTGTGCAGGCTGAGAAACCCAAGGCTTCAAGGCTGCTTTTTCCCTGGTTCCCAGCAGTATCCAATGACAATGCTGCAGTTCAGCCTCAGCCCTTGAACCCTACTGTATATTTCTTCAACTGAAAGTCAGTCCTGCATCCCAAAGGATGTCCTCTAAACAGAATGGTGGTTTGGTGCCATTCCAACTTTACCCCAAGTATGCACTGGTACTGAACATTGTGCAAAATGTGGAATAGAGGATGAGTTAGGAAGCAGGCCCAATCATGGTTTGGATAGGAACAAAAGTAGGATTTCCATGGATGGTGCTGAGGTCACTGATATTCCACCCTCACATGTGAGAGACAGGTGGAGGGGCAGCATTGTGCTTCCTGGAGGGCCCTGCAGCCTGGAAAGCAAGGCTTTGCAGGGTAGTTTCCCTTCAGAAATCTTTGGTTATATGTGTACTAAGAGGTTCAGGGTACCTGAATTAGTCTGATCAGAAATAAATCCCCCCTCTCCCTTGGGGAGTCTCCTCAACACTGCTCCATCACGTCTGTCCACTTTGGTTAACCCACACTATTTATAAATGTTTGAACCACCTCAGCTCCATTCTGATCTGCAGACAGATAAATCACAGTTGATCACATTGCATGCTTTGTTTCACTGCAGCTACTAAACAAATGCTAGGGTCCTGAGAATTCTGGCTGGCTTTCTTTTTGCCATGCTTTTCAGCTACAATCAGAAACATAAAAAGGGAATCTGTGGTTACTATTGAGACAATGCCCAGGTACTTCAAAAGTGAAAAGGATTTCATCTCTTTTATCTCATTTGTTACCAGCCTGATTTAAATGATTTCATATGAGTGGAAATGCAAGAGAAATGACATTAGCTGGAGCTTGTGGTCCCAAGTACCCCAGATAAACCAGCAGCTCATCTGCTAGCCAGGAGAGTATTTCAGCACATTTCACAACCTCACTCTTGTAGTACCTGTTAAAAGTGCATGAATTTGTGGGTTATCAGTATGAAATGGTATTCAGTGAGAAAAAAAACGGAGCATTTTTATTTACTCATTCATACAGTAATTTTATTCACTTATTCACATGAAGAGCAAGCACTATTGGGAAGTAACTGTTGCACTATATATTCTAATACATGACAAGTTCAGGAAAAGCTAACTGAGGTCAGTATATCAGGAAAAGAACCAAATCCACTGTTTTAATACTTTCTCATGTGTTTTCATCTTGTCTTCCCAAGTGGCAGTGAGTGACCTTACTTAAAGATTAATCTTTTCATTAGAAACAGTAAGATTACCCCAATGCCTTCCTTTGCCAGAACATTTCTTTCAAACAGACGAGAGATATTTTTCCAGAACTGCTATTTTCTGCTCTGTACAAGTTTCTGGAGACCTTGAGATTCTGTTCTTTCTCAGATGCTGCTGATTTAAACTCAGAAAATATTCAAATTAGAAGTAGATGTGTAATATAATTATGGTATTCATTAGACCCAGGCTTTTTATAATGTCTGAAAATAGAGGGGAAAAGAAACGAAACAAAACTGAACATGTTTTTATTATTTTTTTCCAGAATTCATAACAGAATTTTTAACCTGATTTTTCACTGAAGGAATTTGTGACTAAGTTGAATTCCAGATGTAATATAGTTCCTTTTTCCCACCAAAGAAAGAAGTTGCACCTTTTCAAATTTTTTTCTGGTTTAAATTATTTTTTAAGTGACACAGTATTTTTAAAAATAAAACTTGTAATCAGGATGAAAGTTATAGAGTTAAAAATGACCTTTCATACATGAGTGAAAAGTGGTGAAAGTGGCCTTTAAGCACCAACACCAGGTGGAAAAAAACCAAGAATATAAACAGTTAATAGGCAAAAGTGAGAACATGGCATGAGATGTTCCAAAGCTACATTAGTATTAACAAATGTACCAAAACTAGTGTTTTTCTAGAAAAAGGCAGGAAATATTTTGAATAAATAAAAACCTCATCAGGTTTCTACATGGCTAAATAAAACTATTTGGAAAATAAGGGGCTTCAATATTTCTGTTCTGAGGCACTGAACAATCTGCACTCACCCTTCATCATTTGCAGCCTATCCATCTCCATGCTCGTAGTAAGGAAATAAATTTATTTACTGATGTTTGACTTCATCTCATCAGCAAGAAAGACATCTATTTCTTATGATGAGACACTGTCCACTGATAGTTTTATGGTAGTGAATCACAGCCATCATATTTCTTCTTCCATATTGCTTTGCTTTAAGAAACTATAATGTTTATAGTAAATTGATCTAAAAGAAGCATTAAAAATGCCTGTCTTTTCATTTTGAAATGCATAATTTATGTTACTTCTGTGACAGCTTGAATAGTGCTGCAATTAACAGTCTATAATGCTTTGCATGATAAATCTGCTTTTCAGATATTCATCATTCAGATGTAAATATTTACTCCACATTCAAATGAGCTACATTGATTGGGAGTAACTATTTACCATTCACTAGTCTAGAGGCAACAAAATCATATTCATGCTTCAGTTACTTCAAAATAGCAAATTTTTAAGCATTGTTCACTACTGGCTTTTAAATATATATTTGATTAATTATAAAATGATAGCAAAGAAGGTCTTGAACTCTGCTATCAATCACAAACTTAAACTAAGTTTAAAAGCAATTTTATTCTGTATGTGGCAAAGTCAAATTAAGGTCATATCAATGTTTACACGTGACATTTCCTTATTTTACCTGATTTTTTAAAAATGCATGCTGTTTTCAGCTTTTTTTATTTTTTTTTTATTTTTGGTTTTGTTGGGGTTTTTTTTGTTTGTTTTTTTAAAGGTGTGTTACAGAAAACATTTATTTTGTGGGGACTACTATTCAGCAAAGTGAATTCCCTACTTTTCAACAAATTCCCTATCCCCTACTATTCAACAAAACGAATTTGCTCAACAGTTTCAAAATGTCTACCTACTCCCTATTTTTTTTTTAAAAGGTTGATCAAAAACTTTTTCCTTGATAATTTGTTTTTGTAAATTTCTGCTCTGCCCATTTCCATGGGGAAGATCACAGATATTTAAAACAAACAAACAAACAACCTAGAAATGCAATTAAGTAAATCTGAAAATACTTTATTTGGGCTGCAGGGCTAAGAATACTTTGTAGGGCAGGGAAGGCATCATGATATATGATACATGGCATCAAGATTGTAATTTTTTATATTCTTAACTAAAGTTTAGCCTGCCTGCTCTTATTTTATGAGATTAGGAGCAGATACTTAGTTTTTAAATAAGTGTTTTCCTTCATGACCAGTTAAGGTGATGCATCCCAAAACTCAGGGGCTTTTTCTATGAAGAAGCATTCCAGTACAAGCTGTATATCACCTCAATTAAGCACATGCAGCTCTGAAGCTCTTATCTTAATCCCTGTGCTGATAAAACAGTAATTGTTCTGAAAGACTACAAGGGAAACCCTGACTCAAGAAAGGACATCATGTTCCAATTGACCTCAATTACTCTAATGCACTAATTCTTTTGTTCACCATCTAAATTTAATGCTTCTGTCTCCCTAAGAATTTGTCACAAGGTCTCCTGTATTACCGGGTTTGTGCTGGTCTTTCACTATCTAGTCCGCATTCAACCAAACCAAAATAATTGCCTTAATTTACCTGACAAGTGTTTTGAGACCTCAATTCATCATGGTGTTTTAAGTGTTTGAATTAGTTACACATGAATCAGTAGTTCAGTACATCTTCAAAAGATCAGGTTTTACCTTCTACCTCCTTTGGGGCAATTTTTACATAGACACATGAAGAATCTTCTGCTCTAAGTGAACACTATTGACTCATATTTCGTGAAGACTTCATTTTGGAGTGAGAATACAGCCTTCAGTAGAGTTACCCAGATGTATAACATGAAGAAAATTAAAATTTGCTTAAAAATCAGCTTAAATTGTCCTAGTACAGTGAAAATTTGCCTAATGGCAACCAGTTTGTTCTTTTCTCTTTGCAGTGTATCACATAATGTCCCTCAACACGCATAAAATACTACATTCTTCTTTCTTTGGGAACAACATTGAGCCATGAACATGCTTTTCTGGAGCTCCTTGTACCATTCTGTCACATTAAGCCTTTATCTCTTTCCCTCTGCTTAAGGGGTAACTGTGTACAGTATTAAGTATACGAATTAAGATAGGAAATATTACTTCTTAAAATCTAAAAGTATAGCATATTCTACTTTGAGAATCTCATGCTTCATCAGTTGATGTGCACTTGTTGCATTGCTTCCCATCCTTCTCAGATGTACCATGAAAGTAGCACTTACAAGCCAAGTCACATCTGAGTCACTTAAAAGGATGGGTGACTTTGTTCCAGTTTTTATTGCAAAAGAAATCTCAAAAAGCAGTCTGGTGAAAGCGTTTCCTGAGTACAGTCACCAATAACTTCCTCATTCCTAGTACAAGTAAAAATAACAGAGAAAGACAAAAAAAGATAGTCCTGGAAAGGGTTCTTGAAGAAGAGGCTATATAAAATGTTTAAAAACAACAGTAGGAAGGGAGGTAGATAGGCTGAAAGTATAAAGGGCAAAAAAGGGGACAGAAGAGCTCTCTTTCAAAAGACTATTAAATGCAGTAGCTCACATGAAATCTTCATTTGGGAATTCCCTTAACAACAATTTGCCGTCCCATCTTCTGGAACAGTAAGTTTATTTTATTCTGCATCATCTCTATTCTCTTGTTTATCTATCCAAATAAAACATTGTGGCCTGTTAGACAATTTAAGGGCTTTTAAATATTGGGTTGTTATTTTTTTGTAAATGCAATTCATAATGTTATAAAATAACAAATTTAAACTGTTATTTGCTCACTTGCAAATTGTTAATTTATTTCTTCATCTGCCATAGTGTGTCCTTTCTAATGGTAATCCCCAAATAAAGAATGCCACGCCCTCCAAACCCTTTTCCAGTTTTGCTGCTAGTGCTGTCCCCATCACATACTCCTGTCTCCTGTTCTCTGTGGGGTCTGTGGCAGCCTGATCTTGCCTAAGTCCTAGCTTATCTACCCTTATTTCTGTCTGCAAGCCAGCAAGATGTGGTTCTGAGCCCAAACTTTGGCTTAGACTCTCTTAGTTCTGATGTTTTTTTGATTTTCAGTGGGCCCCCACTTACCTAAGAGTAGGATGGAATATTTTGACTATCTATGTCAGTGTCATAGGTTGAAAGACAGGTGTCTGCTAAGAAAGGCAGGAGCCTTCCATGAAATGGACAATATAAACCCCCTCCCTCCAAATTATTATAATTTTGATAATTAAGGGGCTCTACAAATTTTTACTAAGAAAAATTAAAATAGAAATACAGTATTAAAAAAAGCAAAACGCAAAAAGCAAGAAACAAAAAAAAACAACCAAAAAACAAAAAACCAAAAAAACTAAAACAAAAAAAAAAAAAAATCCAAAGCGCTGACGGTCAGAATACAACCTGGTACTCCATCAGTCAGGGTGTTGGCAGCAGTGCCATTCAATGGTGGTTGCATCCTCCTGCAGTGGCAGATGTGGTTCAGCTGGAGCAGGGCTCCTGTAGAAGGTGCAGTTTTCCTCTGAAGGTC
>JANRGV010000094.1:59792717-59819821 GCA_024734035.1 Alethe castanea
ATAATATATTAATGTATATATATTAATATATTACAATTTTGTGGTAATTTTCCTTCAAATTATGTTCATTTGTTAAAAAAAGAGAAGATTTCTCTTATGGGTCATTCTTTGTCTTTTTGTGCTTTACCCTCTGGATGTCTGGCAACAGTACTGCAGTAGAAGTTTCTAATGCTCAAAGAGGTAAATACATCCTTGCAGCACCCAGGGAAGAGGATGAAAACAGAGACCTTGGGAATGACAGGTGGAAAGGAGCTGGTCATTTCTTCTGATTGGTTTCTTGAGTCTTGTGCATGGGTTGAAAGCCTGGCAATGTTGGCACTGCTCTGCAAAGTCTGCACTTGCAATGATGCATCAGGCCCTGCCTGGCCTTTGCTTGCTCTGTGTGGTGATAAGAAGAGTATTTTAAAAGCAAAGTCAGGCTTTCAAGTTGAGAGATTTCACTGAATAATTATTTTCCTTGTTTCTGCCCACATGATGGCAGTATAAGTCAATCCAAAAGAAGAAAATAATAAAAAAATTATAGCTTTACAACAACAGAGTTCTGTTGCACTCCCCCAAAATCTAAAAAGCTATGAAAAGTTTCCAAAAGCCATTATGACCAGTAATGAAAGGATAACTCTTCTTACTGTAAAAGCCCCCCAGACTTAAGGAGTGGTAAAGCATTGCTTCATGCAAGAGCCACATGTAGCTAATTCTGAATGGGTATGGAATGGGGCTGCGTTAAAAATAAAAGTGGTCAGTAAAGCTTTGTCAGTCATGCTTGTCTTAATCATTTGCAGTCAATAAAGTCATTGAAGTGTAATTGCCACTCCCTGGCATCGGTTTTGCAAGTGCAGAGCTGGAGGTTTGGGGCTGCACGGGCAGCTGGGTGCTGAGTGTTTCATCTCTGCTAAAAGGACAGAAAGCCCAAACAGACAGACTATTGAGATACCAGCTGCAAAAAAAGTTAGGCATTCCTTCAGACAGATTATAACAGGAACAAAATCTATTGAATTTTTCAAGCTCTTCATCTAATTGTAAGTTGAATCAAAAGAGTTTGGGGGGGGGGGTGGTTCTGAGTGTGTTTACTGGGTAGAAGCAGAGAACTTTGTCAGTAGTCACAGATTAAAGCTTATAATGTTAAAAAAAAGAAATATGGAAAAACCCAAACCCCTAGATACAACCCAACTGAAAACTCTTTCTGAGCTTTGGCATATTTGTAAGCACATGCTAATTTTTAAAACTTTCTGTGCATTGTAATTTCAAAGTCTAGTACACTTAATTTTAAACTTCAACCTTTTTTTTTTCCACATCAGCTTCAGATAAGAAAATGTCAATAGCTGAACTGTGTGCTTTCAACTGCAGAAAGATTAAACAGGTCAGTCCAAATGCAAGAATAAGAGGCACCTATGAAGCCCATCATGTTCCTTTGGGTAAGGTCTCAGATGAGTGGTACCTGTAACCAATTTACCTCCTGATCACTTACAGAAGATGTGAGCACAAGCAACACTTCTTTCATTTTCCTTGTTTTTTTGAACTCTGAGTTCAGTCTTAACAGATGTGGTTTTTCTCGCTTTTTCCTGATGTTGTATAAATGAGAAATTGGAGCTTTGGTTCTTGAAAAACTCGGACTTCTTGATGTCTGGAGAGTTGCATGGCACGTAATGCAGATGTGAAGTTTAAAAGGTGGGAACTGAAGCAGCTAAAGCACCAGAGTGAGTAATCCTTTGCTATTTTTATTTAGCACAGCTGAAGTTTATGTTTCTCAGGTTGTAGAATATTGTACAATGCTAGTTCTTTCTGGCTTCCCATATGACTACCCTGGTTAATGAATCTTCTTGCAATGCATCTCTTTTACTTGCTACTATCTATAACATAAGTCCTTGCTGTCATTATTTATACTTTATATAGGTACATAGGAACTTACTGTGGCATGCTACATTCCACATGTTTGGAGTTAAGACTCAAGTGATACCTAAAAATAAACCCCCAGAAGTATTGTGGTAACTCATTCCAATGCCTATAAATGATTGGTACTACTAATGGGAGAAATCCTGACATCTTCAGTGTCTAGGGAGTTTTCTGGCCACATAATTCCCATAATTTTGATCAAGTGCTCATTTTGTTTAACCTTACTTACCTCTGTAATATTCTTCTTTTGGAACATCTCACTTTCTTCTCAGTAGGTAGCCTGCAAATAATATTCCAGAAACTGCCTCTCAAAACTTCATAAATGTCTTTTTCCTGTGTTCCCTCACCCCATCTCTTGTATATATAAAAAAAAATAATCTCAATTTCCCACCACATACTGTTCTGCATGGCCAGGCCAGGAGATAATCCAAGTCTCCTGTGCTAGGCCCCATTCACATGAAGAACAGGAAAAAATGTCTTCTTTAAAGTGATTAACATGAAAAAAAAAAAAAAGAAAATTCAGATACAGCTGCCACTAAAAGCTAGGTAAGAAAGTAAGACTGCTGCAAATTAGGATAATGCCACATCAGGGACAATGAGGGAAAAGTGTTCCAAAAGATAAAAATGATGGAAAAAGGGATATATTAGACTGGAGGGGAGACTGAGGAGGGCATGCTGTCAGTTTCCCACACATTCAAAATACAGTTGAAATTATTTTTTTAAAAAAATTAAAGTTTTCACAATGCCCAGAGTTCTTTATTTATGATTATTCCTACTACCTGATTTCTTTCTGTGTCTAGACTCCAAAATGATCCAGAATTTGAATATTAATTACAATATGAGAAAGCATAGGGAAGCCCTGTACTGTTTGAGGTCGGATTGCTGCCCTCTTGTTTTTTCAGCATTGACAAGCAGAAATATGTGGGGGGAAATGACCAAACTTCTCTTGGATGTTCTGGAGACAGCCATCAGGGTTGCTCAGAGGAAGAAGATTGGTACAGAAAGCACTTGTGCTACCTAAAACTCCTGGGAAGAAGCAGCAGCAGAAGGATGTGAATTGTATCACACACAATAAAGAATTATTTTTGTTTTCAATTGTTGTAAAAGAAGGGCTGGATAAATCTGGGTACAAACCTGCCACAAGCTTTGTCTTTGCTACATCTTCATCTGTGATTTGCAATTTTTTCAAAATAACAAGAGACAGGTTCTTTTGGTAGTTTTGTATTCATGGATGTGGGGAAGGTGTGCTTCATGGGGCTAATTAAAGAAACAAAAATAAGGCTTAAAAAGATTTATCTATTGATTCATCTTACTGGTATGTAACAGGGAGTGTTCCTAGAGAAAATAGTTAGGTATTTGAGGATCTGTATCATATGATACATGTACTTTGGGACCCAACTTGCAGTCTAGTTTCCTTACAGTATTTGTTTAGGCTGAAGCAGTGCAAGATGCTGAAGTCTAAGAAAATTCTTTCTTCCTCTGTGCCAATCTGTATTTTGTGTTCCTTCTTAGCTGTTCTGCTATATATATGCACTCTTACCATTAATAGTATTTGAGCAAGTGTCATGTTTACAATAAATTTTATCATCTAGCTCTCTGTTAAACTGTCTGAAAAAATTCCTAGAGTGCTCTAACTTGCTGTAAGGAAACACATCGAGTTTACTGGCTGTCCCATGGCTTTGACAGTGATTGGAGAACCTTTTACTGCAAGCTGCTGTGAAAAATTCCACCCAGTACATTGCAACCAAACTGCAATTAAGCTGTATCAGCTCTCAGATTAGTTTGGTGTCCTTTCAGTCCTCAGTGGGCAAAATCCTTGGCTATTGCTATGGTGTCAAAGAGTGGCCTGAGGCTCTCTGGCATCCTCTGGGATTTCTTTTGTACAGAATTCCCTCCCTGCCCCAGCACCAACTGGCCCAGCAAGTCAGCAGGATGTTTCTGGAACTGAGGAGCAGCTTGGACATTGCTGTTTCTCCTGTTATCCTGTGCATGGGTGTGTCTGGAAAAAGACTATTAATTTGGCTGTTCTTTTGCTGCAGAAATATCCCTTTATAGGCCTCTGCTTGCTTATGTAGTTCAGAGAGGCCTTGGGGCTTCTTTGACCTAGTTCCCTGCAAAGATTAATGGGAGCACTGCTCTCAGGCTCAAAGAGTGCCTTTGTTTATAGTTTCCACCAGCACAGAGGAGAGATTTGGCTTTGGTGGGCTTGGCATGGAGAGTGACAGCTCTGACCATCCTGCTCTCAGCAGTGAAACCCTTCAGACAGCAGTGCCCAGTGCTGGTTTCATTATGGCATCAGCCAACTCTCTTTAAGTTGTGTACAAGTGCAGGATGTCTGCAGCACTGAAGTTCTTCTTTATCCCACTGTCATTTCAGAGTTTGGGCTGTTTTCTGCAAGACAAAAGCTCCTTGTGGTCAGTTAATACACAACAATGAGCAATCAGTTGGCCAGGTAACATGCCCGTTTATTAATTAATAAAGAACTCACAAACATTTGATATAAATTAAAAGTATCTTTATCCAATACTGATAATAATGAGAAAGCCTGACTTTTCCTACCTAACTGGTTGTGCTGGCTCTAGGCATAGTACTTGGTTAACCTGCCCAGGATATGATGACAGCTCTAGCATTCTTTATGGAAACAGCTGGTATTTCCATGCAGAAACAATGATGCAGAACTGTAAATCAGTAGAAGCTGAAGCTTCTCTTGCTTTGTCTAGAGTGAACTGTGGTGTGGACACAAGTATGTAGCATTTTCTTATACAAAGCTCATTATGTTGTGGATGAACTAATATTTCTAAAGGATCATGATAATTTTAACATCTAATATCTATTTGATGTTTCTTTAGGATTCCTAAATTTTTACAGCATTGTAAATTTTACTAACGCACGACTATTATTGTCATTTCTTAGATTGCCCTAAGAACATAGTTTGGTAATGATTCTAGGGTTTAAAAAGTCAACATTTCTTTAAGTATTTTTTGCACATAATCTTTATACCTCAAAGGACAGAGAAATCTAAGCTACACATATTTGAGACAGGAAGTTACCTTGGTGGTTCATGGACTAGCAATCCCAGAAATCACAGATTATTAACCGTAGCTGGACTTAATCAAGCCAAGTATGAAGCCTTAATTTTACTCCATTGATGTTCACAGAATTGCAGTGTTGTAGGGTTTTTTTCCCCCTTTGATATGAAACAGGAATACAGGCCAACTCTAGGATACCAGTTTCCTAAACAGCCGACATAGTTTTATTGCCAAGCAGAATTACATTGTCATTAACATTGTGATACTCTGTTTATCATGAAGGGTATGATGGCCTTGACTGCATTATGCCCTTGGCTACCTTTTCCTCTTTACTTTGACACTTTTCCATATAACTTGTTACAGAACAGTCAAAAAAGTAGTTGAGAGATTGGCATTGATTTTTAATGCTTAACAATTCTCTTGGTGGGTGGAAAATCAATTACATTAAACATAAAGTATTTTGATGTTGTCAGTTTGGTCTAAGACAGAGAAGAAACTATTCTTATTCTCCCATACTGAGGTTAAAACTTGCAAAACAAAACAATGCACGTTATTCTGTGTCACTCAGGTCCCTAGCCATCACAACAGGACCTTTCTATTTAAAATGTGGTGCCTCATGGCTGCAGTGAGCCCATGACATCAGCATGTCCTTGGAGTGATGCTGCATGAAGCAATGAGGGGCACTTGATTTTTCTCATGAAACAGATTTTCCACAAGGGTTCATGCCCATGCTGGCCCATGCTCCTTCTCTTAGCAGCATAAATCTGGTGTAATTAGGAAGTCAAGAGCGCCATGGCAATTTACACTGTTGATTGTGTAGACTCCAAACATGAATTTAGTTGGATTAAGACAGTTGCAATCAGAAGCAACATATTGCTCTCAGCACCTCAGGTTGATAAGGGGCAGGTTGGGACTGCCATGTGGAGGTGTGCCTTGGTCAGCAGCATTAACCACAGCATCCTGTGGGCAAAATAAGGAGAGCTGTCTCTCTGGCACTGCAGTGGAGCTGGTGTCTGGCAGTTGGTGTGTGTATAATAAAATATCAGCATCTCTCCACATAGCAGCTGCACTGCATGAGAAGCAGTTCACTGAATTTACTTTTAACAGTGTTTTGGTTTCAGTGTGAAACGCTCCCACACACAGTTTTACGGGAATGTCTGTCTTCCAGTTAGGCAGAGTAGTAACTAAAGAATTCCCTTCTCCCATTCCCCCTGCCCAGTGGGGGAGGACAGCTTATACACAGCAGGATCTTTTTTATGTCGATCTGTAGGTGGAAGTGCCCTGCAGCCAGACACTGGTTCTGTGAGGAAACTTGAGCAATAAAAATATTTTGTGCTTTTAACCACCCCATCATTCAAGAAAGATATTTCTGCAGGTGTGAAGTGGCTTCTCCAGCAAAGCTTCCTTCAGAGGCAGAGTAACAGGAGAGATGTTTGGCACTGCTAAAGAAGAGGTCAGATGTCTTATGCTGTCTTTTCAGATTTGGTATCTTTTCTGTGCTACAAGGCCAATATATGACACTGCTGTTGTTTCAAGGTAAGAGGATATTATAAACATTATAAACATTGGAGTTATGGCAGTGAGAATTTACTTGGGTAGCAGCACCTGTAAATTTGGGGGTCTCACTTAGAAAATGAAAATAAAAGCATGGAATATAAACAACCAAACAATTTACCACTTGAAGGAATGAATGCTCTGGAGATATTCTGTGTCTTACCTGTCAAGTATTAAACAGTTATTTCTTATAGTCAACTGGAATGAAATTCAGTCCAATGCATAAATTAGTCCCTGTACTTAGGAATAGGACTACCCCGTGGCAATTTGGGTGGTTCATGGACTTTCTAATGAGCCAGGGTTTAGGACTCCATCGTGTCACTTGGATCTATCTCTGTCAAAGGCCAAAAATTTTAAGACATAGACTCAGTCTACCTTTGAATTAAAACATCCAGAAATTTGTCTCTGAAGCAAGGTAGTTGCCAAGATGGCTTAAGCCAGATTATCACAAACCCACATCCTACACTTACTATCCAAACTGTCCTGTTGTTGCATTTGTAAAGAAGGTAAAAAATGGCAGATAAAGTGTATTTTTTTTCATGCAGCTGTGTGCATAGTGTACAGTCATAACTACTCCTCAGCTTTATGTAATGACTGCAGCATAGCAAAAAACCCCTCTGTGTAAATGAGTCAGTCTTGGAGAACTTGCTTAGTTATTGACCCCTCACACCTTGTTTGTTCCATCTTAATCAGCTCTAGCAGTAGCAATGTTTCACCACAGACATGCAAGTCCTTTTCTTAAAGCACCAAAGCTCAGATGTTTATTTCTAGCACAGTTGTTCTAAAGCTTTTGGGGTGTCTAGCATTTGTTGAGTAGCTGCAGACTATGGTGTTTTATCTCAAATAACACTGCTCTGAACTGCTACTTGCAGAAGGCTACAGCTGGCTGAGAGAGGAGAAAAAGAGGAGAAATCAGGCATCTTCCATGACTTCTCTTTTGACCAGGAATGATGTCCTATACCAAGGGTAGGCAATGAGTATGAGTGAGCCATGCAGGGAGCTTGCCCTGCCCTGCCCATGCTATGGATTATCCAGGTGTTGATGGAGTAATGCCTGAACTGCCTGGCTTGCTCAGGAAACTTCTTGGCAGAAGGACCATGGTGTTTCTACCTGCTTTTATGAAGGCTGGAATGACAGCTTGATATTTTTATCCCTTTTTCTGCTGTTTCTTTCTTCCCACCAAATACACAAAGCGACACTTTCTCTGCATTTCCTCCCTTTACTCTTTCCTCCACCCCAACTGCCTCTTTCATTGTAGGAGTATTTGAGGGGAAATGTTATCTTCAGCTCTGTTGGGTTCTCCACCAATTTCCTAAGTAAATGCCTGGAACAAAGAGAAGCCACTTGACTATTTCTTCCTGGAAGTGCAGTCTGGGGTGTTTGTGTCTGCTGCTGCTGCAGTGGTTGTAGCTTCACACTCACCTGCAGAGTTTTTGACAGGCCTGTGCTGGCCCCAAAGACTCCTAGCCTGGCCCAAAGGTGATACTAGGAAGTAAATTTCTGGGCTTTTTCACACACCATGTAGCCTCAGCAGCCTTCCACAGCTGTGCTGGGAGAGGCTGCCAAGCCACGCTGATGAGATCTGGTGATTCACCAGTTGACTAAATGCTATGTAGGTGGAGAAAGAGTGATGTGGGGTACAAAGCTCTAAGATTTCGTGGACGAAAACAATCCATCAGAAACCAGGCTGGCTTAGTGCTGGGGCCTGGTGTGGTTGCTGCACACAGCTGATGTGACAGGCACTCTTCATGGGGGAGTAGAATGGGTTCACAGGGCATGGCTGCCTGCACAGGAGAAGCAGAACGTGCAGCTGTTTATACTGTCACACGGGTGAGGTGAACACCCAGCACCTGACTACTGATCTATGACAAATTTGGAATGCTTTACTTTTGGACTGGGCCTTTAAATGGAAAAAAAAAATAAAAATCCTACCCTGCTTGTGGGAAACTTCATGTTAATTTAATTCCTCCTTTCTTTAAAATAATTCATCTTGGTGATTATATAGGCTTACTAAACTTCAGACAGTATGAGTCTTTTCTTTGGTGCTTATTCTCAAGCTTGTCAAATGAAGAACTATGCTGTTAGAAGTTCTAAACAGTAACAGTCCTCAATAAACAATTTCTAAATGACACAGAGAACACAAAAATTTAGAACAATAATGAAATCTTTCCTGAATGTTAAGGCATTTGAATAAAATTAACTTAATTTTTTTAAAACTGAAAATCACTTCTACCTGCTTCTTTTTAGTTTAGGCTGACTTAAAAAGCCAAGTTTATATTTCAGTTCGAAGAGAATTTATATAACGAAATTTTATCCTTATATGAAAGTGATTTATAAAACATAGAAATAGTTTATAAAGGTAGTAGGAAGAACCCAAAACTTATTTCAAGAACAATTGTCTATGATGCACATTGTTTTTACTTCTCTGAAGAAAGTCAAATGAAAACAAACCTTAAAATAAAAAGTTAATTTTGCCTGCCTTTTACCATTTTTCCTTCTATTATCTCCAGACCCCTAATCTAGGCAGAGAGAGAATATGATCTCATTACTTTAAGCTACATTTATATTTACTTTTTGATATTTATTTTAATATAAATATTTCTTGAAAAGTTGAAAAGAGTCCTTTGCACGACTTAGTGCTTTTAGTCTCTGGCTGGGGCGTGAGAATGCAGAAATCAAGACTTGGGATTTTATTACAATAGTCCTACTGAGCTCTGGGTCATAACTTGTAAAATGCTGTTATGACTTCTGTATTTTTCTCCACCTACAAAGTGTTATCTTGGGGAAATGGGCCACCTGTGGAATAAATGCTATAAAAGGGAACTAGCAACACTGGTTCTGCTTCCATTCTTTTAGGTCCTCACGTAAGATCAGCTTTTACTGATCCTTTTCCCTGGCTAATGAGATGTATCACACTGATATGCCTTCCACCAAAATATTTGGTCCTTCTGGAACTTTCAAATCTCTATTAAACTATTGTTTTACCAATTTACAACCTTGTATGGGCCTTAAATCTTTTTAAAAAGCTCACAGCTTTTTCTTAGCCAAGCTTGGGGATTTCTTCCCATCTCGGCCTTAATCCCAGCCTCTGTCAGCATTAAGTCTTGTCCTAGACCTGTGGCCACTTCAGCACTGTGATATAAATCTAGCTCTAAATCACTGAATTTCACAACATTATCTCTATTCCCACCCTAAACCATGCAACCTTACAACTTCTGCCCACACAGGGCATAATCCAAATCCCAAATGATTCATGGCCTTCATCCTAATCTATTGGCACTTCCAAAATTTGCAGCTATAAAGATATTCTTAAGACCCTGACTTAAGCATTGCTCTTGTCAATGCATTTTGATTTTTTTTAGTTTTAAGCTTACAGAATCCTGGGCCTAACCTTAACAATCTGCCTCAGTTCTAGTGTTGAACCTGCTTTAATATCCCTGTAGGATGAAGGAATTGCTTCAGTTTGGGGATCAAGATGATTTATACTCTAAGTCTAATTGAGCCTGAATCTGGTTTTAACACCTCCAAATGCCATGAACTGTGTCCTGTTTCCAGTGTCTAAACTGCCCAGGGCCTCCTCCAAGCAGCTCAGCTCTCCTCTTAGCCTGGGCTCTCTTAAACAGCAAATCTTAGCCCTATTTCTTTTCTGTCTATGTATTAAATCACTTGTCTACTGCACATGGCCTTTGCAGTGATCCAAAAAGCCTTGCTATAAGCACAGTCCTCCATCTGACCCTAGTCCTGCTGTTACCTCCAGCTTTAACTTCTGACAGGACTAGATCTTTCTCTCTCAGCCTTCTAAATTTAAATTGAGGGTGACAAGCTAATCCACCTGCTGTTAGAAATGCAGGTGTGTTCTGGTTCACCTGTCCCTCTCTGCAGACTCTCCAGGTCCTGGCACACCTTCAGTGCATCTCCAAATGCCTGCTGCCTTGAACCCTCTAGCTGCACAAAGAGAACATGCATAACAGGGAATTGCTGGGTTTGAAATGAGCTCAAAATTCGAATTCTAACTCCGGGAACAGAATGGGCATTTTTGCCAAACTACTTTTGGTGGGTAAATTTCCATGACTTACCCAAGTTTGCTGATAGTTTTCAGTAATCCCTTGGGTTTTTAATTTGTTTCATATTCTTTTGTTATCCTTGATCTCTTGAAACAGACAAATGATATCCATTAATATCCCTGAGTGGAGGTCTTAAACATCGGTTCAGAAGACTTTATTATTCAGATTTGCTTTTGCTCTTTGTGTAAAAGGCTATAATTATGGATCATTTGGACCTTCAAAGGAAGATTTATATGTCAGAAAAGTTATATGCAGCATTTTGGCATGGTAACAAATTATTTGGCAAAGAAACAGACCAACCAGATTATTTTTTTTTTGTTCTATTGGCTGCACTTTTTCTACTGAGAGGAATGGCATTATGGGTCTTATAACACTGAAGTTCTAAACTGGCTCTTGCTTTCTGAGGCAGCTGATAATTTTTTTTTTTTTTGCCTTTGGGTATTCTGAGGATGGGTTCTATGGATGATGACAACTAAAAGGCAGCTCACATGCTGGAAGCTCAGAAGACAGCTGTATGGTCAAGACTGCATCCCTTTGACAGAAAGGATTCAGCTTATTTTCTGCATGACAGGTATTGTGCTTTCCCAACTTAGACCACAATCTTTGTTTAAAAATAAATTTAATAGCAAGTCCTCGGATTATTGTTTATGAGTAGAAATTATTTCACAGTAGGTCCTCTAAGCATTTCAAGGAACAACCTCTTATGATCTTGAGGGACTGAGGAGAGGGCTTCTCTTAAGGGTGGGTGGTTGTAATTTTTTGCTAAAACTCTACATGTCTGTAGCTATTGGCCAGACATGAAAACCTTTAGGCCCCTGAAAAAAACCCAGTGGTTTTGTTCTGTCTGGTGCACAGGCAGACTGCAGCCCCTAGGTGCTGACAGGTTCCCCAAATACATTTGAGTACATTAAAAGGAAAATATTTAGGGCTATGTGATTTCCTCCTACATGAAGAGAAAATATTTTGTAGATTCAATCGCTGTAACAAAGCTGTAGTGCTTGTATCTCAGAGCTGCTTGCTCTAACTCAGCCAGCCAATCTAGAAAACATCTTCTCCTCCCTTTTTATTCCTCTCCACCTCTCTTGGCAGGGAACTGTTGCTAGTTGAATTTTTTTTTTTATTTGATCCCTAGACATCCTCCCAGTTTGCCACTTTTTCTGTCAGCAAAGAAACAAGCAGTCTCTTTTATCTTGTTTGACTTTTATCTGTCCTCTGTTCTCTAAGCTATGACCTAGAAGAAAAACCAGTCATCACTTAAATTCACATTTAGGTGAGAGATCAGACATTACCTGTGCTAGCAGCCCATCTTTGATACCAGCTCACCTGACAGTACAGCCTCCAGTGGTGCTGCTGAAGGGCTGTCATTAGTGAAAGCAAATAGAAGTTGTAGGAACTTCTTTGCTGGAAGAGTGGTGGCTCCTTCATTTGTTAACAAGGATTTGAAAAATGAACGGGAAAATATTTAGTGGTTCAAAGCTGCTACCTGGGCTACTTCTAGTGTTCAACCACAAAAACTCTAATACTACCCTGACAAACTGAAGAGTATTTTGTACAACAACACAAAAGGATGCAGTTTAATTTATTATTTTTTTCAGGTAGTAATGTACCTGCATTAAAAGGACTCAATCCTGAGCAGTGCTGCAAACATTGGTAAACTTCAGTTCCACCTCTCTGCAGTATCAGTGAGGTAGCTCCTCTGCTGGAATCCCAGAATATTAGAACTTGAAAGTTTCTGCTTCTGCTTGGGATTAAAACATTAAAATTCCTCTCTTGCTCTCATCCAAATTTTCTCCAGCTACCTCAACAAGTTGTTCCCCAAGGTTTAATTAGTACTAAGAGAACAACTGCCTTTGCTGTATAATGAAGCTGTTGCAGCCCTCCCATCCCAAAACAAAAACTCTTTGCTATCCCATGTATGTTACCCTTCTCTACAGTGGACCTCTACACATCTGTCAAACACATAGGTCTAACTTTGTCTTCTATATGTAGTAATTAATCATTAAATGTACTTTATTTATTTTAGTGTAGGGTTTTTCGAAACCATCCTTCATTCTAGGACTTTTACAACATCTTACTTGAAGGATTTTACATGTCTCCCATGTCCTTTAATTTTAGCAAATAATTTTTTGTCATTAACCTGCTATTAGCAGTGGCTTAATCTGTAGTCCTCATTTAGAGCATGCAATGAGCTAAGAGTGGAAATAGTGAATCAGCATCAAAGCAGGAAATCAAGTTACTTGGAGAAAAGCTATTTCATTAAATAAAGCCAGCAAAATATCAGGGAGGTTTACTTGTGAACAAAAATTGGAAATGCTGCATTGTTTTGTCAGCTCAAAGATGCACAGAATCATCCAACAGAAGTTACATTGCCTTTCATCAATTTTAATGCAGCTTGTAGCTGTAAAACTCTGCAGCATACAGATGAAGGAGTCTGGCCATATTAGTATGCTAAATCATAAGCAGTCTATTCACATTCTGCATCATTTGTTTAAACTTTAGGTTCCAGATCAACCTGCAGAAACTGAATGATGTGTGGAATTCGTTGCTCTTTGAAAAACTTTTCCTTATATGTTTGCAATCAGTTAATAAATTTTCTAGTAGCTGTGGTTGAAAAGTATTTCTGAAAACAGCACTTGGCCAATTATTGGCTGCTTTGGATTTGTTAAATACCAGGAAAGAAGGAACACACACAGTAATGTATTTTTTCATTATGTTTTTAGAAACTTCCTGAGAAATAACAATATAGTATTATGCTGCTTCTTTTAATAGCAAAATAGTTTTCTAATGGTTATGGAGTTAAAGGCTGGTGTTGTTGACTGCCTCAGATAAGAGTTTCAAACCAAAAGACCACTCTTAAATTTTACCTTCCCTAGATAGGAGTTCTCTGACACAAATAAATTATTACAGTTACTGGATCTCTGCAGATTTGCCACTAAATTTGTACAAAGGGATGAGTCAACTGATGCAAATGCATATCTGGTTAAGAATCTATTTATTTGAAATTTTCATATTAACATTTCTTTTCTTTGCCTGCTTTGTAAAATAAAAATCTGGTCTCGCCAAAAACAAGATCAGGTTCTTGTAGAGAAACAAATACACATGGGCTTCAGAACAGCCTGACTAGGTTGCTGTATCATCACACATGTTCTGACAGTCAACTTCTAAATTCAATTGACTTCAGTGAGATTAAATTTAAGCAATAATGGACATTTGTGCTTTTGGAAGTTGAAGAAAAGTGCCAAGAGATTTGAAGCCTTAAAAAGCAATAGTAGACTGTATGTACATCTGTAAATGGACTGTGTATTATAAATATTTTTGAAATATGAAGTTTGACACAGAAAAGCTGCCTGTTAAAACAGAGCAGTCACTTAACAGATTTTTTCCTTTATTTGCTTGTGATTTTTTTTTTAACACTGTAGGTGTTACTGTCAGCTAACTGTTTATTTGAACTAATAAATATAAAGAACCTGAATAATGCCAATTTTAATTTAGCCTACTGGCACATGATGACCAAAATATCAGGATACAAATTCTGATGGAATGGTTCTTGACACTTTAAAAAAGCAAAGAAAAAATAGTAATAAAAATCCATAACAACTGTTCCACTTTACCACACCTTAAAAAAAAAAAAAAAGAAAAAAAGAAAAAGGTGACTGATATTGCTTATTGCTAATTTCCGCTGTGGTTGTCCATATACACTTTTTTTTCCCTTTTCTTCAGTTCAGAAACCAATGTACAAGGTTCCTGTTTGCTAGTGAGCTCAGTACTACTTCAAAATTCTTCGTTCCTTAGTTATTTCTTAGTGTGCAATAAGAATAACTCACCAGAAGTAAAATCAATCCTTTAAGTGAGCTTTTGCTGTAAGGCAGCAGAAGATTTTTAACACAAAGGCCAGATATATGCATCTATGATGTCATCTTGGATTTGTTAACTTGGTTAGTCTGCACTTAAATGTGACTGGTAGTATGTACCTGTTACAGCAGCACACATTGTTTTATTATTTCAATGTAAGTGTGCCAGTGTCCTAAGGTCAAAAAATCCAGTAAAACAGTCAGTAGCAGGTTTTCTGGGTGCTTCCTTTACAGTTTTTCCTAAATTGCTTCTCCCACATGGCAGTGCTGAAGCCTCAGCAGCCCCTTGAGGTGTCACACTGGAGCAGAGGCAGAGGAGCCTGAGGCACCCCAGTGCCACCTCAGGCACGACTCACCCACTCATCCCTGCCAGCAGCCCTGGCCTTTGTGCCTCAGCCCTGGTCCTGTTGCCTCCATTTAAACTGTCCTTTAATCGCTAAGGATAGGGAAATCTCAGTAACAGTGGAAAAGCAGCTTGGCTTGGATGGCTGAAGCAGTTTTGATGGGACAATATTACAGTTGGTCCCAGTCTGGTGTATTTTGGAAGGGAACCATAATGCCAAACCACAGACCCTTGTATGCTATTGTAATGCTTAATTGAAACAGACTGTGAGTCTTCTGTTCTGTAAAAGCATCTCACAGCAGAGCTGCTGGTTCAACAGTAATGAGTTAAATGAGCCTGCAAATGAGGTCTGCTAACAAATTGTACCCGTCAAGTCTCCATCACTCTTTACCAGGTCGTTGTGCAGAATTTGGTCTCTCAATAGTCCAGCCTTGTGATTCTTACTAAAATTATTTTTTTCCCCTTGGTCTTTAAAGCTTCTTGAAAGATTGAATTAAATTCTGCACCACACCTGAATGAAAGCAAGGTAATATAGCCTCAAGTCCCAAAATAATGCTCTGACTTCCACCTCTTTTGCTGTGTTTTTTGTGGCCGTGTTCATTCTTTGTTCATACTGGAGGTGTTTATAGTGTTTGGGAAGGAACAAAGAAGGATCAGTTGGTAAAGGCATCATGATTTATGTCAGTGGGTAGCATTTGGGCAAGCATGAGTCTTTATTTTTAAGTTAGCTTTGAACCAAATGTTGACTGCTTCAGGTTTAAAAATGGTAAAATTACAGCTTTACTTTGGCAAAATTGCAGTTTTACTTCAGTGAATCTGCTGATCATGACTGGTAATGTCAGGAGTATTGTCAGACTTCTTTGGTGTTTATCATTCTTTGAAAATATGTGCTTTTTTTTTTAACTGGAGTTCCTTATTATTTGCTACTTTTTCAGCGTGAGTTGTGGCAGTGTGGGCAGAAGGGTGGTCAGAGAAATGGAGAGTCTCCTCTCAAAAGACTGAAAGATAAGAACATCAACAGGAGAGTTTGCTGCTACCTCAGCCACCCTAGCATGCTGTCTGTGTGAAATGCCAGCCCATGAAGAGTTAAAAGTGTTTGTTTCACAGGAAATTGGAAGAAATTTATGTGCGCAAGTGAAACTGAAAGGTCGAATGTGTGACTCATATCTATTGACAGATGGAATGAGCATAACATAAGAAGACAGTGACTAGAAAACAAGCAGGTTGTGTGAAAGTATTTTTAGAGACTAATTTCTACCCAGCTGTGTCTTCTATGAACAGAGTGAGTTTGTCAAAGTTACCTAGAAGTTGCCTAATAGCTACCTAGTGACAGTTAATTACATTGATGTGGTTTGAGTGGATACTTCACCCCTTGGGATGAAAACAGTTAACATTTTGTAACAGTTCTACCTGACACTTGAAAGAATGTAGGTAAACAAGAATTAAGAGGACATATAAGCTCCTAATAGTGCTCATAAACTTTTCATACCCACTTGTTTTACCTCAGTTCCCCTGTTGACACCCACTTCTGTGCTCTCTTCCCCTCTCAACCTATCTCTTTTTTTTCAGCCTAAAATATATCCAACTTTCTTGTTATATAATAATGACTCATACTTTCATTGGCTTAAATGTTACCCAATCTTCCTTTCATGTCATTTTTGGTCTTTAAATTGAGATTTAGCCTCTTCAGTTTTGGCTACTACATTGGGGGTTTTTTAGTAAATTCCACGGATACAGCTGGAAAAAAATGATGCTGCAACTAAGTGCAAAAAAATTGTTTAGTAATATGAGGATAAAGACTTGGCAGTATTTTACATGATAATGCATCTTGCTGGACAATGTATGGAAACCCATAAACCCTACATGGTGTTTAATAGTCTTCAGCAAATTTGGACCCAAGCATAGATATAAACCACACAATAAGGTACATGGGAGTGTTTATTTCCTTGTTGCCTGGAAAAGCAACTTGGGCTCATAATGCAATATACCATATATATTATTGGGTTTGTGTATTTTGTAGACTGTGGTGTGAAGTTCTGAGGCAATAAACTCCAAACCTAGTAACTGCAGTTTTTTTTCTATTTTTGGCTTCATATACATTTTGGCCTGATGATCCCTATCAAATATATTATGTACACCTGGAAAATTACAATAATGAGTGAGAACTTTATGGCATAAGGAAATCTGCTACTTCTACCTCTGCTGTCATCAGATGAAAGGAAGGGGGGCAGAATTTGTATTTCCATGAGCTACAAAGAACATTAGGGGATGGATAGGGTAGGGACTTTTCATCCAGCTTGTTCACTCTCCCTCTTCCCAAGGTACTGGTCTTGTTATATTTTTTTTTAATTATCTTTATTTATTTAAAGGCAACTCCAATTCCAAGGCTCTTAGATGCTTTCCCAGACTGTGAGTTGGGCTCCAGTTTGCAGACCTCCTGCTCTATCTCCAAGTGGAATAGTGAAAATACCATGCAATGCAAGCTGATTCGTTATTTTTGTTAAAGGAGGGGAAAGAGGAGAGATAACAATTTACCTCAAACTGGGATATTTTAGCCATGGCAAAATCTGGATTTATTTTTCAATCCTTTTATTTTGTTTGTTTTGATTGGGGTTTGGTTTTTGGTTTTGTTTTTGTTTTTGTTTTTTGTATGGGATCTCTACAGATATAAGCTACTGGTAGCACAATATATGTTGCTAACAAGGTTATCACAGGAGCTAGCAGGACAAGTGGAGCCTGTTGGAATGAAGCAAACATCTGATGTTTTCTTTTATGAGAAATGAAATCCACAGTACATTAATTCTACAAGTTTACTGTCATGCTAAATCACTTAGAAACAGTGTAAATAGGATGGATAAATCCTTCTGTTAGTAAGGCATGTAGCTGCAATTAACATTTTCCCTGCACAGTTATGTTATAAGATAAGATCCATGAAGGTGAAGAGCATAACTTATTCATTAAAGTGGGCAGAAGGGAGTCACAGTAAAAATGCATGTATTGCATGCATTTTTTGAGGTAAGTGTATGCATATGTTGATTCCATTGTCTATACTTCTTTCTCATCCAGATATTTCACCTATTCCTCTTCTGGAGCTCATCCAAATATTAGCAGCATATTTTCCTGCTTAGAATGGAAAACCCAAGGGGAGTAAAGAGCTTCTTTTTCAAATAATATAATATTCCTACAGGAATAATGTATTAGTGGAAATCTTTTATATGAAAAAAAGGTACTGAATGATAAAAAATAAACCATGCAATTTGTGGGGCAAATTTTTTTATTCTGGCTAATAAAAATACATTAGTAAGTTTATGAATGAAATTGTCTCTTTTCAAGCATTACTCATGATCATCTCTATTTTAAATTATTGTTCTCCCAAAACTGAGAAAAAAAACCCCGAAAAATTCTATTTTCCATCTCTTTTACTTGCATTCTTAAAAAATAGTGTTTTCTCAGCTTTCCATGAAAAATCTGTAGGAGAATACTGTTTCATATCTCAAATTTAAACTGAGAGACCTAAAATCCCATATACAATTAGGACTTACTTTAAATAAAAGTAGAAACTGGCAGGTTACTATAAATATAGAGATTGCAGCAGTGGGTGCCTGAGATCTTTTTTAATATGAAGGGAATGTTCCAACTGCTGCCAGTATCTGGTAGAATACATACCCTAACCTCCTGTCTTGAGAGATGGTGAATGGTCCAATATTAACATTATTAATTAATATTATTAGTACTGACATGCTTCTTTTCCCTCCACAGTTGTGTAACCCTTATTGGTGAATACAGAAAAGAGCCCCTACCTGGAATATTCTTTTCTGTGTTCAAGGTTTTCACAGTTCTCTCTGTTTTGAAATCTTGTGTGCATGAAGTTTTATGAAATTTAAAACATTCCATTTGTTATAATTTCATTGGGCACCAAGTGACTCTGCAAAACACTTGGGGTAGGTTTTGGAATTGTTATTCCAGTCAAGGGAAAAGTTGCAGGTGGGTAATAAGCAATTTTTACACATCACTAAGAATATGTGCGATATTTCTTAGGTGAACAAGAAGAAAATATAATGATGATTTTACATATAAGGAGTACTTATAGCTGGGAGAAGATCTTGATATTTCTTCAGCAAAAAAATCACTTTTCTGCTTTAGATTTCAACTTTCTCCACTTTTACAAAATTTGGAAAACTGTTTTTGATGCTATTATCTATACCTCTAATAGGTCATTCAGATCTGTGCCAGAGCACATCCTGACCTAAACTAAACCCACCACTAATAAGATGATTGAAACTAATCTGCATCTCTGTATAAAAACAGCACAAGGTCTGATCTACCACATTTATGTTTTGATTCTGCCTTTCCTATGATTACTGAATGCCTTGGTATTGCATTTTATTCTGAAAATCAAATGTTCTCTTAATATGATTGTGCAATTCATGTGTGTACTTTTGAGTTGAATCACCAAACTTTGGTCCACACCTGAATTGTGATAGGACTGTTGAAATGGAAAAGGAAGAAGATGAGATGAACAAAGTTAAGCTCCATCTGAAGAGAATTAAATCCAATGACCAGAAGGAGGTAGACATATGTTCATACATCCATATGCATGCCTGCTGATGAAGATGTCAATCATGCAATAGTCATCTCTTAGATCTTGTAGAGTTCTTCTTTCCCCTTTTCACCTGATTCTCCCCTGTCTGATGCATGAAATAAGAATTTTTACCCTTTTAACTAAAAGTTGGTCAGTAGTCTTGCATAGAAGCCAGCAAATATAAGCATTGCAAATTTTTGAAATCAGAGTAGAAATACTGTAATTACATTTTACTGGATGCTCTTGCTTTGTACAATGACTTGTCTTCAGTATTCTGTTATAGGTATTGAAAACTCCACTGTTACAGTATTATTTCATAGGTGACAAACATTCCCACACATTCCTTTGGGAATTTTTAGACTGTTACAGCTCTCATGAATAGAAAGAAATGTGCAGATGAGTTGATAGAATATACATATACATAAAATTAATTGAGTATCCAAACATGTTTGTGTACATCCCCCCATACTTACATGTAAAGGTACCCAGCTACTTAGATAAAGGTTACTGGTGACTAGGTCATATACCTGAAAGTGAAAACCTGTTGATTTCCTTTTCCCCTTGCTTATCAAAGAGGATGGTGTGATCTGGCATCATTGCACTAAAGATTTTTCTGTCTCTAATTAGTTTATTTATGTTTTTCTGAGGTCTTACCAGCTTTAGGAGTAGGACTGTGTATTAGTAGTATTTATCTTTTAACCTCTGCTGCTGCTTTCAGTGGGTTAAATCTGAGTGTTATCTTACCTGTACACACAGAAGTATTTGGAAATTTTATTGAGCAGCAGGGTAGGGGAGAGAAGAGCCTTCAGGTCCCTACAGGCCCATCACAAAACTGTTACAAGTTTGAATCCACATGGGGCTGAAGAGGACTGCAGACCTCTCACAGCTTTGTTCAGGATCATCTGTTATTACTCTGCTGTGCTTTTTAGGATGGTAACTGCCAGCCCTCCACACTTTGTCGGTGCACTGAATCAAAAAATAAAGTGAAAACACGCCAGAAGAACCTCCCCAGATGTGCTGAACTCTAGTGAGTCAATTTAGACATTGATCCTGAGTTTCTTTGGTAGGCTGGAATTTACACACCTGACCTGAAAATAATCACAGGATAAAACTCAGAACGTTCAGAGAAGAATATTTTGAAAAAGAACAGAGTGCAAGCAAAGAAGGAAGGTGTGGCAGTGGATTTGGCTAAGATGGACCAGGACAACCATGGGACTAAGGACATGGAAGGGGATTGCCAGCCATGTCCCTGGTTCTTGTTTTGTGATTGAACCCTTGGCCTCAGGTATCCCTATGTATTGTTAACCTGACACCTCCCCCTGGTCTTTGGGTGCTGCCTCTCAGACCACACGCTCACAGATGGATTAAAGGATATCTCAGGCACATCATCACACCTGTCTCATTTCTATTATTATTACTATTATTATTATTATTATTATTATTATTATTGTTATTGCCACACTATGACCTGGTAAAGCCAGTGAGATTGTCACTAGGGGAAGCCCCCCCTGCTTGTGACAGGAAGGCATCTGCCTGCTCTCTGTAGAGTGAGCTTCACCTACAGTGAGGAAGCTCCTGGAGATATATCCTTTCTGCTTCCATTCCTTGTCCATGGCCTTTTAATTTACAGTAGTAATTTTGCCCTCCTTCCTGCAGCAAGAATGATGATTTGAACAGGACCAAGGGGAAGAACTGTAAGGAATACTGAAATAAGTGTTGAAAGAAGCAGCCTTCCTCAAAGAAGTTATTCAAAATGTTAGTTTTTCCACTGTATATACTTTGTGGTTATGTTTTAATTCTCCCACTTCTTCCAGGCATTTTCTATGGTTTCTATGAAGTTTGTTCCACCTTCAAATGGATGACATTCATGAGGAAAGTTTTTGGGGCTTACAGTATCACTCAGTACACTCTCTGAATATGTTCCTCTTTTCAACTTCATAGCAACTACCATTGGCATATGAGCAGCATGCACTTCATATCATCAGGAAAAGTGTATGGACTGGTGTAACTAGTCCCAAATGGAGTTGAGTTTACTCCAAAGCAGGGATAGTATAAGTGGGGATACTTTGATAGGTAAATGGCATAGTGGATTTAAATTTGCTGTCTGCCAGGTGCCCCACCAAGCCACAGCTACTCCCCTTTTCAGCAAAACAAGGAGCAGAAAATATGATAAAAGGCTTGTGGGTCAAGATGAAAACAGAGAAATCACCATGTACACAAAAATGCTTCTCCTGAGCTATCCTAGCAGTAGTTACTTAATGCTTCAACACCTTTTAGGCAGAAAAAGACGTGTGAAGAAACTGAAAGACTTTCTTTCTTGTCACAGTTTAGAACATGTCTGAGAAAGGCATGAAACCATAGCTGTAAATGACTGAATATAAACATTGTTGTGCTTCACAATCCAATTGAAAGGTTCAGGTCTAGCTGGTAATAAATAGATGGATCATGTAACTGTATGACCTGAGTACAGAAATATGTAATATGTATGTGGTCTGCATTGTACTGCTCCTCATTGGTGCTTCTGGTAGCCCATGAATAAATAGCTGAATTTAAAAAAAAAAGGGGGGGGATTATTTTCACATAAAAAAGAAAACATTCAGATGGGTTCTTTTCTGTGAATGGAAATGGCAGAAATAGACACTTGATGCAGTCAAACCAATTTCCATTATTAGTTTATTCTGCTGGGCCATTCTCAGTTGAAGATGCACCAAATTTATAATCAGGCAGAAAAAAAGACCCAACCCAAAATTACATGTTTTCTGTGAAGGGTGGTAATAGACTGGAAATCAGAAAAATGAGATTGATAGTCTAGCAGCTTGGGTTAAACCCTCTCACCTGTACTTTTGCAAACCTGCTATTTCCTGCTCCCTTCCTTCCACCTCCAACTTTGGGAATGCTTTCTTTCCCACCTTCCCTCAGAAGACAAGCATCTCTACCATTCTCTAGAGCAGGGCTAGCCTGAAAGAAGAACCATTCCTGATCATAACCAGATGGGAAGGAGAGGAATAATTCTCCTGTCAGGAGCTTTTCTTGTTGTGGTGGAGCCACAGCTGACCTACCAGGCTGTGTGCTCAGCAGCTGCAGCACCCACAGCTGCCCTGAGAAAGCTTTCAGGCCTCACCTGTTGAGATGCACCACTTATTGCAATGCTCTGAAAAACCACTGCCATTGGGCAAGCTGAGACTTTGGAGGGGCAGGAGCAGGACACTGCAGTGGCTTTTGCAAGTGGTTTGGAGAAAGGCTGAGAACAAAGCTTGAGCAGTCTGTGTTGCTGGGTTCCCTGCTATGAAGAAACATGAAATCCAGGTACACACATGAAATGTTTACTGAAAACAGCTGAAATGCTAAGTCACTGCTTGTTAATCTGTGAACTGGAACCTTCCTTTGTTTTTAATAAAAGACACTGAGAGAAGCTAGCTCTGACTAAAGCCACTGTGTGTGCTGTGTGCAGCAGAGCAGGCATCAGTGTGTTCTCATAGCACCAGGAGTCCCTTAGTGATGGTTATATGCATGCTATGTGACTATTAAACCTCCTTTTCTGCCATTCTTTTTTCCTTACTATTTATTTTAAGTGAGCATATCCATTTAACTGAAAATGCCAAATGAGTAATGTGTAACTAGACTGAGAAATACAAAACTGATCATTCTGTTAGAGGAATGATGTACTCTTTGTGTTTAAATTCTAATGTTTGAGTGCAACTAAGATAAAAACATGACTTATTGCTGATAATGATGAGTATTTCAGAGATCCAGAGATTGTCAGAATGTCAGCTGTCATCTTGGTATTAATGAGAAACAAAACATATAAGGGTGCATTTATTAATAACCATACACAGAGTCTAGGTGGTTTGGAAAAGTACTACATTGTTTATAGTAATAAAGGTGAAGAAACACTGGAGGAAACATCCCTGGGGCTTAATCAATGATCAGCATATGAACGTAAGTCAAAGATTGTTTAAAATTGTTCCAAATGAGGAATAACTGACGTCAAGAGCTTGCTTGACTTCTTACCTGCTTCACACTCTGGTTGCCTGCAGTGACAAAAGTGCAAACAGAACAAGCTGGGTTAGGCTTGGGGTGGGGAGGGGGGTGTTTATTTGCATTTAATTTAATTTATTTGCAGGAAAGCCTTAGATATCCAGGACAGAACTGTCATACACAGGTAAATCCGTATTTTGTTAGCATCAACAGGTAATGAAGGCAGGAACAAGCTCTGTGTTGTTAGCAGAGTTGCACTGAAGCTCTGCAAGCCACAAATGACATTTTGTTCACTAACAGTGTTTTTCTGTGTTAGCAGCATGACGCAGGTACAGGGCCAAACTTATTGTGACCCCACGGCCAGAAATGTTCCAGAGAACTCCTTCTGCCATCCAGCCTCGCAGGGAAGGAGTTGTTGAGGCAGGACAGAAAAGGAATTCTCAGAATATTGAAGCAAACATGCATAATGCATTCACATAGGTGCTGTGCAGCTGCTGTAACTGCAGTTGTTTGCATGGACACATTAATTTCGACTCTCAGTCAGGAAACAGCTCAAATAATGAAATTTTCCTGGGTATTTTTAATCAGGTGACTAAGCTTCCCTGACGTTCAAAAGTATCTCTGCACTGATCTCTTCCGAGCCTCTAAAGGCAAGTCTGAAGTCCATCTTCTAGAAAGTTTATGCACACTAGGGAAGGAATTTGTCTTGAGGGGAAAAATAAAAGTGATGTGCCTGTGACGGTTTAAAAGCATTGCTTACACAAGGCTTATGTAGTTTTCTATTTAATCTATTAAAGGGAAAAGGAATGCATTCAGCTAACTAATCTAAGAAAAGGAAGAGTGGATTGTATCACCTGTGAAAAGAGTGGAAGTGTTATTGGTCTTGTTCCAATTTTCATAACTGATTTTCCCCATTATCAGTGTGGAAGCCCAGGGCAGAGCAGTGAGCCACAGCACTGCACAGACCAAAAAGTCACCTGTAAGGGCAAACCAAATATTGCCTTATACTACATGGATGGATATTTTCCTTACTGCCTCTGGTTGACTGAGTCTTCTGCCTGCACTAAAAACTTGTTGCATGAAACCTTGAATGAAATATTGCCTGAAAAGTTACCTCCCTGTTCTGTCCTTCAGTTCTCCACTTTTCAACAGTTTCAGTTTTCATCCCACATATTCCTATTTGCTTCAGATAAAGCGTTATCTATTCCTATTTGCTTCAGATAAAGCATTATCTCAATGGGCAACAGCCTTGTTCACTGTACAGACAATACATATCCTGAAAGCTTCCTAGTCTTTGTCAGGAACATGCATAACAGACTCATCTGAAAAATAGCTAGTGATCCTGCTGAAGTGTTTGGTTTTTTTCTTCTTTCAATGCAGTTACCTGTTACTTCAGCAGGATTCAAAATTGTTTCAGAAATGTTAAACATAAACACATCGGCCTGCCTGTGGTATGTTCTTCAAAAGATGTTGAACATATGGAAGAATAATTTGCTTCAAAACCAGGTTCTGGATAGTTCAAGTAACCTTTCAGTGTGTCTGTGTCACTGATTTGAGATGGAGTTCTGTTTGGAATAATGAGCTAGCATTTGGGCATTGAATGAGTAAACACCCAAAAACAATTGCACACAGGTTTTGTAGTTGACTTAATTTTGCTTTCATTAGGTCAGCCTTTATCATTGTGTATAGCAAGAGCCACAGGTAAGAGTAGACTAAAAACAGTTCAAATATTGCCAGATAGAAAATTCCAGAAAATTATCAAGTGAAAATGTTTTCTTCCAGTGTTTCAATTGTATGTGTTCTGGTCAGTGTACCACACACACCCTTCTTCCTTTCTTGGAATGGAGCTGAGCCCATTAGTTCCTCAAATGTTTGAATTTCTCCCAAATTAGTTTTCCATTTGTCCCTCTGGTCTTCATTCTTTCCATCATATTAACTCTATTAGATTTAGAGAATTGTCTTAAATTCCCTAGCTTGTGATCTGGCATTATAACAAGTCAGTCAAGATTTTTAGCATATTTTTAATGGTTTGGAAGTTTTGGACAGTTGATTTTGGGTAATTTTCTTAGGTTTTTTTGCCTATCATTGATAGGACACATCACTTAAGTAAAATTGCAGTGGCTGGCATTCCCAATTAGACCTAACTGAGCACTGCTAAAATTCAACTGTATTCTATTTTGTGCACAGATGAGTTACAGGACTTAAATAACCCAAGCATGTTCAATTGAATGTCTTCTTTGTTTTACTGTGTGATTAATCAAGATTTCAGAATGATCAGTAACCCCTTGGAAGTGATGACATCAACAGTGTTTATTCCCTCCAAACAGTGAGGCTCCTTTGCCTTTCAGTCACTACTTTCAGTTTGTTTTAATATTTAATAGAAAACACTACAGACAGGAAGGATGAACTGTATTCTGTGAATATTCTCTATCCATGGAACAAACCAGAATTCTTTTTCTTGTATGACTGTATGAGGGGGGATATGTGAATCACTCTCTTCTCTACTCAGCAGAAGGCCATGTGGTTTTAAAATGTCCCTGAAACTTTATTTATAGAGAAATGTTGGTTCTGGAGCCTGTCTTTGAGTGGAGATGGTGGAGAATGCTAGTCACAATGAGTCCTCACATTTATTAGCAGATATTAGACAAAATTGCAATCAGCCTCTGTCACCTCTTGCCTTCTTTAGACAAGCAGAGATGAGTGGTTTAAGAAGACATTTGATTTGTTTATGTGTCCACTGCAATAGGAAAAATGTCTTAAATTTTTTATTCTTTACAGTTACCTCATAAGATCCCAAGAACCATATTCTTATGGTAATATAAGCATTTAAAAAAAAAACCCTCTGTCTTTAATAAAAAACACAGTAGGTAAAGAAGAGCATGGGAGCATGGAACAGCTGAAGAAGCCTGTATTGTATCTATCATCTGAGGCATGACAGTATCAAAACTTGGCTTATAATTTTAGATAAATCAGAAAGCATTTCTAACACTAGAAATCTAAAAGCATCCCTGATGAGCTGCAATACTTCCTGTGTCTGTTAATCTGTGTGTAGGCTCTTCTAATCATGGGTCAAAATTTTGGATTTATTTGGAGCAAGCAACTGAAATGATGAAATAACTTTCTAGCTGAGTTGCCCATGTGTTGCTTACTTGCCAATAAGTGAAAAATGAAAGCATCACTTTTATTGACCAATCTATTTTTCTTGTTGGTTTAATGACAATGCTACGAACTTCTTATTTGGAGAAGTCCTGATTTCTTGTCTTGAGTCATGAGGGCACCCTGGAATCATACAAATAAAATAATTCTGCAGGTTTTGGACAAACTATTCTTTCTTTTCCTATGTATAGGTTTAATTGGTTCTTGAAAACTTGTTCTATTTGCTAGCATAGGCTTCTTCCTAGAAAAATGCATTTGAATGTAATAAAAACTATTCTAAAATAATCCCTACATCATATGACATTTATCTCCAATGAACTTCTACTTGATAGTGTAATTTCTACAGCAATAGAATTATATATTAGAGAATCACAAAATGGCTGTGATTGGAGGGGACTTCTGGAGATCATCCAGAAGTCTGACTCCATGCTTTTGACAGCTATCCCTAAAATATTTGAATGCACAATTACATTTGTGATACTAAGATATTAGTATATCTTCACTTTTTCATTTCACACGTGGAGAATAAGGTTAAGGGGAAGAATACCTGGAGGAGTGCAGAGTGTATTTCCAAAAGTAGACTTTTATGGGGGTTTTTTCAGTTTGATATAAATTGCAAGATTCTCAGAAACCTCATTGTGTGCCTAGATCAGAACA
>JANRGV010000094.1:59848937-59859719 GCA_024734035.1 Alethe castanea
ATAGGGATATTCACATGAAGGATGGTTTAAGCCTAGCACTCATATTAAGGAGGATTCTTCCCTATTCTGGCACATTCACTTCTCTCCCTCTCCCATTAGCACTTTGCATGTGGGAATTTATTGTATGGTGGGAAGGAAGAACTGGTGTAGTGCAGTGTGTGTACTATAAATCCATTTAATAAATTATGTAAATATACAAGTTTCTTCTATTCTTTTTGGGTCCTACTGGGGTACTGGCATCAAACTACAGAGGTCTATAGGTAATGTACTGTTCATCTTCAGCAAAAGACTGACAGTCAAACCCAGATTTAGGAGTCCTGATTTGACCAATAACAAAAGTTAGAGAAAGAACTCAAAGGACTATTATAATAAAGGAAAACTTCCAAAAGTAGATAAAAACTAATAGATCTGACATGTCTTTAAACTGAAGAAAATGAAGAATTGATAGCCATTCTAAAAAAACAGAGCTGTCAGTTTTGAAAGGCAATATGAAATTTCACTGAGCTATTTCTTAAAAACTGCTTATAAAGCACCAGTCCCTGCTAAGTCCCATGGCACACAAACAGTAAAATCAGAGATGAAAAGTTTTCTGTGTTTTTGTGTTCTTTACCTGCTGTTTTTCTTTTTACTCTTTCCTCCCTGAGCTGCTCAACAGAAAGCAGAGACCTTCTGGCCACCCTCGACGTGATCTCTCTTCTCAGAAGAGTGTGATTCAGCAGCAGTAAATGTTACAGGCAGGTCTTTTTTCCCCTTTCTCAGCAACATCAGTTACAGTAAAC
This sequence comes from Alethe castanea, assembly GCA_024734035.1. Taxonomy (NCBI): domain Eukaryota; kingdom Metazoa; phylum Chordata; class Aves; order Passeriformes; family Muscicapidae; genus Alethe; species Alethe castanea. The sequence continues at coordinate 59,849,717 of JANRGV010000094.1, forward strand.
TCAAACCTATTGTCTTTCTTATAAAAAAGACATAACCCATTCTTGTGGATTTGCCCTGAATGTTTTCATTTATAGAAGGATATCTGTCTAGTTTAATGGTAGGTCCTGACATTTCTTTTAACCATGTTCATTCTTGAAATCTTCTCCCTCAGCAAGCAAATTCACCAAATACTTAAATGTCCTTTCTTGTGCTTAACAAGAAAAAAAAGTGTATCCTATTAGGGATAACCAAAACTGACTGAAATTTGTGTGCTCAAATCAAAACTGATCTAAATATTCTGACACTTGAGAGTTGCAGTTAGGCTCTTCCAACAAAAGATGGCACTGGTCAATTTTCTTCAAAACTAATGTCCATTCATTGAAATTAAATGCTACTAAATAAGTTCCTTTGTCTAGATCTGCACACTTAGATCAGTATTTGTTATTACTGATGAAGTAATAAATTGGCCTCAGGTATGTCTAAAAATATGTATTTTTCCACATGAAGTCCCAAGTGGAAAAAAGTTAAGTGCCAATAATTCACAAAATACTCTGGCAACTTATTGAAGTTCAATTTGGAGTCAATAATTATTTTTTAGAAGCAGTTTTTCTACAAGCAGGAAATTAAAGGCAAATAGCTTCCAAGGTTGTCTCAGATCTATCTTTTTGTATGCAACATTCATTAACAATTTAGATATTAATTTATATACCTATTGGTAAAAGTATACCTTTTCCTTAAAAGTTTCTGCACACATTATGGAGATTTTACATAAAATTGAACTTCTCCAATGCCTTGTATAAAATTAGACAGCTCTGAACTTTACAGCTTTGCTAAATTTAGGTATAAGAAATAATCCAATTATTATCATGAATTAAAATCAGGAGGGCAATAAGAAACACATGGAATTTATTTATTGTAAAAGACAATATATTCCCACAGACAAATTGTAAGACAAATTTGCAACAGGTCTCTCACACCTGTTGCCATGACTAAAATGTAAAAAGCAAACAAAAGTCAAACCCAAAATTTTAAGAATCATTGTAATAATAGCATACAAATTTCAGAAAATAATTTAATTAATTCAGGGAAAAACAAACTTCAAATACCTCAGCATAATGTCAAAATACACAAAATCATGCATGTTTTTGTCATTGTCTTATTTCAATCTGTAGTGTCAAATATATAAAGATAACAGAAATTTCTAAAGGTACCCAGAGTCCTCTGTGTTAAGTGACACCAAAGAGGTTCTGAAGGGTTTGGATAAAGAGTAAAATTTACTCCCTGTCTTTTTTGTTGTTGTTGTTGTTTGTTTCATTTTTAATCAGTTGTGAGGAAATTTCTGTATTTCAGAAGTTGCATTTCATGTATTTTTCAGTCTTCCTTCTGTGTTTATTTTCTAAAAATACTGTGATGCTGTGCTTTGAGAAACACTCCTCCTTCTCTTTTTAAATCCTTTCCATGCTTCCCTCAAAAAAGTGAGATTTTTAAATTATTATTACTTTATTATTATTTTTTAGGAATAAAATTGCTGAGTGAGAGAGATTCTATATTTCCTAAGAAGCTACTTCAACATGACAGAAAGTTTTTTTATAAAGAAAGAGTCAAATTGTGTTCCAACCATGAGAAATTATTCAGAGTACAGCAAACCCCCCCAAAAATAAATGCCCCCCACTTCTGGTGGGCATCAATTTGAATGGGACTAGCAACAATAGCTGGGAAACCTAAATTAAAAAAAAAAAAAAAGAACCATGACAAAACTGCAATCTGTAATTCAAACAAGATTGTGGAAATTTATGATAATGGCTTTATAGTGATTCAAACAATGAAACAATTCAATTTCAGAAAGGCAATAATGAATTTTTTATTGGCAGAGAAGTCCCTAGCTCTTATATGTAGCTCACTAGGTCAGTCTTAGCAGCAAATAGGACAATGATGCATTGATAAAAACTCATCATTATCCTCATTGGGTAGAAAGAAAACAATGTTTTTAAAGGTCTAGGCCCATTTTCACAGCAAGAAATCACCTTACCTCATTAAAAATACATTAGCATTTTGTTTATCTGCTCAGGAAGAAGGGATTTAATGAGATTCATCTTAAATTACTGTTTTGAGAGAAATAGCATATTAGATAGTACACACATATTTCAGTGTATATGCAGTAAATTAAAAAAAAAGAATCAACCAAAGGAAAAAACACATAATACACTAAAATTAAGATGCAGAAATCACTACCTTGTGGTTTTTTATTCCCCATTCTGCATATAGAACTTGTTCTAATATGCCAACTCTTGGAGCTAGGAATTTCTTCAAATGTATACACTTAAATAAATTTGACTTTTTTTGCCCCATATCTTTTGGCTTGTCTTAAGCTCCATGGTGAATTACACAACAACTTTCTCCCAGTCCTGCCTTGGGGCTTTTTGCCCTTCCTGCAGCACTGAAGGGCTTTCTCTCTTCAAACACTCATGTCATGGTTGTGCCCGTTAGAGCTGGAAATCAAGAGTGTCAATTCTCTCAAGGGACACTGTAGGAAAGACTTTCCCCAAGAATCTGGATTTTTGGATTTTTTGCTCCCTCTTTGCTCACAGAGAACTCCACTGACCCCTGTCCCAACGCCAGCTGCCAAATCTTCCCCAGAAGTGACCAAACAGGGGCTCAACTCAGGAAATTCCCATAATTTCATCATGTTTGAGGTGCTGAAAATGTTGAATTTACTGCTGAAGTTCTTTTGGAAGAAAAACCAAAGTAATATGGAGCAACAGAGGAGAGCATGAGGAAGAGATTGAATGTGATGATCAAGATTAATGCAAAACTTTGACAAAAGGTCAATCCTGTACTGGGTGTGAATAGTAGTAAACTGAATTGCAAACTTTCCCACAATGACTTAAAAATGCATTTGGTTCTTTATAGGAGGGATGTGATTTTTTTTGGTGTGCTGCTCTTTCATGATCCTGGACCAGCAAGTGAAATGGTAGAGAAATTTTATGAGGTTTGTGGTTTCCAGATGTCTTCTCAAAAGTTTACATTCTTTCACAAATGGCATCACAAAAATCTGCTGTTAAAGAAGCCAAACTTTCACGTGGGACATCTTTCTTGTTTTTTAATATGCTATTTTAAATATACTAAAAATAAAACACTAGTCCTAAATTTTTATTCATAAAGTGATCTTTTTTAACACAGTGTGGAAATCATGAAGGTATTTCAGATAAAAGATTTTTTAAAATTTTATACATTCCAGAAAAATAACCTGCTTTAGATTTTGTGAAAATCTTTGAGATCACCTCAATTTCAAAATATCCAATCATCACTGAAGCTACCTCACTATATGCCTAAAACTATAATTCTGTGTTCCTTAAGATGTCAGCAAAATCCATATGCTGAAAGGCAAAGCACAATAAAATGTAATAGAAAGCAGATTTGAGAGTATAGTATCACTGCTTTGCAGCCAAATTCCTTAAACAAAAGCATGATCTCTTCAGATTCAGTCATATGCTGTGGTACTGTTTGCAGAACCTGGTGTAGATAATTAAGAATGTTGAATAAGCGATAGAAGCTCTCATTTGGGCAGTTCAAAGACTGCTGCTGCTTGTCACAAGATTCACAACTCTGTTCACCAAAAATTACAGACTTGAACACGAGCTATACCTTCCTTTGTGCCAAAACAGCATCAAGCACGTGGTCAGAACAGGAAAAAAGGTAATTATTCTTAAGAAACACTGAGCACTGTGTTCTTCCAATAAACCCTTCAGGTCTGAGAGGGATCTATCACAAATATTTGATAAATTATGAGAGGAAAAGTCGTTTTAGTTCTTATCCCATCTACTGCTGCTCCTTAAATTCAGGAGCAATGCCTTTTTATACTTGACTTGCAAGTTCCTCCTCTTCCTCACACCACATGTTTTGGCTTGAATACAATAGTTTTTTATTTTATCAGGAAAGATCTTTGCCCTGCCCCTGATGCTTCCTGGCTCTGACACTGGAATAAATTTCTACTTGCTTTCCTCTGCCCTGTCTCCCAGCCCTGTTAAATTCCAACTTTACCCACATCATCTAGGTATTTAAGGCAAATTTGGCAAAGGCCATACCTGTCGAGGACATAAATGAAAATTTAGATGCCCGTGTCCAAACTCATTGCTTATGTGCTTGAGGAAGTCCTTAAACTCACAAGGATCAAAGATGTCAAGGTGTCCATTGTATCCCAGCAAATGTGGAAGGAAATAAACTCCAACTGTACTGTGCATTGCTGTTTGTGGATGCATTTTGCATTCACATCATTGAAGAAAATATGAAAGCAAGGACGAAAATCCAAGACTCCCACTATAAGGAGTATGTCCTAGCCACTAGATATTTTAATATTTTTTAAAGAATGAATAAAATTCACTCCCTCTCTCTGACACACAAAAATTGTAGGCACTTGGCTACACCTGAATATGTAGGGTTTGGAACAGGTTTGTGAAAAAGTCAAGAGTCTAGGATGTGACCATAAGGACAGAAAGGTTTTCCAAGTTCAAGGAAAAAAATAGTAATTTGATTTGCACAATATGAGACATGTGTTCCACAACTGTGTTCCACAAGAATATGTGACTTGTAGAATAGGAAGAATTAGTAGGAATTCTCTATTCCTACTGGAAACTGTATAAAGGAATATTAGAAAATTTCTGAAGCAAAATGTGTTCCTCATCTTTTCAGCTTATATAATGAAAACAAAATTTACCTGACTTGTTAAAAATCAAAGTCAACACTATTTAGTTTAGATATTGGTTTCATATAAAGACTTTTTTATCACTAGAAATTTCCTGAGCACTTAAAATTGTTCATTTATAGAGAATAGAATGTTCTTTCATGTTTAGGTTAATTTAGTGGAGCTTGGAGTTTCTTTGATAAAACAATTCTAATTGCTTCTGTATTTATTTAAAACATCATTCTGTCTAACATTCTTGGGCACAAAGCAGAAATATTAAGAGTATAATACTATTTAGAATTGGATGAAAATCCAGTCTTCTTCCTCACTTTTAAATTTTTTTAATAAATTATATAAAATGAATATAGAAGTCCAGTATTTAGAATGCAATATAAAAAAAATTCAATTTCTAGTGTTTACTTCTAACGGGTAGTTAAGAGACAATCTCTATTTCCATTAAATTCTATTTCCATATGGCAAATTAATAACTTTTTCTTGTAAAATAAGGCAAATTTAGGAGTTTGGAAGCCTCAAAAAATTATTCTGATTTCTATGTGGTTGAGAGAGAATTACAACTTTATTTTTTACATCTTCTAAAGATTTACATGATTATAATTAAAAATGCATTATACTTTTCAAACATTTTAAAATCTGTCTGCATTTATTTAGTTCTGTTATGACTTCTCTTATATTCGTGAACTTAGTGTTGGCTTCTATAATTTGAATAGAAGGCTTTGAATAAAAAAAGGAAATATATACAGAGAGAGAGATGAGAGATGAGATACATATATAAAGGAAATACATATGAAAGGCCTTGAAAATATGCAAAAACATTAAGTTCATATGTTGGGCTTTCAAAAAATTATTCCTGTAGTTTTGAAGAGATTTGACTTTCAGGCTGCATGAATGTCAAGAATTCATTGGAAAGCAAAGAAAATTCAAATGCTCTATTTGTTATTTCTGCTTTGACAGTACCATTTTCCCTATCACTATGGCTATAAAACTGGCTCTTTCCTAGTGTAAAAAAAAATAATTAAGGTTTTATTATTCCAGCATAGCCTGTAAATGAACAACATGTTATGTAGATTGTCTCCTACCCAACCTGTTATTTTGGAGCTTTTTAGGAGAAAGGAATTGGATGGTCCTTCTTAGTGTGTAAGGATGTAATCATGTTACTGTCTTACATGCATGATTTTTTTTTTTTTACTTGGATTCTTTGATTCTCTGACTGTATGACTTGAAATAACTTTTTTCTTCTCTTTTTTACACTTCACTCATCATATGGAAAGCATATAGTGTAGGGGGTTTTTCATGTTGCCTCTCATTTAACTGGCACCTGTTTCTAATTTCAGTTGTGGGGATTATAAACTGCTAAAAAAACTTAAGCAGATGCGGATTTCATTTTCAAGGTGAAAGTGCAAAGCTGGTCCAGACTAGCAATAAAATTCCAACTGTTTCTTTCTGGTTTGTCTGATCTTTGAAAGGGATGTTTTGCAGTGGATTTTGTACATTCTCTTACAAACTCATTCAAAGTACACATTTTTGAAGACTAATTTGTTCAAATGCATACTGAGATGATTCTTTGTATAAAGACAGGTAATGAATAAAATTCAAGAAAACACTAGTTTATGACATATAAGGGATATTTGGACTTTTTGGTTTTTTTTTTTTTTTCTTTTGATTTTTTTTCTTTTGTTTTGTTTTGGTTTTTGTTGTTGTTGTTGTTTTGGTTTTCTTGGTTTTTTTGGTTGGTTGTTTGTTTGTTTGTTTTTGGTGACCACAGAATGAAATAAAATAACTAAAGAGGAATAAAAATTCCATGCATTTCAAGACAAAGAATTAAATGCCATGTTCAGTAATAAGCATTTCATCTAGTAAACTTAAAAGTTCGTTTATAAAGAAAATCAGGCCAAGTAGTTTAGTGAAGTTTCAATTTTATGCCTGTGTCCTTAGGGCTGTCCTATGGGTGCTCTGGGAATTAAAACAACTGTCCAATAACTAACTCTGATCTGGGCTCAGTTTTATACTGTGTCTTTTCCACAGACTTCCCATGACTGACAAATCTCAGACAAACCTTTCCATCTAGTTTGGAACTCTGTGTCTAAAATAAGAGAAATTATTTTTTTGCATATCTGGTTTTGGGTCATTTTTTGGCAGCGCCATACAGATCAGGGGCCACACTAGGAATATTTTGTGCTGGGATGGTGGCAAATTTCAGTCCTGGTGATTAGTCTTTAATGGTAAGACATATTCCCATATATTTTGGGGTAAATAACATGAAATAATGGGTTTAAGGTTTGTTTGCCTCCCTTATCATCCACAGCTTCAAGAAAAAATTCCAAGAGGTACCCGCTGGAAAATATGGAGTTACTCAGTGTCATAATTCCAAGTTCTACCATTTTTCTTGTTCTCCAGTCTGCCTTGCCATTATTCACCTGCACACACATCAGAATGCTGAAGGGTCCTCACAGTACAGATTTTCTTTCTGCCTTTAAGCGTTATGCTTGCTCACACCTCCAATGCTGGCAAAATCACCCAGTAGGATTAAAAAATTCTTGACAGGTGAAACTCTTTTTCATGGACAAAACACAAATGCCAGTGTAGGAATTCTGCCTATCTCAAGATGAGCCATCCTCAAACTCATGATTTAAAGCAAAAGAAGTGCCTCTTAATAATTCATAAGGGATTTTTTCAATGTACATTTTTATTTCACAAACCCACAGTCTGATTCTGATTTCAGTTTCCTCTCCTGGGGCATGAGGGTAGGCATGTAACCCTAAAGATGAGCACTTGCTCCAGATGAAAACTGGGACCAAGCCAGCTTCAACTGTCTACAGTTATCTATGTTATTTTTTTGTTTGTTTTTTTTTAAGGATAAGCTTTGGCTTATGATGAATATGGCTGATAACAAAAATGGTGGGATACAGAATGTAGTGGTGAGCAGCCCACTTTCTGTCAGTGGACAATTCCAGGAGACAAAATCATCTGGAACTAGGTGAAAACAGACACTAGCTCACTCTGGACTTTCTTCTGCTTTGTTTCATGGAGGTGATTAATGGCATTTAATGATAGTTTTGTGAACCACAGTGAGATCCCTCTGGGCGTGCTGCCAGGGTAAAGGTGGTATTTGAGTTGAATAAAATGCTCTGGTGGTTTAAAACCCAGCCAGAAATTACACCCCACTCAAGCTGCTCCCTTCACCCCCACCCCTTCTGATAATGAAGGAACAATAAGGAGAGATCATAAATTGGAATAACAGCTTACTACAATCACAAAAACCACAGCACCACCCATAGCAAAAAGCACACAAAAGATAGAGGGCATTCACCCAAAAAATAACAAATATTTTTTTGTTATTACCAGAAATAGTGCTGGTCTCCAGACTAAAGGCAATAGTGTGAGGAGAACCCTCACAGCCTGACGCTTCTGTCCCCAAATCTGAAAAACAGCAAAGAACCAGGAAAAAAACAATCCCTTTGGGATAGATTTTGCCTGGCTGGGTTTGGCCCTATCCCATGTCTGGTTCTGGCCTTTTCCTCCCAAAACCCAGCCCTCAGTGATGATAGGGATGGTTTGGAATTAAACAGTGATAGAAATCCCACACCTCTTTTTCTCTGCTCCCAGAACAAATGCCCCATGAAAAACTGAGTTAACTCTTGATTTCACCAATCAGTAGAGATCCAGTACAACGCCTCACAAGTAATATGTATTGCTATTGAAAAGACATGTCTAGAGATCACAATATTAATTTAATTTTGACTGAAATTATTCATAAAATTCCACAAAGTAATTTCCTTTTTCCCATATAAGTAAAATTTCTTGCTATTATTACAAATAACATTGTTGCTAGTAAGAAAAGAGGAGGAACAAAGAGACACAGTTGAATAGTTCCCTATTGTAATTGTACATTTCAAACTACTGTCCATGACAAATTCTACTTGAGGCTAGTCTATACAGCTTCATAGCTGTTTGAGACGAAGGTAATTGGCAAAAAAGAAAAATATCTGCATCTGCATATTTACAAGTCCCTTTCTCTCTATTAATGATGCCTTATTAGAGGTTGAAATAAGTCAAAAGTCACTGGTAACATCTTGCTGGCCAGTAACTTCTAGTAACAGCAGAAGTCACTGTGTCTACAAAACAGAAAATTTCTAGCTTTATTAATAATTAGGCAGTAAATTTGAGTGTGGCAAAAAAAAATGTATGTATCTAAAGAAATGTGAGGTTAGGTCCCTTTGTCTTGCAACAGAGCAAAGGAATACAAGGCAATAAAATCTCACTGAATCTTTTTTAAGGGCTTGTGTCACTGTAAAACACACTGCAAAGCAACTTACTGACAAATCCCCAAACTTGTCAGTATTTACTCACATCCTTTCAAGGTCTTACACAGACAATGCGCTGTCAACCGTAGATTTCAACAGCATTGAAGAAATGCTGTCAGAAATCAAATATGTCTTTGAAAAACTCTTCTTCTGAAGAAATATCAATGACATATTGTCTTGCTTCGCTTGTCCAGCTGAAGAACAACTGTCTATTTGATCTCAAGTGAAGTTTTTCTAAGAGAAAATTGAATTTAATCTATTAGGTAGTTAAGAATCTCTGAAAGATGGTAGTTTATTTGCTAATATTGAGTCACTATGGTTTTGATTTGCTCTTATCCTTTTTTTTCTTCTCTATGCCCATTCTTTCAGTTCTAGGAAAGTGTTGGGCTAGTGTGTGACTAGTTTATGATTGATCAATAAACCTCTGCAATGGAGATGACTGGGGGATATGGAGGAGTGTGATATGCTCATGTAGCCTGGGGAAAAGTGGAAGGAGTGACTGACCAGAGCAGTCAGGAAATGGAACTAGCCCAACACGAAGGGAACCAGAGGGTGGCCTTGTTTCAGTGGAGAGGAACAGCTTGTGTGAACGTTTCTGCCTGAGTTAATCAAGAGCTGGAGTGAGGACACTCACATGGGAAAGGATATGAAGTCAAAAACCACTTGTATTGTGGTTCAGCTGTCCTGTGTTCTATGAAGAATAAATTGCTCATGTTTTATGATTTTGGTGTGTTGTGGTAACACTCTGCTAAATCAAAATCCTGTGTAATGTCAAGCATCTACAAACAAGAAAACCCTTAATTAAACATTCAGGCATCCATGTGTGACATGATCAGAAGAACCCAGTCAGGGATCTTGGAGACTGACAGAGTTAGAATAGCTATTTACCTCTCTGATAGTGAGACTTACACTTTTTTATTATCTGAAAATCAGGGGGAATTTTGCTTCAGCATGATTAATTCTACAGAGAACTCTCTTGTTCTCCTTTTTGGTTAAAGGCTGCCATACTGATCTCTGTTT
>JANRGV010000094.1:59859737-59884380 GCA_024734035.1 Alethe castanea
AGTTGTGTGTAAAAGACAGGCAGACCATGCTAAGTGCCACATGAATCACAGTCCTTCATTTGATTGCAACATTTTTAGGCATACTATTAAAAAATGTCAGAATTGGAAACCTTTCGTTTGACATTTATCTGAAAAACCATAATGTAACTGTATTTAAATGTCAAATGAGAATAAAGCTGTATTCTTATCTGTATAAATATCAAATGAATGGTTGTTCCCTCTGATATTTGGGGTTCTGAAAGGGTAAAGATCAAGTGAGGTGCATGCCCTGGCAAAGGCTGGCATTGCAGTATTCTAAGCAATACCTCACACCTGTATTCTGAGATTTGTTGCCGTGGGTGCTCAGGACAGTGATGTAGGAACTGAATCTTTCTGAGGCAGCTGCACCTATAGCCAACACATCATTTTATTCTTATTTCCTTCCCCAAATTCTGCTTGTATGTGACACGATTTGGAGAAGGGAGATGAACTCAGGTATGCCACTTTCCAGGTGAGCACTCAAATCACTGAATTATGTTTTATAGTTTATCTTATTTTCACGCTTGCTGAAATAGTAATGCAAAACAGCCAAAAACTGAAGTATATTTGAACAGGGCCAGTAAAGATACAAATTAATATACCTAAATTGTGTATGCTCCTCAAACTAACAGGTCTGCTTTTTCTCAGGTACCAGCAGAACAGAATTACTACCCAGTAAATTTTTGTTTAGCCACTCCATATTGAAGAATACTGACTTCATTATGAGTCATCTAAAATTATTAATGGAACTAAAAAAATGCAAATTTGTTTTTCAATACCTAAATAGGTCCAAAAGTCAGCTTGCCCATGTATAACAGAATCACTAAATCATAGAATCAATTAGGGTGGAGAAGACCTCTGTGATCATCAAGTCCAACTTTTGACTGACCACTACCATGCAAACTAATACCATGGCATTAAATTTAAACATTATAAGAATTGCTTTTTGCAACACATGTTTCAAGTACCTTAACCTGCTGTAGTTATGTAGTGAAGGCATTCAAAGAAAGCAGAGTTCAGGGAAAAGGCTGCTATATTATGTCATTTCTACTGGAGGAAAAAAAAAAGGAAAAAGAAAAACCAACAAAAAATTGCCCCCTTGCCTACCTGCCATGTAAATCACAGCATTTCTTTCCCACACACCCCCACCTTAAGCATTTCCTTTCTGTACTATCTTCTTTGCCAGTCACTCATCAGGAAACAGGATTCCTTTTATGTTGCTGGGACTACATTGCCTGGGAAGTTGTGATACATTATCTGGAGTCTACAACATATGTCCAAGTCCCTTGTCTTGAGCATCCAGAGCTAAAGCAGGGCTCTCCCTGAAATTGCAGCTTCACTTTGGGTTGTGCCAGGAAGCTGCTCCTGAAAATCTCTACTCAGGGATCCTTACCTGTCCCCAGGATAACATGAGCATTAAACCACACAAGCTGTTCCACTAGGTGACAGGCAGCCTAAAATTCAATTATATGATGCTGCCTAGAAATACCCAAAGCTGCTTGCAATTTCTTATCTTGAGGCTTTACCAAAAAAAAAAATACAACAACCATATATATATATATAGTTTTTCTTAATTTCACTGATATTCTACTTCTGCACAAGTTTAGATAGGGTTTATACAGTCAGTAAATACCTTATGCTGTACATTTCAAGCAAGTGGTAAGAATGACATGGAAGGGCCTATATATGATCTGGAGTCTCTTCTTCCCCTGAAGATATACAGTCAATTCAACTTCTCCCTGTATTCCACTCTGCAAACATAGGAAGATGTGTGAAATGAACAAAGTATGTGTATATAAGCATGATGGGTAAAGAGTGTTGATGTTGAACCTGAAATGAAACTAAGGAAAGCATATGAAGTGTGAAACATATGGCAATGCATATGTATGAAGTTTGGATCAGGATATGCATCACAAAATAGTAATAGGTTTTTATTCTGGGAGAAGAGAGTGATAAATCAAAGGGGAATGAGAACCTCACACTAAAAACAAGAGAAGTTGGAATCTCCTTCCTCTTAGCTGTTTGGCATTTCCTCCTGAAAGAAGCGGAGGAAGTATTTAAATATTTTATAACCTTCATTATTGGAACATACATCTCTTTATTACATTTTTGGAAGCATGTGTTCTATTTGAAATCAGTATGGATATATAAATATTTTTAGGAGATGATTATTCTCTGCATGTAGGTGGAGAAGAACATCGAATTAGTGAGATCTTCCTTTCATGAGTAACAGAGCAGCTGGCATTACCCCTCCTTTCCCTCTGCCTCCCTGGCCAGGGAAAAGACCTCATATCCTCAACTTCAGTTCCCAAAATAAAATAAGAAATGGCTCTGGCTTGCCTCTTTCAATCTTTTTCTCCAGGTAATATTGAAATTGCATCTGCTATGTTTGCAATTCCTTTACCAGGTCATCGTTGAAGTGGAAAGTGAAAAAACAATGGCATAGGACCCTCACAGAACTGTAGAAAACAGAAATTTTAGTCTATTTTACTAAATATTTATTATCAAAGACATTTAGTCACAGGGGCTCAAAAGTGTTACCTAATCTTCTGTACCCTTTACATATAAGCATCCAGGTTCAGAGCAGCAGGTCTCTTTATCTTGCATGTGCAGCATAGAACACACAACCATTCCATTTATGTATTCAAACAGTGCAGGTGGAAATTAAAATGTCCACTGCTGGAGCGGAAAAAAGAATATTCTCCTCATCACAGGGTTGATGTAAACGTCTTTGAAAGGGCTCAAGCCCAAGAAAGCTACTCAAGAACATTATTTGGAAAAGTCTTCCAAGGCTTCTTGATCCCTTCTCCGTATTGAGATGTGGCAGCAGATCAGCACAGGAGATACCATGGCTCTAGTTTAGCCAGCTGAAGCCTTGCTACCTTTAAATCTCTTTATTTTTCCATATATTTATTTTTTGGCATTAAGAAAGTTCAAAGTTCATGAGACTCAGTGACCTCTTCTGTTCAACTTGCCTGTGTACCATCCTCCTGGCTGCATATTTTGTTTGGTTATGTGAAAAGACCTAGATTTGATCAAACTGCACTAAAGCATTGCACCTGAAAATCTGGCCCAACATCAACCACCGCAGAAACATATAAACTTCATCTTTTTAGAAAATCATGGAATCCTTCTCTCATTCTTGGCCATGTATAATAGAAAAAGACAATTGCTTAAATATACCAGGAAAAAAAAATTAGAAATCTTCAAGAGACAGAAAAGGTTTGAAGATGAAGTTGAAAGCAGAATGTAATCAAGCTATAAATATAATATCATTCTATTATGCTGGGCAAATTAATTTTACTCAAAGTCTGTGACTTCTAGAGTGAAGTATCCATGTTAAAACTGATCATGTTTGAAACTGCGGAGTGTTTTCTAATTGCTTATGTTATCACATAATTCAAAACATTTGGATTTTTTTTTCCAAAGGCTAACTGAACATAATTCAGGCAAATAGAGATAGCCATGAACTCCTCAAGGTAGTTGAGTACTCCATTTGAAAGCAGATAAATAGATTTATTTGCAATTTAACAGACTGGGAGCAATTTTGCTATTTTCTTACTTGTTTGACATAAAAGCCTTAACATTAAATGTAATAATAAATTAAATTTAAAACAGGATCAAACCATTAGACAAATGTGCAATATAAAATTTTTACTTTACTTATCTAATTTTTTTTTAGAAAGATCAGCTTCCTTCAGAATGATGAATCTCAGTTTTGAATGGCCTGTATGCTTTGGAGTCCTGATGCAGTTTTTCCATTGGCTCCTTGTGAAGACTGGGGTAATATATAAATTTTTAATGAACAATGTTTGGAATTTTCAATGCTATCATACTCACTGCTCTTTGAAATACATGCTTGGATAGTAGCCATGGAAATCTGCAGATAGTGAACTGCTTCAATATGTGCTCTGAAAAGTCCCTAACACTTCTGTGCCTGCTTATTCGCAGTTAACAAACAATGAAATGGTAGGGTTCAGTTTAAATAATCATTTCAGACTTGCTTTACTCTTCTCAGTAACTTGCTGGTTCAATGTGCAGTCCTCACTTCTTATGCCTTTTCAGGATTTTCACAGCAGCTAATCAGGCCATACCTACTGCCTCCACTTCCTCGTAAAAAGAAGGCAAAAAAACCAAAAAACCCAAACAGACAAAATTCAAAACCTCGGCTACAATACATAATGAACAAAAAGTGTATTAATTTTACTTTCTTTTTTTCCTCATTTGCACTTTGCCAAGCCTTTTACTTCCATTTGTAGTCTTAAGGCGTCTGGAAGTAAGGTACATGACTTCCATATTTGTACAGCTCAGAAAGAAATAGGAATTAGACACTGATTAAGCCCTAATGTCATATAAGTACTTTATCATTGTCATCCATACTAAACAAATACATTTGCTTGAAACTAAGCATGTTGATTGAGCAACAACATTTAATAGAAAATTTTTTTTCGCTGCTAACTGGCATGTTAAACAAAATGACACTGATATAAATCTGCAATGATCCTATAATTTTGAGTGAAGTTAATCCTGACTGATATAAATATCAACTGAAAACAACCTGAATCCACAGGGAAAACAATAGCAAAAATGTATTTTAGATATGCATTTTTATTTTGCCCATGTTGTGGAACAGACTCAAGGCAATTCTCTATAATGTGAAGCCCTCTGATAATCCTGTACCACAATTTACTTCAATTTTAGAATAGTTATTTACTGTCTTCCTGCAGATGCACATGTTAATTAAGCTGATTTTGATGAATGTATTATTTATAAACCCACAGTACTAAAAGGTCATGAACTACAAATTCCTTGTAATTTTGATTCCAAACTATTTATTAGATATGGTTCAAAAAGGACCTGGCTGCCTGTGGGAGAAGTGTCACTTTCTGTTCATTTGGATCCAATTATGAAGCATGTACATGCAGAACATTCCAAAATAGTGTTGCTGTCGCTATGACTGCATTTCATTTTTGTCTCGTTATCACTGGATTTAGTATTGCACAAAAAGAATTGCATCAAACTTTTGTTTCTTTTTCTATCTTTTTATAAGGCAGCCTAGGAATTTCCTGCTGAAGTTGAGTTGGAGCAGTAAGTACAGATTTTCCTGAGTGTCCCACAGACACGTAAGTCATTTGGTTCATGTGTGGGTGGTCTTTGACTTATTCAGCTAGCTCTGTTATAGACTAGCAAACACATCCAACACAATTAAATAGATGCACAGTATGGTCTTTACAAAATATCATTCAGCCATGTATCCTGCAACAAGCAATTACAAGTCATCTTCAGGACATTGATTTATTTCTCATTGCCCCAGCAATTTAATGACCTTATGATTTACACTGATTATGGAAGTCTCTCCTTGGCAAGCAAAGTAATTATCCATCAATCTCAAATTCTTTAAGGGAAGAAAAATGTTTATTTTCTGTCTGCATAATAAGTTTTATGTCATTTTTAATGTCATGACTCCCACATGCACTAAAGATATATGTAGTATCTTCCAATGTCTCACAGAATGTCAATTGTTAATGCAATCTGACAACAGGCTGAGCTTCCATTGTCTGATTGTTTGGCATTATATAATGAAGGTGGTTAAGTCGTCTGCTTGGAAATGCATGAATTATCCCAGGATAAAACAATGAAAAAATGCTGTGGTTCAGTCATGAGGCCCTGCAGAAAATCCTCAGTAAGAAAAATAGCAAGATTTTAAGTACATTTAAATAGCAACTGTAAAAAGAGAGCTTGAGGAGCAACAGGACAGATCCTGCCTCAGCACAAAGGGGTGAAGCACATAACCTGTCCGTGCCCCTCCTACAACTTGTTTTCTGTAATTGTTTGATTTAGAGTAAGGATTACAGTTCACCGTGTGTGAGTTTATTTTGTAAGAAAATAGGGTTCATTTGAGTTTTAATAGGAAAAACTGAGGTAGGATTGTATTTGCTGCCACACTAAAATGTTGTCTGTGGTCTTCTGGAGATCTCATATATTTAGTTACTTATGGTTGGCTTGTTTGTTTTCTCCACTGTAGAACTTGTAATTTGAAAAGTTCTTAAAACCTGAAGACCAAGGAGAGGCTAACATCCAAGAAAACTGAGTTTTGCAGATATGCTACCAAGTTCCCCAAATTTTACCCTTTCTCTGCCTTACTCTTCAAATATTATTCACACAGAGTAGTCCAAATCACTGCTGACGTCACCTTTCTGTTTATTTTCATCTTTTTCATTATCTTCTCCCAGTCTTTATATATTGACTGTCACATGTCCTCTGTTAATAACTTGTGTGTTTTAAGAGCCATAGCAGAGCAGCTATGCAGAATGATGAAGTCCCTTCCACACATTTTGAGTTGGATAGGAAGATTCACTATTCACAAGAGTTAGAACAGACAGAAGTGATGGTTCATGTTCTGCACAGAAATGAAGACAGCAAGGTTCCAATATGACCAACATGCAGCCTCAGTGGTCCAAACAAGAGTCTAAAATTACTCTTGTCCATGCATTCAATTTACTTGAAAGAAAGCTGCTCCACCATATGCCAAGAGATTTTAGATTTTACAGCCTCTGTTCTTTACCCATTTGATTCTCATGTTGAAGCGAAGAAAGAAAATCTAGACAAACCACCAAACAGAGGATGCTGACAGGTTTTAAGCTACTGTGTTAATTGGAGATTTTCCAGTGGAGTCAGGTGACTTCATTTCAACATTTATCTCATTGGGCCACTTTAAAACTGAAAGCTTCCAGGGCTGTTTAACAAACTTGCATTTTACCACAGCTAGGTGCAAGAGGGAGTCTGCAGGAACTACAATTACACACCTTATTCACAGAATGCATATCTTTTCAAGACATGGGCCTGTTTATATAACACTTCTGGAGTTACCATTACTCACAAAATGATGCTTTGCTAAGATATTTAATTTCATTTTGACATTCATACTATGAAGACAACTGATTAGGATCAATGATGGGGTATCTTGTGGGCTTAGCAAATTATTGCATTTAATTTTGATGGCCACTTTTCAAATGAAACACAAATTGAAATAAAACCACAAGAATTATGCTAAAATTTGAAATACAACCTTCCATCACAGATTTCATCGCTGAGAAGAAAGACTGGAGAACTTAACCCAAGTTCATAAGTATCCCTATGCTTGAGACTTCAAATCTGACAGACAAGAAACTGAGAAAAGAACTCACAAATTTTGTTATGGGAGTTTGCTTTTGTCACACCTCTGTTCTGTTTCGGGTAATTTCCCTGCAGTGTACCCTAAAGAACACAATGTCTGCTGCTTTCTTTGCAGCTTCAATTCAAAATTCAGAACCTTAGTTTAGTATCCACCTTTATGAGTCAGTCAAGCTAAAATGTCAGTTTGGACTGCACTGGCTTAGATGGGATGCACATTGCATTAACTGACTCCATAGCTGGGAGCAAAGCCTTCAAAAAAAATTAAAATAAAAGGATCAGGGTGATTAAGTGGCACTGAGAGCAGCTTGAAGGTCTGAGGCAAGATTTGCCAGTTTCTCTGGTATGATACTTGATTTGTGTTGTGGAAGCAGCAAGTAAGTAAAGGTATTTTTTTAGTACACTGTAGAAAGAAAAAATCTATTGTAGGTTTCTGAAAGCAACTTCTAGGCAGACCAAAAGTAGCTGGAATTACCCATTTTTGCATGCAAGACAGCACAGCCTTCTTGGAAAGCAAATATTATGTCATATGAAGATTTCTGAAAAGTTTTTCTAGATGCTAAATATTTTTTACTCCTTTTAAATTCAATCATATTTCAAATGCATTTTTGTATTTTTCTGATTAGAACATTTTTGGAATATTTTTGCACATATTTTTGGACAATATAATATCAGTTATTTTCCAAATATTTTAATAAATCTTTGACAATTAGTATATGCTAATTTGACATTTAAAATAATGGAATGTCTTCTAAGTGTATTGTTAATCCATTATCAGAGTTGGAGGGTCGGGTCATATAGCTAATTGTGAATCTCCACTTCTTAGAGATCTATAAAATTTTATAGATACAGCTAATCACATATGTATCATGCATATGATGCATAGATATGTTTAAAAGTTTTCTTACTCAAAATTCTAATCATATGGTATGAGTCCTTCAGCTTGAGTTGAAAAATGGGTTGAATAGAAGCAGTGAATCTTTGTGTCCTTCATTGTTTTATATACCATTACTCTGCCCATTCTTAGTCATCATCTATCGAAGACACTCAACATTTTCTGTTTCTCTGCATGTTGAATATTTGTCCTTGCCTTTACTGTTAATGTATAAACTGCACTTCTTTTACCTCTGTGCCATTATTGAATCTGATTTGAATACACCTCTGCAAATGAGTATCCAAACATTGTCTTAAATTTTGCTGTCATTAATTTTTCTGTAGTGTATATGCATTTAGCAAGTTAATCAACTCAGCTATACACCTCACTAATCCAAAAGGGATTTGGAAAACTTAGTTTAAAAATTAAATTAATGCATGCAAGGTTTTTCTACAAAGCAAAGGCAAGAAAACAAACTGGTTTAATTGTTTGTAGTTACAGTAGTATGAAAACGTCTCACCAGAAGTGTTTTGTATTTTATTTTAGTATCTATATGGTTACTTTTCAGTAGTGAAGTAAAATAATTTACTGTTATTACAACAGTAATTGACACTGCTAAACATATTCCAAAACAAACAAAAGTGTTTTTTCCATGGCGACAGAATTTTGTAAATGACTAAGGAGAGTTTTATGTACATTTATATAAAACTTTTTAAGGACATTCCAAATAATCTAAATTGCTAAAATTCTAAATTATAGACAGCACTGGCTCATGTTTGAAAACAAATGTTTTGATGTTGGTGCATGGCAAGGCTGACCTGGAACAGAGGCTAGACAGAGGTAAAGGAATAAAATAGGTATTTATTGAAGGGATACACCTTGGGCAGTGCAAATCCCAGCTGGGGCTACACCCAAATCAAATCCAAGATGGATCCAGGTCATGAATATAAATGCTTAGATGTCTTTGTGGGGGAAGGAATATTAAACATGACAAAAATCCTGCAGTGCTATCATCCATCATGGTATTACCAGGCAAAGCATTTGGAGCACCAGAATCCCAATTCTAAAATATATTTAGGCACTGTTGTGCCTTTGATCTTTAAAATTTGATCCCTGATTTTCAAAGGCATTTAAATTATAAGAAATTCAGAATTTGTAAAAGAAATTCAGGCTTTTTTCTTCAGAAAATGGATTTTAATTTTTTAATATAGTTTTTACAAAAAAGCATAGCTCATGAGAAGTGGGAAGGACTGCATTATTCTTTTCTGTGGATTTTTGGAGCAGGTAATATGTGTCCTAGCTTCCAAGCCTATAAGGATGTGGACACTTAGAAGTTAGAACCTCTTTTTATCTTGGTTATAAAACTGGACTATAAAAAAATTAAATTCATTCTAAGTGCAATTAAACCTTATTATTAACATTGACCATCCCTTTAAGTGTATGAACAAAGTCACTCTGTAAGGGCTCTTTGATGAATTTGGAGAAGAATAGCAAAAATGTTTTAACAGAGATTTTGTAAACTGAAGAGATGCCACAATAATTAAATCAGTGTTTCGATACCTGGTCTGGAAATTAGGAAGAGATTTAGAATCATCTGAATTTTAATAGAAGTCCTGGGACCTGAAAACAGACTGTATGGCAGAGCAGGGAACTGGGCACAGGCATCTCACAGAAATGCCTTCATTTGCTGCTATGGAGACAAACTTGAAGCTAGGACTGCTTCTTTACTTAAAAAGCAAACAAGGAACAGTTCAGAGGTGTTTGATTAATTAAAATATGACGTCTACAATGTTTCCTATAGGTTTGATTTCCACGGTATGAAGTACATGTAGACAACACATAGTACTATGTAAAAGTTAGAAGCTAAACTGCAAGGTACAGCCAAAATTTCCCTTATCAAACAAGAGAAGGGAGAGCTCTCCTTTCTAGCATAAGGAACATACTTAGAGAATCACAGAATCATTAGGCTGAAGAAGACCTTTAACATCATCATCCAACCAGGAACCCAGCACTAAATCCTGTCCCAAAGTGCCATATCTACACAGCTTTTAAATACCCCCACGGGTTATGGCTCAGCCATTCCCCTGGGCAGAGTTGTCCAATATTTCCATGTAGAAAGTTTCCCTCTTATCCAACCTGAACCTACTCTGGCACAACTTGAGGCCAAGGGAGATGAGGAAAAGTCCCACCTGGCTCCACTGACTTTTCAGGGAGTTTAGAGAGTGATGAGATCCCTCCTGAGCCTTCTTTTCTCCAGGTTAAACACCCTGAGCTCCCTCAGCTGCTCTTCAAGAGAATCATGCTCCAAACCCTTCCCCAGCTCGTTTGCCTTGATGCCTTTTAGCTTTTATATTGCTCTTCATCCTCACAAAACCCAAATATCTGAATACAAGGCAAGTTTCCAGTGAATGAAATGTAAACCAGGTACAGTGTGCTCCAGCTCTCCACAGGGAAGTGAGCCAAAAGCAGCAGTCTTAAACTTTTTAGAAAATATCTTCAGTAGTTTTGAATGTACAAAGGTCAGATAAGGCAGTAAAGGGGCACGTTTGTCTGTACCTTCTCACCTTCATCAGAGATGAAAAAATAGCAGAGCAAAAGTTACTTTAGAGTTGTGTCTGAGTTGCATGCTAAAATTATGAGATAATCTTTTACACAGGGGAAACTATCAGAAAATGTTACTTGTTATGAATACGGGGTAATGGAGTTGCAAGTGAGGTCAGTACCTGGTATTCAGAATAAAATTTTCTGAAGAAATTGCAGATAGTTCATATGCAAATGCTTTGAATTTGCAAGCACAAACTGTTCTTTCAATTAATTACCTCATACTTTATGCTCTGCCAAATTTCCAATTCTAATATACAAAAAAATCTAATCCCAAATTGTAGAGAATAGTGACATTCATAACAGCAGATTAATGCTGAGTATTTTGCCAGCTGAAGGCTGCATCCACTTTGGGTTGAAGGAGGTAATGAGTCAGAAGATTTGGGTTATCCATTTTGGTAGCAATTTTTTGGTTTTGTTTAATTTTTAGCTTGCATTGATTCTAGTCCCATAAACCAGAGTAATTTTGATGTAGGTATTGGAGGTTATGTGAAAGGCACTCATGTTCCATTTATGGGACTCCAGCTTTTCTCATCAGCCTGTGGCACTTAACACACATTTTGCAAAGATGCTGAGGACCCTTGATTTCCCATGGTTTCAATGAAAGCACCAGGTTTCTGCATTTCTTTTGTACCTTTTTCAGATCAACAACAAGCTGAGCATGTACTCTTACATCTCATTAGAGTAGAACTGAAGATACATTGCAGGATTTGAAACTGGACTCTAAAAAATGAACAGTCACAGAACTCCTGGGCTAACTCATTTTTTCCTTAAACTGAAAAATACTTACTGATCTCAGTATTCATTTGTCTGCTGAATCCTGGATTTAGGTTTTATTAAAAATAAGGAAAATGCTAAAGCAGATTTGAAATGTTAAAAAATACATGTATTTTTTTGGTTCACAAGAAACCGTCCTTTGTTATAGAGAGTGCTATAGTGCTTGACAAAAATTTGGTCTATGAGCACTTTGTAAGCATTAATTTCAATCCATTTATGTTTACTCTTGTGCAGAGGCTTACAATCCCATCAAAACACAATCCAACCACTTCAGCTGCAAAATTCCATCTGAGTTACAAATCTAGGTGTATCTGCACTTCCAGCCTGAGCACTTGTGCCAGTGAGGCCTGATGCAATGCCCGTTGAAGACACTGAAGTGGTAAAAATACCTGGAATGCATAATTACTCAAAACACAATATAGAAGGAGAAAAAAAAGGATATTTTTCCTTCCAAGTCTCAGAAAAAAACACTCAATGAGATATCCCTGGTGGTGTGAAAAGGTTTGGAGAAATTTCTCCTTAACCCACACCACTGAATCACCCTTATGTCAGGCTCCATCTGTGGAATTCTTACTCATGTAAATAATATAGGGCTTCATGTTTTCCCCAGTGATTTTTAAACCTTTTCATTTCACTTGAAAAAGAAGAGAAAAAGGTAATCTCAGAAGCCTGATTTTGCCATTTCTAGCAGTGTGGAAAGGGGCAGACATCGAAGGAAAGTATTTTTGAATTGAAAGAATATGAAAGGTTGTGAGGTGACATGAATTTCAGACTTTATCAGTAAAATTAAATGTGTAGTATTGAACATGTGTGAAGCCATGCTTCCCATAAGAATATTGGATATCCAAGAGATTTGTCAATTTTATGATACTTTAACTGCCATAAATGAGACCATAATTAAAACCTTATATCGAAAATTATCTGTTTCTAAATCAGTAAGTGTTGGAATGAAGGATCAGTTTCCTAAAAAATTTCTCATATCTGAAGCAAAACCTCTTGTCTGCTCATTTGTGCAGACAGATACAAACCACAGAAGGTAGTAACTGATGCCATATAATCAAGTAGGGAAGAAACAGTTACTGAAATTGAGAAAAATTTATTTTTATTGCATTCATTTAATGTTCATCCTATCAAAAATCTGAACAATCAGACACAAGAGTGAGGGACTGTATAAGTGAGGCCATGATATAGTTTTAAGTGTGTATAGTCTTGAGTGTGAGACATTTCTGCATGTCCTCTGATAGAACTAAAGGTAATAAGTCAGCATATCTGTTTTTCCTGGTGAAGGGCTATTTAAAGAAAAACCTATGTCATGTATGGCAACAAATTAGGTTCTTTGCCTAGCATATGGATTTAGGTTTCCACTTAATTTAATTCTGATGAATTTTTAAATTCCTGTTAATTTTCACAACCAAAGATCTGCCTTCCATAATATATATCAAATAAAACCTGTCCATCTCCTCACAGTCTCTACGGTTCATAATTGTGGAATGAAGAGTTAAATCATACAATTAGTTGAATTTTATTATATAAGATGAAAGAGAGCAGAATAGGTTACTGGGAAACTGATGATTTAAAAAAAAAGAAATTAGTCTATGTTAAATTAAAAGTAAGAGACCTTAAAGAGAAAATGTCAAACACTGAAATAAAAATTGTCAGTGATGACTAGGAAAGCTATCACATGAGTACATTAATAAGACATGTAACTGAAAATAAAAATGGATGAGATTAAATAATAGAAAGTGAATTAATGAGAGGGAAATCTACTACACTTCCCAAAGGTAGAGCTGGAAGCTAAAGAAATATCTAGTTATTTTAAGTATCAGAGAATAGGCAGTGGAATCACTGAGGGTGTGAAGAGAGTGTACTGACATGAAAACAAATTTTGGGAAAACATTACTGAAAATATTAAAGCAAGTTCTTTTGTGGCTTCAACAATAAAGCTTAAAAACAGCTTGTCTTGACTTCAAAGTGTAAAGAGCTGTTTCCTTCAAGGTTTTATAACTAGCAATCCCATACAAAGCCAAATGGATCAGAAACACCTGTGGACATTGTCTGGAGAAGAGAAGGGACTGGTGTAGAGAAAGGGATTGGTACCAGAAGCTCCTGAGTAGCAGAAAGGGAAGTGGAAAATGAAGTTATCTGACAGCTCTAAGCTGTGGAGCTCTACAGCCCAGACAAGTGAATAAGCAGCAGAAGAAAAAAGGTTTATCATACCCTCCCAGCCCCAAACTGAGCAAATCCAAATTCCACAAGTAGGGAAGTTTTGGAGAATTTGAATATTAGTTAATTTAATTTCATGTCATATAAGAGAGCTGTCTCAGGCACGTGTTATTAATATGAAAAAAAGTTTTTTGGTGATGGGACTATTAAATCCTCTGCTTTATATTTCTTATCTGCTGGGATTTTGTTGTGACTAGTATTACTGCCACCAAAGTCATGATCTGTAGAAAGATCAAACAGTGCAATAGAAATTATGACCCCAGCCATTAAGAGCAGAAAACCAAACTTTCCCAGACTGCAAAAATTATTAAAAGATTTTTAAAAATGGATAGAGGGAAGAGGTGAACCTGAACAGGTGTTCCACTTCTGCACACGACAGAAACACCAGAAATAAAATTATTAAGAATATGTCCAAAAAGTGTGGTGTTGAAAAAGAAGAGCCATGATTAAATTTTTTTCTATCTTTATAAGGAAGTTTTAAATTTTAATAACTTCAAAAATTCTGTGACTTTATTAAAAATATCCTATCAATCATAAGCTATCTCATAAGATACCCTCCTGCTTTTCATGCATCACTCCTCACCCTTACCAATGCTTCCCACCCTTGTGATAAAGTTTATTGTCCCTTGAGTTGTGGCAATTCAAAGCATTTTAACTGTAGATGCACACAGTTAAAATTTTCAGGTTAAATAACAAACTGAAAAAGCCTGAAAGCTTTTTTCCTAACCCAGGCAACACCATGTGCAGGAGGGTTGGCACAACCAAATCTGCAGCATGGTCAGGACCAATTGGGTAGAAACAAAAGCCCCTAAAGTTGGCTTTCTGTTTTAAAAGAAAGGATCCCACCAGAGTATGCAGGTAGGAAGGCTGCATTAAGCAGGGATGTTGGAAAAGCACTATGATACTCATACTCCAATACAATCTGTAAGTGGTCCAGCACAACTCACCCAACTGATATAAAAAAAGAAGATATAAAAAAATAATCTCAGGCATGTCACAGAAATACTCATGAATAAAATAAAAAAAAATCTTCTTTTATAATGTTAACAGTGAGCATCTAGTATGGCTCTTAAAATCCTGATTTTATGCATGGAATTGGACAAACAAGCGAAAGAATGACCTTCAATTCTTACCCTTTATTTGCTTTGAACGTCATTCAGAGAACAAAGATAATAGACTTCTTCACCTTGTCCCCTTCTTTTTGAGAGAAAGGACACCTGCAACATATTTATAGAAAAAAATGATGCACTATTTAATGAAAAAAAACTCTAGGCATATGTGCATGGTAGATAA
This sequence comes from Alethe castanea, assembly GCA_024734035.1. Taxonomy (NCBI): domain Eukaryota; kingdom Metazoa; phylum Chordata; class Aves; order Passeriformes; family Muscicapidae; genus Alethe; species Alethe castanea. The sequence goes on from JANRGV010000094.1 coordinate 59,874,697, forward strand.
AATAATTTGTGGACTGGAGTTACAATGGAAAAGTTAACTCAGCTCTCCAGAAATGATGGTTTGTTATCTGCTATGCCTGTGTCCTGGTTCTGGCCAGGACAGGGTTAATTTTTGCAGTGGCCAGGAGGGGCTGTGGCCAGGACCCAGAGGTTATTTTATACCACTTCATATCATTTTCTGGGAATGGGGAAAGGGTCCTTCCCAGGTCAGGGTAGTGTGGTGGCAGTCAGGTATTTTTAAGGATCCTGTGGTACAATGGTGAGAATCACTCACCCCTCTTGGACAATTTTGCTGTTGTTATTGTTAGTTACTTTCTATTTTATCATCCTGTTGCTATTTCCAGTAATTTGTTCTTATCTCAACCCATGATCTTTGCCCTCTGTGCTTCCAATTCTGCTCTCAGTGCCTCGCAGGGAATGGAGTGAGACAGAGGAGGGCGAGCTGTGCATATTCTGGAGTGATTTCAGTGGGAACACTAAACTCAGGAGTACCATTCCTAAACCAGGACAGCTGTATTTGGTGCCCAGTGTAGGTCATGAAGGGTTGAGATAACAACAGCTCTGCCCAGAGCAGGTTGGGAACAAGTTTGCTGTAAGCATTTGCTGTGTTAGGTCTGGTGCCCCAGGTCAGGATGGTGCTTGGTCTGCTCATGTGGCTGTGGCACCTGACCCTGCCTGAGCCATGTGCCCACCATGGAGCTCTGTGCCAAAGCAGGAACAGGGATCAGGATTGTTTTGCTGCATTGTGGAATATCAGATTATGACATGATGGCATCAAGGGCAATGAAGCTATTTGGAGATGTGGATGCAGTGCTGCTCTCCTACCCTTACCTTTGTGAGTCCATTAATAATCACATCCAGTCTGGGGAGGGAACAGGGGAGGATGATTTTCCCCAGCCTTTTACTCCCTTGTCCTCCTTCAGGCCTGTTACCAAAGCTTTTGAGGCTTGAATTCCCTTTGGAGGTTAAGGAAAGCATATTCTTGTTCCTAAGACTTGCAGGGCTCCTCAGTGGGGTCCACACCATGTTTAGGGTCATGAAAGAGATTTCTAGGGAGATCTGCCCCAAGAGTAGATAAATATGAGTGACATGGAATGTGGGAAAAAAATGGGTCATCTCTTGAAGAATTATTCTGCTCCAGTGGTTTGGAAGTTCACCCCTGAACAACTACAGGACCCTGATAAAGTTGCAGAATATTTGAAATAAAAATGCTGTGGCAGTTCTATAAAGGCATGGAGAATACCATTCCTAAACCATGACAGACTGGTTTTTTTGGTCCACTCCTTCACAATCTGTGATATATATGTACATGTTAAAGAGTTCTTCATGTACATGCAAGGAAAAGTATGAATTACTTGAACTTTACTGACCTGGGAAGGTGTTAGAGGTTTCTCTACTGCCTCTAAAACTTACAACAGCCTTTGACTAGTTAAAGCACCTTGACCTCTCATTCCTGACATTTTATTATCTCTTTATTTCTCCTGGCATAAGTGTTTACTCATCCACACTGAACCAAAGTGGGGAACTGATCTCACAGACAGGCGTCCAGCAGAGAAAAGAATAGGTTTGAGTTGGTTGAACTCCTCAGCTGCACAACTGGCTGCCCCAGCACACAGAAAGAGAATGAGAGGAATTAGCAGCTGAAGGTGGAGCCTAATTCAGCCTAATTAAACCAGCACTGCTCTTGAAAAGTATGTACATCCCAGAGCAGCCTCAGGCTTCCTGAATGTTAATTAAATGTTCAACAATACCACAGTGCTGCAGCTAACTTTGCTTACAGTTTAGCAGATAGCTTCATTCCAGCATACATCTTTCAACACAATTTTTCGGTTGTGGACAGTGATCAACCTTGTAATTTTTACAATGTTAAGGTGTGTGCCATAGGATTATATTTGCCTTAATTAAACTAATAGTTTAGATCTTAATGTTTTAACAGGCATATTATTTCTACTACTTCATGTTTTAAACACATCTGTGTTGCTTTCAGGTTGTTTTTTTTTTCTGTGCAGCTGTTCAGTAAATTGAGAAAGCGAAACTAAAAGGAGTGCATTAAACAGGCACCCAGAGCCTGTGTATTCCTTTGATGACATGTGGAACTGATAACTGGACTGAGAACAAAGCTTGGAATGCCTCAGGATGCAGTAAGATGAGCCAAGAAAGTGAAATATAGATTCCTTGGGAAAAAAATTGTCTTAACAAGAATACACAGCGTCACGATTTGACCAAAGGAAACTGACATTTGCAGGGATTTAAGAAGAAAACGTAAGAACTGCTTTCCCTGATAGTGCTGGGACTTGTGATACTTTCATGAGACTTCATGTATTTCACAACGTGTAATGCCTTGACTCAGAGTTACATTTCTTAACCTTTTCCCTTAAAAATCAAAGGCAAGATGCAATAAATCTTTCAGACTACTTTTCAAAACCATGAGAGGTGTGTGTGGTGTGTGTGCCTAAACCAAGGAGCACAGCTTCACTAATCAGAGGAAGCAAGTAATGGTACCTATTAAGTACTGAATAATGGGACACATTCTTCCTTCCCTGACCCCTTATTTGTCTTTAAGAAATCCCCCTAAAAGGAAGCTTAAATGTCCAGCTGTTAATCTTTATGTCATTATGTATGTTTATTGAAAATAATAATGTGCTTTTGTATAGAACAGTCATTTTTGTAAAACCTACCAACATTGCAACTTCCTACTCTATGTAAAGTTAAAATGAATATTGTCATTTTATATCATAATACTTAATTAACATGGGGAAAAATTAGCTGCTGTAACATTGGATCCTATACAAACCTTAGGTTATTCAGATAATTAGAGGCTGACAGGACTCTACCACATGATCCTTCAGGGCACAAATAAGAGCAGCTATGCTTGGCTCCTGCTCTAAACTATCCCTTGCTCTCTCTATACTGACTGCTCCAAGAAGTTAGGGAGATTTATTCTATGCTATAATTAGCTGGTGTGTATTCCTGCTCAGTACCAATGCAGAGATGTCCATCAACATCAGTCAAATTTCAACTCCATCTTCAGCTAGTACAGTGCAATTTGTGGAAATATCTCACATTAAAATTCTGCTATATTGCCTGGTCGGTAGAAAAAAGAGATTCATAGCCTCAATTCGTAATTCCCATTTAAAATTTAATTTTTGTATTTAATATGTAAATCTGCTACCCATAAATAATTCCAAAATGTTAGTAGAATAATTTTTCATGTACATGGTGTGACTCTTAGCAGCCCTGTGCAGGGCCAGGAGCTGGACATCAGGGATCCTTAGGGGTGCCTTCCAACTCAGGGTGTTCTATGCTTCTGTGATTTTAATTTAATCTTCAAAGTTAAACAGAGATATAAAAAACGTTCATATCTAATTTTGGAGGGTAAAATCTGTATAATGCCCACAGTATCCATACATAAAAGTCTATTATTATGATTTCAAACAACCTGGAAAAATTGGTCACGAAGTAATATTGAAACTAAAGGGAAAATATTTAGGTGGTATTCTTGAAACCAAAATAACTTCATTGGAAAACTTAAAAAAAACTTTCTTGTTGCACCTGAAACATCAGACAAAAAAACCCAATGCGCAGAAATGGATCAAAGTGAATTCTAAAATGTTTCACATAAAGCAAAATAAATCAGTGCAACTATCAAAATCTGGAAAGGAAATCTTAAGACCTCTTGGAAAACCAGGTGAGATGAGAAACCAGTATTGAACACTGACTGTCAAACAAAGAATATAGAGTCTGTGTGTAGCAAAACACCTGAGCTGGATTCCAGGAGGAACCTTTTTAACTGGACACGTTGTCAGACTTGGGTAGGAAGAAGTGAGCCCACCCTAGCAAGGACAGCTTTGAAATCCTGGTTCCACTGACATTCCCCCAAGCTCAGCACCATCTTTCCAAACAGACCCTTTCTCCTCTCCTCATCCAAACTTCATCAGGGAGCTCAGTTTGGCCTGAAAATAATCCTGTGGGAAATAACTCCACAGGACAGGGGTGACCTGTTGACATCATGGCAAGAACAGCCCGACCTGACACTCCTACTGAGAGAAACAGATGTAACAATGTTGTCATAAATGAGGAAATAATTGTTGATTGCTCTTTTCAGATACTTCTCAACAAACAGTTTCTATACAAAGCCAACAGAAAGAGCCATTTTATTTAATTTCCTTCGAAGACATCTCATTTATTGGACTAGAAACACAGTGTTTACTTACACCTAGTGTTCTAAAAGAGGAAATACAGGGTTTGTGCCAATATTGTATGCATCCTGCTTTTTTTAATGGGAAAACTAATGCCAAGTTTTTGCATTTGAATTTGGCCTTTCAAGCCTGTAATAAGCTGGGTTGGCACAAACCAGAAAGTTGAAATGGATGAATACTTTCTTCTGAGCTAAATCTGAATGCTAATAGAAAGAAAACATGTTAATTTTTGTAGGTAAATCCCACACATAATAGCTCTTCAACCCTGGGGGAAAAACAGGGTGAAAATACAACGTAAATTATTCAGCTTTGAAGGCTGATTCTCAGACTCTGTAGAAACTTGTCTTTTAACCTACCTTGTAGCAAAGAATGTCTGAGGAGTAAGTGCAAGTGAAAAAGATCAATAAGCTCCACAGGTTCTCTGGACAGACACCAGAAAAGTTTGTATTTACCTGAAATGGGTCTGTCATTCATAAAGATGGAGTTCAAAATTTCCTGTCACTGAACCTTTCTTCCTGTCTCCCCCAGGTCATTCAAATATTTTGTCTTCACAGAGAGTGTTTGAGTATCAGGGGCAGAGGGAGAAAAAGAAATTAGGTACATTTTTGTTATATTTATGTTTTCTTACGTATTCTTAATTTTTTTTTGTTATATACTTTATATATACTTTTTATATATACTTTTGTTATATACTTTAGCTTATATGGAAATAATACTAAAACAGATGATAACAGGAAAAGCCTAAGAGGGAATCAAATAACTAGGCTACAGATATTGTATGGGGAGAAACTGAGGAACTCAGGCAGCAATCCTTACCCATCTCTCTGGACAATGAGGAATTATAAAGAACACATTTATTCCGCTTTCATTCTATCAAGGATTTTCATATATACTAAGCTGATCATGTCTTAATTCAAAGAACTACCTAGATTTACCTTACAGTACCTTACATTGCAGTGATGACTACAACTCCAATGTTGAAGAGATTGTCTTTTTTCCAAGCAACATTCCTTTTTCTTTAAACATGAAAGTACATACTTGAGTTTACAGATTTATGCATTCTAAAGTTATATAAATGTATTTCCATAAAACTAAGCTATTAGCTAAGAAAAAGTGTTTTATAACAGCCTAAGCAGCGTATTCAGGCAGAAAAATAAATAAACAAACAAAAATATTCAATTAATGGTAGCACTTGAGGGCCCAGTCCATATCTTATAAGGCTGGGGATAAGAGCACAAATCTTATGTCTCAAACTTTTCAGGATTTTGTCATCCTGTATGCAAAGGATAAGACAAACAAGATATGACAACCCTGCTCATAGTTAGCCTGAAGCAATACTACTGCCAAACAGGTACTACCCAAAACAGAGGTTTATACAGCAGGGTTGCATACCACAGCAGAGACAGAGAACACATTTTATGCCAAGTGCTCTGCAGTATCATGCTATGTATTTATTTTCCCAGGCCCACATTTATTTGTAAATATGAATTTATAACTTCAGCACAGTAGTACCCAGTGGTGGCTGATCCCTTGTCACACTGCTGCTGTGGAGGCAGAGATCTGTCTTCCAACGAAGAAATTCTCACACCAGACTGATTCTCAAATCTCAAAATTCAGTTCCTTTACCAGCTCCTGCAGCTGAACAGAGCACCAGAACAACGGTGAAAATTAAGAATGTACAAAAAGTCAGTTAAACATATTGAAACAAGCAGCCCTGTGTGATGCCCTGCATCATGGATAGCATGCATCATTCCCTCATGGAAAAGGAAAGCAGCAGAAAAGTGAGATGCTAGCAGCCCAGCCAAAAGTGGGCTGGAGGTCCACTGTCCTGCACCAGACTCAGCTCCAAACCTGCCCATTTCACCATTCTGAAAAGGTGGGACCTGGGTCAGAATGCTGCCCTTTGAGGTGGTTATCACCAAGTTAACTGAGTGGCTAAATGATTAGAGTGAAAATAATAGCTATTTGTATTCTGATAAGTGCATTAATTATCAAGGAAAAAAAATATCTGAGAAAATAATCTTTTTCTCAGGAGTTACTGCACACTGGTTTGGGAGTGTGTGAGGAACACAGGCAGCTCTCTGTATGATCATACCCTCTTCAAATGACACAAATACAAGGAGATGCAGGCCAGTAACCACAGAGGAGATACATCTCTGCACTATATTTGGGACAGCACTGAGACTACCCAAGGAAATGGCAACTACAATAATTCATGGGAGCTCTCTATAATCTCTCACAAAGCAGGTTACATCCTGGGCACACAGGGTGCAGACCTCACCTCCTGGTTCTGCAAAACTGGCTCACCCACCTGCAGGCTCCTCCCTTGCAGCACAGCCATTCCCCTGTGACACAAGGACTGCAATTCTGCCTCATCTCCCTGTGGTGATGCTTGTCAGTGGCTGCTCATTCTCCCCATGCTGGTGCAGCTGAGCTGACCCAATCCCATCCCCAGCAAAGCTTCAGGAGCACACGTGGATGTTTTACGTGTGAGTTTAATAAACGGATTTCCATCAGATGCAAACTGCCCAGCAGAGGAACAGGCTTGTGTAGGGCAATGCACAAACCTGCCGTCATCACAGACCACTGGGGCTTTGCTCTCATGGTTACCATGATATCATCACAGTCCCTCTGAGTGCCTGCTGCCTTCTGTCTCACCACCAATTATGTCAATTATTAATGCCTGCTCATCGTAGCAGCGCCTCATCCAGAAACGCGCTTTCTTTCTCACCGTGCATCTTCAATGAAAAAAAAAACCAAACCTTCTCTCATAATTGTCAGCACAAAAGCACATGTGTAAAAAAGATGTGTTCGCAGATGTCCTAAAGAATTTGTCTCTCCTGGATTAACTGGTCTGCTGATTACCCAGAACAAGAGTTGTGGGTATTTATCACTGGAGGAGAGATAAGCAAGGCAGGTGGGAAATGTTTACACAGGCCAGAAAACTGAATGTTCCTGGTGCCAAAACAAACAGGTGCAGATTTTATTGATGCAGCAAACAAGGAAACAAAACCAAACAAATACACAATTGTTGGGGAATATTTCTGTTCCACAAAAACAGTACCTACAAAGTAAAACAAAAGATGTTCTGTCTCCTGGTGGCGACACTTTCAAAGTCAAGATTTCTCCTCCACCTTCTGAATTTCAACGTGAAGGATTACATCCAGGGGATTTTAACAATGTTGTCCCAGAACAATTGTTACAGAACACCTGAGGGAAATCAACTGACCTATTCAGATCCTCCTTTTTCTTGGTGGTCTGGCATCTGACAGCAGCCTGAGATGCCTGGCAGTGGTACAGCCAGTGGAAAAGCCACTTTAGCAGCCTCTTCCCACTCATCCAATGGATAGAATGCACTGGATTATTGGGTTATATGCACCAAACTAAGCTGCTGATGTAGATGTAACCAGGGAGCTTTTTTGTGAAGTGAATAATTTCTACTGTGCCCATGTAACCAGTGTGGTTCACATGAGAGAGAAACATTAGGATGTGAAGAATAGAACTAAACCAGAAGATGCACACCAACTTCTAGTGGTGTTCTGTCTGTAAAACCAGCACAGAGCTCACCTGGATCATACTCACCACCCTCAAAAGCATACACCATGAACTCTGGATCATGAACACCTATTGTTTTACTCAATAAACTAATTTTATTAAGTAATAACTCTTACTAACTCCACTGAGAAACTCTAACCTCAGTTTTTACTATCTGTTTTGGACCATATTAATTCTCCTTTTCACTGCTTTCAAACAACTAAGATAGCAATTTGCTTTCCTGTTAAATTGTTTGTTTTATTTGCGTAAATGTAAAATATTAGTTTGTTAAGCTTTGCTTTTAAGAACAAAATGCAGCTAAGAGAAATTATATCCATGATGGTTGTATGGTAAAGCATGCATACTAACAAAAAAAGAGATGCAATAAACTCCACTTTTAAGACTGTAGAAAGACCTGAGCTGCTTTCTAAAAGAAGATGTTGATATGTCTCATCAGAGCAGAAACAGGCTGTGAAGGTGCCTATAAAAATCATTGCATAACATTCCACGTTCAAGCCTTATGCCAGTTTTTAAAAGTCTTCTAAGCTTAGAAGAAGATGTATTTCAGCAATTCTTCAGGCTGAAAACCTGAAGTGGATGGAGATGGGCAGCTGTTTCACACTTGAATAATGATGAGATGTGACAGGGTGGGGTCACTTCTGGGGAGCTGGAGGTTATGTTATTTCTCTGTAAATTACTGTCCAGTTGCATTTCCAGCCCAAAGACAGACCATGAGATTATCCCACATATCCAGCCACAGACCTGATGCTCCTCCTGATGACACCACCAGTAAATAATTAATGCAGGCATCACAGTGGTTATTACTCACAGCATATCTCCTAGGTGCTTCTTTTCCCTAGCCTGGGGTGTGGAGACACCCAGAGTGAGGAAAGTGGGGCAGTGCTTCCACTGCTGTGGCACTTGGGGAATCCACCCAGCCAGGCTCTTCACAGTGCTTGGCTATACAGAGAGTTAGACGGGGCAAGCAGCTCCCATTTATGGCAGAGGAGGGACATGCCAGTGACCTTTAAATAGCAGAACACTTTTGAAAGTAGTCAGAGCTCCCTTAAGTGTCTCTCTTTCTCAAAAGCATGTGGCTGTGGATGAAATGCAGGGTAGCTGGTGCAGTGTGTTTTAACTGCCTCCCTTCTGCAGCCAATCCTTGAAACCATCACCTGCCCTGAACTGTGAAATGCTCTGTTTCCCATCTCCCCTCTGCCCAGAAATGTTTCCCAGGCCTAGAAAGGGACAGCAGAAAAGGGAACAGCATAAAAACTAACGCTTCATTGAAGGAGATCAGGTTCTGAAGGATTTCCCACTGGGCTGAATCCTCTGGCTGTGGAACCCCACACTAAAAGAGAGCTGCTGCCCATTTCCAGGATGTCCAGGTGACAGAGCCCCTCAACCCCTCCCCCAGTGCAGCTTTCTCTAAAACTTATTTTCTCTTGACACCACTGTCCATAGTGAAGGAGAAGAATGAATTCTATAGAGAAATGAATATGTTCAGTGCAGCAGATAATCACTACATGATCATTTTTATTTGAAATATTGAACATTGTATAGGACCATCCCTATAAACACTTGATGGTCTCAGCTCTCAGTGAAAGTTGAGGCTTTTGAGACTTTTATTTTAGTTTAGATTTTTGTCTCTGAATGTCTTCATATACTTGTAGTTGTCCTTTTTCATCTTTGCTGTTTCTTTATAGTTGTCATTTTTGCTAGAAATATCTGAAAATGTATCAGGAATTATTTGATATTTTTTCCAATTTGATAATGTTTTTCTGATTTGAGAAGTAACACATCAATGGTTTATTTAGTAATCTTAATGACAACTATTTTTAAGAGCTTTGACATGCAGTTTTAGGTTTGTGTAGCCAGCCTATTTGGAGATATGTATATAGATATGTATATAGATATGCATATAGATATATATATAGATATGTATATAAATA
>JANRGV010000094.1:59891494-59909254 GCA_024734035.1 Alethe castanea
TTTATTGTTACTGTTCAGACAGGCATAATTATTGCATGTAACTTAGATATTGTGGTGGTTCAAGTGCAATGTTTTCCCATAAATATAAATATATAAAATACATGTGATTTTTCCTAAATTGCTGGGTGCCCCTCAGTATATTTCACCAAGATTCCATTTTGCATAGACAAAATCAAGAATACCAGTTCTGTCTGCTTTCTGTAATGCTCTTCACACTGCAGCCAGCTTTCACTAAAAGACACAGTACTGCATGTATGTGCCTTGGGGACCACCCTACTCTTAACACTCCTAATGCTTACTTTTCTGCATCAGGCTCTGTGTTTTTCTCTAGTCATACAATCTGCAATCACAAGCCTAACTGCAGTTTCATTCAATAAGAAGCTGACATTTCCCCTGATTAGTGCCAGTCTACAGTATTGACTTTTCTGTAGTGCTTTAATTAATATGTGCATTGCAAACTCTGATCCCATAAAATATTGGCAGAGGCACATGAAACAGCAGGGCTTGACAGACAGCCCTGACTGCCACTCCCATTTTCTGCAAAGGTGCAGGGGAAGTACCTCTTATAACAGAAAGCACAAGTGAATAATTAAATTTTTGTAAACTTAAGGTCTGCACCTAAAAGTAAACACAGTTGGCTATGCTACAAACACAGCGAGTCAAATCAGACTTACTATCAAAGTTAACTGGTCTTGCACATGGATTCAGTCTTGAATTTGGAGAGGTGAGCAAAACTAAATCCAATCTAAATTTAGAATGCCAACTTCCACAACTTTAGGATAACTAACATTTGCTTTAGGTTCTGTTCTCAGAGTCTTGAGGAGCAGCCAGAAGAATACACAGTTTAATAATAAAGGCAAAAGAACACATAGTTTCCACCAGAATCTTCCCCTGAAAAATATCTGCCAGTCAGATTCACCGATGTGAGAGTAGAATGGAGAAATCTGTGGATGAAAAAAATGACTTTTCTGGGGAGTTGATGACTTCAAGAGAGAGTCAAACCTATACATTTATAGTGTTCCCCAGCCAGTGTGACAGAAAGGTCAAATGTGCTCACAGGATTCTTCTTGCCAACCATGTAACAGTAAGCAAGATAGTGAGCATGACCCTGGGGGCTGGTGAGTAGGGTGTTCCAGAAAAAAATATAACCTGTTTTGGAACCAATATCCCCCCATGTACATATGAGAAGGACGTGGCATTATTTGCTAATTCACAGTGCAAGGCCATCTATTTTCCTTCTGTCCCTTTCCATCTATCTTTTTGTCCTTTGGCACAACGTTGGTGAGGCTCAAGGAGGCAGATACCGTGGGATAAAAGCAATCTGAAGGAGAAGATTACAGAGAACTTGGTGTAGCCCTGTTATGTTTTTTGGAGAAGGCTTCACACTGAGACAGCTCAGCTTTACAACAACAAAACAAATATGTCTTATAGTCCAACACAATGAGAGAAAAGTTTGATTTTCTCTGGAGCGCTTTAGAAATTCTCCCAGTTGTCTGCACTCCCCCAGTCCATGCAGATCAGAGGAGTGTGTGGGGGCAGAAGAGTTCCCACTTGCTGGAAGCTGCATAGAGTGAGAGCAAAAGCAAAAAATGCCAATTACAATGCAATTACTCCCAGGCATGACTGTACTTCTACCCACTCACCAACTGCCCGTGTCTGTGGGCTGTCTCTAGTTTAGTTTTACTATAGTCAAGGAAATATTGTATCACTTGTCGTTCAGATAGATGGCATGGATTTAACTACTGTACTGTTTTCTCCTTGTTATTTTAAAAAACGTGTTGCTTTTCAAGGTTTTTTTTTGCTTGGAAGACAGACAAGTACAGCTACTTTGACAGCACAAGACAGATTTAGACTATAGACCCACTTGTTTTGTTATTTTTATGGCTAAATAGTGGTAGAGATAATTCCAACATGGATAATGTGCTATTTACAAAGCCTGTTATAGTAGGCCAAAATTAATCCAGAACCTCCTCCCACCTCCAATTTTATTTATTAAGACTTGAGTTATTTTAATTGGAATAAGCTCAGCCTATACGAAAGAGCTTTGCAGAATAAGATTTAAATTTTTCAGAAAGTACAGTAAAAGCCAAAGGGTCACTCTTAGGCAACTGAGCTAGATTTTTAACTAAAAATCATAGGAGTTTCTCTGATGTTTAGAGCATTATACCACAAGAATAGGAGAGAAACAATTAAAGACCATTAACTTTTTCAGCCACGGAGACAAAAAAGAGATGGTTAAAAACAAGCAAACAAACAAAAACAAGCACAGAGTGAAAAGAGAGCAGTGACAGGTCGCTTTCTTCCAGGAGCAGAGAAAGGCAGGAAAATACAACTCTTCATTTGTGATCACTGTCACAGTTTAACTCCAGGTGGCAAACTAAGTACCATGAAGTTTCTTCATCACCATCCTCACCTCTGCCTCCCCCATCCAGCAAAATCAAAAACACAGCTCTGTACCAGCTACTGGCAAAAAAAAAAAAAGCTTTTACTAGCTGAAACCAGGGCAGTAATTCATGCATGACCATTGTTTTGTGGGAAGAACTCTACAATTTTTACTCCAAAATTTTTCCTTTCTGATATCCTATATTATTTTATAAGAAGTTACACTAGGCTTCCAGAAAACCTGTAAAAGATGTTTCTACCCTAATGTCAGTGTTGTATAAGGTGCTTATAAAAGTGAAAGAACAGTATCTACAAGACAACAGTGAAATCTGCTTAGGTGTGAGGATTAAAAGAATCAGTGTGCTATAAACATAATGAGCAGGCAGTCATTTCAGTAGAACTCAGAGATGTCAGATATGGTCTTTTGAAGGTCAGCAGATGAGATGATCTCCATTAGATGAGATGATCTACATTATTGAAATTTTAGAAAAGGGCCAAAAGTTCTTCAACCTGCATAAAATGTCCCACAAGTTATTTTGTAAACCTTTTAACTTCTCCAAAAAGCAAGGAGAAGACCAGTCAAATGGTGAGAAAAAAAAAGAAATAGCAAATGTCTATATACATTAATAGGAAATAAAACCAGGATAAAGTATAAATGGAAGTTATAACCAAAAGAACTAAGAAATAAGGAGGAAATACATAATTGTATGAAGTGAGGAAAATATGTTGGAAAAGAAGAGCAAAAGAGAAAAAATGTCACTGTGGGTGGACTTGATTCCCTCTTAATCAACATACCAAAAAAAAAAAAATAAAAGAAAGAAGATAAAAGAAAAATTGAAAAGTGACATGACAGAATTCAGACTAAGCAAGAGGAAGAAGTTGTACTGGTATATCAGAGTGTCTAGGCTGCCTTGTTCACAGCTAAAAGGTTATATTTTGGTGCTGACACTGATTTCTCAATGGCTCTTTCCACCATATGAGTCATATCAGTGACATAGATTTATTTTTTCAAAGTTACAGAAACATATTCAAAAAATGACCATATCTAAATGATCCTCTTAACTACTGCTGAAGACATTCAGACAGAATTAATGTCCTAACCTGAGAGTTATTACTCACACGCTTAAATGCAACTTAAAGCATGTGTAATAACTTCTGAAAGTTTATTCATGTGCTTGAACTTAAACAAGTGCTCCACCCTAGAGAAGCCTAAATCCCTTTGTATTTCTCATTCTCACCTCACTCTGTGCACACTGCAAAGCATCAGCCACTTTGCTACTGATATTTTGAATATTTCATGTAACCCATCACGTCTTTTGTTGGCCATGTTCCTTTGCCTTGTGAATTTAGCGAAATAATTTTGATTTTCACTTATACTAGCCCATACTCTAGGGGAAGGTAGCAAAGAAGGGTTGGCCAGAAAGAGTGGCTGAACAGCACTCTGGAGGCAAAATAAATAACATGTGAAATGACAAATGAGGAAGCATCTAAGCCATCCACTGGAGAAATCCTGTTGTGAAGGGTACATGTGAAAAGGGCATGTGGAGAGGATGTGGGCTTGAGCCTCAGCTGAGCTGGAACTAACAGTGGTTCCTTCCCACTATGGAATCTACACCTGCAAATCCTCTCCTGAAGGCAGGAGCTCCCAATGGCTGCTCTTCAGGGCACACAGCAGGAGCCAAGCAGTGTCAAACGTGGGTACTGTGAGAGCTGGGCAAAAAGAGCAGGGTGGATTTCCCCAAGCTATCCAAAGGAAAACAGAAGGGAAAGAATAAATAATGGAGATCAGCACCCGGTCTGTGCGTGTGAGCTACGTGATATTTTGGTAAAAGCATGTTTACCAGAGGTGTTGCCTTCCTTGCACCAATGAAATTACTTCTACCCTCAGTTCTGCTATAAAAGTGTTCCTGCTTCTTTAATAAATGGGCATTTCTTCTGCCTCTGAAGGAAGTCCAGTTGCTAGCCCAATAGCCCAATAGCAACACCATAATGCATCTCACATTTTGGATAGTATAGTGGTTAGGAACTGCACTAATTAACACACTCAGGTCCAGCTGCCTTCTTGAGCATCGAGTCAATAAGAGACTCCAAGTTTCAGTGACTTTGCAGTTATTCACAGAGATGTTTTCTGTGTCTTGATGAGACAAACAGCAGGTAGTTACTTGTGCATGTGATTGTTGAGAATCATCTGGGCAATGACTGCAGCCAAGCTCTTGTTAACAGAGAAAAACCATGATGAAACAGCACCTTTACTATTATTCATTGTTATTGAATTAAAAAAAAATTAAATCAATATCCCTTTTGAGCTGCACTAAGCAGCATAAAATAAAAGAATCTTATTTCCTGATGAACAAGGTTTGCTGCCCAGAGGCTGATACTCTGAGTAAACCTGAAAGTCTAGTTATTTTCTGAAAGGGTTGATTTATGAACAGTGAACAGTAATGAGCTAAAATATCACCAGTTTTCATCATTTACTGTATTAATGAGCTTTAAAACTACACAGTTATGCATATTGTAATAGTTAATACATATACACATATAGATGCATAAATGAAAAATTAGATTTCTTTTATCTACAGATAATCTTATAATTCAAAAAGTATAAAAGATGATGTGTTGTTTTTTTCTTATCACACAGGGCTTTAAGGTTTAAAATAATTTAATAAAGGTTTCTGATGAAGCTGGAATAGTTGGTGACTCATAGGTCATCAGTGGGTGGCAGGTGAGAGAAGGGAAAGCCTAAAGCAGTTAAGGTTTTAATGAGACTCAGAGCTAGTTTCCAATTCAGAACATTCTTATTTATTGTTTTTTCCTGTTATTTAACCATTACACAATGTTAAATGTATTCTTTTTCCTCAATTTTTTAGTCTAATTTGTTCTTTCCCTTTCCTCCAGAGTGTTTCTAAAAAGCAGAAAGATTCCATCAGAGTTTTAAAAAATGGAAAGATTAGTAAATACAATTACATTTTAGCCATAATATCATTTAGTTATGAGTTTTGTTTCTTAAGACTTCATAAGTTTTGACTAAAAAAAAAATACTATTAAAGTATCCTCACTTTAGTGCTGCATATTAACTTAATCAGCATTTCTTTATTTTTAATTTGACTTATGAAGAAAATCCAGAATCTGACAAGCTTCCACAATTTCCCAAGTAAATTCAACTGAATGTGTTAACCATTTCATATGTCAGTAAAGCTGTTGGCACCAGTTCAGCTGAGATTTCATGACAGGACCAGGAACCAAACTTTTGGATATTATGTTTTAACATGTGAGACTGTTCTACCTAAATTACCCCAAGTGCATCCCCAGCTGCATTGCTGAAGCTGACCTTTTTATTGTCATTTGGTCTTAGCCCTAATGTTGTGGTGGGGAATTTCTCCCCTCACCACGTGAATGGGAGGCAGCCATGTCCACAGCAGCCATTCCTTTGGAGAGGGTAATTGTGTGAGTCAGTTGTGACTGAATCACAAGAGAGTGAAAAGAAATGCAGCATTGTCCCCAATGGCAAATAGAAGCCAAAGATAAAATTTAGAGATATTTTGACTCCATGAATAGCTTTTGAATAGCTTCTGGTCTTCACTTTTCAAAGGCTTATGTTCTTCCATGGGGAAGAAAAGCCTGGTTTCATGTGGTTTTTTTCCCCTAGAAACATGTATCATCACTGCACACTGCCAGATTCATTTACTTCTCATTAAAAAACAGCAATAATACAGTTCTGGTATGTTCCACTCTTTTTAGATTCTCCAGTCTATTCTGTTGTTCTTCACCAAAAATTTCAAGGAGCAAACATGACCTCTCCCCTACACACACAGGAGCAATAGAACCTCTTGTGCTAAGCAGAACTGGAGGAAAAACAATTTATATGGCTCCTAGCCTGCCAAAATCAAAACAGCTTCACAGAGCTTTTCATTATCATATGAACAAAGTGACAAGGCAAAAGAAAGTCTGAGGCTCTGTCCTCACACACCTCTGCACCCCTTTTATTTTGACAAAAGGATGCAGGTGATGGGATTGAAATCTCTTTGGGTCATGTCTCTGCCTGGCCCTCTCCCTTTCCACATGCACAGGACTGTGATCTGCCTGAAACCTTCTATTCACATTTAGAAGACATATGGTTTCCTATATAACTTCTAAGTAAGGGAATAAATGGTGTTTCTTACTATGATGAAAGAAATAAACCAATGGACCACCAGCCCAATAACAGCACAGAACTTTGCTACCTTCTCCAAAGCATTTTTAGCAGGACTGACAGCATAATATGCACAAATTTCTTACTGTATTCCAAATAATTCAAAAGGGAACACCCTGATCCTGCAGCAAAATGACAGTTTGATGCTGAACTCTCCTGCAGTTTCAACTTATCTTAAAGAGCCTCCACAGCATGTTGAGTATGAACCCCAAACTGAATAGAGGCAGAGGATTATTACAACCCACAAGACTAATCAAATGGCTACATCTAAATAAAATATTTTACAATAACCTAGGATTTAAAATTATTGGATCATAATTCTTATTCTAAGACTAACAGTCACATGTGGATTCTGTTCCAGTCACCACACTATGCATGTTTCCATGTTGGTGCTCTGAAGGAAACAAACCCATTAGACTGTAACCAAAGACAAGAATATTCATCCTTCCTGAGCTTCCACATTAGCATCATGGTGTCTGAAGGCAAACATTCATGAACTTGATGTTTTAAAACCTCCAATGTGAAAGCTGTCCTTGGTCAGTGAGAATGACCCCAAGGCTCTACCTGCTATTCACACCAGTTTATTGATCTCTGTGCACAATATTTCTAAATACCTTAGCAGCAGTAAAAGTGATTTCGTGTGTCTTGATTTTATTTTCTTCTGCAGAGCTCATATTCAACCATTTTAAAGGATATATTTTCCACACAGCTGCTTCTATGCATGTACAAGTGTCTTATGAAGGGAAAAAAAAAAAAAAAGCTGTTCTTTAACACAATAAGGTAGGACTAGGGATTGCTTTGACCTGGATTTCATTAACCAAACCAAGAATTCAGAGACTAATAGTATGGATTTTTAAAAAAATCTTATTAACCAATGATTTCCTATTCTTTCTGTCACTGTACTAGGCCAGAAAAGAAAGATATCATTTTGCTAGGTATTGAACAAAACAAGAAAGAGAGTTCTTTCTCTTATAAAAAATAAATTATTGAAATTTTGAAAAGAAACAAAGGAAGTAAACAAAAGAAAAGGGTAGGGTCAAAAGTGAGACAAAGCTATTCAGCATGACAGGTGGCTATCTTGGTACTCCATGGAGTTTCTTTTTCTATGCATGACAGTGGAGAAGCTCATTGAATCACAAATGACTTACCATGATTTCATGTGAGATTAGAGTGAGACCCTTCAGAAAACAGGCATGCTGTTCAATTTCTGGGAGAGAGTGACAAGGAGGTAGTTTTGTATGCAAAGACAACCAATTCCTAGTCCAGCTAAGATCAAAAGCAAAAACCCTACTGAAGAAAAGCAGAACAGACAACTACAATCTAGATCAGGGCTTTTGGACAAAATATATGTTGCTTTCTCCATAAGTCTACAGTGATAAAATCAACCAGAAAATGTTGTTGTGAAATTACCAGTTGCAGCAAATTTAGGGTTAATTTGTAGTAAAAACCAGGTTTGTTTTAACTTCTAATACCTTTAGTTTGCAAACAGAAAATTTCCAGAGACTCTTTTACTATGAAAGCTGATATAATACTTTCATGATCTTGTATATAATGATGTCCAAACATCAAAAGAAAGACTAATGTAATATACAAATGGTGAAGGTAATTTTAAAGCATCAATTAATTATATGCCCTCTAGCACTGAATTTTGTGCATTTGTTTAAAAGTACCTAGAATCTACACACATAATTTTCTCATTATGTTTCCTCTGCACTTTTAGTTCAACATTATTTTTCTTTCACTAGAAAACACAAGTTTTGCCTCTCTTCTTCACCGTAAGTCTATGGTGATGGCAAACCTCCCCACTTGCAGCACTCTTGAATTATCTTAATGATTCTGGGCTGTATAGCACAGTTCACCACAGAGACACTAACACTGGGGAGCTGTACTGCAGGAAAATCAAAAAGAGGGCTTGATCTCCAACTTTGAGTTTTCTTCTAGTTATGTTCATCTGTGTCCCATAACTCTCAGACTGAGTTTAGCAAGCAGCACAGGTTTTACACAATGCTGAAGAGTTACACTACTGGGGTGATTCAGCTGTCTGCTAACAAAAACTCTCTGCAGCAAAGTCAAAAATGAAAAATAAATATCATGCATGCATCATCCCAGAGCAATAAGGAAAATGAATTTAGGCTTTCTAAGTGATCCTTTATAACAGTGATAGTATTGTCTGAATTTCTGAGAAAAGGTAGCCAAGCCTGAACACTGAACACAGTTTTCTGGTGCATATCAAATACGTCCAGAAACCTTTGTTCTCCCAACCCTACTGCAGGGGTCCAAGGTTTAATTTATTGCCATGTAAGAAAGATCCTGCTAGATGAGAAGAAACCCTCCCAAAACAATTGCTCCATCTTCTCTCTTCCCTGGCTATTTTCTAGCATACTCCATGCCTCCAATTTTCAGCACAGATGTAACAGGTCTGGGCAGCAAAGCAGGTGTAGGAGTCAAAACACCCTCAGGTACTTCCTGATGCATATGGTGTTTTACCATGTCCCAGGAACTCAGGAAGACTCTTTTTTTCCCCTTTACTTTTGTTTCTGTGCAGAGTATCAGGGGAACAAGTGATCTTAATGAAGTGACAGAGTCAGATCCTGAGACTGTGTGAATCAGTATACAACTCATAGCAGTAAATGAACCAAGAGAAGAATGCAGTCCTCCAAATCTTACATCACTTCAGATATTCCTCTACTGATTTCATTGCTCACAAGACAAGAAATTTAATCAAAAAATATTTTAAAAGGATACTTTAAAGCTAATAGGTGTCTTGTGGGCTGGTATCTTTTTCCAGGCTCACTTAGATCTATAAAACTATTGCAGAAATCTCAAACTTGGGTTGTTTTTCTTTGAACTGAGTTTCCTCTTCCTCCTTTCCCAGCCTTCACACAAAAACAAGACCAAAGTGAGACTCCTAGCCTTCTTTCTCATTCCTTCTGATAGAGCTGATTGAGCTGGTGATAAGATTATCACATAGAGCTGGAGCTGCATTTTCTATCTCTGAATCATACTACTAGGCTTTACAGTAACAACTATAGTGTCTCTTTCCCTCTTAGTGGAGAATGTATGTGATTTAAAAATATTGAATTTACCCCATTTCCAAGAAATTTATTTCAGACTGAAGTTTCTACCATAGTAAGTCTCTCCATATCTGTTGCCAAAACTTCATCATTTGCTTGCACATTTCTCTTCAGCTGGAAATGAATCCTGAGCATGCAGCATCACCTCAAAATGTTTCTGAGGTGTGGGAGGAATTTCAAGATCTGAAAATGAACAAACCATAGAAAGTGTCTTGAAGCCAAAATATGATGGTAGAATGACATAGTGACTGCATCATGATTTTTTTTTTCTGGTTAGAGCTGCCAGCATTCACTCTTCTAGAGATTTGATTTGTGTTAAACAGCTAAAACCATAAAGCTTCAGTAAAGTTCTATAAAGAGTATAAATGTCTCTTAAGAATTTATTGCTCATTTTTTACCTTGAAATAAACCAGATTTTGATACGAAGTACAAGAATAGAAAAATTCTTTTGTCCTAGCTTTCAATAATTTCAAGAAGACTTATTCAAAATGGTCTACTTTTAGTTCCCCTCCTGGCAAGATTGAAATTAGAGTAAAATTGCAAGCTTCATGATCATAGAAATTTAGCTCCGGCCAGGAGTTAGACCCACATCAGCTCGCTTCCCTCAACTGGCAATGTTTTCCTGTATTTTCAATTGTCTAACAACAACAAACTAAAAAATCTGTCTGTACTTATGTATATAAATTTTGCCCTTCTAAATCGCTAGCTTTTATCTATTGATAAAATTACTACACTTGGAAATTGCATATCTACTATAACTACTGCTCATCTAAGGGCTTCCCATTGCAAGCACTCCTTGATGGACAGAGTGGGAACAACCCCAGCAGTGGATTGTGGATGTGAATCCTGGGAGAGCTAGGGAAAAGGCAGCTTGAGTCTTTCTCAAGCTACTCAAAGGAACACAGAAGGGAAAGAATTAATAACAAAGCTAGCACCTGCTGTTGGAACAGGAGGGTGCGTGAGAGATGTGATATTTTGGTAAAAGATTTTTTACAAGGGGTATTGCCTTCCTTGGACTAAGCAGTTTGATTCTACCCTCAGTTCTGCAAGCTAGTCTATAAAAGTGTGATTGCTTCTTTAATAAATTGCTTTCTTCTGCCTCTGGGGGAAGTCTGTGTTGCTGTATCCTTTCACCACTCCCACCCTACAGTGACACCAGGGCAGTGGGACCAGGCTTGCCCACCACTGCCACCCCTCCCTGATGGGCAGAGAGGGAACAACCCCAGCAGACATTCCTGGTGCCAGGACAGCAAACAGGCCTGTGCAGCCTGTCTTGGTGAGGGTCATTCACAGTGCTCACCCTGAGCTGTCAGCTCTGACTCAGCCCAGCTCTTCAGCAGGGCTCGTGTGAGAGCCATACTCTGTGGCCAGAAGTATTTCACTTGCAGGCAAAATTTCATTCAAATCAACTCAAAAGCACTTTTTTTTTGCCTCAGCATGACCAGGGCTTTACCACAAGTTCCAGTAAAATCCTTCCTGGCCTAAGTCACAGAATCTTGAGAGGTTGGAAGGGGCCTCAACCATCACCTAGTCCCAACCCCTGCTGCCATGGGCAGAGGCTCCTCCTGATGGACCTGGCTCATCAAGGCTCTGTCCAGCATGGCCTGGGACTCTTCCAGGGATGGGGCATTCTCACCCCTGGGCAAGCTGCAGCCATGGCTCACCGCTCTCAAGGTAAAGAATCTCTTCCCAATCTAACCCAGATTTCCCCTTTTAATTTTTACCCTTTATCACTTCTCCTATCCCACAGTTTCTGACAAAGGATCCCTCTCTATGTTCCCTGTAGGATCCCTTCAGATACTGGAAGGTTGCTATGAGGTCTCCACGCATTTCTCATTTTAACCTTAATTTCCCTGTATCATTCATTAGCATTCACAGTGTGGTAAGTGTTGACTACATGCTTCACTTTCCCACTCAAAAGCAGCCTGCCTGTTCAAGCAGCAGAGCTTCAGACAGCAGCATAAATTGCCTGTAAAAAAATGTATTTGCAAAAAAAAGTCTAGACATTTCATGGCTTTATACTTTGTGAACAAACTAGGAAACATGTAGATAAAAAAATCACTAGTCTGTCACCACAGAATATTGGTACTGTATCAGTAGAAAGTGACATTTAATCTTTGGTTTTAAGATTATTTTTCTTATTTTATTTCCTAAATACTAATTTTGAGTTATTGCAGAAGTGCTATAGGATAGGAAAAGGTAAAGGAAAGGAAAAAGGAAAGGAAAATAAAGGGGGAAAAAATAGAAAATGAAGAGAAAAAGAAAGTAAAAAAAAGACAACTCTTTCAGCCAACCAGAGACTGCACTATATCAAAGCACAAGGTATAGTGCCTAAAACACTTGGATAATTGATCGGCAGGCAATGACCACCCAAGTTGGAAGAGAGTAAGGATGCAACAGGACACTGCTCACCTAAAACTGAAGTGAGGGAAGAATCAAAGACTTTCCTTGGAAAAATACTGAACTGGATGTCAGCTCCCTTTGGGTGACTTTTACTCCATGTGTTGGTGTTGGCATAATTTGGTGGCAAATACTTTTTACTCTTTTATAAAAAGAAACAACCATCTACAATGAGAAAATTGAGTATTTTTGGTTGTTCTCCTCTTCTTTGTTTCTAAGTAATCAAATTTCTAAATGTCAGGAGAACTTCTTGCTTCAACGAGGTTCTCAGAATTTAGTCATATCCAGACCTCAATCAAGCTGGTATTTTATGTATTGACTATAGGAGAAAAAAATACTTAGAAATAGTTACAGGCACCTTTTAAATGGAAGAAAAAAAAATTAATGTTTTGTTCCTAACAGTGAGGCAGTAGTCTTTCAGAATCTCTTCCTGAACTGGCACTTAGAAATCCATGGTGTGAAGTCTCTACACCTTGGTTTCATCCTACCTCTCTCAATTTTTTATTTCCTTGGCTCTTTATTTTTCTTCTTCCCATCTCAGATTTTCTGACTGCAGGCTATAGCCACTTTTTCTGGGCTCAGACCCTCATTGCAGGAGGTAAGAACACAAGTGCAACTTAAAGCATTAATTCAGAGTCTGACAGAATATTGACAGCCCTCAGCTAGCCATGATGGATTAACATTCAAGCTAAAATGTAAACAGGTGCAGAAAAAAAAGAATAAAACAATGGCCTACAATATCATCTTGTGTTGAAGACCAGTAAAACTTAGTTAAGTCTGGCAAAAAATATGAGCATCTGCAAACCGTGGAAATGTTAGGTAAAATACTTATTTCATCAATTGATGATCAACAGCAAAACAATTGAAAGCAAAAGAAGCCCAAAGTAATGAAGGATGGGAGAGAGTGAAAGCTTAGATGGAAAGAGGAGATGGGGAAGAAAGGCAGCAGGAGCACACAGGCTCTGTGTAGCACATACTTTGGAAAATGAAACTATTCAGGCTCCTTCTTAGTGGCACAATTCCACCAAAGCACAGGAAGCAACAACTTTAAAAGCCTGTATTGGAACAACAAGTGTAAGTTCATGGTTTACAAGCTGATTCTTTATTTTTACACACAGCTGCATGTGCAGTCTAGCAGAAATGTCACAGCCCCAACAGAATTTTGCACACCTTTTTATGTCCAAAATTACATATACTTGAATTTTGGCAGCAAAGACAACTTAAGGGCTCCTCACCAGCATAGTGAGCTGCTTCTTTCATCCCTTCCATTCAGCTGACACAACTGTTCAAGGAGTGTGGTTGGAAGTCACTCTACTAAATATATTTTGGTTAAAAATGACCTTGACAAAGCAACCACTTCAAAGATCTCTTTGAACCAAATCATTTAATCATTGATCTTGTTACCTGAATGGTTTTCTAAACCACTGTCTCAAACTGAAGGGAAGTAGAAGATTATTAGTTGAAAGCAAGTACAAGCAGCTAATATATGGAGCATATAGCCTCTTCAAAACCAAATTTTGGTCAAACCCCTTGCACTGCATTCAGAACAAAAACTTCTTGGAGACTATCTTTTCTTCAAGTAAAAAGAAATCATTAATGAAGTTATATTTTAATATTTAAACAGTAAACACTGCTACACCTAATAAATATTAATATTCAATAAACATTTATTTTGATACAAAATGAAGTCAAGCATCATAAAAAGTATCAATTTTTTAAAAATCTCCTTATTATACATTATTTCACTAAAAAGGCAATTGTTTTAAAAGATGAAGCTCATGGCTTTCTTTTAATATAGACTTTTTCTATTTGTAAATAGAGACCTTTTTCATTATTCAGAATAAAATTTAAGCAGGATCTTATATGTTTTCCTCCATTTTTTAATGAAAGATCACTGTATATTTGTATATGCAGTATGGCATATATAGGGGAAGGAGAGAGTCAAGAGTCCTTTCCCATCATACTTCAAAAGACACTCCCTTTCTATTGTTTAAAAACTAATTAAAATACCTTGTCTACTGGGAAAACTGCCCTCACTGTGCAATGTCACAAAGTGAAAAATCCTCACTAATGGTTCCTGAAACACCAATCTGAAATAGGTGGCATTAGATGATTCATAGAAGACAACCATATCTGTAGATTAATTATTTTTATTTTGTTCAGATTTGCTGATGTACTTTGAACTGGTCATGGGGTAGTTAATGAATGTCATTCACTTCATTAAAAAACAAGGTGCTCATCTGCTGTACATAGCAATCAAATGATATGTAAGAGAGCAAAAAAAGTGCTGCAATAATGCCCTCTGCTTAGTATTAAAATCTGAACACATATCTGAGGCTGTGAGAGGCTTAGGGCCCAACACACAAATCAGAAGTCATGTGGAAGACAGAAGCACTGAGCTAATCAGACTCTTAGGCTTCATTGGATGACTTTGATGCAAAAGACAATTCCACAATACATGGCTTTAAATGCTGAACTAAACTTATGAATTTTCATTTCTCCTGACCTCACAATCTCATTAATTAATTAATTCAATTATATCAGTGCAAACAGTTGTGCCTTCTCCCTTCTACCAAAACAATTGCTTTAGACCACCTGATCCACTATAAACTTACAGACAGGGTTTTAAAGTTTCCTTAAAGTAAAGCTTTGTGTGAGTAACTTAGGAGAGGGTGACTAATGCACAGTAGATTTTAATTCCTCCAGAGTAATCATAGAGAATAGATTTACTTCACTGCAACTCAGAACATTCCCCAAGTCTCATCTAACCCTACTAGAAAGAAATAACCAAGAAAAAATTATTTGTGCTTACCATGTAGCCTTTTTCTTCGCTGTATAAAGGAACTACTTGTTAAAAAAAAAAAACCAAGCACATTTTGTTGACTTTTATCCTCTGTCTTGCTGCAGGACTTTCTACTGGGTGCGTGCTGAAGGTTCCCAATCTCACTAAAGGGAAGAGCTGGGTATCCATTGCATTGCCTGGGGAGCTGCACAGATGTTGCACCTGCAAAGAGGTGAGCCACAAGACATAATTCAGAGCCAGTCTTAATTTCTGATTTTCTCTTAAAAGGTGCTGTTTAACCCTCATGGGTCAAATGTGTGTCACTGCAACCAAAAAATGAGGTAAACCACTTTCACCAAATGACTGGCAAAATATTTCTGAATATTTCTTATGACTAACATAAAAGGCTTCCCAAAGCAAGGGAAACTTCTCCCTAAGTGAAGAGTAAATTCTTTGACAAAGAAAGAAAACCACCTGAGACTGGACAGAACAGTAGAATTGTCTGCTCATTTTAAGTGAAATAATGCCTTGAGACAGCTTTTCTTCAGCCTCAGTCTGGTGAAATTTCCCCCCCTACTTTATCTTCGCTGTTGGCATTGAAAAATACACTTATGATTATAATGGTCCTTTTTGGTGAGATTTTTTTCATATACATATAGTGTTCCAATTTTTAAATGCAGAACAATATTAGTAATAATAAGTACTATGGAATATGAATAAACTTGTTCTTGCCTCTTTGCTCAAGGTTGCCCTTTAAGTGCTTGTTTTCAATCTCTAAACAGAGAGAGAGCACTTAAAAAAAATTAAAATGTGACTCCTATTTGATGAAAAGATTTACCATATGTAAAAAGAGAAAACAGAAGCAAGATGACATTCTTGCAGTGGATTTCTGTATCTCTGGCTTTATTTTATGAACTGGACAATAAAAATTAAATCTATTTGCTTTAGATAAATTGTCTCAAAGAACTAGTGTTAAAATACTAAGCTGTGTAGTACAAGTAAAGCAATCCAAGAGAAGAACAACATACTTGCTGTGTAACTTTAATAGCCTTAAAAGAGGAATCCTAATACTGACATTTTATTAGTTCTGCTTAACATCTCAGGATTTACAGGTAGCCAGCTTACACTGAATAAATACAAAGTCTAGATATTTAATTAGAAAGAAACAAAAATCTTGCAACAAGAGAGCATAAACCTCACATGAGCACATGATCAACAGCGTGTGCATGCTGTCTTTGGGGAGAGCCTCTTCCATCAGCTAATCTCTAATATAAATCCTAATTAATGCAAACATGGCACACAGTTTTCCCTCTATTTTTCTCACCTTAGAGGTAACTCATTTAGTTGAATTCTACTCTTCTGTAAATTCTGCCCCTGAGCTGAAAAGTTAACTGGTTCTTTAGGTTCTCTTCTGTGATTACTTTTTTTTTATTCTTCCACACTTGATAAATTTATTTTGTCCCAAACTAGGCTAAAGCATTATGAAGCATAACTTACACAGTGTACGTTTCAATAGGACCAAATATAAGAGTCTATTAGAATTCCTACTTCCACCAGCTTTCTTTGCAGGCCCTACTCACTTTCTAGACTGTTTGTACAGAAAGGTTGATTAGAAGCTTTTAAAATGCATTATCATCATTATCTCATCCCTTTTTTTAAATAGAGATATTTATATTTTAAAATAAATAAATAAAATTAACTTTTGAGAAACATGTTCCCTGTTACTGTAACTCCTCACATCTTTTAAGACACCAATCTCAAACTAAATCAAACATGACAACCACCATTTCCAAAGTCTTTATGCCCCCAAAAAGACTTTCAACAGTACAAAGGCAAGAAATGAAACACATTTTGATAGGTCTTTCACACTTTTGTTCCTGAAAGAAAAAATAAGATTACATATCTAGAAAATAGAATATCTCCCTAGAACTGCCTTCCTATTTTTTTTTTTTTACTTTATAGATTTACTGGCTGGATGGTGAAGTCAAAATTTATCTATCTTCTGGTTTTTAACTGATAGCCTGGGAAGGGGAGCTGGGGTGGAAACCAAAGGTGTTATAAGAATACTCTTAAGAGTATGACTCACAAGAGAAAGTAAATGGAGATGAGCAAAGAACATTAAGCAAACCCAGGTTCTATAAAAATGTGAGTGCTCTCATCTCTTGTTAGCTTCAACAAGAGCTGAGGGGGCTTAGCCCTGGAATAGGATCTCAGCTGTCTGTAGGACCTAGAGAACAAAGTAGTACTATAAAAAAGGTAAAACAGAGTAAGAAAAACAAAGAAAATAGTTCCTTCCCCACAAAAGCAGTCTTGTTTAAAAAAAAAAAGCCCAAATAAACACCGCAAGACAGATCTATCAAAATAATTTAATATTAAGCATATACTGCAAATTGCTGCTATTTGTCAGCCTCTGGGCATCTTTACACATAAAGGCCAAAAAAAAGCCTTTGGGTATTTATGGATAGACTTGAAAGGTCTCAGAAAATCTTCAGGATCTTTTTCAAAGTACAAGGATTTTTCTTGGTGTGTATTCACTTAACGTAATTCCCTATTGACTGACTGATACTCATATATCATTCACTGAAAAACCAGCTAAGTCAAATCCTCCAGTATTACTGCTGTCTGTGTCAAATGGGCCACTGGATCATCAGACTTGACCTTCTTCTAAATTTTTTGAGACTTAGAGGGCCTACCATGTTTTACAGAGTTCCTCCTTTCTCTGGATGAATTATCATTTAAGAACAATCAAGTCTCACCTATGAACACTATCACAGTATCATAATTCTAAAGATACAAATGCATAACCTCATGATAGACAGCTAGGGCAGTCATTACTAGCAGAATTGGTTACCTGTGAATATTCTCAATTGTCTGTTTTCATTTCCTAGATATATATGAGACTAACTCCTTTGTCCTCCCTCATGGAACTTTAT